>CAUZLF010000001.1:615475-1215475 GCA_963580285.1 Lucinisca nassula
GAAAAAAATCGATGATTCAGATTTTCTGAATGTAGTTCATTTTCCCGTTCTCAGATAAGCTTAATAGACGAACTTGTGGGGAATATCTGCTTGTGTGTCTGTCTGTCCGTCGGAACATTTGACTGTGGGTCTGTCTGTCGGAACTTGTGACTGTCTGCCAGTGGGTCCGTCCGTCTGTCTACGACTGTTCGGGGGAGATAGATATTTCACCTATCCATCCCTTCAGTTTTCTTAACACGCATGTCCTTCCTGGTTTGGCCGTGTAAGAGTGGCTGTAGGTAAACATTGACGACCCAGACAGATACTGAGCAGATAGTGGTATTATATATTCATAACGGGAGAGAATCTTGCCATAGCTTTTGTTCGACAGGGCTTATCCGGCGTACTGTCATTACTCAACAGTGAAACAGCTAGCCACTTCCCGTTACATATTTTGGGGGTTCGTCCAATCTTTTAAGTAGAAACATGTCTGAGAAGGAGAGAAGGATTGATATATCCGCAAGTAAGGCGTCATAAGGTGTTTCGTCTACAGAACCAATTATACATCAAGCAAATTCTGTAGATTCTCATGCAACTCATGATTAAAAAATACCAAGGTGTACGGCATAAAATATACACATCTACTCCTGTTAAATTTACCCCTGAAGATATAGACTAAGCGAAGATCTCTGTACGGCCACTACTTTTTGAGCTGGCAAAACATACCCGCCAGAAAAGGTTTGACTGCAAAAATGCAATCTATAGGTATTCTGTAACATTTCTAGGCACGTTGTAATATCGAAATGTGGTAGCAGATTTTCAGTAGGGTGCCATTTTTATATAGACCCTAAGCCTTAAACAATATAAGCAAAGAAGTATATGGAAAACGCATTGAGCGAAAACGTTCTTCTTATATGTTCTGTTCAAATAAATATGTGTTTATTATTATATACACATGTTGAATGCACTCCTACAGAAACATGAAAGCCTTTTTTAAGTTTGAATTGTCATATAAATAAGCTTTCACAAGAGTTTGGGTTACCCCTCCCACTTTCCACATATGCATACAATCATGAACTGTGTATAGGCAGTTTCAAGAAGACCAATTTGAGCTATATAGTATAGTATAGTTAATGTGTTTTCGTTTGTAAAATTTCTTTCGACGGGATACTTTTTGTATACTTATCATGATAATTATTCGTTGCGCTTGGTCTTCCAAAGCGTGTTCGCCTACAAATATGCTTGCCGTGAATTAATGTACACCTACTTGCGTGAACGAAAACATATGTATGACTTCTATTTAAATTTTAGTTGTTAAACTACAATGAAGTGTATGCTTACGAGCTGATGGAGTAATGATAAGTAGCTACATAAAGGCCTACATTCGAAGACGGTGAAACAGATGCGCGGACCAGGAAAAGGCGACTTACTTGTATCCTGAATGCACTTTAATATAGTATGTCAGTGCCACACGCCAACGAAGCTAATACAAAGGGGGTCTTTCAAGGTATAGGAAATTTGCATTGCTTTCTGCCCACGCTTGGATTTTGATAAAATTATGCACAATAATTGCATTGGGTATAAATATCATAATTACGATGCATTCACTTTTAAATTTTATTTCCGTAGTAAATTTATTACATATTTTATGAAGTCTCTATCACAACAGAGAGTACTCTCATATAAACTTGTCTACAGTATTCAGAGTTTCAAATATCTAATGCTGCTATGTTTTATTAATTAAAGCCATAATTGGTGAGTTAGTTGATACTATGAATGACCTCATATGTCTAGTAATAGTGGCTGGGCATTCAGTTTTCTTTGATGGTGTCCCCATATTTCAGCTCTTATTTTTGTATTCATTAAAATTTTACATGCATTTTCACCATGTTCCAATTTTTGTCAAGACACCATTTTAGCATAAAAACTACCCACATATCATAGGAACATGTTGATGAATTTTGATGGAAATTGAGGACCGGTAACATTGTGTTTTAACAGACTGAATACTGATAGTTCTGATTCAGCAAAATGTGAAATTACATGATTATCATATTTTGGTCTTGCTGTTTAATAATACTTTACTATTGCTTCAATTTGGATGGCTATTGTATAGTATGGTTTGTGTAAGTAGTTCATAGCATAATTATAAATATTATTTCAAAACATCAATTTCGGTTACTTTCCCCTCTATGGAACAAACTATTTTGTTTACAGAACTTTACCGCAAAGGTTTTGATGACAAACGTCATCAAACGCACCCATGTAATCATGAGCACAGTTTTCTTTCTGTCTTTCTTGTCTAATTTGGTAATGGTGCTAAGGTGATGTTTAGAATTAATATTCAAATCAATAACATACCAGTCACTTTAGATGTTGCTTCAGATTTTGTGAGATTTGTTATCCGACTCGAGATAAATGACTCTCAAGTCAAACTGTTGTTTGTTTATTTAACCCTAACTGTCCATTTAAAAAGAAAGGTTTACTCTAGGGAAAATCAATAATACTTGAGATTACTTTTCCTGGACATTAAGTTTTCAGAATTTGTATCTGCATAGGCACTAGCCGATCTATCTTTTTTGTATAGCCCATATGAACGAAATCAAACGGCTTCCTGAAGCTGTATTCCAAAGCCATTTGAATTTGCTTTTAAAATTCACATTATCGTACATTTGTCAGTGTTCCAAAATTTATGTGATCATAATTGTGTTGTCTATATATTTGTATAGGTCTTTCACTTCATTTACCTATCTCAGCAGTTGTTGCAGTAGATACAAAGCGCATTATGTAAGATATCAAGAAGCATTTGAACTGTTGATAATAATTATTCAATCTGTGAGTAGTTGTCGCATTACTCATAAGATTTTAAATTATTTTCTGTAAATACATTGTGATGTTTTTTTTTCTGTCCAAACACTGCAATGCTCTTTCTAAGCTGAGAGATACAGTGCACAGAAATGTACTGGTAATTATTAATGAACAAAAAGCAAGCAAGGACAATGCTTAAAAAACAGTGAACTTGCATTCAGCAGAAACATTCAAGAAGTGGTTGAAAGTTTTACAACCAGAAAAAAAATACTAAAAGCTCGCTTCCGATAAAGTAACCACTATATTGATAAAGTAAATAGAAAAAATAAGACACTAAAGAAACGTCAACAATTTCAATACCAATGAAGAAATGAGACATATTTATGCATGTGTACTATAAGGAAGGAAACTGTTTCTCTCCCTGTCTAATAGCAAAATTTCTCTAGGTCATGGAACAGCTTTGTTTACACCAAATATTCTGTGCCTCATCCATCAATGATATCTTTTGCAATAGAAACTCAATATCAGTGACATTTCGATTTTTGAAACTACTAATCAATAATTAGTGTAACTTTTTTGTTAGGATAATAATCCAGCGTTCATAAAGACAGAGTATATCTAAGGCTTAATCTGGCCATGGATTTCTCAACAGAACTATTTTTACTAGTAACAACAAACCACTGACCATTGCGTCCTTGCATACCAGCTTGGTATGGAAATGAAAATAATGGATCTCCTTGCCTTACACCTATTTGAGTAGCATGACTTATGCAAAGTCATTAAATAAAGATGCACATGTTCACAATAATTTTGCTGCTAATAAAAAAGCAATATATGTTGTTAAGCCTAATTTGTTGATTAGAATACCTTTTGATTTAGTGTTTACTATCTACTATTTTGGATAGATCATAGTGTATAAATGATAGGAAAATATCAAAAATTCATGATATTTTAATAGTTTCTAAGCTAGATCAGCTCAATATGTATTCATTTTGATTTGCATAATCTCATTTTTATTACGTAAGTGTTACCAATTGCCTCTTTGTAAGGTTCTTGGGTGATTTCAATAAAATAGTAAATTTTGCAGAAACGACTTACATCCATTAAAGGTGTAAAACTACAGTGTTACCGGTTTCGGATTTTCATGAAATTGGGCATAGCTAAAGAAGATACATATGGCAAGTTTTCCTAGCAAAATGAAATCTTGACAAGGACTAGAAGATATTTATCTAAGGGATTGAATTTTGATAATTTTTTAAAATTTTAATTAAAAAATGAGATTTTTGATAATTGTTTTATCAGAAAATGTAAACTTTAATTAATTCAAAAGGTTTTTTAGTATCAAAGGAATGCCTATGGAGTGCTGCATTCAATCCAATTCACAGATATTGAAACTAAATAAAACATTAGATTTAAGACGCATATATTCAGAGACAGACACCAGCTCATGGAGGGAGTCAATTAGAGTGGCCTCCTGAGTCCTACTTTGATTTATATAATTTATTAAATACATTTTTATAGGTTGTATATGCTGAGTTATTAATATACAAAGTTTAAAGAAAAAACATGCATGGGCACAGATGAAAGACCCCCTTAGAAAAGAAAAATACTCTGTAGACATTACTGCACATACTTTAATAATATCTTCATGAGATCGTGTTAATTTTGCGAATCAATACTCGTAGAGCATTGTCGGTCAAGTGTCCCAGGGGTGAAGAAAATGGTTGTAAGGGTTACTAAATTTGAGGAAACTCAATCAAGTGTTTTAGAAAGGTTAGATAACCTTGAGAAAAGTAATGAGGATATAGATGAGAAAATTAAGGTTGCGATACAGGAGCAAAGAGAGGTTGAGGGTCGTAGGCTGAACATAATGTGTTTTGGTCTGGAGGAAGTGAAGGAGGATATGCAATTATGAAGTGCAGAAGAGGTTGCAAAGCTTAAAAATATTTTAAGTGACATTTTAGAACTATCCGAGGATGACTTTCCCCGTCAAGAATCAAAAGTTGTGAGAATAGGACAGTATAGGGAAGATAGGGTTCGTCCTATACGGTTTCAGGCACAAACTTTTGATGCCAAGAAAAAATTGTTACAAGCAGCCAGGAATAAATTGAAAGACACTTCCAACCCTGAATGGAAAAAGCTGTTTTTCAAGCCAGATCTGACGAAGAAGCAGAGGGCAGAGGCTTTTAGTAAAAGGGAAATGAGGAGGGCGGCAAATCCAAGAGAATTCAGAAGGCGGGAATCAGCAGAGGGAGTAGCAGAGGGTGGGGGGGCCATTTCATGGTTCCCAGTTGGGTTAAATGTCAGAAAACGGACATTAATGCTCATGTAAATGCGTTAGTTGATTGTTCCAGTTATAAGAGTTTAAGTTCTACAAGTTCAAGTTCTTTTTCCAGTTCTTTTGAAGTTTTGAGAATTTCCGATACACTTAATAACAGCCAGGTGGCTGTTAATCAAGATGAGTCATTATTGATTGATGATATATGTAATACACCAATTTTAAGTAGTCCAGTCAACAGAGAAAACTTTTTACCTGAAACATCTTCCCCTTTTAAAGAGATTTTTGAGAATAGAGACAAGTATTTGCTCAGTTGTGATATTAGTTGCTTAGGAGCTGAAAATAAAGATAGTGACTTTAAATTTCAAAATGACTCTGACATAGATTCTTCTTTAGCAAGTGACGTAACATATGTGTATGGGAGTCCAGTACAGTCTTCTGTTTGTGGTAGTTCCAGTATAGCTAGTTCAGAGAAAATAACAGTAGTAAGTGAAAGTACTTATAACTTCAGTTCGAATGAAATCAGTTTAGTGAAAACAAATTCCGGTATAGAGACCTCATTTGAAACTGAAAGTGTAGAGAGTTTATCGCTTACTGGAGACAAGACAGATAGTTCGATTTCTGAGTCTACGTACATATATGATGCATCATCGCAATCAAACAATAGTTTAAAGGTTGAGTATTTTGGTCAAAGTGCAAGCACAAAGGGATTGGTGTTCTACTATACAAACTGTGATAGCATCATGAACAAGAGGGAAGAGTTAGAGATAGAGATTGAGACATATAAGCCAGACATAATAATATTAACAGAAGTTCCCTAAGAACATTAAGTCTACAGAAGTAATGAATTGTGAATTGAAAATAGAGGGTTTCAGCTTCATATTGGCTAAAGTGAAAGAGAAGTGTAGGGGTGTATGCATATATGTTAGATATGGCCTGTCATATCGTGAATGTACCCTTTTAAATAACTTTACATTCAGTGAAGCATGTTGGTGCGTGTTGAGATTGAACTCAAATGAGCAAATGTTGATAGGTGGTATTTACCGTAGCCCAAGCAGTAATATTAGAAACTCCAGACAATTAGTGGAACTGACAAACAGAGCAGTTGGACTCAATTATGGATATACAGTTTTAGTTGGTGACTTTAATTTTCCGAGTGGAAACATTGGACCACACCCCATAATCATACACATCCTGAATTTCATTTTATTGAACGTCTATGAGATAACTTCATGAGTCAGTTTATAAATGAGCCAACAAGGTACAGAGAAGGGCAACGGGCCAATGTTCTGGACTTGTTTATTACCGACAAAGCTGAAATAGTCACAAAGGTTATATATAGCTCCAATGTGGGCTTCAGTGATCATGTTAGTCTAATTGAGGAGCTGAACTGTATTGTAGTCATTGTGGAATCAAAGACAGTTAAAAGAAATTTCTATAAGGGAAACTATGATCGTAAAAGAGAAGAACTGGGTTCAGTTGATTGGAACAGCATAAATGAATTAAATGTGAAATAAGTTGGAATTTCTTTATCAATAAAATAAACAGTTGCATAGATAAAAATGTACCATTAAAACGGACAAATCATGGCAGAAAAAGCCAGAAATGGGTTAACACTTTGCTTAGCTAGTGTTAGGGCCAAACATAAAGCCTAGAATAGATACATTCATACACAGAATAGGACAGACTATCTTAAATACTGCAAAGCTCAAAATAATTGCACCAAAGTGACCCGTACAGCGAAAAATAAATTTGAGAAAGGTGTCATTGTAAATGTGAAGACTGACCCAAAGGGTTTTTGGGGTTATGTCAGGGACAAGACAAAGTCAAAGACCATGGTTTCGGATTTGAAAAATGGAAATGGTGAAATTGTTCATGGAGATTTAGAGAAAGAAGATTTATTAAATACATTTTTGCCTCTGTTTTTGTGAACGAACAATCTGGACAGTTACCATTATTTGATGTCAGATAACATGGTAGACCTGTGATTGCCTTAAAAACAGACATGCAAGTTTTGACCAAACAACTTAAAAACTTGAATACTAGTAAATCTAGGGGGCCAGACGGTTGCCACCCTCGTTTATTGCAAGAAACTGCTGATATTGTTAATACACCGTTACAGAAGATTTTTGACAAGTCATTTGTAGAAGGCTGTGTACCCAGCATATGGAAGGATGTTAATATTTCTGCCCTGTATAAAAACAAAGGAGATAAGAGCGAGACTACCAATTATAGACCGGTTAGCCTTACTTGTTTACCATGCAGACTGTGTGATAAAAACGGTAAGAGATACCATTATGGCTCACATGAATGAGAATTTCCTGTTTAGTAACTGTCAGTATGGATTTAGAAACAAAAGAAGTTGCATACTTCAATTGTTGAATGTGTTGGATGACTGGAGTAAGTACTATGATGAAAACAAACAAATAGATACTATATATTTAGACATAAAAAAGGCATTTGACACTATTTCCCAAGGTAAACTATTGTTAAAGTTAGAGAAATATGGCATTCAAGGTAAACTTTTACATTGGATACAAGATTTCCTACACGGCAGAAGGCAAAGAGTTGTGCTAAATGGAGAATGCTCAAGTTAGAAACCAGTCACTTCGGGGGTACCCCAAGGTTCGGTTTTGGGACCCATTCTTTTCATAATCTACGTTAATGATATACCGGACAGTTTTCAGAGTTTTTGTAAAATATTTGCGGACGATACCAAACTTTATACAGCAATAGATGGAATAAGTGATCAACAGAAATTACAAAGAGACCTGTTAAAGCTCAGTGAATGGAGTAAACTCTGGTTACTGGAGTTCACAGTACAGAAATGTAAAGTAATAAATTATGGAAATGTACATCATAAATTTGCTTATCAACTTAAAGATAAATATGGAAACATGCAGACTTTACCAGTAGATACTAAAGAGAAAGACCTTGGTAGATGGTTTCAGAATAACCTGAAGTTTGATGAGCATATCAACTATGTGGTAAATAGAGCCAATAGACTTGTAGGATTAATCAAGAGAACTTTTAAGGCACTTGATAAGAGCTCATTCTTGATTTTATATAAAAGCCTTATAAGGTCAATACTTGACAAACGGTGGAAGTGTCTATTACCCATACACAAAGAAATACATACAGTTAATAGAGAATATACAAAGGAGGTCAACTAAAGTAGTACCAGAGCTACAAGGATTTTCCTACTGTGAGAGATTGAAGTCGTTAAATCACCCCACTATGCATTATAGGAGAAAGAGATATGATCTTATACAGCTGTACAAAATAATACACGGATATGAAGATATAAAACCAGAAAAAATCTTTGAATATAATGACAATTGTACCAGAGGTCACATTTTCAGAATTACAAAACCGAGGAGTCTAAAGAACCTCAGGTTGAATAGTTTTCCAGTACGTTGTATAAACAAGTGGAACTCATTAAGTGAAGAAATAGTTTGTAGTGATACAGTGTTGAAATTCAAAACCAGATTTGACAATGCTTTGTTGCCAAATAGATACAATCTGGCAGAAATTTACTAATGATTCAGCCAAAACCAGCCAACCACCGGAACCGGAAAACGCGGACTTTAGTATAGTAACTGTTTAGAGGGAGTAGACAAGCTCAAAAGAGCTCAAGACTCTAAAGAATCAAGAATCTAACATTTTCGTTTGACGCGTCTGTTTATATGTAGCGGTGTGTTTATTTGACATCACGCGAATTATTGTGTAGTGAAAATCGCGTCTTTTGGTTTCCCTCAGTAAAGGCCGTGATATTGGTGTTTAGGAAAATCAAATTACTTGGTATTTCCAGATTGATAATTGATTACAAGGAGTAGTTAAAATTGTTGTTTTAAAGTGTTTCTCTTAATATTATCTTTTTATGCATTAAACACTTTAATTCTTATCGTTTTTATCTGTCGTTGTCATATCGTTTGTCTGTCTTTTCCCGATTTCTGTCTGTAGCAAATTAATCAACAATCGACCAATCTATCTATCTGTATTTGTCAAATTGTCTGTCTGTATCTTTTTTAATTTCTCTCTGTATCAAACAATCAATCAGTCCATCGATTCTACCTGTCTCTGACAAACCGTCTGACCAATTTCTATATGTATCAAACAAAATATTAATCAATCGTTTCTATCTGTCTTTAACCTACTGTCTCTGTGTCTCTTCCCTGATTTATGTTTTTATTATTATAAATCAATCAATCAGTCAATCAATCAAGCATTCTATTCCTTTGTTTAGTTATTCTGTCGCTAGATAAGACCTGATATGCAGCCTGGTGTTTTAAAGCAAAACGAACAACGAACAACCACTTCTGATGATTCAGCTATGCAAGTTCTTCAACAGTCGGACAAGAATACAAATTTCGCAAAATGCGTTATTTGCCAGGACAACAAAGGTCCTACAAGGAATGCAAAACCAGGCTCTATAGCAAATTTTATCCATGCTATGCAGACAAGAGCCGATCAAGTTTACGAACGGTTGAAGGCAGACATTTCAAGTTTGAAGTCTAGAGAAATCCGATGGCATGCAAACTGCTATGCAACATATGTCAGTAAACGAAACATCAGATATGCCCCAAAACGGAAATTGTCGATTTCACCAACTCCATTTTTAACTGAGAGTCATGAAGAGGACAAGTCAATGTCTGGAGCTGGCCGGTTGTCAAGATCAAAAGCAGAAGCGTTTGACAATTCCAAGTGTATGTTTTGTCAAAAACGCACCAGAAAAAAACGTAAAGGTCTAATAAGTGTTTCTACGTTTGGTGCCTGTGCGACAATTTTAGCAGCCGCAGAGGTACGAAATGATGAAATGATGCTACTTATTCTTCGAGGGATAAGCAATGATCAATGTGCAGTTGAGCTACAGTATCATCCAAACTGCCAAGTTTCTTATACCAGGATAAAGTCTGCAGGTTCAGGGACAAGTGAGGAAAGAAATGAAGATGCATATTCCAAAGCCTTTGAAGAATTAATGATATCAATCATTCCTGAACTTCAAAGTGAAAGGGCACTTGATATGACGGTCCTATTACAGAAATAAAAAGATTTATTAGACAAGAGTGGCGTAGATTCAGACCGCTACACAAGACAAAGGCTGAAAAACAGACTTACGAAGATTCGGTGATGAAATTGTGTTCCATCAGCCCCTTGATCGCTCCAATTAAAAATAAAAAAAAATGAGTTCCTTTAAGAGCAATGAAAACATTCATAAGAAAGAAGATGGGTCATACTACGTAGTTTCGGCTAGTAAAGCCTCATCAGTGACCCTGTAATGATCCGGCAAAGAAAGCCAGAGGAAACATACTGCAATTTTACGAATTTCGAATAGGCAGTCGATTCAAAGTAGAAGTAAAACAAAGATCAGGAATCGATTCAATTAACTAACTCCACCCATCAAAGACACCAAAGGGAAAGAAACACAAACATTAAGCGACCAGACCACAATGGAAACCTAAACAAAGGGAGGCCATAAGGACAGTTACTTTCCCACAAAAATGGCCATATGGCCATCCAAAATAAAAAGACTCAAGTGATACACACAGTAAGTAACAAACATCACCATAAATAAACCGCCACAGAAGAACCGCCTTGGAACGGTCAGTGAAATGATTTCCACTGGGGGGCTTAAATCGATTTTACGTGGCCACAATCCTCGCCCTTACTTCCGTCGCGATTTAGACAAATAATTTGTTCAGTCCGCATGAAGGCCTCCTAACTCATCAGTGCAACATCTCCGTGAACACAAAAAATCAAAGAACCACAGAGGTGAGACAACGGTGAGGACTCGACAGCAAGAAACCACTGAATGCTGGAGCAAAAGAAAACCAACAGTTAGACTCCAATGGGCCCGACCAGAGACAGAGCATCAGGCACCAACCAACATTACATTGAATTAGATCTATCTAATTCTCAATAATAATAATAATCATAATAATTCTTATATAAATCAAAATGTTGTCCAAATAATTAAAAACCTGTCTATAATATGAGTCTAAACCAATAATTTATTTCTGATTTCTCAGAATATTCACACTGATCTCAAAGGACCAAACGTAAATTATAAACTGCACTATGGTTGATGTACGGGAAGACGTTTTACGGCCGCCACACGGCACAACACCAGCTGCAGTGAAGGCAAATAAAAATCAAAAATGATTTCCTTTAAGAGCATAGAAAACATTCATAAGAAAGAAGATGGTTCATACTACGTAGTTTCGGCTAATGAAGCCTCATCAATGACCCTGTGATGATCCGGCAAAGAAAGCCAGAGGAAACATACTGCAATTTTGCGAATTTCGAATAGGCAGTCGATTCAAAGACTGATATAAATCAAAATTTTGTCCAAATAATTAAAAACCTGTCTAGAATATGAGTCTAAACCAATAATTTATTTCTGATTTCTCAGAATAGTCACACTGATCTCAAAGGACCAAAAGTAAAATATAAACTGCACTATGGTTGATGTACGGGGAGACGTTTTACGGCCGCCACACGGCACAACACCAGCCTGAATTAGTTTATTCTAGTTCTATCTCCTTACAAGATATTATCAATGGGGCCTTCAGGCGGTCTGCGGAAGGTGACGTTACAATGTCGGAAGCTTCTTTACCCGACAAGGACAATATGGCTACACCTGGAGATGTTTCAGAGAAAACAAGGTTTTTGTATAAAGCTGCTATGATCATAAAGGCTGACATTTACACTATTTCTGGAATTTGCCCCTTGATGTTAATGACTTAAAAGTGAAGAATTAAAAAAAGGTCGTGCCAGAAAGCCTATACTGGCTACTTTGATGGGTAATTTCTGTGACTAATGAGTTTGATGTTAACCCAGCACCAGAATGCGAAAATTCTACCGATGAAAAGCGCATTATTATGTTGGGTCAAGATATCGTTCAATGCTCATCTCATGGTCGCATCAAGACTCCCAAGCATGCAAGCCTGGCAATGGCTGTTAGACATCTGAAAGCTCAAAACAACTGATCACGATTCTCAGTAGAATGGGCCATTGTTGCTCGTACGACGAGACAGAGGTAATAGATACTAGTTTGGCTATGTAATCATTGGCAAAGGCTGTAGAAACCGGCGTAGTTATCCCTTCCAACATCTCACCAAACAAATTCATTCAGTTTGCCGGCGACAATAATGATATCAATGAAGAAACGCTGGACGGGAAACAAACAACTCACGCTACTACGCTGGTGATTTATCAGAAAGGGTATTTTGCCGAGAAACCGGCACGTAAAATTTATGCAGACCATTCGAAACGGCGCAGAACACTCGAGTCGCATGATGTAAGCAATGTTCTGCATGAGTTCGGAGCATTTGGTAAAAGACCAAAAGTGAAACTCCTGACAGATACAATTCAGGAAGTTTGGTTCAAGCCAGACCATGGGATTATGCAGAAAAGCTTTAATTTAGATTTGACTTGGAATCTATGACGTCTTCTCCCGCAAACACTATTCCATGTCGATCTGGAGAACATTTCAGAAAACGAACAGTTTGTCCCCGGTTGGAGCGAGTTGTAGATGGATTTGTTTCGTGCAAAATTTATGATAAACGCGATGACTTTGATTTTGATATTGTAAATTTTCCTTTTTTGGATGGTGATGTTCCTCGTGCGCCATCCTATGGCGTTTATATTTCGCAATTAATTCGATTTGCTAGAGTATGTAGTCGTATAACTGACTTCAACACTCGTAATAAATTATTAACGGCTAAACTCCTTAATCAGGGTTATCGGTACCATAAACTACGCAAAGCCTTTTCAAAATTTTATAGACGCCATTTTGATTTAATTTCAAAATTCAATATTGGACTTAAATCTCTTCTGCAACAAGGTCTATCGGAACCCGAATTGTATGGTGACTTAGTATATAAATTCAGAAAAATATATAACCGCAATGACTGCAGCACCCAATTTCGTAAAATCATTCTTCGATATAAAAAAATTGGGTACAACATGGATATTATACGACAGACTGCATGCATGGTAGTTAACCCAATCACGGTTGGCAACTTTGCTTCCCTCTTTAATTGCACGCCGGTGGGTCAGGCCTCAGATTCTATGACGGCAATAACGTAAACGCTTATTGAAAATTAGAGAGATAATGTTGGTTGGTGCCTGATGCTCTGTCTCTGGTCGGCTCATCGGAGTCTAACTTGGTTTTCTTTTGCTCCAGCATTTCAGTGGTTTCTTGCTGTCGAGTCCTCACCGTTGTCTCACCTCTGTGGTTCTTTGATTTTTGTGTTCACGGAGATGTTGCACTGATGAGTTAGGAGGCCTTCATGCGGACTGAATAAATTATTTGTCTAAATCGCGACGGAAGTAAGGGCGAGGATTATGGCCACGTAAAATCGATTTAAGCCCCCCAGTGGAAATCTTCCACTGACCGTTCCAAGGCGGCTCTTCTGTGGCGATTTATTTATGTTGTTGTTTGTTACTTACTGTGTGTATCACTTGTGTCTTTTAATTTTGGATGGCCATATGGCCATTTTGTGGGAAAGTAACTGTCCTTATGGCCTTCCTTTGTTTAGGTTTCCATTATGGTCTGGTCGCTTAATGTTTGTATTTCTTTCCCTTTGGTGTCTTTTATGGGTGGAGTTAGTTAATTGTATCAATTCCTGATCTTTGTTTTACTTCTACTTTCCATGTTACTATAATCTAGTCAGTGCCTTCCATGTTACGATAATCTAGTCAGTGCCTTCCACTACATCCATAGGATACTGTCCTATGATCAATGGCAATCCAACGGAATACAGTACAGTATACACCGTTCTAAAGACGGTCCAGAAAATAACAAGCCGTGTTGGTCAGGCTACTGCTGTTATAACGTTTGACTTGGCAATTTATGTAAAGGTAAGGAAATTCAATGGCGTGTCCCAGATGAACTGAAGAACGAAGTAGTGCGACTGGGAGGTTTCCATATTGCCCTTAATTACCTTTCACTGTTAGGAAAGATGTACAGTGATTCGGGGCTAGAAGATCTACTGATAGAATCTGGCGTGTATGCAAGTGGAACGACATCCGCGCTCATGGCTGGAAAACAGTACAATCGTGGTGTAAGAGCTCATAAACTCACCTTTGAGGCCCTTTTCCGCCTTCATGGGCAAAATTTTGTCGAATGGCTATCCGAACAAGAAGATGAGGACATCGACAAAAATGCTTTACAGGATGACATTGAAGCAATAGGGCGTTCCTTTAAACCGGCAAACCCAGACTGCAGTGAAAGAGTTACTGCCTTACAGGAATGTCTGATTCCAGTTGGGAACATGTTAGAATCCTTTAAGAAAAAGGGAAGGGAAGAACCCCAGACATTTGCATACTGGGACAATTACATGCACATGGTCCTGCTTCTTTTAAGCTTTATCAAATCCGAAAGAACAGGTGCTTGGGGACTCCATCTGTGTGCCACAAAGGCTATGACCCCTTACTATTTTGCCATGGACAAAACCAACTATTCACGTTGGCTGCCTGTGTATCTCATCGATATGGAAACTTTGGGCTCTTTACATCCATCAATTGAACAGGAATTTGTGAATGGAAATCATGCTGTGAGTCGATCAAAAAATGCATTCGCTCAGGTATGGACTGATATGGCCCTTGAACAATCTGTTAATTTAGATTCAAAATCAAAAGGCGGGATCATAGGTATAAGCCAGAAAGCAGAAACATTTGAAAGATGGTTCATTACTTGTCATGAAAGAGCAGCAATAACCTCAGCAATTAAAGAAATCTGTGGCATTGAAGATTCATTTCGAGTTGGGTCCCACAAAGAAAGCTCGCTGGCAAGGATTCTCCGGGATGAAGATGATGTACGAAAACTGATGGATATGTTTAGCTCCGAATTGCTGTCAAATCCTTTCGTAAAGCAAGGTGAAGAAAACGATGTGATGCCTCTGGTGAATGTTGCTTCTGGGACGGTGATGCCACGAGCTGCTGCTGAGAACCTTATTCGGGCAGATAAATTGGGTTCGGGCAAACGAACGAGTTCATTGCGAAACGGCTGTAATGTGATGAGCTAAGCTTTTGGGATGCCCTGCCAAATTTGAAAATACCCCTATTCACAAAGCTTACGAAGTCTTAAAAGGTGAAAGTGGCTGATGAAAAGACAGCTACGATAGCTGCCGATCGAGAATTGTTCGGGCGTCTTATCATAGCTGCAAAAGCAAGAGATATTGATGTCAAGGATGTCTTGACCTATGAACTGTCAAGTGTACCATTTGCTCTCGCCCACACCGATGGAGCTTTACGCAAAGTCAACAAAAGCACTCTGTTAGCATTACTCGAGAGGGATGTAACTGTTGCCGCGTGAATTCCAAAATTGAACGATCAAACTCGCACCTGTCTGATAATAGATGGAATGGCTCTTATCCAAATGATGAAGACTGGGGGTTGTATTACATTTGGAGATATGGCAGTTATGTACTACAGAACTATCATAGCATGGTTTGGGCAGTACCACTGCTCCCGCATTGACCTAGTGTTTGACAGTTACCGTGAACTGTCAATTAAGGCCGGCGAGCGTCAAACCCGAGGATCTACAACTGCTTTAGAAGTCAAGATATACAGTCCTGCTACACCTCTTACAAAACAGTGGACGAAGTATATGACAAATATACAAAATAAACGCTTATTATGCAGTTTTCTAGTAGAATTTTGGTGTGAGCATGGAATTGCCAATTTGGAATCTAACAACGAGATTGTAATTGGCGGTGGCTTTTCGGAAAACCTAAAGGTTACCAGTATCAAGAAAGGTGACAGTGAAGATGTGAATGAGTTATTCAGCGATTACGAAGATGCCGATACGAGGATGCTGCTTCACGCAAAACATGCATCAAACATGTTCAAACGTATCGTCATACAGTCACCTGATACAGACGTAGCTGTCCTTTGTGCGACACATTTCAAAAGCATTCATTGCGAAGAATTATGGTTCAAACAGGTGTGCGTGATGAACTCAGATTTATCCCCATTCATCAAGTTTGTGAAAAACTTGGACCATCAGTGTGTGCTGCGCCACCGGGTTTTCATGCTGTCAGTGGATGTGATTCAGTAAGCTGTTTCTGTGGGAAGAGGAATAGGAAATCCTGGGATGTAATGTATCAAAGTACAGCTTATCAAAAAGCATTGGCATCGCTGGGAAAAGCTGAAAACTTAAATGAAAAATCGTGCCGAGACTTTGAGAGATTTGTTTGCAGTCTGTACATTAGCAACGTGAAAGCAGGAA
Organism: Lucinisca nassula; assembly: GCA_963580285.1. NCBI lineage: Eukaryota > Metazoa > Mollusca > Bivalvia > Lucinida > Lucinidae > Lucinisca > Lucinisca nassula. Next base: position 631,777 of record CAUZLF010000001.1, read on the forward strand.
CTACGGTAAACAAAGTAAGGTACTGGCGGTTCTGTCAGAAACAACAGAAAAAATGAAGGAATTCCACCCACACAAGGCAGCTTAGTGATACATTTAAGACGGGCAAACTATCAGGCACTTGTGTGGAAACGGTCACTTTTTGCTATGCACCCGGTGTGCATGGGAAACCGTGAACGAAGTTCTTAAACCCATTTTAATGACGAAAATCCGGCCCCAAAAGGACTGATAGAACTCACGACATGCAGCTGCAAGAAATCGGCATGCAAAGGTTCTCTCTGCATTTGTAAAACAAACGAACTGTCGTGTACCGAAGCATGCGCATGTATGGCAGACGACAGTTGCATGAATAGTTTCAATGCTGTAGATGAATCTGCAGATCAAGATGTTGACCGAGAGGAAGATTATTATTCAGGTTCAAAAGTAGTGTCGTATCAAACCCCTCAGATAGTTGATCTGGGGATGAGATATATGCCCTGATGGGTGGGGTACCAGTTATATGCAGTAGTTGGTGGGGTATCTTATTATGTAAAACACTTAAGAAATACATTCAAGCAACCCTGGCATACCTTAAAATGTCATATGATTACCCATATGTGTGCAAATGCTGCGAGTATACTGACTGCAAGAAATCACAGGAAGTTTAACTGTTGGAATATTGCCAGTGGTTATGATTATGATAAAGTGAAATGCTCTAGACACACACATACTGCATATCAGCATTAAAATTCAAAGTTATGAAACCTTCATTTGTGCTTAAGTGTAGTATCAGATGACTAATTCTCATCTGTATATCAAACAAGCGCACAAAATAACCAATGAGTGCTCTTATATCCGACATTTACGAATGTGTCTGTATATTTCTTAGTGGGTGGGGTATTTGTGGCTAAATAAAATGGGGAAAACTCGTCTTAATCGACGGTTCCATACATAAAGAATTGTATATACTATTTAGAGGCTTCACAATCAGACTGTAGGCAGAAATAAATGCATCTACACGCTAGTAAGGATCGTTTATATTCTATCAGTTTTGCTTTTGGGAAAAAATAGTAATTTCCTAGGGTAGGTCTAGAAATAGCCCGCTTCTCAAAAACTGCTACCACAATCTGACTCTACAACGTACCTAGAAATGTTGCAGATGGGTAGGGCTTACCATTGGTTCATTTAAACCTTTTCTGGCTGGAATGTTGTGCGAATTGAATTTTCAAATTTCTTCCGCCCTGACTAATAGCATATTTTCTAAAACAGAGGCATTGGAGAATCTGAGTAAGTGTGATGCTGATTCATTTATACAAAAGCAATTGCAAAGGATTCAAGAAATCAATCAGAAATATGAAGAACTTGCAAATTCAAGGCTTGACAAAATTATAACTGAACATAATGTAGATTCGAATATGCCTTTGAGTACAGGGTCAGGGAAATATAATAAGACTAATGCCTATCAAGACGATGGTGTGACATTATCTCATCCATCTGCTAGGCGAAAATCACTGATTAGTCAATATGCACCTCTAAGCACAGTGTTCAAATCTGGCCCTAGTGGATTCCAACCTCAGAAAGACAGTCTCAAAGTTACATTTTCATTACCGAGTGCAGTTTGTTCTGTGTACGAGGCAATTCAGATCCCTCCTCTAGTGTACACTCTTACTCACAATAATCCAGCCTCAGGCAATTCCACTGCCTCGGGTTTGCAGCCATCACAAATTGAAACCACACAGGATAGTACTTACATACATTTACCCCAATCAAATGCTAGTCTAATGTTAACAAGTACTAACACAGAACCTATTCCAGGACATGCACCAATGATTGCACATGTTCAGCAACCTAAAAGTATTAAAAGAAACGAAAAAGATCATGATAAGTTTGATGGCAGAAATTATAGAATGGCGAGACTATATTGTTCATTTTGAACACGTTTCGGCCTGGAACAACCGGTCCGACTTGGAGAAAGCACAACAACTTGCAATGTCACTTAGGGGTCAAGCACAAAAACTTCTTCGGTGAGCTAAAACAATACGCAATGCTTAGATACGAGGACCTGAAGAAAATTCTTTCACAACGATATGACCCACAAGAACGCAGTGTTACATATCGTTGTTAATTTCGTACTAGAAAACGCCAAGAGAATGAAAGCCCTTCTGACTTCGCTTTTGGATTGAGACGTCTTGCCTCATTGGCTTACCCTGAAATGCCATATGACTATAGAGAAATTTACGTACTAGATCAGTACTTGACTTCAGTGTGTAGCGGAACTTAGAAATCATGTAATTTTCCAACACCCTAAGTCACTTGATGAAGCTATTTCTCATACAGTGGAGTACGAAGCAGCCAAAAGCAATCAAACACCTCCATCAAAACCAAACATCCAAAGTGATGAAGGCTATATTCAAGCCATAAAACAAACTAAACTTGATAATGTAAAACGACCCTCATAGGACTGCTCCTACTGAAGCTGTCAGATCTGGATCTGCACTTTTTTTCCCAGATCTATCTGACCACAAACTTGGTTTTGTGGGATATTATCGGCTGCAACATGCATTCATATATGGCCGCGTTGAAAACAATGATCATTGCTTGCAGATTATAATTATTTTATGTAAAAGTAGTGACGACCCTGATAGGACTACTTCTACTGAAGCAGTCAGATCTGGATCTGTACTGTTTGCCTTGATGTTTGTCCATTAACTTAGGGTCATTGACCCATTTTTTGTGCCAAATGGGGTCTTTCTCCTGATTTATAGCAGAGTTCATTTAAAAAAATTGGGGAGTCGGGTTGTGTTTTTTTGTGTGTTTTTTTGGTGTTTTTTTTTTTTTTTTCATCAAGTGGCTGGGCTTTTGGCAGGCAGTGGAGGCCCTGATCAGGCGCCGGGTTCTGCGGCGTCTGATCTTGCCCTGTACTGTTTGCCGGGGTGCCCACTTTGGTAATGGATGGGTTAGTGATATCACTGGGGTGCAACATGCAGTCATATATGGCTGCGTTGAGAACAGTGATCTATATTTGCAGATTCTGGATCTTTTAATGTGCCCTCCACCTGTAGATATTGATTGTCAGCAAGCTGTATTTCGAATCACTCACATTTTTGTGTAGCTGTAATTCAGCCACAACTAACAACTGCAACCTGAGCCAGGCGGTTTACCGTATAAGTGTCCTAAATGTTTGGACAGAAGAGTAACCAGGGCAGACCCAGATTGATCAGCTTCTTTCCGATCAGGGTCTTCACTTTTTGCTGTTCTAACTAGTTTAAACATGTCGATATTTGTAAACTAAGACTGTGATTGCAGAATATGTACATGTAAGTCCAGACTTTTGGGTATGTTTGCGGTAACCGTATACATGTCCCACTGCCATTTTATAGCACGGTTATAGAGATCAAAAAGAGGGAGGAGAGGGTGGGGGGGAAAGAAGAAAAAAGATTTTTTTTTCTCCATCTTTAATGAGCCGTGATACGGGGGGTGGGGATGGGGTCGTGATGCATGTTATTTTATGTTTTTTCTTGTTTCATTGTTTCTTTGCATTAATCTAGATTCGTTCTTTCACGTTAGTATGTCCATCATGGATTTCCTGTTTTCTTAATAAACTTTGAAACTTTGTAATCACTCCATCAAATACATCCACAGAACTAAATAAGTTGATCCAAACACTTAGAACATGTATGAAAGTGGAGTGAAACACATGAGCAACTTCAACATTGTAATCAAAAGAAATCTATAAAAACAAAAAGAGATCATTCTAACTATACTTGTTAAAGTTGTAGACAGAAGGGTCATACGAGGACTGTTCAAATATGAATGCAACTAAGCACATAAAAATGATTCCGTGATAGATTTCGATGAAAAATTTATTTTGTACCCTCAAAGTATTCCCCTTTAACAGATATACAAACTTTCAGTCTTCTGATCCAATTATTGAATGCATTTTGGTAGTCTTTTCGAGGTATACTATGAAGGCACTGGCATATTGCAGAACCGAGGTGTTTGCGCTGTACAAATTTTAGACCAGAAAGGTATTTTTTCAACCGCGGGAACAAAAAAGTCACACGGGGCAAGGTCAGGGGAATACGGGGGGTGAGGGAGTTCAACAACCTTTTCCTGCTTCAGATAGTCTTGCACAATGAACGCCTTGTGCGATGACGCATTGTCATGTAGCAATCTGACATTGGCCAAACCAGTTGCGGGTCTTCGTTCTTTGAAATATTTCTTCAATTTTCGAAGAACTTTATTCTTGTAAAAATTCGCATTTACAGATTTGCCTTTAGGCAAAGCAACCTGAATAACAGGGCCCTGATTTGAAAAGAATATGGCATACATTACCTTCTTGACGCAAGCCCCCGCCGATAGGGGCTTGAAGAAATATATGGGCTGCATGATGCTTCCACGCAGAGCTGAATCCGGCCCGCACACTAGTACTGGTAAACCGCTTAGAAGATTTAAGCCTGTCCAGGAACCGCGGTGCGAGGCGGACCGTCCATGCTAATAAACCCTATCGGTTTCATTGGGCGACAGGGCTTGAGAAGTTATTTCATCTCAATGTCAGGTAAAAGTCCCTCAAAATTGGAAGCAACGTCTCCAAAATGACCTTTACAGTGTTGACGGGGACGTTAAACCTCAAATCAAACAAACAATTTTGCAATTCATGCCCATATTTTGTTCTGAATCTTTCGTTTTGGCTCAAAAAAGTTAACCCCATGTCTCGTCACCTGTGACGACATAAGCGAAAGACCGTGCATTGTAATTTGTAAACTTTTTAAGCAACTTCTTGGCGCATTGAACGCATGTCTTTTTCTGCTCATCTGTCAACAGATGGGGAATCCATCTAGCACAGATATTTCTCATTTTCAAATCCCGTTTCAGAATTGTATGAGCTGCTCCTAATGAGATGCCAACCATACTAGCTATTTGCCTAGTGGTGTATCGTGCATCGGTAGCAACTATTACTTTCACTCTAGCAACCATCTTTGCAGATGATGCTCTTTTCGGCCGACGATCATGTGGCGCATCTTCTGTTGCGCCTAGCCCACAGCTGAATTTCTTACACCAACGAAAAACTGTCGGAAAAGATATTTCATTATGCCCATAAACCGAACATATTTCATCAAAAATGTCTTTGCACCGTATACCAAGAATACAACGATTCTTAATATAGGACCGTATTTCAACGGCGTACTCTGACCTTCTTCCAACCATGTTTTGTATTAGTATACAAGAGTACACAGTGTTTATCGAACGATATACATGGCTAAAGTGGACGGATTTTAACAGGTTTGGTATCAATGTATAGGTAAAATGTTTTTCTACGCTGTGATATTTATTTCCAGGTGATTTTCGCATTAATGCACGAGAAAACGTTCTACTTGCATTCATATTTTAACAATCCTCGTATAGCCAGAAACTGCCCAAACAAAACAAACTTTGATGAGCGAACTAAAAAGTCGGAAAACTAGCTAAGGCTGACTTTGAGGCCGAAAAGCCAGCCTGCAAGACTGATCTAAAATGGCAACGGAATAATAAGATTTCCCAATCAAGCAACCGAAGCTACACAAGAAATAAATCAATAGTACCTGAATATACTCCCCTGTTTTCGTTTAATTCTTTATCGTTTTTGGTAGAATTGAACAAATATTGATCATTTATTAATATTTGTTTGGGAGGGGGGAATGTAATATACAAACATTTTGTGAAAGCTTTTAGTTGTAAAGTTGAACTTATTTGTGTTGCTTTCCTTGTTTTAGTGGTGATCAATAGATTTATGACTGAATGTGTTATTTTATGGGAAATTCCATAAGGATCTTATTTATATTTGATCGGCTTGCATTTGTTTGCATTATATTTGTTTGTTCAATGTTTCGATTGACTTTGGCAGACAGATGTTAGTGTAGACTGATGTAACGTTTTCACCTAATTCTTATCAGATTTGTGTCATATGTCTACTGTGTTTGGCAGGGGATGAGGGTCGGTTGATTTTCGTGGACACTTTCAAGGGCTGTTTAAAAGGTACCAAGATTTACCTAAAATAGCCGTGTTGGTTAGAAGTACCATGTTATGCCTCACCAGCACTACATATTCCTCACTGCTCACAATGGGGGTTGGGCTTAATATGTGACTCTTCATAATAAACATAACTGGTTGCATCAAATTTTACGGTCTATGAATCTAATGTGAAATGTTCACATCATTCCTATCATCTATGTTAAATAAAATTCAATATTAAGTACTTTTATTTCATTTTTTCGTTCTCAGACAAGCTTAAACGACGAACTTGTGGGGAATATCTGCTTGTCTGTCTGTCCATCAGAACATTTGACTGTGGGTCTGTCTGTTGGAACTTGTGACTGTCTGCAAGTCTGTCCATCCGTCCGTCCGTCTATCTACGACTATTCTTTCACCTATCCATCCCTTCAGTTTTCTTAACACGCATGTCCTTCCTGGTTTGGCCATGTAAGAGTGGTTGTAGGTAAACATTGACGGCCCAGGCAGATACTGAGCAGATAGTGGTATATGATATTCATTGCGGGAGAGAATCTTGCCATAGTTTATGTTCGACAGGGCTTATCCGGCGTACTGTCATTACTCAACAGTGAAAAAGCTAGCCACTTCCCGTTACAAATAAAATGAAAAACAAAATTCAGTGGTTGCTCAGATGGAGTCTTATGCTACAAGAGTATAATTTAGACACAAGACATATCAGAGAGAGAGAGAGAGAGATAACACTATCCCTGATTCCCGTTTCAAGAGCTTGAGCAGTGTCAGGAATTGTGTTTTTCTTTCATGCTGAAGTGGATTGTAGATACATGTAATTGTATATACTGCGTTTAATTATTAGTCTAAAAGCAAAAGAAAGCTTTATTACATAAATCTTTCTTTTCCCCGAAGAGGGGGAGTGTTATGCATAAGAATTTATTTTTCTGATTTCCACTTTCACCCCACTGGGTGACCTAATAAGGCTATTACTATCTTGTTTATTCTTCTTGAAGAAGTTTCTGGAAAAATGAGTCACAGATTAATTTCAGTTGGTAAACAACTAGTGTATAAGGAAAAGTAATTTAAAATCTTCCAGAAAGTTCGGGGTTGCATTATGTTTAGAAAATTATCCAATCTTATTCCACAGCCCTCTGGAACTTTCTAGAGAAATCTTAAGGTCTATAAAAGAGCTTGATTTTTTTCTTTGAGTCAGACTAGTTTGGAGTTTGAAGTTTGGGTTTATAAGAAAAGTTATTTCTGAATTCTGTGTTGGATTGTTAAAGGATATTATTTTTCATTTCAGACTGTGACTTCTGTGGGATCAAGGAAACTAGATTCATTCAAGGATATTTCATAACAGAGCTAAGTAAAATTTTCTTACTTCTACAGGTGTAAGACAGTTTGTAAATAAAATTTGTCCATTTTTTCCAGAAGGTTTGTTTGCCTTTTCTCTCTGCTACGCCTGGCACGTAAAACACCTCATAAACCAGGGTTGTGAGTTTGATCCCGGGCTTCTCCAGACTTTCTGATGAGTCTTTAAACTGAAGTCTGGTCTCCTTTTGAACTTAGCTGTTGGTTGCACGTAAAACTCAATCACACTTTCATACTTAACCCTCAACTCTACAATGTCATTTCGTCCAGAATCCTTAGTGCGGTCTTAAAACTTAAGTGGTGGCATAAAGGGAACATACAGTACCAAATTGCATGGTTACATCACTACAAGAAAGGAACAACAGTCATTAAGTTTTGATTGCCTGGACCTTATTTTAAAGTTACAAACAACACAAATTAGGGTCTACTACTTGGCTGCACTCTTTCTCCAGAATAACATTAATTTTGGTCAAATTTTGTACTTCATATCATTTCAACCTACCAAACTCTTCATGAGATTTTACGGCCCCCGCCCATTGGGGCTTGAAGAAATATATGGGATGCATGATGCTTCAACGCAGAGCTGAATCTGACCCACACATGAGTACTGGTAAACCGCTTAGAGGATCTAAGCCTGCCCAGGCAAAGCGGTGCGCATGTTGGACCGTCCATGCTTATAAATTCTATTGGTTTCATTTGGTGACAGGGCTTGTGATGTCATTTCATCTCAATGTCGGGTAAAAGTCCCACAAATTGGAAGCAACGTCTCCAAAATGACCTTTACAGTGTTGACGGGGACGTCAACACTCAAATCAAACAAAATCATGAGATTTTAATTACCTTGACATCATTCTCAATATCAAAGCCCTCTTTTCAGAGCCAATGACCTTGAAAACAAGGTCAAGTTACTTGTTTAGAATCTATTCACTGGTTCAGGAGATTTAGTGCTGCAGCAAATACAAACAGGATCCATATCCGTTGGTGTGGGTGCAGAGGGAAGGCATAAGAAGAGGAACAAACATACAAGAACTCCATTTTTAATGAAAACCTGTCAGTATTATTGATTACTTCTTCATTGAAATAATTCTTACTTTGGGCATATACCTGTTTGGTAAGTTATCAAAATCCCTATATGCAATTCAATACTTGTAACTGTACTATTCTGGAATGATTGAACAAATTGAGGAATCCGACTTTGCACAATATGATTCTAGAATTGTACCAATACCACTTTGCGAAAGTCACAAAAATACTAAAGAAGCATCTTTTACACATGGACATGATCATAATAATGTGTTCATCTGAAATTTCTTATTCAAGGGGGAAAAGAAATAACCACAATGCATTTGTTGCTTAAATGGTTTGCTTTTATTACCTTAACAAACTCAATAACAAAATATTTCTGGTAAGATGACACATCAGTGTTTACACCACAACCTCATTATAACAGTTTGTTATAACATGATTTGGGATAAAAAATAGAAGTGGAGGCAATGATCATGAATCGATACAATCAACCCATAGCTCCCATCAGAGACACCAATGGGAAAGACACACAAACATGAAACAACAGACCTTAATGGAAACACCAACAGCGGAAAGCCAAAAGGACAGTTACTTTCCCACAAAATGGCTAATAGGCTATCCAAAATAAAATAACACAAACGACACAAACACCCAAAGACAAACCATAACAAAAATAAACCGCGACAGAAAACAAGGTTTCAGGATGGATCCCAAAATTGTATAGATTATATAGAAAAATGACCATGAATGGTCATTTTTCTATATAATCTTATACATTTTTGTTTGGATATAACATGGTTGTTTAACAAATACGGTTTCTACTTTGGACCCCATTAATAGTGTCATAAAGAGGTAGTGGTGTACTTTCTTTCATTATTGTGTTAAAAAAAACTTTTTTTCTGATTACAAATTATGATAACATGCCCATAAGCTAAAATGGCATCTTTCCTACCTCTAAATATAGTGTTTTTCTGATGAAACTGATACTTTTTATTTCTGTCCTAAATATAGTTGTTGCTCATTAGAACCACTTCAATGAGGCAGTTCTTACGAGAACCAAAATGTATGTTTATGAGCAAAGATAAAGAAAAGGATATATACGCCAACTGTATCTAAACAGGCTTCTCTGGTCATCTTCATCGGAGTCTAACCGTTGTTTATTTTTTTTAATTTGCTCCAGTATTTCAGTGGTTTCTTGCTGTTGAGTCCTCATCATCGTTTCGTATCTGTGGTTGTCTGATTTTTGTGTTCTCAGAGATGTTGCACTGATGAATTAGAAGGCCTTCATGCAGACTGAACAATTATTTGTCTAAATCGCGATGGAAGGGCGATACTGGTGGCTGTGTAAAATCGATTTAAGCCCCCAGTGAAATTCTTTGCACTGACCATTCCAAGGTGGTTCTTCTGTCACAATTTATTTTTGCTATGGTCTGTCTTTGAGTGTGTGTAACGCTTATATCTTTTGTTTTGGATAGCCAGTTGGCCATTTTGTCAGAAAGTAACTGTCCTTTAGGCTTTCAGCTATTGATGTTTCCATTAGGGTCTGGTTGTTTCATGTTTCTGTTTCTGTCCCTTTGGTGTCTCTGATGGGAGCTGTGGGTTAATTGTATCAATTCCTGATCAATGCCTTCACTTCCATTTTCATACTGACCTAGCTCTTCCATGCATGAAAGGCCCAATTTTGCAGCCTTAACCTTTATTGTCCTGAACATCATAACCATTATCTTTGCAAACAGTGCAGATTCAGACCAGATGGCTTCTGAAGAAGCCATCTGATAAGGGCATACAATTTTTGTAACACAGATAGGAGAAGCCATCTGATCAGGATCTACACTGTAATGCAGTTTGTGAACTGAATGAATACAGTATATCAAGTAATCTGCTTGGCTGATAGTCAAAAATGGGTATGGTTAAATAAATTAATTCAGCAGGATAAGTCATTTTAAACAGAATAAAGGCGGAGCAGTCTGATCTGGGTCCACAGTTTGCAAAAAAGACTTTTAAATCAACCGGCAGATGACAGAACAGGCAACAACAGGCATTTTTTGGGTTAAGAAAATAATTGACAGCACTGCTCAGACACTGGAGGATGCAGCATTCTGAGTTCAATTGTTCATAACTACGATATTGTTTGTTGATCCTTCTCTTGCTGAATATTCATTTTTAGCCACACCCATCTCTGACTTTGAACCATTCAGATTACTTAACGCGACTATCACACTCCAAGCAACAGAAATATGCTAAGGTTTTTCATTCTGTGATATAATTAACTCTTATCATGCTGTTCACGACAACCCTTTTCTTTGGAAACAGTGTAGATCCAGATCAGATGGCTTCTGAAGAATCTACACTGTTTGACATTCAATTTATGAATTTTTGTGAATAAATCACATCAAGTAATCTGATTGGTTCAAAGTCAGAAATGGGTGTGGCTAAACTGAATATTCAGCAAGAGAAGGGTTAACGTTTATGCATTCTGCGAAGAAGGCACAGGCATATTAGTGTATTTCCATCAAATCCAGTGCCAAATTACATATCATTTATGGAGCCCTTTCATTTTACAGTAAAACTTCGATGGCTCAAACACCGATGGTTCGTTTACCATGGTTGAGTCGAACCCGTTCTTGAGGCCCGAGGGAATTTCTCCACATAAGAAAAAGGGTTGGCAATTAAGGAATTTTTTTACTATTCTCTTGTAAATGTATGCTGTGTGTACTCATTAGAATCGCCTCTATGAGGCGATTCTAATGAGTACACACAGCATACAATTTTTGTCCCAAAGTTAAGGCTGTTATGCTCCATAGCGGTAACCCTCAGTGGCTCAAACTACCCCTGTCTCGAACAGATTTTCATGGTCCCAAACGTGTTCGAGCCATTGAAGTTCTACTGTATACAGTTTTCACCCCAAAGCATTCAGACACCTCTACTCCTTACTATACTTTTTCCAAAATTGGAAAAAGTAAAATTTACCATCCATTGTTGTATCTAAAAATAGCTAGATGAGAGGCAAACAATGTAGACCCTGATGAGATGCTGCATTCTGTGGCGTCTCAAGATACTCTACACTGATTACTCAGGCCCTACTGTCCAAATATCTACAGAAAATACGGTACCGAAAATATGCACCTTTAACTACATAATACAGCCTTGACTGACCTAGAAATATGAACATGAAATCATATTTAAATCTGCGTATAGTATGTCTTCCCAATGTTCTGCATAACAATTGGTAGATTTAGGAAGATTTGTCTTACGGTTGTGTGTACTCATAAGAATTGCCTAATTGATTGCAATAAGAAACACAATACATCACGAAAACACGCCTATAAAATTTTGACCCCTTAGAATCCCACTTTTATACAGTAAAACTGGAGTTTACAGGGGTTAACCTTATTTTTCTTATTTCTGCTCTAAAATATGGATTGTGGGTACTCGTTAGAGCGGTTCTAAAGAGTACCTACAATTAATATTTTGAGCAGAAATAAGAAAAATATCACAATTTTTCATCTAAAAGTTTACAATGTATTTGTATAGGTGTGTTTTCGTAATATATAGTCCAACCCGTATTAAGTAATCACCTAAGAGATAACTAAAATGTGCTTGGTGAAGACAGGTGCTTGTTTAATGCAGGTGAATTTTTATGTATTTTCCTTATTGGGAACTGAATTCCTGCTTGCTTAAAACAGGTGGCTTGCTTAAAAGAGGTGGCCACTATGACAGGTTTTACTGTGACTTTTTGGCCCGTATCTTTAATAACATAAACTAAGCCACCTCCATTGACTTTCAATCAATCAGACTACTTGATGTAAATCACACCTACAAATTCACAAAATGAATGTCAAACAATACTGATACTTATCATATGCTTATCAGATGGCGTCTTCAGAAAGAAAATATGATTTGATGATTTGCAAAGGTGGAGCATATCAGAGTTCAGCAGGATAAGTGTAATGTGCCATCATTCCCAGATATATTCTATATTTTCAGGGTTAACCTTGGAAGAAAATAAAGTACCATATCATGCATTGACAATATACATGTGTATTGAATCAACCCAGTAATATTTATCATCCATTTTTATCATATGACGTCGCGTCTGAGAATGCAATAACCCCATGTAATAAATTCGATAATCCACTAGTGGATTAAATATCCAAATTAGATAGATACGCCCCGTAACGTTACATGTATGATGTCCTTAACGACGTCGGGCTTACTTATGGCGGAATATTGACGAAAGAGGGTCACTCAATGAACATTCCTGTGACATTATTTTCAAATCGGACCATTTGCCTAGGAGGAGATGTCATTTAAAGGTTTATCAATTTTTAGCTCTGGCGACCATTTTGTTTAACGGAGCGAAACGATTTAGGCAATATTGAAAGAGGGTCACTCAAGGAACATTCCTGTGAAATTATTTTCAAATCGGGCCATTTGCCTAGGAGGAGATGTCGTCTAACGGTTTTTCTATTTTTAGCTCTGGCGGCCATTTTGTTAAACGGAGCGGAATGAATTAGGCAATTTTGAAAGAGGGTCATTCAAGGAACATTCCTGTGAAATTATATCAAAATCCATTCACTGGTTTAGGATGAGATGTCGTTTGAAGAAAAAGTTTACGCATGCACGGACTACGTGACAGGTGAGCTAAAAAATAATGTATACAACGAAACCCCTGTTTTCTCTAATATAAAGTGGGGTTTAAGGGGGTTTTCATTTCACGGACTTGATCACGTGATGAGAGGAAATTAACTTTTATAGATAAAAACCATAAATATTTCATCTCGTATTTTTAGCATTTATCGAAAAAAGTAAACTTTCATTTTAATTTATACGTGAATTTGGCGATGTACTGTAACTGAACAGTTGTTCGTAACATGCTTCGCACTCGTGAAAATTTCTGTTATTTTCAACACACTCGATGAAATATGTTTTCGATACATTCAACGAAATATTAGTATTATCGAAAAAGAAACAAACGTAAACTTTCTTTTTATTTTATCAGAAAAAAGCAAGCCAAAAAGTAGTCTGGGGTGCTACTGTGAAAATAACATGGGCATGATATTTTTCACAGTGTGGAATTGTCTTTTAATTTTATCAGAAAAAAGCAAGCCAAAAAGTAGTCAGGGCTGCTACTGTGAAAATAACATGGTCATATTATTTTTCACAGTGTAGAAACATCATATATTTTTTTCAGTGTGAAAATATCCTTTTTATTTGTTTCAGATAGGCATTGATTTCACTGCTACATGTAAGTATAAAATAAATAACCGTAACCTGGGCTTCGCATAAACCCTATCTGTGCAAGGGTCAGTGATGGCCACATGGACATCAGTAGCATAACTTATAACTTTGCACCGATTAATACGAGGACTATTCAAATATGAATGCAAGTAGAACGTTTTCTCATGCACTAATGCGAAAATCACCTGGAAATAGAGATCACAGGGTAGAAAAACATTTACCTATACATTGATACCAAACCTGTTAAAATCCATCCACTTTAGCCATGTATATCGTTTGATAAACACTGTCTACTCTTGTATACTAATACAAAACATGGTTGGAAGAAGGTCAGAGAACGCCGTTGAAATACGGTCCTATATTAAGAATCGTTGTATTCTTGGTATACGGTGCAAAGACATTTTTGATGAAATATGTTCGGTTTATGGGCATAATGAAATGTCTTTTCCGACAGTTTTTCGTTGGTGTAAGAAATTCAGCTGTGGGCTAGGCTCAACAGAAGATGCACCACATGATCGTCGGCCGAAAAGAGCAACATCTGCCAAGATGGTTGCTAGAGTGAAAGAAATAGTTGCTACCGATGCACGATACACCACTAGGCAAATAGCTAGTATGGTTGGCATCTCATTAGGGGCAGCTCATACAATTCTGAAACGGGATTTTAAAATGAGAAAGATCCGTGCTAGATGGATTCCCCATCTGTTGACAGATGAGCAGAAAAAGACACGCGTTCAGTGCGCCAAGAAGGTGCTTAAAAAGTTTCCAAATTACACTGCACGGTCTTTCGCTAATGTCGTCACAGGTGACGAGACATGGGTTCACTTTTTTGAGCCAAAACGAAAGATTCAGAACAAAATATTGGCAACAAAGTATTGCAAAAGACCATGCACTGCAAAGCGGACCATGAGCGTCAAGAAGGTAATGTATGCCAGATTCTTTTCAAATCAGTGCCCTGCTATTCAGGTTGCTGTGCCTAAAGGCAAATCTGTAAATGCGAAGTTTTACAAGAATAAAGTTCTTGGAAAATTGAAGAAATATTTCAAAGAACGAAGACCCGCAACTGGTTTGGCCAATGTCAGATTGCTACATGACAATATGTCATCTCACAAGGCGTTCATTGTGCAAGACTATCTGAAGCAGGAAATAGTTGTTGAACTCCCTCACCCCTCGTATTCCCCTGACCTTGCCTCGTGTGACTTTTTTTTTGTTCTCGCGGCTGAAAAATACCTTTCTGGTCGAAAATTTGTACAGCGCAAACACCTCGGTTCTGCAATATTCCAGTGCCTTCATAGTATACCTCGAAAAGACTACCAAAATGCATTCAATGATTGGATCAGAAGACTGAAAGTTTGTATATCTGTAAAAGGGTAATACTTTGAGGGGACAAAATAAATTTTTCATCGAAATCTGTCATGGAATCATTTTTAGGTGCTTAGTTGCATTCACATTTGAACAGTCCTCGTATACTGAATTCAAGTTGCTAACGTTTTGTACCATAAATGTTCAACACAGAGCATTATGTTAGAACCATAGTGCGCCTTGTTATTTTATGACGACAACTAGCCAACTAAAACATCCGTCCTCGGGAGGAAATGTTTCCCCTACTGGGAGAAATGTTTTGGAAATAAGTTGCCTCCCCTGAACATGTATCCAATTGTCCAATAAAATTATAACTATTTCCATTTAGACAGGTATGTTTTAAAGCCATTTGATACGGTTGCTTTACCCATTTTATACGGGAAGACACAAAACAGGATCAAAGGCAACTCCTACAAAAGTATTTTGTCTCCCATGACAATAGGAGTTAACTGTTAAAGGAAAGAATTTGCTCCGCAGGAGCAAATGCTTTCATTTAAGAGTAGACCCCTTTTCCATGGTACATAATTAATAGAAAAGCGAACAGAAGGTCATGGTGGTTTTCTCCCTTTGAAAAATGGCGGAAAATCTGCTGGGCTTGTAGGTTCCTTTCCATATAAAATGTGTTTCTATCGTAGGATCCTTTCCATATAAAATGTGTTACTATCCATGTCAAACGAACCGCATTAAAAGTAAAACGTGTCTACTGGTATATATGCCAATCAAATGCACAAATCAATCTGTTACGTTCAGATAACCCTTAATTATTCCGCTGAACACGACATCCCCTACCTTTTCAAACAGTATAGATACAGGTCGGATGGCTTCTTCGGATCTACACTGTTTGTCAGTTAGCTTGCAATTTGAACAAAACTTTATATCAGATGGTTTGATTGGTTGATAAACAGATATGGGTAAGGCAGAGTTAATTTATTCAGCTTGATAAAGATTAAAATACTTTATCATATCACATCGCGTCCTAGAGTGTAATAACGCCATGCATTATTTTCGATAATCCACTAGTGGATTAAATATGCAAATTAGCTAGATAACGTTACATGTACGACGTCCTTAACGACGTCGCGTTTACTAATGGCGGAATATTGATATTTTTGTAAACAATCGTGAATAAAATGTCATATGATAAACGGAATCTTGCATTCGTGCTCATGTATTATTGAATTTATTAAACTCGTTGAGGAAAAGGAATAAAATACTCGGCAAGCCTCGCATTTTATCCCTTTTCCTCAACTCGTTTAATAAATTCAATAATACATGAACACTCATGTAAGATCCTCTATTTAGAATATGACCCAAGGCCAGGTCGCCCTGGTGATGTCATGAGCAAGGAGATGATTGACCGTGTTGAGTGACTTGTGCTAAACAATCGCCGAATCAAAGTTGTCGAACTTGCTTCAGAATATGGCATTTCTAGCGGAAGTGTTTACACTATATCCGTAAGCATTTAGGCATGTCAAAAGTATCTGCCAGGTGAGTACCCAGAAACCTCAACATGCAAGATGGTCGGCAAAGGGTAGAGTCAAGTCAAGAACTTCTGATATAGTACAATGCCAATCTAGAAGACTTTCACACTCGTCATGTAACAGGAGATGAAACTTGGCTTCACCACTGTGACCTAGATACTAAAAAAAGTGTCCATGCAATAGAAGCGCCCTGGCTCACCCCACCTCAGTTTCGTACCCAACCATCAGCCGGCAAGGTAATGGCCACGCGGTTTTGGGGCTCCAAAGACATTATATTGATAGATTACAAGCCTGCTGGTACTTCAATTACAGGAGAATACTATTCCAATGTCATTAAACAATTAAGTGTTGCTATTAAAGAAAAACGAAGGGGAAAGCTAGCTGCTGGTGTCCTTCTTTTACACGATAATGCCTCTGTGCACAAGTCCAGAGTTGCACAAGAGACTTTTCGTGAGTGCAAGTTCAGGCAGTTAAATTACCTGCCATACAGCCCAGAGCGCGCCCCAAGGGATCATTATCTGTTTCGAAATTTGAAGTCCCACGTGCTTGAAACGAGATTTTTGGACGATGATGAGCTAAAGGCTGCTACAGAGGCTTGGTTTGAGGATCAAATAGATGACTTTTATTACAACGGCATAGACTTTTTAAAAGAAAAGTGGGCCAAATGCATTGAAGAAAAGGGGGGTTATACTGAAAAGTAATTTTGAAACCATCTTCTAATCTCTACGAACTTCTTGAACTCCCCTCATAATTAAATTGTCTTAACCAACTTCGTCGGTATCATTGGCTCGGAAAAGCTTATCCCAAGTGTTGTCCCCGACATTAATAATTGATTGATAAATCAGGAATGGAAGATAGTGAGTTGCATAATTAATCTCTCATTTTTTGCATGGTTATCTTTTTGGTCATCTTTTTGCTTATTTCTTGTAAAACCCGTATTAAGAAAACAAGAACTCTGCCGAAGGCCATGTCGCACCTGTGGGGGTATAAAGTCACTGAACCATGAAATATAGGTCAAGGTCAAACTGCTTTTAAGTTGTCATTCATAGATGCAACTTTGTACCACGTATCATCAATGAAGCTCTTATAGTCCTTAAGCAATGGACTTGACCATTAGGGTGAACGCTACGGTTGACGAAATAGTTCATAAAGTTAGTTAACCATAAAATATAGGTCAAGGTCTACTATAAATGCCTGCATTAAAATTGGCTGCCCTAGATGCAAGTCTGTACCAAGTATTATTAATAAAGGTGTAATAGTTTTTTATATTGTGAAAGGAACTTGAACATAAGGATGAATGCTAGGATAGTCGCAATATGTCATGAAGTCAGTGAACCATGAAATGAAGGTCAATAGCAAATATGGAGGCTTGCATTAAAGTTGCAATCCCTAGATGCAAGACTGTACCAAGTATCATTAATGAAATGGACTTGAATATTAGGGTGAATGCTATGGTGGTCGCAGATCTTGACGGCTTGACGGACGAACGATCAACAACCAAACGGACGGAAATTGCTACTTCTGTATCGCGCCATGCTTAAAGCATGCGCGACAAAAATATTTTCGGTTTGTCACTGTATGGGTGTTTCTATTAACCTGTCAGGAAACATCACGATTCTCTTAACCTGTCACAATAAATTTGAGATGAAATGCATATATTAGCAACATGTGCACTAAGGCAAATAGAACGGGAGTCTCTCAAGAAAAGGAGAAAAAAACAGTAGGCTTATACTTTTATACAAAGGTCTAAAGGCTGCTGCCAGCATTACAACAGTTGACCTTATTCTCCCAGCTAGGCACTGTAGAAATTATCATTCAATGGTGTTCCAGACTCTTACTGCAAGAACCATTAGAGATTGGAATGCAATTGCCAATGCGATCATTTTGACAGCTTAAGGTTCTGAGGATTGTGTAGCTAAAGTTACCACTTTGGTGAGTGCTAAGGACTAACTTCCCAAATTACAGGTATTGGTGTATGAATTTCATTTGACGTGTCTTGTTTTGTTTGTTTGATTTGAATCTTAACGTCCCCGTCAACACAGTAAGGTCATTTGGAGACGTTGCTTCCAATTTTGTGGGACTTTTCTCCGACATTGAGATGAAATGACATCACAAGCCCTGCCACCCAATGAAACCAATAGCGTTTTTAAGCATGGACTCGCCCCGAACTGCCTGGGCAGGCTTAGATCCGCTAAGCGGTTTACAAGTACTGGTGAGTTGGTCAGTATCAGCTCTGCGTGGAAGCATCAAGCAGCCCATCTATTTCTTCAAGCCCCGATGGGCCGGGGTACATTTGACGTGTCAGCAGCAACAATTCTGACGGACTTGTTAATATGATGATATTTATCTCTCTTCAATAGAGGTCATCTCTTAACCCTTATTGTGTTGAATAAATTAATTTAGCCACGCCCTGATTTTCAACCAGTGAAATTACATAATATTATGTATTCCTTTAATTCACAAGTATTGGTGACAGTGTAGAGATCCTGATCAGATGGCTTCTTCATCTGATCTGGATCTACGCTGTTCCAAAAGTAGGGAATTCGTCTTCAGCAGGATAAGGGCTAAAGTCAAGAATGTTCTACTGATAAGTAAGTTTCTTTCCATTTAGAACAGACCGCATATTTGGATTGGTTCCATCAACATTACACCAAAACCGTTGTCAGAACTTCAAAAATGGCAGGAACTGTAGCAGATGTATTCATTTCCTTTAGGTCCTTTATGTCGCCCTTTGATCTTGATAAACAATGAAAATCCGCTAGTAAGACCAGCTTAAATTCAGACTATGCACAATTCTTTTTCTAAAGTATATATAAAGGGCTTCAGGTTTCTGCGTTCATTTTTTTCTACAACCACAGTTTTCCCGTCAGAAACAATCTTTGGTACTTTTCATTCCAAAGGTGGTCTTAATATAGGAATTTCACTGTATCTTATTGAAGGTGTCATGACAAGACATTACTGTGTAACCAGTAAGGGGGTAATATTTAAGTCCTGATTACATGATAACTATGTTAGTAAACATTCAAATAGATATTTATTCCAAGGGACCATGTTGGTCCGTTAACGCTCACCTGAACTCTTTAGCATCTGTTAAATAGATGTTTCTTGACTCTAAATCAGTAGCATTCATCTTTCTGGGCAATTTGATGTTTTTAATGGATCAGGCCCTTTTGATGTATTCAGTCTAAAAAGTTTTTAAGTACGCATTAAGCATGTTTATTGCCTCACTGTTCCGTCATTTAAACAATCAACATGATTCTCAAAGAGTCACACACAGACTATCCATCGCATCACGAAAACACGCCAATATAATTTTGACCCCATTGAACCACCACTTTTATGTAGTAAAACTGGCGTTCACAGGAGTAAACTTTATTTTTCTTATTTCTGCTCTCAAATATAGATTGTGGGTACACGTTAGAATTGCCTAGATGAGGCGGTTCTAACGAGTACCTACAATCAATATTTTGAGCAGCAATATGAAAAATATCATAATTTTTTATCTTAAAATTTGTATTTTATCGGCGATTAAGGTTTGTATAGGCGTGTTTTCGTTATGGTACATTTGATCATCTTATATCAGAGGATAAACTGTTTTCCTTACCGTTGCCATGGCAACAGAGCTCTGCATGGATCCAAATGTTTCAGGGCATTGCAGTAGGGGTTAAAAAGAGGGTGTTCAGTGGACTTTCTCTGTCAAACTCCAGTGGTTGGAGAAGATAATTAATTTTAATGACATGTTGACGCATGACTGAGGACGGACTTAGGACGATAACAATACCCCACCATACACTCTTCCTGCTGAAGTAAGTTATTAAAAGATTTATCTTTTTGTTGATCAATACAAAAAAAAAAAATAATGTGAAAAGAACGTGCACGTGATTATGATACTGTATCATAAATTATTCAATCGATCTTTCACAAAAGCTGGTCTGTAATTCCTCATATCCAACTGCCTCCTTTGCAGGGTTTTCCAAAGCTTGATAACTGTGCGTGGAAGACTGGTCCAGTTCTGTTAAACGATAAAAAAAATACAAACATACTAAATTGTTACATTACGATAGCCAATCCGTGTGGATTAATGCTTTGTTTAACATCTCTAAAATGGCTACTTTTCAAATGAAAGTCAGTGATATTATTGTAACTTTTACTTCAAACATAGGTTGTTGATCCTCGTTAGAATTGAGGCGGTTCTAACGAGTACCCACAACCTTTGTCTTGGAGCAGAAATAAGAAAAAATAATGTATAACCCCTTAAACCACATTTTTCTTTATATAAAGTGGGGTTTAGGGGTGTTCATTTCACGGACTTGTTCACGTGATAAGGTTGCGTAAAAGGGTCGTTCCTTAGCAGTTCATGTATGGTATCCGACTTTGTTTGTTTGTTTTGTTTGATTTGAGGTTTAACGTCCCCGTCAATACTGTATAGGTCATTTTGGAGGCGTTGTTTCGAATTTTGTGGGACTTTTACCCGACATTGACATGAAATGACATCTCAAGTCCTGTCACCCAATGAAACCAACAGGATTTTTAAGCATGGACGGTTCAACTTGCACTGCTTTGCCTGGGCAGGCTGAGATCCTCTTTTAAATAAATCATAAATGCTGGCGTTTTAGTTAATCGTATTAAACACTTACTGGTGCAAGTTCATGCAAATGGTTTAACAAGCTTTATCAAGTTCATACAAGTTATATGAGGTTTTTAACTTGATAAAGCACGGTTTATTGCAAATTCTAGCTCTTGCACTACCACTTAACTTTCTAAATTATTAACTTCCTGTCTTACTGCTATTAAAACGCATGTGATTAAATATTGTGATAAAGTCTTTGAAAGATCAGAAAGAAATCTGTTTTGGTCTAAAAAAAATTCGAATGAGGTTTTAAATAAATTGAAATCTAGACATTTTCGTGCTTCTAGTCTGTCTAGCTACGATTTTTCCACTCTTTACACTACACTTCCTCATAATCTTATAAAAGAAAAGCTTAATGATTTAATTGAATGGGCTTTTCACAGAGAAGATTCTCTCTATCTTGCATGTAATGTCAGAAATGCATTTTTCACTTCTAAAGAGTATAAGAATTATACACTTTGGTCATGTCAGAAAGTGAGTGATGTCCTCACCTTTCTACTTGACAATATTTATATTAGATTCGGTACTAAGTTATTTAGACAAATTGTGGGTATTCCGATGGGTACTAATTGCGCACCTCTTGTGGCTGATCTGTTCTTGTATTGTTATGAAAGAGACTTCATTTTGTCGCTTTCCATTGATAACCAATCTGAAATTATTGAAGCTTTTAGCTCTACTTCTAGATATTTAGATGATTTATTAAATGTTGATAATACCTATTTTGATGGTTTGATCAGTCAGATTTCCCCCCCCCCTAGAACTTCAGTTAAATAAAGCAAATTCTTCTGATTCCGAGGCCCCGTTTTTGGATTTACATCTATCTATTGTAGATGGATTTGTTTCGTGCAAAATTTATGATAAACGCGATGACTTTGATTTTGAGATTGTAAATTTTCCTTTTTTGGATGGTGATGTTCCTCGTGCGCCATCCTATGGCGTTTTTATTTCGCAATTAATTCGATTTGCTAGAGTGTGTAGTCAGGTAACTGACTTCAACACTCGTAATAAATCATTAACGGCTAAACTCCTTAATCAGGGTTATCGGTACCATAAACTACGCAAAGCCTTTTCAAAATTTTATAGACGCCATTCTGATTTGATTTCAAAATTCAATATTGGACTTAAATCTCTTCTGCAACAAGGTTTATCGGAACCCGAATTTTATGGTGACTTAGTATATAAATTCAGAAAAATATATAACCGCAATGACTTCAGCACCCAATTTCGTAAAATCATTCTTCGATATAAAAAGATTGGGTACAACATGGATATTATACGACAGACTGCATGCATGGTAGTTAACCCAATCACGGTTGGCAACTTTGCTTCCCTCTTTAATTGCACGCCGGTGGGTCAGGCCTCAGATTCTATGACGGCTCCAATGTCAAGGCTTATTGAGAATTAGAGAGATAATGTTGGTTGGTGCCTGATGCTCTGTCTCTGGTCGGGCCCATCGGAGTCTAACTGTTGGTTTTCTTTTGCTCCAGCATTTCAGTGGTTTCTTGCTGTCGAGTCCTCACCGTTGTCTCGCCTCTGTGGTTCTTTGATTTTTGTGTCCACGGAGATGTTGCACTGATGAGTTAGAAGGCCTTCATGCGGACTTAACAAATTATTTGTCTAAATCGCGACGGAAGTAAGGGCGAGGATTGTGGCCACGTAAAATCGATTAAAGCCCCCCAGTGGAAATCTTCCACTGACCGTTCCAAGGCGGCTCTTCTGTGGCGATTTATTTATGTTGTTATTTGTTACTTACTGTGTGTATCACTTGTGTCTTTTAATTTTGGATGGCCATATGGCCATTTTGTGGGAAAGTAACTGTCCTTATGGCCTTCCTTTGTTTAGGTTTCCATTATGGTCTGGTCGCTTAATGTTTGTATTTCTTTCCCTTTGGTGTCTTTTATGGGTGGAGTAAGTTAATCGTATCAATTTCTGATCTTTGTTTTACTTCTACTTTGTCTTAATGTGCTTTTTAAAAAGTAGCCAGACGTATTATGTAGAACTTCATTTCCCAAAGGAGGGTTTGTAGAAGAATGCTTCCTGTATACCAGGTAGTTTAACAACAATACCTTCAACAGTCACGTCACCGGAGTTTCAAGTCGGAAGTATTGTGCAGGATTTTGTTTACGAACGTCGGGGATTGTATCAAATACTTAAAGTCCCTAGTGTTTCACCTTGTATGAACTTGATGAAACTGGAAAGCGCTTGTTCTGTCTCTGGTCGGGCCCATCGGAGTCTAACTGTTTGTTTTCTTTTGCTCCAGCACTTCAGTGGTTTCTTGCTGTCGAGTCCTCATCCTTGTTTCATCTCTGTGGTTGTTTGATTATTTGTGTTCACGGAGATGTTTCACTGATGAGTTAGGAGGCCTTCATGCAGGCTGGACAAATTATTTGTCTTAATCGCGACGGAAGTAAGGGCGAGGATTGTGGCCACATAAAATCGATTTAACCCCCCCCCCCCCCCCACCCCCAGTGGAATTTGTTTCCACTGACAGTTCCAAGGCAGTTCTTCTGTCGCGGTTTATTTTTGTTATGGTTTGTCTTTGATTGTTTGCGACGCTTATGTTATTTTTCTGAAAGCCTATTGGCCATTTTGTGGGAAAGTAACTGTTCTTTTGGCTTTCAGCTGTTGGTGTTTCCATTAGGGTCTGTTGTTTCATATTTGTGTGTCTTTCCCTTTGGTGTCTCTGATGGGAGCTGTGGGTTGATTGTACCGATTCCTGATCACTGCCTCCACTTCTATTTTGTAAGCCTACGTTTGGTTTGTTTGATTTGAATTGAGGTTTAACGTCCCCATCAACAATGTAAAGGTCATTTTGGAGACGTTGCTTCCAATTTTGTGGGACGTTTACCCGACATTGAGATGAAATGACATCTCAAGCCCTGTCGCCAAATGAAATCAATAGGGTTTATAAGCATGGACGGGTCGACTCGAACCGCTTTGCCTGGGCAGGCTTAGATCCTCTTAGCTGTTACCAGTACTTGTGTGCGGGTCGGTTTCAGCTCTGCGTGGAAGCATCATGCAGCCCATTTATTTCTTCAAACCCCGATGGGCGGGGGCCCCTGTATTTGGTGTAAAGCCACAGGAAGTTGCATTTTAAACTTGCAAATACATTTGAACCAGCTAAAGAGAAAATGCGTATTGTCGCCTATTGCATAAAATGATAATTATCGCATATGCGAGTAGCAAAGACTCTGGCGAGACTCCACATGATTATGCATGCGCAGTCTCGCCAGAGTCTTTGCTAATCACAGCCATGTACATCGTGGAAGGATCATGCAGCCCATCTATTTCTTCAAGCCGATGAGCCGGGGCATACAGGTGTGTTATTGTAATGGCAAATAAATTATGCTGTTTTTCTTGACGAAAATTTCTCAGAATAAGATATTGTAATTGCTAGAAGAGTAACAATTTGACCACTTGCATGCTCGCTTTGAACAAATGACCCGAAATGGCGAGTATATAAAGATTCACTACGTTGTCACCATGCATAAATGTCCTAAACAGAAGTGCAGGCAATGATTGTTACGAGAAGGAATAGGAAACCTCTCTGGTGCTTATGCACATCTAAATTATTTTTGTAGGTATATGACAAAGCAGCGGGACTAAAATATTTTAGGTGAAATATGGTCTACTAGGCAAAATATGCTGCTCCACGCAAAAATCATGCATATATCATACGATGTGTGCAAAAGTGGTTTGTGGGGCAATTATTCGCCATACAGTTGGCCGCAAAACGTCTGATTTTTATATAGTTTGCCTAAAAAGTCGCCAAGCGCCTAATAGTGCCATATATATTTTTCCTGCCAGTCACAATGTTGTGGATATTCGTACTGACGGGAGTTATACCATTGATCGGTAGGGAAGTTTCATCATTTTTCCCTGACGGAAAAGCAATTGTAAGGGAGAACAATAATCTGTTGAAATTTGCTGTATGGCTATGATTGTGGATAGTATCTTTACTTCTCACAATTTTGGCGAGCTAGCACGGGTGTGCATGATTTTTCTGTAGTTTTCATAGATTTAAATACCCTGAAAAAATGGACCTAATATCAGCAGCAGGTCGATGGTGTAAGATTACACACAACATTGCGACGGGCCAAACAAGACGCTTTGGCGGCACTTAATGTCAAGATGACGCGTGATTACCTGCTGCTCCCTGGCCTATAGGAGCAGGTATTGGTACGAGTCACAGGGAAGAAGTGCCCTGCAGAGGCGGGCATCCCCATACATCTGACCGACCAGACCAGTTGACTGGCAGAAGTTCTAATGGAATAGAATATTCCAAATATCCAGAGATTTAACAACAGGAGGCCCAAGAGGGCCTGTCGCTCCACCGGCTAACTTCAGACAATTGTCATATTTATTACATTAACCAATGGTATACTAGTGGACTCTTCTATTGCTATATGTTGGACCAGTCCATTTGTCATATAAGGGGTGTCAGGCCTATTTTTTCTATTTTTGATGGAAAATTCTGTTAGCAAATAGTGCAGGCCCTGATCAGACATGGTGTTCTGTGGGGTCTGATCTGGGCCAGCAGTGTTTGCCAAGGTACCCATTTAGGGTTTTCCCGCATGCAATGGGTAAAAAAGAAACAAGTGATCCACCCAAGGAATGTCCATTCTATATTTTTTGGACCCTAGAGCCATGGTTGGCAGGATTTATGCGAGTGACCATTTGGCATTGCTCCGTTCTAAATATCTAAAGCTCTGGGCCTTATGGTTTCAGAGAAGAAGACTTTTTTTAAGTTTTTCCTATTATAAGTCTATGGGAACTAATATGCCTCTGGGCGTGACCAATTTTTTACCGCAGGGGCATTGTTGGCAGGATTTATTTGAGTGACCACTTGACGTTGCTGCATACTTAATATCTAAGCTCTGGGTACTGATGGTTTCAGAGAAGATTTTTGTCAGTTTTTCCCACTATAAGTCTATGGGAGCTAATGGGCCTCAGGGTGTGGCCAATTTAGACCCCAGGGGCATAGTTGGCAGGATTTATGCAGATGAATACTTCAAGTTGCTACATACTAAGCTCTTGGCCTTATGGTTTCAGAGGAGAAAAGTTTCAAGATTTTGTCATTATTAGTCTATGGGAGCTACTTAGCACCGGGGCGTTGCAAATTTGGACTCAAGAGTCATAGTTCGCAGGACTTAGGAGGTGACCACATAACTTTGCTACATACTACAGTTCAACCTGTATTAAGCAAGTGCCTAAGGGATAGTCAAAATAGGCTTGCTTAAGACAGGTTCTTGCTTAATACAGGTGAAATTTAACACATCTGACTTTCTTGGGAACTGAATGCATGCTTGCTTAAGACAGGTTGCTTGCTTAATAGAGTAGGCCACTAAGACAGGTTTTACTGTAAATGTCTTAGCTTTAGGCTTTATGGTTTCAGAGAAGAAGTTTTTCCGTTTATTGGTCTATGGAAGCTAATGAGCCAAAGATGGTGGCCATGGCGGCCATGTTTTTTGTCTGATCAAAATTTCTTCAATGAATCTGACAATGGTAGACACAAGGAACATTCATGAAAATTAAGAACGAAATCCATTTAGCGGTTTTGGAGAAGATTAAAAAAAAAAAAAGATCCCTTTATGAGTCTATGGAAGCTAATTAGCCAATGGGCGTGTCCATGGTGGCCATGTTTTTTGTCTGATCAAAATTGCTTCAAGGAATCTGACAGAGGTCCACCCAAGGAACATTCATGCAAAGTAAGAATGAAATCCATTACGTTGAGCGGTTTTGGAGGAGAAGGTTTTTAAAACTTTTCCCCATATAAGTCTTTGAAAGCTAATGAGCCAAGGGGCATGGCCATGGCAGTCATGTGGGGCATGGCCATGGTGGCCATGTTTTTTGCCTGATCCGAATTTCAAGGAATCTGACAGAGGTCCACCCAAGGAACATTCATGCAAAACAAGAATAAAATCCATTGAGCGGTTTTGGAGGAGAAGATTTTTAAATATTTTTTTTTGCTTTCGATGCCATTTTGTTCTGTATGTAACAAAATTCTTTGAAGGAATTCAGAAGAGGACTATGTGAGAAACATTCCTGTGAAGTTTGGTTACAATCGACCAAGTAGTTAAGGAGGAAATGTTTAAAGAAAAAAGTTAATGCACGGATGCACAACCGCACAGACGCACAACAGACACAGGGCCATAACATATAACATAAGACCCGCCGGTCTTTGGCCAGTGGAGCTAAAAAATGAACAGATTTATGTTTTTATTTCATTCATTATTTATTTTTTCCTTTCCTCCGTCGGATTCGGTATGCCTCCCTTTTCAACTAAGCCATTTTAACCCTCAGGGATCTGGAGAACTGTTGACACTGTAGTATAATTAGGTCTAATAAATCAATCTACCTCAGTATTTTGAATTTATTTTGAAACATCAAGTCGTATAAATTGAGTTTGTGTTGAAAACATCAGTTCTATCACCAGTGTGATGGGCATGTGAAATTTCTGATGTTTTGAATTTTAGAATGACAATTTGTAGGTGGACCTCTATAGATATGTGATAGTCAGCAAAATTGGAGGAGATTAATTCAGATACAGGAAGGTACTTTTGAATAAATAAATAAATAAATAAATAAATAAACAAGAACTTTTGAAGAAGAGAAGACTTTTTTAACATTACACTACATGTTATATAGTGAAAATAAACCCCGCCCACTGCAGCCATGTTTTATGTCGGATTAAAATCAAGGAATCTGACAGAGGTCCACCCAAGGAACATGCATGCCAAATAACTATGAAATAAAACAAGAACTTTTGCAGAAAATATTTTTAGCATTACACTATATGTTATATAGTGAAAATAAGCCTCGCCCATGGCGGCCATGTTTTTTTGTAAGATCAATTTTTTTTCAAGGAATCTGGCAACAGTCCACCCAAGGACAATTCATGCAAATTACAATGAAATCCCACAAGTACTTTTGCAGAAAATGATTTTTTAGCATTACGTTATACGTTAAATAGTGAAAATAAGCCCCGCCCATGGCGGCCATGTTTTTTGTCGGATCAAAATTTCTTCAAGGAATCTAAAAGAGGTCCACCCAAGGAACATTCATGCAAAATAAAAACAAGGCATCGCATGCGATACAAAACCCCTCGCACTAGACAACTTTGTGTGTGGAAAACACTGGAATGGCAAAAGTCCAACTTGCTTGAGATATTATCATATGCAACATTTGTGTAAAGTTTGTTTAAAAATCCTCCAATAAATGTACATTCTAGAGTGATCACGTTTCTCTAAAAATAGCCATAGTGACCTTGACTTGAGGCCATGACCACGAAAGTATATCTTGCTCAAGATATTATCATAAGCATCTTTTGTTTGAAGTTATATTAAAATCTGTTAATAAATGTAGGCGGTAGAGCGATGACAAAGTTTTTCTAAAGATAGCCACAGTGACCTTGACTTTGAGGTCATGACCTTGAAAGTCGAAGTAAGTCGAGATATTATCATAAGAAACATTTGTGTGAAGTTCTATTACAATCCATCATTAAATGTAGGCGCTAGAGCGATGACAAAGTTTTTCTAAAAATAGCCACAGTGACCTTGAGCTTGAAAGTCTAAATAGCTCGAGATATTGTCATAAGGAACATTTGTGTGAAGTTATATTAAAATTTGTGAAAAAATGTAGTCACTAGAGCAATGACAAAGTTTTTCTAAAAATAGCCACAGTGACCTTGACCGTGAAAGTCAAACTCGCTCGAGGTATTGTCATAAGGAACATTTGTGTGAAGTTATATTGAAATGGATGAAGAAATGTAAGCGCTAGAGCCATGACAAAGTTTTTCTAAAAATAGCCACAGTGACCTTGACCTTGAAAGTGGAACTCACTAGAGATATTGTTATAAGGAACATTTGTGTGAAGTAATATTAAAATTGGTGAAAAAAATGTAAGCGCTAGAGCAATGCAAAAGTTTTTCTAAAAATAGCCACAGTGACCTTGACCTTGAAAAACGAACTCGTTCGAGGTATTGTCATAAGCAACATTTGTGTGAAGTTATATTGAAATCAGTGAAGAAATGTAGGCGCTAGAGCGATAACAAAGTTTTCTAAAAATAGCCATAGTGACCTTGACCTTGAAAGTCGAAATGGTGAGATATTGTCATAAGGAACATTTGTGTGAAGTTATATTGAAATCGATGAAGAAATGTAAGCCCTAGAGGGATGACGAAGTTTTTCTAAAAATAGACACAGTGACCTTGACCTTGAAAGTGGAACTCGCTAGAGATATTGTCATAAGGAACATTTGTATGAAGTTATATTGAAATTGGTGAAGAAATTTAAACGCTAGAGTGATGACAAAGTTTTTCTAAAAAATAGCCACAGTGACCTTGACCTTGACCTTGAGGCCTTGACATTGATAGTCGATACCGCTTGAGATAATGTCATAAGGAACATTTGTGTGAAGTTATATTGAATTCAGTGAAGAAATATAGGCGATAGAGCGATGACAAAGTTTTTTCTAAAAATAGCCACAGTGACCCTGACCTTGA
This sequence comes from Lucinisca nassula, assembly GCA_963580285.1. Taxonomy (NCBI): domain Eukaryota; kingdom Metazoa; phylum Mollusca; class Bivalvia; order Lucinida; family Lucinidae; genus Lucinisca; species Lucinisca nassula. The sequence goes on from CAUZLF010000001.1 coordinate 661,346, forward strand.
GGCCATGAGTTGGAAAGTCGAACTCGCTGGAGATATTTTTATAAGGAACATTTGTGTGAAGTTATATTGAAATTGGTGAAGAAATGTAGGCGCTAGAGCGCTGAAAATATTTTTCTAAAAATAGCCACAGTGACCTTGACCTTGAGGTCATGACCTTGAAAGTCCAACTCCCTCAAGATATTGTCATAAGGAACATTTGTGTGGAGTTATATTGAAATCAGTGAAGAAATGTAGGAGCTAGAGCGATGACAAAGTTTTTCTAAAAATAGCCACTGTGACCTTGACCTTGAAGCCATGACCTTGAAAGTGGAACTCGCTCAAGATATTTTTATAAGGATCATTTGTGTGAAGTTATATTGAAATTGGTGAAGAAATGTAAGCGCTAGAGCGATGACAATGTTTTTCTAAAAATAGCCACAGTGACCTTGACCTTGAGGTCATGACCTTGAAAGTCCAACTCGCTCGAAATATTTTTATAAGGATCATTTGTTTGAAGTTATATTGAAATTGGGGGAGAAATGTAGGCGCTAGAGCCATGACAAAGTTTTTCAAAAAATAGCCAGAGTGACCTTGACCTTGAGGTCATGACCTTGAAAGTCGATCTTGCTCCAGATATTGTCCTAAGGAACGTTTGTGTGAAGTTATATTAAAATCGGTCAAGAAATGAAGGCGCTAGAGCGCTTACAAAAGTACGTACGTGGCGCTAGAGCGATGGCAAAAGTACGTACGTACGTGGCGCTAGAGCGATGACAAAAGTACGTACTTACGTACGTATGTACGGGACAAATGCTATATCCCCACTCACAACTATGTTGTGTGAGGGGATAATGAAATCCAACAGATGTTTTTGGAGGAGAAGATGTTTAAAGATTTTTAATTTTTTGTGTGGTTTTGTTGCCATGGCAACCAGAGTTCTTGGTGTCACAAAATTCTTTGAAGGAATTTAGAAGAGGACTAAGTAAGGAAAATTCCTGTGAAGATTGGTTACAATTTGCCCAGTACTTTAGGAGGATAAGATGTTTTAGCATTACACTATATGTTAAATAGGGAACATAAGCCCCGCCCATGGCGGCCATGTTTTTTGTCGGATCAAAATTTCTTCAAGGAATCTGAAAGGGGTCCACCCAAGGAACATTCATGCAAAATAAAAATGAAATCCAACAGGTGGTTTTGGAGGAGAAGATTTTTAAAGATTTTTAATATTTTGTGTTGTTTTGTTGCCATGGCAACCAGAGTTCTGGGTGTAACAAAATTCTTTGAAGGAATTTAGAAGAGGACTAAGTAAGGAACATTCCTGTGAAGTTTGGTTACAATGGGCCCAATAGTTTAGGAGGAGAAGATGTTTTAGCATTACACTATATGTTAAATAGGGAAAATAAGCCCCGCCCATGGCGGCCATGTTTTTTGTCGGATCAAAATTTCTTCAAGGAATCTAAAAGAGGTCAACCCAAGGAACAGTCATGCAAAATAAAAATGAAATCCAACAGGTGGTTTTGGAGGAGAAGATTTTTAAAGATTTTTATTATTTTTTTTTTTTGGTTTTGTTGCCAATGCAACCAGAGTTCTGGGTGTAACAAAATTCTTTGAAAGAATTTAGAAGAGGACTATGTAAGGAACAATCCTGTGAAGTTTGGTTACAATTGGCCCAGTAGTTTAGGAGGAGAAGATGTTTAAAGAAAAAGTTAACGCACGGACGCACGACGGACACAGGGCCATGACAATAGCCCCGCTGGCCTTCGGCCAGTGGAGCTAAAAATGGAAGTGAAGGTAATGATCATGAGTTAAGACCCTGACTTGAGATAAGAAGAGTGATTCCTCATGTTAAACCCCCGGTGCACCAGTGCGGCCGACATATCTTTTGCCGGCCAGTTATTTTTTGGTTGTTTTTGTCGGTTTATTTTGTTATTTGCTTCTATATAATTTTCACATCACCGCCTCGAGCACAAGACGTAGTTTTGCCTTCAGGGCGTGCGCCGTGAAATGATTATAGAAGCAAATAAATGTAGTGTTTATTGTTGGTATTGTTGTATATAGTTACTGTTAATAATTTATGTCTTGTATATAACATCTTTCTTGTGCCTTACCCCACAGTTGCCCGTTTGCCTGTCTGAGATCAACACCGGTCTTCTTGTGAGCATGGGGGTTTGCGGGACGCTGTAAATCGATACAACTACCAAACACCTCCCATCAGAGACACCAAAGGTAAAGAAACACCTCTCTCCATTATTTTGACAACTAACTCTTCATTTTGTTTTCTCATTAGGAAAACATGCATATACAAATATCCTGCAAATTTTACCACCGAAAAACGACAATTTTAAGATGAAAAAAATGTGATATTTTTCTTATTTCTGCTCAAAATATAGATTGTGGATACACGTCAGAACCCCCTCAATGAGGCGGTTCTAACGAGTACCCACAATCTATTTTTAGAGTGGAACCAAGACAAATAAGATTAACCGCAGTAAACTTCAGATTTACTATATAAAAGCGGAGTAACATGATTTCAGTGAAACATGTTGATGAAAGGTGTTTAATTTACTTTTAGAACTAAATGGTAGAATAGATAAAATACCGTTTTCAGTATGACCACCGTCATTCAGACTGTCGTCTTCATCTAGGGGCGCCATCAGTTCATTTGTGTAGAGGCAATTTGTACATGTCTCGAGGTTCACATACGTCGTCTGAATGTTCTTAGTTTCCTCCCCTTGTTTCATCCGTTGTTCTAACTCAGCTATTATGTCTTTCATCCTTTGTTCGATTTTCGTAAATTCTGGGCGATCACTTGGGTTTGGTAACCAACATTTCCACATCAATTTATACCTATGAATCAAAGAAAATACGGTCTTATTTCTAACTCGAACACCTTTGGAACCAAGCATTACGAAAACACGCCTATACAAACACAGTGTAAATTTTACTGCCGAAAAAAAAAACACAAAAAATTTAAGATGAAAAATTGTGCTATTGTTTCTTATTTCTGCTCAAAACATAGAAATTGGGCACTTGGTAGAAGGCGGTTCTAACGGGTACCCACAATCTATGTTTTAGCACAGAAATAAGAAAAATAAGATTTACCCCTCTAAACCCCAGTTTTACTGTATAAAAGTGGGGTTCAATGGGGTCAAAATTATATAGGCATGTTTTCGTTATGACAATTTTGTCTTGTACATTTTCTTTAAAATAAAGTATGCCTTATTTGTGCAGCTCAGATGAGGTTACACTACATACATCACATGAACAAGTCAGTGAAATGAACACCCCACCAAACACCACTTTAAATAGAAAAAAATGGGGTTTACGGGGGGCATACATTATTTTTCTTATTTCTGCCCAAGACACAGGTTGTGGGTACTCGTTAGAACCACCTCAGTTAGGCGGTTCTAATGCGCACCTACAACCTATGTATGTAGTATCAATAAGAAAAATATCACGGATTTTCTTCCGAAAAGTAGCCAATTTGAAGATGTGAAAAAATGCAGTGTATCGCACGGGTATTTTATCGTAATGTTTGTTAAAGATAAACTTATATTCTTTGTTAATTAATATTTGCAGCTTTGGAAATTTTTCAAAGTGAACCAAGAAATTACTACGAAACTACCATTGTAAATCTATTATCGCTGTTCGATTTTCAGAAGCCTCCGTGGTGTAGTGGTTATGCTACTCGCCATGTAAACCAGAGATCGCAGGGTCGACTCCAGGCTTATCAAAACTTTCGGATGAGTCCTTAAACCGAGGTCCCATCTCTGTATGACCTTGGTTGTTGGTGAGACGTAAAACTCATACACTCTCTCACTGTCCGATTTTCAAAGTTTCATAGTAATATCTGCAGTAACAATATCAGTATTTTCTGCGGTCACAATATCAGTTTTGAAAAAAAACGTTAGCCATATTTGATTTTTACTCTTCCATCCAGCTATACAAATTGAGGCCCCAGTTATGTAGTTTGAATTGGGAAAATACACATTTTCACCCTTTCAGAATGGTTTTACACTTCCAGAATGGTATTTCGATGGGACTTAATTGTAAACCGCTCGGTCAAAACAGAGTCTTCACTGCGAGCTATGCATAGTTTCTTTAGTTGGATACGAAAAGCTGTTTTCTGATTGAAAGAAATTATCCTTCACTTTGCGCATCGTTCCGAAACAAAGTGCCAGCGCACAACAAAATATACATCATGAACTGACTAATAACATCCTATGTCATATATGCTCGCTTACATCAGTTCAGTGACACACGAGAACAGTGAAGACTCTAATCAGACTGACCGGATGCACATGTTAATCTGAGTCTTCGCTGGTGGCAAAACTCTTCAATTACAGTTAAATTCCTTTAATAAGACCACTTTTGGGACTGTTCAAAAGTGGATGACCATTTTTGACCAGTCCAAAAGATGGTCTCTTATAAGGAGACACTGGTTGTAGAAAACACAAAGAAAGAATAGCTGAAAGCTTCTCAATAAGTTCTCAAAAGCAGATTTAGTCTTAATTTTAGGTGGTCTTAATAACGGAATTTTACTGTATTTCAATTATTGTTTGTCCTGGTTTATTTTATTCTTGTTCGTCTATTACAGTGTATACCAACATTTCATCTGGACAGAACTGGGGCTGTGCTAGTCTCCTCCCCTGTTTTAAATAACGCACCATGTCCCAGTTATCAACATCCGGGTAAGGATGGTTTCCTCTTGTAAACAGCTCCCAAAGCACAATTCCGAATGACCACTGTAACAATAAACAAATATGAAAAGAAAACGCCGGAATAACAGATCAAGACATTACGAAAAAACGCCTATACAAATATATTGTAAACTTTACCGCTGGTAAAACGAAAATTTAAGATGAAAAATTGTGATATTTTTTCTTATTCCTGTTCAAAATATAGAGTGTGGGTATACGTTAGAACCGCCACAGGCGGTTCTAACGAGTACCCACAATCTTTATTTTAGAGCAGAAATAAGGAAAAAAAAGGTTTACACCTGTCAAGCCCAGTTTTACAATATAAAAGTGGGGTTCCATGAGTGAGGGGTTGTTTGACTTTTACTTCTCATCAACAGCTAAGGTCATATGGAGACGCGAACTCGGTTTAAAGACTCATTCGAAAGCCTGAAGAAGCCCGGGATCGATCCTGCGTCCCCTGGTTAACAAGGCGAGTAGCATAGCCACTACACCACGGATGCTTCTAAACATGCAAAGAAAACGCCGAAATAATAGCTCAAGAAATTACGAAAAAACGCCTATACAAATATATGTAAACTCTGCCGATGGTAAAACGAAAATTTAAGATGAAACAATGTGATGTTTTTTTTTCTTATTTCTGCTCAAGAGCAGAAAAAAGAAAAATAAGGTTTACCCCTTTTAACCCAAGTTTTACTGAATAAAAGTGGGGTTCAAGGGATCAGAATTATATAGGACTGTTTTCGGGAAGAGGTGCAAATAAGAGCAACAACAGAACACTCAAGTATAACAGTATACAAAATTACAGAAAGTGAAGTAGCCAAAGTTTATATTTCTTATTTCTGCTCAGAACACAGATTGTGGGTATTCGGTAGAACCGTCATAGAACTATCTATGTTGTGAGCAGAAATATGAAAAATATCAGAATTTTTATCTGAAAAAAATAAGTTTTTTGTTGGTTAAAATTTTTAATATACCTGTATAGGTTTGTTTTCGTAGTGAATTGATGATAAAGCCTCCGAAATTACATATGGTTTTACCATGTTAGCAGCCTATAATCGATTATTGTGGCACTTCCCGGTTACCTCTATTTGTATATTGTGGCACTTCCAGGTTACCTCTATTTGTATTAAGATAAAGCAGAAGTGAAGGCAAGGATCAGGAATTAATTCAATTAACCCACAGCTCCCATCTGAGACACCAACGGGAAAGAATCAAAAACATGAAACAACAGACCCTAATGAAACACCAACAGCAGAAAGCCATAAGGACAGTTTCTTTCCCACAAAATGGCCTATTGGCTATCCAAAGCAAAATAATATAAGCGATACAAACACTCAAAAACAAACCATAAACTGCGACAGAAGAACCGCCTTGGAACGGTCAGTGAAACGAATTCCACTGTGGGGCTTAAACCGATTTACGTGGTCACAATCCTCGTGTAAAAGAAACCTCATTTCAATAATCCTGTGGCGTGCCATTACGATAACATACCCGTACGATATACTTACTTTTTACACCTCCAAAATGGCTACTTTTATGATGAAAATCCGTACATTTTTATAATTTATGTGACACACATAAATGGTGGGTGTTCGTTAGAACCGCCTCAATTAGATGATTCAAACGAGTACCCATAACCTATATCATGGAGCAGAAATAAGACAAATACTGTATACCCCCGTAAAACTAAGTTTTTTTCTATATAAAGTATGATTTAGGTGGGTGTTCATTTCACGGATCTGCAAACGTGGTGTATAAAAAATTTCATTTCAGTCATCCTATATGATATGTAGGTGGTGGTTGGGTGAGGCAAAGGCAACGAGTATCCTGCATCACTGGGGCGTCCAACAGATAATTGCTTATAGTTGGGCAAGGCTTGCTGTTCTTGCAGCATAGTGGGAAAATGGTATGTTACTATTTTTCTTATATTAGACTTTCATTCATCTTCTCCTTCTTTCCTCCTTTTCTCTCGGAGATGACGCAAAACGGCACACAATGGCTGACGTGTCGTTAACCCCAAAACTATCAATAAAAAGTCTATGTCATGTAATGCAATAAGAGCAAAAGAAAGCGAAAATATATTTACCACATCAGACTTGGTTGAGTATTTTCCTTGTTCAAGACATTCCAGGGCCATCCACTTGACAGGCAACATTGTTTTCTTGTTTTCGCAATAGTAGTACTCTTTCTCATAAATATCACGTGAGAGTCCAAAGTCAGCCACTGTCACACGGAGATTATCATCTAGCCTATCAAATCGATACTTACATATATAAACATATATTTAAATATTTAATTTGATTAATATATTTTTCCAAGGCAGATAATTCAATTTGCGTTTCTATATTCTAGATGATTTGCTTTTTTCATCATAATGTTAGCACGTCCTTGAAACGAACAACCAGAAAAGAAAGATAAGTTTATATAAAGGGAATTGGTTATCTCACTATTTTTCTCTCTTTTTTTTTTTTTTTTTTTTTTGAAGGAAGAATGATTTAGCAAAGTTTTAAGTCAAGTATGCATTTCGGGCAAAATATGCTTAAGTTTACAAAGCTTAAAGACGAGGTCCATAATGGACCTAATAGTCTCACCTGAGTTTTTGGCGTAGAGTATCTTAAGGATAACTTTTGCTTCAGAAGCATTTAATAGAAGGTCATGACTGGTTTTCTATTGACTGGTTTCACTTTTCATACACAGGAGAATTTTCCATCGGATTACCCTCTGGTTATACCGGAACAGCCCCTTGCGTAATAAAACCTGGTAATTGGTGGACGACCCCCGCCCATAGGGGTTTGAAGAATTATATGGGCTAAATGATGCTTCCACGTAGAGCTGAATCCGGCCAGCACACTAGTTAACCGCTTAGAGGATCTAAGCCTGTCCAGGAACCGCGGTGCGAGGCGGACCGTCTATGCTAATAAAGCCTTTTGGTTTCATTGGGCGACAGGGCTTGAGATGTCATTTCATCTCAATGTCGGGTAAAAGTCCCACAAAATTGGAAGCAACGTCTCCAAAATGACCTTTATAGTGTTGTCAAATCAAACAAACAAAAATAATTGCCGGAACGCTGCCTTAAGTTTATCACATGTACATGATTGCTCTAACGCTTGCAAAATAAACATATATTCGTGGTTTACATGATGTTGACTTCGCCCTCACCTCGTTCTTCGCAGAATCACTTAAGCACTTTTAGTAGAGGGGTCACCCAAGGGGCATTCCTTTTAATTATTAGAGCCATTGGCTTAGGAATTGCTCTTTGAAGATTTCTTTCTATTTTACCTCTGCAGACATTTGGTTCAGGAGAGCAAACCAATTTCAGCAATTTAAGCAATAATCATTACAGTAATACCTATTTTGAGGCTTCTTGCATTTACAGTTCCCGAAAATTTTTGGGTCAATCATTTTCCTTTGGCACGAAGTTTTAATAAACACAAGTAGCTCCTTTGTGCTTAAGTCCATTGGCAACAGAACTTTATTTATGTATTTGTTGAAAAGAGCTATTCTAAGATCAAAGAGGGTTTTCTATTTTAAGCTCTGGCAGCAATTTTCTTGAGTGAAGAGGAACCTTTTTAACAACATTGGTAGAAAATCGACAAAGAAACATCTCTGTGAAATAATTTTGAAATTGGATTATTAACCTAGGAGAAGATGTCCTTTAATCGTTTTTTTTTATCTCTGTTGGCCATTTTGGTCAGCGAAGTGGAACCGTTTTAGCAATTTCGATAGAGGGTACCAAAGGATCATTTTCGGTAAATAATTTTGATTTGAAATCAGTCCATTAGCTTAGGAGTACATGTTTTGTAAAGTTTTTTTTTCTTTGTTTTAGCTCTTGCGGCCATCTTTTGGAACGGAGCAGAACCATTCTAGCAATTCAGGTAGAGAAACATCCCATAAACATTCCTGTGAAATTATTATGACATCGGAATACTAGTCAAGGAGGAACTGTTGTTCAAAGTTTTTTATCCATTTTTACATCTGGTGGTCATAATGTTCAGCGAAAGTGGAACCATTTCAGCAGTTTTGGTAGAGGGTCACCCAAGGAGCATTTCTTGTAAAATTATTTTGAAATTGGCACAGCGGTTTAGGATAAGACATTTGAAGAAATTGTTGATTGGTGGACAAACAGAAAGAAGGATAGACGACGGACAGAAAGCGATCACAATAGCTCACCCTGTGAGCCGAAACCAGAAAAGATAAGTAAAATGTTTATAAATGTACTATATATGTCATGTTCAAACATCTGCAGAGTTTCAATATGATCAGTGCATAGTTGTACGAGGAGATACCACTGTAACAGAAACATAGCTGCTCGGGGTGAAATCACCTGGACAAGTCCGTAAAATGAACACCCCCTAAATAGAAGTGAAGGCAATTCTCAGGAATAGATTCAATTAATCCACAACTCCCATCGGAGACTTCAAGGGAAATGAACACAAACAACTAGACCCTGATTGAAACATCAATAACGGAAAGCCAACAGGACAGCTTCTTTCTAAAAATGGCCAATTTGCTATCCAAAACAAAATATAAAAAGCGATACATACAATCAAAGATGAACAAAAACAAAAATAAATTGCGACACAAGAACCACCTTGGAACGGTCAGTGAAAAGTATTTCACAGGGTGGGGTGGGAGGGTTCAATTGATTTAACGCAGCCTCAATCCCCGCCCTTGCTTCCCTCGCGGTTTAGACAAATAACTTGTTTATGCCGCATGAAAGCATCCACATTCACCAGTGCAACATCTCCAAGAACACAAAAATCAAACAACCACAGAGATGAAACAACGGTGAGGACTCGACAGCAAGAAATAACTAAAATGCTGAAGCAAAAGTAAACCAACCGTTAGACTCCGGATAAAGTCCAAAATTGAATTTTGAAACTATATCGGAATGACGTCTTTGAGTTTTATGATACCGATAAACCTGATTAAGAAGTTTAGCAGTTAACAATTTATTACGAGTCATTACAACTATTTTTAAAACATGACTTACAAATTTCAATTTTCCTTAATATAAGTCTCTTTGCAAAGTATCAAAACTGATGACAAGACACGTGTTTTTTCTCTCTTTGTTACTCAATATATATGTTGGGAGCAAAACAAAGAACAATTAAATACGTTTGCAAAGCTAATTCTTCCCTTTTCCAAGTGCGTTAATCTCTGGTCCACTAAGGCTATATGCCTTACATACATATATCTATGTCGTTTACGGTTGCAATGGACCTTGGGGATTTTTTATATAACGTAGACATGTACGATATCACCTGCTGTACATATGCGCAATATCGCGCTGAAAATTAGCTATGTCCAAGTAAATTTAAGTATTTATCGAACTTACATGCAGTTTCTTGCCGCGAGGTCTCTGTGGACAAATTTCAGTTCCGAAAGGTAAGACATTCCTTCACTGATATCAATACCGAAGTTGATTAAGTCCCTTACAGAAGGAGTCTGTAAATTGCAAAAAAAAATGTTAAATAGATAAATGTTCTCCAAGTCAATATATTAAACGCTTAACGACCACATTAAACACGCACAAACACCTCTAAAAGTTTGGTTGTGTCTTCTCAGTATTCAATTAATTTCAGCCGGCCTCGCTATTTAAGTCGGGTGCGCGTCTGACTGGTGATCAGGAGGAGGTGGGTTCGATACCTGCCAGGGTCGGAAAAATTCTTTCGTAGCGATTGGGGAAGCCTCCGTGGTGTAGTGGTTACGCTACTCGCCTTGTAAACCAGGGATCGCAGGATCGATCCCGGGCTTCTCCAGACTTTCGGATGAGTCTTTAAACCGAGGTCCCGTCTCCGTATGACCTTAGCTGTTGGTGGGACGTAAAACTCAAATACTCACTCACTCACTCGTGGCGATTGATCATGAACTCTTTTCTACGGTCATTCTCTCTCATTTGCTGATTTAAGAATGGTAGTTGTAAGTTTCTGGCAGAAGAACGTGCACTATACTGGTCGGCCGCTTACGTATAAGCATGGCAAGGAAAAGTGTGGATAGGTAAACTGGCCGGTTCTAAAATGACCTAAAGAAGTGTTGACTGGGCCGATAAATACCAATATAAACAAACAAACATTTTTTTTTTTCAGTAATGTTTCTACAATAAGAATGACCGGGTACACCAATGTGCAGATGAAAACTGAAATAAATAATGTCTCACACAGGCATCGATGTAATTACCACACATCCAAGACACGAAAGGGAAAGAAACACCAACATTAACCAACTTCACATTAATAAGGAAAGCCAAAACGACAGTCACTTTCCAACAAAATGACCAAACAGCTATCCAAAATAAAATATATTAGGAATTTATACTCTGTTGGTTTTCTGTTGCTCCAGCATTTCAGTTATTTCATGCTGTCGAGTCATCATCGTTGTTTCATCTCTGTATTTGTTTGATTTTTCTGTTCTCGGAGATATTGTGCTGAGGAGTCAGAAATCCTTCGTGTGGACAGAACAAATCATGTGTCTATTTGTCTGGTTTATTATTGCTATAATTCGTGTTATTTGTCAGTTTTCTGGTTTAGCATTGTTATAATATGTGTTGCTAATTAATTTTTATTTTGGAAAGCCGCTACCATTTCGTGGGAAAGTAACTGTCTTTTTGGCTTTCCGCATGTGACGTTTCCATTATATTTATTGTTTGTTGAGATATCTTTTTCATCATTGCCTTTCCTGTTTCGGATAGGCTTATGCTTCACATTTTATCAGTTCCCGAATTATATTTACTAGACATCTAATATGCATGGAATACTTACATGTTTCGCATCTCTAATGAATTTCAAAAGATCCCCATTCTTCAGATATGGTAATACGACCAGGGGCATATGATCCATTCCTAGACAGATGCCAGTTAGACTGAGAACGCGTGGATGAGTAAAATCTTTCATTACGAACGCTTCGTCAACGAAGGCTTGGATGTCGATCTGTCTTGGACTGTTGTCTAGAATAATACGTTAAAGTGTTATGTAGTTTAGGTTGTAGTTCCAAAGCGTTAATCCAAAATAATTAATCCATAGACAAATGGTAAATATCCATGTTCAGATCAACAGGCATGGACTCCAGAATAGTGTTATCAGGCGTCCGCGGATCGTAAGCATTACTTGGTGAGCAAGGTTCGCCCACCATGCCCATCGACCCCAACGAAGAAAAGGAGTAAATGCCGAGAATGCTATAACACCCTGACTGTTTTCTGGTGAGATTCTACAAAACGTCTTCAACAAATCTTAAATAGACATGTTCTATGTTATTTTGTAGAAGATTCAGTATATCAAATATGGGTAAATGCCTTAATACTTGCAATGACGTCAATATAGAATACATCATGACGTCATTACAGAATAAACAAACAATAGTTTGAGAAAGAACGAGCATAAATTTGATATAAAACAATACTCTGACATTCCAAAACATTTTCGGAGCCTTTTTTACCGAGACATTTTATCAAGGATTTCTTATCCATGCCAGAAATAAAGGACGTTTGTCTTTGACTGTGGGTTTCGCTTATATCTTTTTTTGTTTTGGATATCGAATTTGCCATTTTGTCGGAAAGTAACTATCCTTTTGGCTTTCCAATATCGATGTTTCCATTAGGGTCTAGTTATTTAATGTTTGTGTTTCTTTCTCTTTGGTGTCTCTGATGGGTGGCATGGGATACTTGTACCGATTCCTGATAATTGCTTTTAATTTCTATTGTTTAGTCAGACCAACTCAATGAAGAAGCAGTAGCATGTTTATGTGTCCATGTAATGAACACCCTAAAAACAGACACGTTTTATAAGAAATGGTATCTTTAAAGGGCAAAGATAAGTCGTTTCTGAGTATCGCTTGAACATGGAATGAAGAAAATCGTTCTGACGGCAACGATCAGTGTGTCATTGAAATATAAATGAGAAATATAGCACTGCCTGGTAAGAAACATTTGTCATTTGTCATAGTGTCTAGTCATGTAACTGACTTCAACACTCGTAATAAAGTCTTAAATGCTAAACTTCTTAATCAGGGCTATAAGTATCATAATCTACGCAAAGCCATTTCAAATTTTTATAGACGTCATTCTGATCTAATTTCAAAATTCAGTGTTGGACTTAAATCTCTTCTCGAACAAAGTCTATCGGAACTCGAATTTTATGATGACTTAGTCTACAGATTTAGGAAAATATACAATTGCAATGACTTCAGAGCTCAATTTCGCAAAATCAATCTTCGATATAAAAATATTGGGTACAACATAAATGCTATACGACAGACTGCATGCATGGCACTTAACCCAATCACAGTTGACAACTTTGCTTCACTCTTTAATTGCACGCCGGTGGGTCAGGCCTCAGATTCTATAACGGTTCATGCGTAAATATTTACTGATAATTAGGGAGAATTTAAATTATGTAATGTTGGTTGGTGCCTGATGCTCTGTCTCTGGTCCAGCCCTATCGGAGTCTAACTGTTGGTTTTCTTTAGCTCCAGCATTTCTGTGGATTTAAGGTTATAAGTCCTCACCCTCGTTAGATCTTTGTGGTTATTTTAATTTTTGTGTTCTCGGAGCTGTTGCACAGATGACCTAGGAGGCCTTCATGCGGTTTTGTCTAAATCGCGACAGAAGTAAGGGCGAGGATTGCGGCCGTGTAAAATCAATTTTATCCCCCAAGTGGAACTCATTTTAATTACCCTTCCAAGGCGGTTCTTCTGTCGTGGTTTATTTTCGTTATGATTTGACTTTTAGTGTATGTTTTGCTAATAGTATTTTAATTTTGGTAGCAAATTGACCATTTTGTTGGAAAGTAAATGTCCTTTTGGCTTTTCGCTATTGATGTTTCCATTAGGGTCTAGTTGTTTCATGTTTGTGTTTCTTTCCCTATAATCTCTCTGATGGGAGCTGTGGATCAATTTTTATCGATTCCAGATCATTGCCTTCACTTCTGTTTGGCATTTACAAACGAAGTTTTAACAGTATGTTTACTAAAACACAGTTTGGTTTGAAAGAAACTGACCAAAGTGTTTGAAAGACAACCCTTCTGGGTGGTAACCCACCTATATTGCAGGTAACATTCTTGAGAAGTAACCGTACTGTATGATAGATACCCGTATAAGTTATGGACATTGCTAGTAACACTCGTGGGTATGTTATCCTAATGTAATTAACACCCATTTTAGTTATCCAAATGTACTTTTAGTACTATTTACGGTGTATTGTCCTACTATATTGAAAGGTAACACTCTTGGGTCTGTTATCCTATCTAAATGCATTGTAAGTAACAGTCATGCTTCGTTGTCCTACTGGTTTGCTGGTAACATTCACAGATATATTAATCTAACCGAGTGCAGGTAACACTAATGGAGGTTATCCAAATGTATTCTAGGTAGTTTTTAATGGCGTGTTGTCCTTCTGTATTGTAAGTATCTCTCGTGGATATGATATCATTATTTATTTTAGGAAGGTTACACTCTTGGTGGTTATCTAAATGTATTGTAATGAACATTTATGGTGTACAGTCGTAATGTATTTTAGGTAACACGCATGCGTTGTTATCAGATTGTATTGAAGTACGGCTAACATCACATGGGTACTGAAATAATTTCAAGGGAAGGATCAGACAGCAAAAGAAGGGGAATGCGGCTCTCCTTTCATATTGCGTGCCTATAATACGAGCGAACTCTAAATTTAAACAGGCTATCTTCACTTTGTCATTAACTTATGTCTAAATATTGGTGACTCAAGGTATGTTTTTGCTTTGCAACATTCGGCCGATAACTGACTATAAAAGATGTTTTGGATGTTATGCAGCAGACGGTCGATAATTGTGATAATACCTTAGTGCATTATATATAACGAAGATTAATGTGATGATATTCAGAATTCTTCATAATCACTTACGATGCAAAGTTTTTACTGCAACAAGCGTTGTTTTATCTTGGTTTACGCTGGTGAGATATCCTTTGTAAACACTACCAAAATGTCCTGCAAATGCATGAATGAATTTTAAGAAGATTTAACAAATTATACTTCAATGAACGTTTAGAGTAATGCGTTATTCATTAATAAGATTCTCTAGAGTATACTTACAGACAGACTTCGATTTAAGTCCCCCAGTGGAATTCGTTTCCGCTGACCGTTCCAAGGCGGTTCTTCTGTCGTGGTTTATTTTTTGCTATTGTGTGTCTTTGGGTGTTTGTGTCGCTTATATTATTATTTTTTTTTTTTGATAGCCTATTGGCCATTTTGTGGGAAAGTAACTGTCCTTTTGGCTTTCCGCTATTGATGTTTCCATTTGGTCTGTTGTTTCATGTTTGTGTTTCGTTCCCTTTGGTGTCTCTGATGGGAGCTGTGGGTTGATTGTGTCGATTCCTGATCATTGCCTCTACTTCTATTAAGATCGATATACTGGTCGTGCATGTGATAACAGTCAAATCGTAGAATACGTTTTAACACACATTATCATATGTCGTCGCGTCAAAGAGTGTAATAACGTCAAGTAATCTTTTCAATAATCCACTAGTGGATTAAATATGCAAATTAGCTAGATACGTGCCGCTACGTTATGTATGAAGTCCTTCACGACGTTGCGTTTACGAATGGCAGAATACTGGGGTTTATAGGTGTCAGCCTTATTTTTCTTATTTCTGTTCTAAACTTTAGATTATGGGTACTCCTTAGAACCGCCTCGACGAGGCGGTCCTAACGAGTACCCACAATCTATATTTTAGGCAGAAATAAAAAAAAAATATCACAATATTTCATCTTAAAATATTCTTTTTTCGGCGTTTAAGTTTACAATGTATTCCTATAGGCGTGTTTACGTAATGTCTTCAACGAGTTTAAAGAGCCTCGCATTTTATCCCTTTTCCTCAACTCGTTTAATAAATTCAATAATACATAAACACTCATGATAAGATCCTCTATAACACATGTTTCAACACTATACATAGGTAAAGAACAAGTGTGTCAAAATCAATAACAAGGTTAGGTGGCATAAAATCGATTGCATCTTATATAGAGGATCTTACACGAGTATTTAATAAATTCAATAGTACATGAACACGAATGCAAGATTCCATTTATCGCATGACATTTAAAACACATTTTATTCACGATTGTTTGCAAAAATGTCAATATTCCGCCATTAGTAAACGCGACGTCGTAAATTCGTCGTACATGTAACGTTACGGGACGTATCTAGCTAATTTGCATATTTAATCCGCCAGTGGATTATCGAAAATATTACATGGAGTTAATACACTCTCAGATGCGACGTCATATGATAAAAACGCATATAGTAAGATGACAATAAATATCAGTGATGTTAGATGGTATGTTTTAGTTCTCTTGAATATATTATGTTCGACATTGTCAAAATGAAAAACACACCTTTGCCAAGTAAGTCTCCTAGTTGCAATAGTGTCCTATCAATCAACAAATTATGATCTTTCAGAACCAGCTGCATATCTTTATCCAGTCCAGGCGACGTTTGGGCTGTGTCATGTAGTTCGATATAGCCTGTGAAAAAGCAAATCAAGATGGAGTCTTTACAGAACAAAAACCATCACCCGTATATATCAGTAAAATAATTTTCCTTGTAAACTCCAATTTATATAAGGATTGTAGATGTTTACCTGGAACTCAGAGTGAGGGTTGGGCCTATAGATTCAGTTTAACTTTTTCAGTGGATCTCGCTACTGACAGTCCTAGGGCGGTGGTTCTAATGTTGGTTATTTTATATGTAGACGTTATTCCGGGCCCCTCGGAGTCTAACTGTTGGTTTTCGTTTGCTCCAGCAATTTTGTTGTTGTATGCTGTCGAGTCCTCAAACTTGTTTCATCTCTGTAGTTTTTTATTTGAATGTTCTCGGAGTTGTTACACTGATGAGTTATGAAGCCTTCATGCTACCACGACAGAGGTAAGGGCACTGTCACTTGTGTCTTTTTATTTTGGATGGCCATTTGGCCATTTTTTGGGAAAGTAACTGTCCTTATGGCCTTCCTTTGTTTAGGTTTCCATTATGGTCTGGTTATGGTTTGTGTTTCTTTCCCATTGGTGTCTTTGATGGGTGGAGTAAGTTAATTGTATCGATTCCTGATCTTTGTTTTACTTCTTCTTCAAAATTGAATGTTGGACTTAAATCTCTGCTGCAACAACGTCTATCGGAACCCGAATTTTATGGTGACTTAGTATATAAATTCAGAAAAAAATATATACTTGCACTGACTTAAGCAACCAATTTTGTAAAATCACTCTTCGATATGAAAGAATTGGGAAAAACATAAATGTTACACGACAAACTGCATTCATGGTAGTTTACCCAATCACGATTAACAACTTTCTTCCTTAATTGCACGCCTGTGGATCGGGCCTCATATTCTATGACGATACCAGCGTAAAGGCTTACTGCGAATTAGAGATAATTTAATATTATGTAATGTTGATTGGTGCCTAATGCTCTATCTCTGGTCGGGCCAATCGGAGTCTAACATTTGGTTTTCTTTCGCTCCAGCATTTCAGTGGTTTCTTGCTGACGAGTCTTCACCGTTGTTTTATCTCTGTGGTTCTTTGATTTTTGTGTTCTCGGAGATGTTGCACTGATGCATTAGGAGGCCTTCATGCGGATTGAACAAATTGCTTGTCTAAATCGCGACTGAAGTAAGGGCGAGGATTGTAGCCAGGTAAAATCGATATAAGCCCCCTCCCTCCCCTGAAGCGGAATTCTTTTCACTGACCTTTCCAAGGCGGTCCTTCTGTCGCAGTTTATTATTGAGATGGTTTGTATTTGAGCTTGTGTGTATCGCTTATATTTTTTGTTTGGATAGGTTTGGGTTTAGTGGGAAAGTAACTGTCCTTTTGGCTTTCTGATATTGGTGTTCCCATTAGGGTCTAGTTATTTCATGCTATGCTTCTTTCCCATTGGTGTCTCTGATCGGAGCTGTAGGTTAATTGTATAGATTCCTGATCATTGCCCGTCGGGGCTTTCCATGTTGTACGTGCTCATGTGTGTGCGTTATTATTGTTTATTTTCATTAAATATGCCTGCTGCACCATGGTCACCTCTTTAGGGAAATAGGGAACTGGTTGCCGCGCGATTTGTAATTCGTTATTTTCCTTTTTTGTTATCCTTATTGTTAGCTACTCTTTCTCTCGGTGCCATTGGTAGGCTGTAATCTTTGATTTTGGCTTTTCCTGGGCATCTATTTCTATATTTTACAAGGTATACATTACGCAAACACGCCTATACAAATACATAACCACCTTCATCGCCGAAAACATGAATATTTTAAGATGAAAAACTGTGATATTTTTTTTTTATTTGTGCTCAAAATATAGATTGTGGGCACTTGTTAGAACCACCTCATCGAGGCGGTTCTAACGAGTACCCATAATCAATATTTTAGAGCAGAAATAAATAAAAATATACCCCCGGAAACCCCAGGTTTACTATATAAAAGTGGGATTCAAGGGGGCCAAAATTATATAGGCGTGTTTTCGTGATGCATATGTTTCATCCTTTAGTGTAAAAATCTATTTAAGTCCACCCCACGGTAAATTGCAAAAAGGTTCTTCTGCAATGGATTATTTTTGCTATTGTTCGTCTTTGCTAGCTGATATGTTTTTATTTTGGAATCCATTTGGTCATATTGTGCGAAAGTAACTTTCTTTTTCGCTTTCCGTTTGTGGCGTCTTCTTAACGGTGAAGTTATTTTGTGATCGTGTTTCTTTTCTATGTTACCTTGGATGCAAGGTATGAGACAATTGTGTCGATTCCTAGTCATTGCCTACACAACTGTTTTTAAACTTTTGCTTTGGCTATCAGTTGTTTTAGTTTAAAAAAAAAACACGCACCTCAATGATGCTATTCTAAACTACACCTAAATTTCATTGCTGTATAAGATGTATGCCCCTTATCTTAAGCAATAAACAGTTTTTTTGAAATATGTCAAAGAATACCCCATAAAAAAGCGTTGTGAGATGCCACTGGAAAAAACAAAAGGAGCCGATGAGTGTTTTGACTTGTACTGTTTGTTACTTATTCTGTAAGTACAGTAGCCGCAGGTAAGACTGACAGGGGAAGTCAGCTGTTGTCAATATCTGTAAAAATCGCGGAGTTTACAAGAAGTGGAGAAAATATCGCGCGACCAGACGGTCTTTTACATCATAGCGTTGTTTGTGTTATAAATGAATCTATATAATCGGGTGACTTGGTTTAATTTTTTTAAAGTAGTATTCCAAATGCAGATGCAAAACACAGCTCTACCCTGTCGATAGTATCTGAAACCATTTGTCATCGCGCTGTAATATTTAACAGCTTCAATCTGAGGCATGAGATATTAGCCACTTTGTGCAATTCAAGATTTCAAGACTTGCCCCTCTCCGTCAAATTTACACCCCCAGAAAAATTAAATAAAGCAAATACTTCTGATACGAGGCCCCATTTTCGGATTGACATTTGTCTATTGTAGATGGATTTCTTTCTTGCAAAATTTATGATAAACGCGATGATTCTGATTTTGATATTGTAAATTAAACCGATCATGGTCGAAAACTTAGCTTCCCTCTTTAATTGCACGCCAGTGGGTAAGGCCTCAGATTCTATTACCATTCCAGCGAAAAGCTCTGTCTCTGGTTGGGCCCATCGGAGTCTAACTGTTGGTTTTCATTTGTTCCAGCATTTCAGTGGTTTCATGCTGCCAAGTCCACACCGTTGTTTCATCATTGTGATTGTTTGATTTTTGTGTTTTCGGAGATGTTGCACTGATGAGTTAGGAGGCCTTCATGCGGACTGAACAAATTATTTTGTCTAAATCGCGACGGAAGTAAGGGCGAGGATTGTGGCCGCGTAAAATCGATTTAAGCCCCCCATATTGAATTCGGTCGATTACTTACGGAGTTATGTTCTCTATTTTGCTGGAAATGCTTATTTTGATATTGTCATCACTGTAGCCCCTTCAGTTTTCATCAGATCTTCTTGAAACTTACAAAGAAGTAAGTCGGGGATAAAAGCTCGTATGAGTTCGAAAATAGCGATGTCGGTCAATTACTCACGGAGTTATGTCCCCTATTTTGCTGAAAGTGCTTAGTGTTGACATTGTTATCACCGTAACCCCTTCAGTTTTGATCGGATCCTCTTGAAACTTAAAACAAGTAAACCAGGGATGAAATATCGGATGAGTTTGAAAACTAGCGATATTGGTTGATTACTTACGTAGTTTTGTCCCACGCTTCGGTGCAAATGCTTATTTTTGACCTTGTCATCACTGTATCCCCTTCAGTTTTGATCAGATCTTCTTGAATCTTACAAAGAAGTAAGTCGGCGATAAAAGCTCAGATGAGTTCGAAAACTATATCGGTCGATTACTTATGAAGTTATGTCCCCTACAGGGCTGAAAATGCTTATTTTTGACATTGGCATCACCCTAGCCCCTTCAGTTCTTGATCGGATCTTCTTTAAACTTACAAACTACTAAGTCAGGGATAAAAGCTCAGATGAGCTCGAAAACTAGCAATATCGGTAGATTACTTACAGAGATACGTCCCCTACTTTGCTGAAAGTGCTTAGTGTTGACATTGTTATCACCGTAACCCCTTCAGTTTTGATCGGATCCTCTTCAAACTTAAAACAATTAAGTCAGGGATGAAATATCGGATGTGTTTGAAAACTAGCGATATCGGTTGATTACTTACGTAGTTTTGTCCCACGCTTCGCTGCAAATGCTTATTTTTGACATTGTCATCACTGTATCCCCTTCAGTTTTGATCAGATCTTCTTGAATCTTACAAAGAAGTAAGTCGGCGATAAAAGCTCAGATGAGTTCGAAAACTATATCGGTCGATTACATATGAAGTTATGTCCCCTACAGTGCTGAAAGTGCTTATTTTTGACATTGGCATCACCGTAACCCTTCATTTTTGATCGGATCTTCTTGAAATTACAAACAAGTAACTCAGGGATAAAAGCTCGGATGACTTCGAAAACTAGCGATGTCAGTCGATTACTCGAGGAATTATGACCCATACTTTGCTAAAAATGCTTATTTTTGACATTGTCATCACCGTTGCTCCTTCAGTTTTGATTAAATCTTCTTGAAACTTACAAACAGGTAAGTCAGGGATAAAAGCTCGGTTAAGTTCGCACACTAGTGATGTCAGTCGATTACTAACGGAGTAATGTCCCCTACTCTACAGCAATTGCTTATTATACGCCCGCAAACGAAGTTTGAAGGGGGTATATAGGAGTCAGCTTGTCGTCGTCTGTCGTCGGTCCGTTACAAAAAACTTTAACATTGCTCATAACTTCCTTATTCTTTGACCGATTTCTTTAATATTCACACACCACACACCTTGCCACTAGTACTTAAGATTGATATACACAAACCTGACCTTGACCTTTACGTTGACCTTCCTCAAGGTCAAATACTTGTAAAAATTTGTCGGACAACGCATGCGGGGGTATAATTGGCGCCCGTTAGGCGGCAGCTCTAGTTTTTGACGTTTTCATCATTGTAGCTCTTTCAGTTTTAATCGAATCTTCTTGAAACTTACAAACAAGTAAGACAGGGATAAAACCTCGGATGCGTTCGAAAATTAGCGATATCGGTCGATCACTTACAGAGTTGTGTCCCCTACTTTGCAGAAAATGCTTATTTTTGACCTTGCCATCACTGTAGCCCCTTCAGGTTTGACGGGATGTTCTTGAAACTTACAAACAAATAAGTCAGGGATAAAAGCTCAGATGAGTTTGAAAACTGGGAGGTCGGCCTAGCTATCATAGTCCCCTTGATAGCTGAAAATGCCTATATGTGACCTTGTCATCACTGTAGCCCCTGCAGTTTCATCGGATCTTCTTGGATCTTATATTTAAAGACCTCAGCTGAGTTTAAAAATTGGTGAGGTCGGCCTATATTTTAGAGAGTTATGTCCCCATTGATTTCAGAAAATGCCTATTATTGACCTTGTCATCTTGTCTTTGCTGTAGCCCCTCCAGTTTTTATTAGATCTTCTAGAAACTTACTTGTTAGTAAGTCAGGAATAAAAGCTTGGATGAGTTCGAAAACTAATGAGGCCATCCTATTTATCATAATGTAACGTCCCTTTGATTGCAAAAGATGCCTATTTTTGACCTTGTCATTACCCTAACTCCTTCAGTTTTCAACATGTCTTCTTGAAAATTAAAAACAAGTAAGTCAGGGATAAAGCGATGTTGACCTATTACTGACAGAGTTATGTGCCCCACTTTACTGAAAATGCTAATTTTTGACGTAGGGCCTTCAGTTTTGATCGGATCTTCTTGAAACTTATATATAAGCAAGTCAGGGAGTAAAGCTCGAATTAATTAAAAAATAACGTGAATTTGGCTTATTTGTCATAGAGTTACGTCACTTTGTTTGCATAAAATGCCTGTTTTTTACCTTGTCATCACCGTGACCTCTTCAGTTTTGATCGAATCTCCTTGAAACTTGCATGTAAGTAAGTCAGGGATTAAAGCTTGGTTGAGTTTAAAAACTGGTGAGGTCAGTCTGTTTAACATAGAGTTATGTCCCTTAGATTGCTGTAATTGCCCATTTTTGACACTGTGATCATCATAATTAAAATCAAAAATGAGTTCCTTTAAGAGCAATGAAAATATTCATAAGAACGAAGATGGGTCATACTACGTAGTTTCGGCTAATAAAGCCTCATCTGTGACCCTGTAATGAAACGGCAAAGAAAGCGAGAGGAAACATGCTGCAATTTTTCGAATTTCGAATAGGCAGTCGATTCAAAGACTGATATAAATCAAAATGGGGTCCAATTAATTACAAACCTGTCTAGAATATGAATCTAAACCAATAATTTATTTTTGATTTCTCAGAATGTTCACGCTGATCTCAAAGGGCCAAAAGTAAAATATAAACTGATCAATGGTTGATGTACGTGGAGACGTTTTACGGCCGCCACACGGCACAACACCAGCTGCAGTGAAGGCAAATAAAAATCAAAAATGAGTTCCATTAAGAGCAATGAAAATATTCATAAGAAAGAAGATGGGTCATACTACGTAGTTTCGGCTAATAAAGCCTCATCAGTGACCCTGTAATGATCCGACAAAGAAAGCGAA
The DNA here is from genome assembly GCA_963580285.1 of Lucinisca nassula. Lineage (NCBI taxonomy): Eukaryota > Metazoa > Mollusca > Bivalvia > Lucinida > Lucinidae > Lucinisca > Lucinisca nassula. Next base: position 684,105 of record CAUZLF010000001.1, read on the forward strand.
AGGAAACATACTGCAATTTTTCGAATTTCGAATAGGCAGTCGATTCAAAGACTGATATAAATCAAAATGGGGTCCAAATAATTACAAACCTGTCTAGAATATGAATCTAAACCAATAATTTATTTTTGATTTCTCAGAATGTTCACGCTGATCTCAAAGGACCAAAAGTAAAATATAAACTGCACAATGGTTGATGTACGGGGAGACGTTTTACGGCCGCCACACGGCACAACACCAGCTGCAGTGAAGGCAAATAAAAATCAAAAATGAGTTCCTTTAAGAGCAATGAAAATATTCATAAAATAGAAGATGGGTCATACTACGTAGTTTCGGCTAATAAAGCCTCATCACTGACCCTGTAATGATCCGGCAAAGAAAGCGAGAGGAAACATACTGCAATTTTTCGAATTTCGAATAGGCAGTCGATTCAAAGACTGATATAAATCAAATGGGGTCCAAATAATTACAAACCTGTCTAGAATATGAATCTAAACCAATAATTTATTTTTGATTTCTCAGAATGTTGACACTGATCTCAAAGGACCAAAAGTAAAATATAAACTGCACAATGGTTGATGTACGTGGAGACGTTTTACGGCCGCCACACGGCACAACACCAGCTGCAGTGAAGGCAAATAAAATTCAAAAACGAGTTCCTTTAAGAGCAATGAAAATATTCATATGAAAGAAGATGGGTCATACTACGTAGTTTCGGCTAATAAAGCCTCATCAGTGACCCTGTAATGATCCGGCAAAGAAAGCGAGAGGAAACATGCTGCAATTTTTCGAATTTCGAATAGGCAGTCGATTCAAAGACTGATATAAATCAAAATGGGGTCCAAATAATTACAAACCTGTCTAGAATATGAATCTAAACCAATAATTTATTTTTGATTTCTCAGAATGTTCACGCTGATCTCAAAGGACCAAAAGTAAAATATAAACTGCACAATGGTTGATGTACGGGAAGACGTATTACGGCCGCCACACGGCACAACACCAGCTGCAGTGAAGGCAAATAAAAATCAAAAATGAGTTCCTTTAAGAGCAATGAAAATATTCATAAGAAAGAAGATGGGTCATACTATGTAGATTCGGCTAATAAAGCCTCATCAGTGACCCTGTAATGATCCGGCAAAGAAAGCGAAAGGAAACATACTGCAATTTTTCGAATTTTGAATAGGCAGTCGATTCAAAGACTGATATAAATCAAAATGGGGTCCAAATAATAACAAACCTGTCTAGAATATGAATCTTAACCAATAATTTATTTTTGATTTCTCAGAATGTTCACGCTGATCTCAAAGGACCAAAAGTAAAATATAAACTGCACATAAGTCCGTAAGTTTTGAACATATCTTCCTGAAACTTACAAATAAGTAAGCTAGAGAGAAACGTTAGAGAATGTGTTTGAAGAGTTAAGTCCCCTTCTTTGCCGAAAATACTTATTTTGTACCTTGTCATCACCATAAGTCCTCAAGTTTTGATCGAATCTTCCCGAAACTAGCATATAAGTAGGTTGGGATTGAAAGTTCGGATGAGTTTGGAAACTGGTGATGTCTGCCTATCTCTCATTGATTTACGTCCCCTTGAATGCTGAAAATACCTGCTTTAGACATTGTCATCAGCGTTAATCCTTCGGTAAAGATTGGAATTTCTTGAACTTTCTGATCTGTTAGCTCAGGTGAGCGATTTAGGACCATCATGGTCCTCTTGTTTTTTTTTTTTTTTTTGTTTTGTTTTTTTTTGATAGCCAATTTGCCATTTGGTGGTAAAGTAACCGTCCTTTTGGCTTGCGGTCCGCTATTTATGTTTCCATTGGTGTCTTGTTGTTTCATGTTTGTGTTTCTTTCCCTTTGGTTTCTTTGATTGTATCGATTCCAGATCACTGCTTTCACTTCTATTTTACATATGTAAAGCTGTCTGGGACCCGATGCTCTGTCTCTGGTTGGGCCTATTGGCGTCTAACTGTTGTTGTTTTTTTAATGTGTTCCTGATTTGTGTTTCACTGGCCGTCCAAGGCAGTGCTTCGGTCGTGATTTATTTTTCTTATGGTTTGTGTGTGTGTATCGCTTATATCTTTATATATATACAGCAAATTGAGGGAAAGTAACTATCATTATGTCTTTCGCTTTTTTTTTTTTTTTTTTTTTTTTTTTTGTAATTGGCATTACGATAACACACCCGTGCGACATAGTGCGTTTTTCATATATCCGAAATGGCTACTTTTCTGATGCAAATATGTGATATTTTTCATATTTCTGCTCCAAGTATAGGTCGTGGGTACTCGTTAGAACCGCTAACGAGTACCCACAACCTATGTCTTGGAGCAGAAATAAGAAAAATAATGGATACCCATGTAAACCCCATTTAAATCTATATAAACTGGTGTTTATATGGGCGTTCATTTCACGGACTTGTTCACGTGATTGTGAACTGAAAAACAAATCTGACACATTCTGCGGATAAAAGTGCAAGCGCCTTTCACGACTTCGTTTCAAAGGATTTATTTTACGGGTCCTCTAACCTGTACGTTACTCATTATGAACAACTGGTCAGATTTTTATATCCCTATGAAGGGCTGCTGAAACGGTTAAGCCAATATGCTGCACAGAGAAACATTCCTTTTAAATGTAGATGTGAAGGCAATGGCCAGCAATCAATACACAGTTACCCCGGACCTTCCATAAGAGAATCCAAAGAGAAAGCAACACGAAGATGAAATTACTAAACCCTAATGAAAACACAAGGGGCATAATGAAGAAGCTTTTAATGCTCTTATTTTTCCAATCCTCAGGGATTGCTTATGCAATTGCTTTTCACTGTTCCATTAATTGACATCCTTTAGATACCTGTTGAAGGTCTTTATTAAACCGATGTTCGTTCCTCGTTGTATAACAACTGCTTGTTTGACATCCCTGTACTTTAAGTAGACTGGGGTGTTTTGTGGGCTTTTGTTGTACCTTCCTTCTATTCGAAGGAATCTTCTTCAGTATTTATTTATTTAATAACCGGTATGAACATCGCTTTAGTTTTGACGGTATCACAACCTTATCAACCCAAATGAGTATCACAAATACATTTAAAATATCAATATCACCCCTTAGGTTACACTCTGCTTCTTCTGTACGGATTCCCCATTCTATTAAGAACTTTAATACTATGTTGCCTTCGGTATTGGTTAGACCCTTAAATTTGTCTTCTGTAACTTCAGTTAATCTCAAAGGAGCAGGCAATACCAATGATTTTGGGAGTAGTCTTCGTATAAGACTATCTCCTCTAAAATCGCCCATCCTTCGAAAATATACTAATCCGTGGAAAAGAAGTGGAATGTATCCTAGTATTTCTAAGTGCAATGCCAAGAGGTGCAGATGTTGTTCGCATTTAAGCACTGCGTCTAATGTTACTTCATCTGTAAACGGTAGACGCTTCTCTGTAGTTAACATGTCTGATTTGACATGACAGTCTACAGATTTAATTTATCTAATTACTTGACGTGCTGCAAACTGCAATATGCAGTACGTCGGTCAAACTAACCGCATGCTTAAAACTAGATTGAACGAGCATTATCGTAGAATGAGTAAGCCTAAGAAAACTGACACTTTCTTGTACCGTCACTTTCGACGTACAGGTCATTCTGTAAATAACATTGTTATACAACCAGTGGAAAAACTTTATTACGATGCAAATTCTACATCTAGATTTAAAATAATCAAAAGACATGAAGCTGAACTAAAATGGATTAAATTTTTACAGACCCCTTTTCCACTGGGATTTAATGACAACATTTATCATGAGGGTAATATTTCCAGAATGCCGGACTTTGATATTTTCTCACTCCTGGAATGTCGAAAACGCAGAACTAGATCTCACGGCACCAGGAAAAATGGTAACTTTAAACGTAAATCACGTGCGTTTAAACGAAACAATACTAGACTGAAGTGACTGTCAATTATATTATTAAATCATGGACGCCACTCTATGCTTTCATTTTTAAGTTCATTACCCGTTTCTGTTTTACGTCTTCTGGACACCGAGGCGAATAAATTCTACGATAGTTCTCATCAGTTATATGATGCGGTTCTCTTAACTAGAGGCTATACTCAGCATACTCTCCGTCCTTACATTGATTCTGAAATTAATCATAAACGCCATTTCTTCAAAATATCCTTCATTAATAAGGGTATGGATTTTATAGATTTGCCCAGTATCTTCCGTGAGAGATCGGTGCTTTCTACCATTCCTGCTTATTTTCAAAATACTGAAACACCTATAATTTGCTATAAATATAACAAACCTGTTAGATCTATCATTTTTAATTTCAATAAACTTGTTTCAGATCTTGATATTGATACTAATACTCCTGATTCATGTGATTGTAAAAACTCAAAGTATTGCTATCCTGCTGCTGGTCATGTAATTACTGGCAATTTGAAAATTATTCCTGATTCTAGGATAAGGAATATAATTTCTAAAGGACCGAAATATCGGTTTCCTTCTAAAATTGATTTCAGTAAATGTAGAGATGAAATCGCTGCTTCCTTGAATGAATTCGGTAATCGATGGTGTAAGCGAGAGTATGTTGAGCATAAAGCCCTTAAGGACTGGAAACTTAGCATTTTAAAACTAGTGAATAAACGCATTTCTTTCTATTCTCAAAATACTAACTTATTACCTCCTAAGCCCAAGACGTCTTTACGTCATCTTAAACTAGGTATTCAAGAATTTCATAAGAAGTTTGTTTTGGCCCCTGCAGACAAGGCCGCTAACAACGTCGTCGTTGTGTGGCGGCTCCACTATGTTAACACGCTTAAGCAGGAGCTTGGTGGTACTAAGGCCTATGAACTTCAGCCTTTAGCTGAAGAGAGAGCTATAGTAGATAAACATGTTTGTCTTTCAGCCACCAAGTTTGCTGTGTGTGTTAACGAAGGCCAAGACAAGCTTCCTACGCTATACTGGTTACCAAAACTTCATAAAAGACCTTACAAAGCACGGTTTATTGCAAATTCTAGCTCTTGCACTACCACTGAACTTTCTAAATTATTAACTTCCTGTCTTACTGCTATTAAAACGCATGTAATTAAATATTGTGATAAAGTCTTTGAAAGATCAGGAAGAAATCTGTTTTGGTCTATAAAAAATTCGAATGAGGTTTTAAATAAATTGAAATCCAGACATTTTCGTGCTTCTAGTCTGTCTACTTACGATTTTTCCACTCTTTACACTACACTTCCTCATAATCTTATAAAAGAAAAGCTTAATGATTTAATTGAATGGGCTTTTCACAGAGAAGATTCTCTCTATCTTGCATGTAATGTCAGAAATGCATTTTTCACTTCTAAAGAGCATAAGAATTATACACTTTGGTCATGTCAGAAAGTGTGTGATGCCCTCACCTTTCTACTTGACAATATTTATATTAGATTCGGTACTAAGTTATTCAGACAAATTGTGGGTATTCCGATGGGTACTAATTGCGCACCTCTTGTGGCTGATCTGTTCTTGTATTGTTATGAAAGAGACTTCATTTTGTCGCTTTCCATTGATAACCAATCTGAAATTAATGAAGCTTTTAGCTCCACTTCTAGATATTTAGATGATTTATTAAATATTGATAATACCTATTTTGATGGTTTGATCAGTCAGATTTACCCCCTAGAACTTCAGTTAAATAAAGCAAATTCTTCTGATACTGAGGCCCCGTTTTTGGATTTACATCTATCTATTGTAGATGGATTTGTTTCGTGCAAAATTTATGATAAACGCGATGACTTTGATTTTGAGATTGTAAATTTTCCTTTTTTGGATGGTGATGTTCCTCGTGCGCCATCCTATGGCGTTTATATTTCGCAATTAATTCGATTTGCTAGAGTGTGTAGTCATGTAACTGACTTCAACACTCGTAATAAATTATTGACGGCTAAACTCCTTAATCAGGGTTATCGGTACCATAAACTACGCAAAGCCTTTTCAAAATTTTATAGACGCCATTCTGATTTAATTTCAAAATTCAATATTGGACTTAAATCTCTTCTGCAACAAGGTCTATCGGAACCCAAATTTTATGGTGACTTAGTATATAAATTCAGAAAAATATATAACCGCAATGACTTCAGCACCCAATTTCGTAAAATCATTCTTCGATATAAAAAGATTGGGTACAACATGGATATTATACGACAGACTGCATGCATGGTAGTTAACCCAATCACGGTTGGCAACTTTGCTTCCCTCTTTAATTGCACGCCGGTGGGTCAGGCCTCAGATTCTATGACGGCTCCAACGTAAAGGCTTATTGAGAATTAGAGAGATCTAATTCAAGGTAATGTTGGTTGGTGCCTGATGCTCTGTCTCTGGTCGGGCCCATCGGAGTCTAACTGTTGTTTTTCTTTTGCTCCAGCATTTCAGTGGTTTCTTGCTGTCGAGTCCTCACCGTTGTTTCACCTCTGTGGTTCTTTGATTTTTGTGTTCACGGAGATGTTGCACTGATGAGTTAGGAGGCCTTCATGCGGACTGAACAAATTATTTGTCTAAATCGCGACGGAAGTAAGGGCGAGGATTGTGGCCACGTAAAATCGATTTAAGCCCCCCAGTGGAAATCTTCCACTGACCGTTCCAAGGCGGCTCTTCTGTGGCGATTTATTTATGTTGTTGTTTGTTACTTAGTGTGTGTATCACTTGTGTCTTTTAATTTTGGATGACCATATGGCCATTTTGTGGGAAAGTAACTGTCCTTATGGCCTTCCTTTGTTTAGGTTTCCATTATGGTCTGGTCGCTTAATGTTTGTATTTCTTTCCCTTTGGTGTCTTTTATGGGTGGAGTAAGTTAATTGTATCAATTCCTGATCTTTGTTTTACTTCTACTTTTTATAACAAAAAAAGAACAAATGAGTCGAAAGGGTTGCACAAGACGTTCCCATTGAAATAGCCAAAATTTTGACATGACCACAATAAATATACAATTTTTATGCCCTGCAGAAGTGAAGAAACAAAACCAAAACATTCCTTACATTAAGTGCAAGATAGGGGGAATCTTCTCTATAGAATTTCAATTCCAAAAAAAATAATAATGTTTTTTTTCTAATGGGATTAAGAGGAAATGCAGCACAGAGCGTGGAACATCATAAGTAGACAGACTAAACTATGTTCTATAAAAGGGTTATCCTCTGGAAGCAAGGAATACACCACAGAACTGGAAATATGAAGTGTGCATGTTTTCCGGGCCGGACTAGCTAGTTTCGGCCAAATAGGTCTCATCAGTGACCTTCAAGTATTTTCAAAATTCCACGATGGAATCAATGATCCCAAAGGACATGAAAATATATACTACACCATTATGTAGGACAGGGAGACTTTTTACGGCCGCCACACATTCCCAGACATCAGCTGTGGTGACGTTCAATATGTTCTATAAAAGGGTTATTCTTTTTGAAGCAAGGAATACACCACAGAACTGGAAAATATAATGTTCATGTTTTCTAGGCCAGACTAGCTTATTTAGGCCAATAAGGCCTCATCTGTGACCCTCAAGTATTATCGAAATGCCACGACTGAATCAATGGTCCCAAAGGACAAGAAAATATATACTACACTATAATTTAGGCAGGGAGACTTTTAACGGCCGCCACACATTCCCAGACATCAGCTGTAGTGACATTTAATATGTTTTATAAAACGGTTATCATTTGAAAGCAAGGAGTACACCACAGAACAGGAAAATATGAAGTATGCATGTTTTCTGGGCCAGACTAACTAGTTTCGGCCAATTAGGCCTCATCAGTGACCCTCAAGTATTTTCAAAATTCCACGATGGAATCAATGATCCCAAAGGACAAGAAAATATATACTACAATATGATGTAGGACAGGGAGACATTTTACAGCCGCCACACAATCCTAGACACCAGCTGTAGTTAAGTTAAATATGTTCTTTAAAAGGGTCATCCTTTGGAAGCAAGGAATACACCACATAATTGGAAAATATGAAGTATGCATGTTTTCTGGGCCAGACTAACTAGTTTCGGCGATTTAGGCCTCATCAGTCACCCTCAAGTATTTTCGAAATTAAACGATGGAATCAATGATCCCAAAGGACAAGAAAATATATACTATAATTTGATGTAGGGCAGGCAGACCTTTGACGGCCGCCGCAAATTCCTAGATACCAGCTGTAGTTAAGTTAAATATGTTTTTAAAGGGTTATCCTTTGCAAGCAAGGAACACACCATAGAAGTGAATATATGAAGTATGCGTGTTTTTTGGGCCAGACTATGATGTAGGACGGGGCGACCTTTTCCGGCCGCCACACATTCCCAGACACCAGCTGTAGTGACGTTAAATATGTTCTATAAAAGCACGAAAACATCTAGATTTCAATTTATTTAAAACCTCAATCGAATTTTTGATGGGCCAAAACAAACTCCATTTCAAAGACTTTGTCACAATGTTTAATCTCATACGTGTTGATTGCAGCAAGACATGAAGTTAATAGCTAGAAAGTTCAGTCGTGCTACAAGAGCATGAAGTGACTGTTATAAAAGCCTGAATAATAGCTTGACTAAAAGTTTGAAATTGGCTGTTAATGTTGTTTTGGCTTAATAAGTGATTGAATCGAACATGTTGCTGTAGTCTTAACAACAGAAAAGTCCTGAAAGTTTTGCAATACACTACGTGTTGGTCATGGTGGCTTCTTCTCGGTTTACATCAAGCTTAGGTCATCCATCAAATAACCCTCCAATTGTGTGCAAATATATATATATTAAACACAAAATATTTAAGTGCCCAATAACTATAGAACACGTGTATGCCTCGTTCTTAAATACTTGCGCGTGTACAACGATGACTCTATTGATTAGGCCAATATTAGCAAACATTCAATAGAAAAACTCACGTCAATGGAATCAAATCAAACACTTGCAGCAGCTAAGTCTAGAAAAAAAACTTACGTTAACAGAATGTCGTGCATAGGGCATAGTACAATTTTGAAAAAAAAAAATCAAAATGCATAACACGGAGTTTCTTGTAACTTGAAGTTTAGTTGGAGTGGATTATCGTTTGTTTCACTGTCGTGTATTTAGGGGATAACCGTACGGAAAAATTGTCATTTGGAGAGGAAAATCGGAGGTTTTGCGGTCGGAAATTTCGTTTTATGGCAACGTAATTTGCGACCGTAAAACCGTCGGTTTACCTCCCCAAATGACAATTTTCAATACAGTTATCCCCCATTCTAATGCACTTATTCGGTTGTTAAGTTACAATTGTACTAAACAACCGAAATTGTAAGTTAAAAAATTTTACTATGTTGCACAAGGCAGCAAACGCGGTGAGCTGCGTAAAACCAAATGCCAGCCAATGAAAAGCGACGTTAAGTAATGACGTCGGGTTTCTGACAGTATATCGCAGAATATACTGTCGCAAATTTTCGACGTTATCCAATCGGACGTCGCGTTTCATACGCAAGTGCATTAGACATTGTTCAAAATGACAGGTATGCCCTTTATATTGCCAGTGTTGCTCTATCTCTAAATTATTGATGATTTGTATCCTATAAGAGTGCAATAGATTGTGCTGTTTATCAACCCAAGCATACAGAAGAGTATGCTGAAAGTCTCGGGAAAATTACTTTTCGATTCTTTATAGAAGTCAAGGCACTGATCAGAAATCAATACAATTAACCCCCAGCTCCCATCAGAGACAACAAAAGGAAGAAGCACAAGCAAGAAAATAACTGGACTTTTTTTTTTTGCCGCGTTTTTCGGCGATAACTTTTCAAAATCAAAAATGAAAAAGGCATCGCCCAAAAAGCAACAAAAGGATAAAGAAATCGACTTAAGCATATCCCTTTTTGACGATCTCGGGGCAGCATTTTATTTTCTGGACTGCAACCAAACAATTTCAAATTTTATATAAAGATAATATAAAAATATGTTAAAGGGTCAGCTGTGATAAGAAACAATTCTTTGTAACAAAGCTTAGTATTTACCAAAATTGTCCAATGGTAATGCCGGCGGTTCTTCTGGATTTTGCGTCTCAGTTACTCTCGGGCTTCTGGTGTCAATCGTATCTGAGAAAAATTATAAACCAATTTAATAGGTATTTGCACCCATTTAAAAACAAACAACACCGGAAAAATAGCGGTACGTTCAAACCCAACGATTACAACGTTTATGAAGCATTATCCAAAAACAGATGGAGTTTGTTGTGTGTATAATTTTATGAAAGCTCAGTTTTTCTTAGCGCGTTTTTCAGTAAATACCATGATCCACACAATTTTCTCAATCATAAATATTATTAACGGAAAGGTTAAAATCATTAAATAACACAGTCCGAAATATCTCTAGTACCAAAAAGACCCCGTGGCGTAGTGGTTTTGCTATTTGTCTAATAAGCCAGGTGTCGTGCGTCCGATTCTGGGCTTCAGAGTTAGGAGGCCTTCATGCGGACTGAACAAATTATTTGTCTAAATCGCGACGGAAGTAAGAGCGAGGATTGTGGCCACGTAAAATCGATTTAAGCCCCCCAGTGGAAATCTTCCACTGACCGTACCATTATTTATGTTGTTGTTTGTTACTTACTGTGTGTATCACTTGTGTCTTTTAATTTTGGATGGTCATATGGCCATTTTGTGGGAAAGTAACTGTCCTTATGGCCTTCCTTTGTTTAGGTTTCCATTATGGTCTGGTCGCTTAATGTTTGTATTTCTTTCCCTTTGGTGTCTTTTATGGGTGGAGTAAGTTAATTGTATCAATTCCTGATCTTTGTTTTACTTCTACTTTTCAACAGACTTTCGGATGTGTCTTTAAAGTAAAATCCCGTCCGTATGACCCGAGCTGTTAGTGGGAGATATCTCGCTAGATCCAAGAATGATTGTCCGACAATTATCAAAAAATTTATGAGCCCATGTCACATGTATACATACAAACCTCACATTTTAAGGGCTATATATGGTTTTGGGATCTTAATTAAAGGTAAATACCCCAGGGAAAGAACTGCAACCAGACGAGGCCAACATCAGCACAGGCGTGTGTTTAAAGAAATATGACACACTCTAATCAGAAAGCTCTTCTGAACATTTGTTTCCTTACGATTGGTGTATAGTTAGAAAAAAATGTCCAATAGGCAAGTTGTTTATGGCTAAGTTTCATATTCAGGGCGAACGGTAATAGGAAACTAAATTGAGATGCAACAATAGTCGTCGGATCGCTGGAAAAAAAGAACATTCTCGCCCCTCCCCTTAAATTTAGGAATATAAAATCTACCAGTTCAGATTCCTCTCAATAAGTGTCATCAATGCGAAAAAGACTGTTTAAGCACAAGGTGGTAAAAATTAAATAAAATGTTAATTGTTAGCTATGAACAGCAAACTTTTACGCGCAGTGTGTTCCTACACTACGCATTGAAAAGGGGGCAAATTCTTCCCTGTAACAAAGGCTGGAATTATGTTAGGCGACTTGCTATTAATTACACATACGCTTAACCGACAGTGCAACAAGCGTTGTGCAGTTATGCATTTTAACGATTTTTGTCTCTTTTTTCTACTTCTTCAGCTTCTCATTTTTTAACTTTATTACTTCTTCTCCCTCTGCTGCATCCTCTCTTTCGTCATCATCATCACCACCATCAGCACCAGCAGCATGGCACCATTGTCATCAGCAATAACAGTTTTTTTTTCTTCTTCTTCTTCTCCTTTTTATGTTCTTCTTTTTTTTCCTTAGCAAGGTGTACGCAACTGCAATTTTGGGGAAAAGTGGGTAAGCTGCTGTGCTTCATGCTTTAATGTGCCTCGTTTAAGTTAGATGGTAACACTGGATTTGTTTCAGTTTGAAATGCACAAACATTACAAAGCAAGCAATCTCACCTTCTTTGTTGACTTGCTTTTCCTGTATCTCCGACTTCTGATACTTAAAAATCTTCTGAACAGTCCTCTTATATACCACTAGAAAAACTACAGAAATTGTTATAATCACAACTAAGGAACAAACAACAGCCACTATTATTACAGTCGACGTTTGTTCTGCGGCTGCAGTCACTACTTCATACTGAATATATCCAACTGTGGCGTGCACATTTCCTAACGTAACCTGCAAAATAAAATTACGTTCTTTACGTTTTAAACTTCAATGCAGCCCTTTTGTTGTCAATGGTCACAAACATATGATAACACCACCTTCCTATTTCTCGTTAGCCTGATTATCCTATTGACCGCCGGCTTTAATACTTCAGTCGGATGAGCACCTGAATGGTAAACATGCGGTCGCGGTATCGATCCCCGCCGCGTCTACAACATTTCTTCTTGAAGGTTTTCTGTGGCTATTTGTTTCCCTTCATTTTTTTAGAAATACAGTTGTCATATAGGAGTATGCAGACGGTATCATAACGTTAGGCTGCGACAAGCAAAGGGTATCATCGTGCACGTGCATCTAGTGAAGACGCAGATAAGCAAGTCCCTTTCGCTGCCTGACAAGTTGATAGCCGATTTTGTGACGGATTGAATGATGTCAAATAACCAGAAAAAAAGTTGCGTTTTTGGTCTCATCCCGACACTAAATACGAGTTACAATGAAGTTAAAATGTTTGAATAAAAACTGATTTTTTGACGTAATTTAATTTTAAACCGTGCAGAAATTTATCTCATTTGGGTTCGATTGGTATTTTTAACTCATTTTTGATTTTTATTTACGGCTCTTTCAAGATTATTTCCCTTATATCAAGCCGATCGTCAATCAGAGATGGGCGAAAATCGGAGTACCCGAAAAAAAAAAAACACCTGACTTTACATTCAGAACTCCCTTGGTTGTTAAAACAATTAAGCTGCTCCTCAACAAATGATCATTACGAAAACACGCCTTTACAAATTTGACCCGCCTGAAACACCACTCTAGGGTTTACAGGGGTAACCCTTGTTTTTCTTATTTCTGCTATTAAATATAGATTCTGGGTACTCGTTAGAACCGCCTCGATGAGGCGGTTCTGACGTGTACCCAGAATCAATATTTTGAGCAAAAAAAAAAAAAAAAAAAAAAATAAGAGAACGACGTCACAATTTTTCGTCTTCGAATTTTCTTTTATTTTTTTCGGCGGAAAAATTTACAATGTTTTTGTATAGGCGTGTTTTCGTAATGATTGTTCACATGAAACTATCGCGGACCAATAATATACAGATATTCCATGGCAGTTTGGAGTATAGTCAGAACTACTGTACGGAGGTGCTGCGAATGACCTGATTACCTATTTACGAAAAAAAAACGCCTATACAAATACGCTGTAACCTTTATCGCCGAAAAAAAATGAAAATTTTAAGATGATAAATGTGATATTTTTCTTATTTCTGCTCAAATATAGTTTGTAGGTACTCGTTAGAACCGCCTCATCGAGGCGGTTCTAACGAGTACCAACAATCGTTATTTAAAAGCATAAATAAGAAAAACAAGAGTACACACAATCTATATTTTGAGCAAAAATAAAAAAAATATCACAATTTTTCATCTGAAAATTTTCATTTTTTCGGCGATAAATGTGTAAATGTATTTGTATAGGCGTGTTTTCGTAATGGTGCGTCAGGTCGTACACAGTACAGTGCATCAATAATTTTGACTATACTCCAAGCTGCCATGTAATAACTTTTTTAACACTGTATAAGAGATCAATGGACAGTTTTTAGCTCAACTGAGCACGAAGTACTCCAGGTGAGCTATTGTGATCGGTCTTTGTCCGCCGGCCGTCGTCCGTCGTCCGTCCGTGTGTGCGTGCGTCCGTCTTCAACTTTTGCTTTAAACGCCTTCTTCTCCAAAACTGCTGGACATATTTTTAAATAATTTCACAGGAATGTTCCTTGGGTGACCCTCTAACAAAATTGTTCAAATTGTTCCGCTCGGATGAACAAAATGGCCGCCAGAGCTAAAAAGAAAAAAAAATAAACGACTTCTTCTCCATAAAGGCATTTATTCTTGATTATTGAGGACTATCGTTTCATTACATAATATTATGTAGCCCTAAGTGCTGACTGAAGAGATCCCCTCTGTCTTCAACAGGTAAGGGGCCACCTTAGGGAAAATCAATAGTCTACTAGAGTGTACATTATTGATTTTCCCCTGAAGTGCCTCATGCAGGAGATTCAATAAGAGCTACTAATCACCCTATTAAGGGTCGCCTTTGATCTGCTACAAACAGAATATCACAGGGGGCAATAAAACAATTATGAACACACGGTGTGTCCTAGTGTTACAGAATAAATGCCTTTAACCAGTGCAAGGATTTTGAAATTATTTCACAGGAAGGTTCCATGGGTGACCGTCTACCAAAATTGCTCAAACAGCTCCACTCGGAAGAACTAGATGGCCGCCAGAACTAAAAATAAAAAAAAACCTTTAAACCACTTCTTCTCCTTAACCAGTGAATGGATTTCAAAATTATTTTACAAGAATATTCTATGGATGACCGTCTACCAAATTTGTTAAAATAGCTCCGCTCAGATGAACAAGATGGCCACCAGAGCTAAAAATAGAAAATCATTTAAACGACTTCATCTCCTTAACCAGTGAATGAATTTCAAAATAGTTTCACAGGAATGTTCCTTGGGTGACCCTCTACCAAAATTGCTCAAACCGTTATGATCGGATGAACAAGATGGCCACCAGAGCTACAAATAGAAAAACCTTTAAATGGCTTTTTCTCCTTAATCAGTGAATATCTTTCAAACAGTTTCACGTGAATGTTCCTTGGGTGACCCTATACCAAAATTGCCCAAACCGTTTTGCTCGGATGAACAAGATGGCCACCAGAGCTAAAAATAGAAAAACCTTCAAATGGCTTCTTCTCCTTAACCAGTAGATGAATTTCAAAATAATTTTACAGGAATGTTCCTTGGGTGACCCTCAACCAAAATTGCTCAAAATGTCCTGCTCGGATGAACAAGATGGCCGCCAGAGCTAAATATAGGAACATCTTTAAAAGACTTCTTGCTTAAGTATTGGATGGATTTTGAAATAACTGCACAACAATGTTACTTGGGTGACCCTCTGCCAATAGTGCTCAAACTGCTCTGCTCGGATGAACAAGATGTCCACCAGGGCTAAAAATAGAAAAAAAACGACTTCTGCTCCTAAACCAGTGGATGGATTTCGATATAATTTAACAGGAATGTTCCTTGGGTAAATACGTTCAATAAAAGGGTTATGCTTTGGAAGCAAGGAATACACCACAGAACTGAAATATATGGAGTGTACATGTTTTCTGGGCCAGGCTAGCTAGTTTCGGCCAATTAGGCCTTATCAGTGACACTAAGATATTTTCAAAATTCCACAATGGAATCAATGATTCCAAAGGACAAGAAAATGAAATATACACTATGATGAAACCTTTACCACAATTGCTAAAACCGTTCCGCTTGGATGAACAAGATGGTCTCCAAAGCTAAAAATAGAAAAAAAAACTTTAAAAGACTTCTCCTTCTTAAACAGTGGATTGATTTCGAAATAATTTCACAGGAATGTTCCTTGGGTGACTCTCGACCAAATTTGTTCAAACCGTTCCCTCTGTTGAACAAGATGGCCACCAGAGCTAAAAATACCAAACTCTATAACATCTGCTCGTTAACCAGTGGATGGATTTTAAAATAATTTCACAGGAATGTTTCTAATGTGACTTCATACATAAATTATTCAAAGCGTTCTGCTCGGATGACCAGGATGGCCTCCAGAGCTAAAAATAGAAAATCTTTAAACGACTCCTCCTTAACCAGTGGATGAATTTCAAAATAATTGCACAGGAATGTTTCTTTTGGGTGACCCTCTATTAAAATTGTTAAGACAATTCTGCTGGGATGAAAAAGGTGGCCGCTAGAGCTAATAATAGAAAAAACTTTTAAATAACTTCTCCCGCTTAACCAGTGGATGGATTTTGAATTAATTTCATTACGATAACACACACGTGTGAAATAGTGCATTTTTCAGATCTCCAAAATGACAACTTTTCTGATGAAAATCCGTGATATTTTTTTATCAAAGCTTAAAACATTGAGGCTGTTCTAACGAGTACCCACAACTTATGTCTTGGAGCAGAAATAAGAAAAATAGTGTATACCCCCATAAACCCCAGTTTTCTCTGTATGGTGTGGAGTTAAGGGGGTCTTCATTTCACGGACTCTTTCAAGTGATGTCACAGGACTGTTCCTTGGATGACCCTCTTCCAAAATTGCTCAACCCGTTGTGCTTGGATGTACATGATGGCTAAAGTTATAAAAAGACCTCCTTGGGTCAACCAAAATTGCTCAAAACCTCTATCCCACCATATATTACCTACAATTCCATTTGTACAATATGGATCAGGTGAGCGATCCAGGGCCATCATGGCCCTCTTGTTAAAGAGATATTATACTTTCAAATCTCAAAAAAAAAAATTCAATCATTATTATGAGCTTTGTTTGATTTGAAGTTTAACGTCCCGGTCAACACTGTATAGGTCATTTTGGAGACGTTGCTTCCAATTTTGTGGAACTTTTACCCGAAATTGAGATGAAATGACATCTGAAGCCCTTTCGCCCAATGAAACCAATAGGGTTTATAAGCATGGATGGTCCAACTCGCACCGCTTTACCTGGGCAGGCTTAGATCCTCTGAGCGGTTTACCAGTACTCGTGTGCGGTAGGTTTCAGCTCTGCGTGGAAGCACCATGCAGCCCATTTATTTCTTCAAGCTCCAATTGGCGGGGGCTCTATTATGAGTTTAATAGTATGTAATCACAGCAGCTATAAAAGCACATTAACCAAGTTTTTACATGGTTCCTAATTACCGTGTTGTGGATATACCAATGTTCAAAGTGGATTCCAAAAATGCATATATTATTTAGACAAATAACCGACCAATAGCACCGACCAATAGCACGGCCCAATAGCAAACAATACTGGGTGGTCATATATTCAGTTAAACTGGTTTAAACGAATTCTAGAGCCAAAATAATATTATTACACTCTATATAGTAGATTGGGTAATACATATTATATTATGTGCGCATTAAAGGCCCCGTGTGCTTTTAAACAAGTAGAGCGTAATGCAAATAAAGGACACGTAAGTACTGGTAATGAATAATTCGTTAACCCATTAATGGTCAGGGTCCCGAAAAAGGACATATTTGACAGTGTAGACCAAGTTCAGGCACCACAGACGATGGTGTCGAATTATGGCTTACATTTTTTACTTAAATATTAAGAATTCAAACAATTTAAGTCCCGTCGCAGGACAGTTTTCAAGTCCTCCAGTGAATTATTTTTCACTGACCGTTTTCTGATGCGGTTCATATTGTATATTTAGTCTTTGACTGTGCGTATCGCTTATATCGTTTGGTTTTGGATAGCCATTTGGCCATGTTGAGGGAACGTAACTGTCATTTTGGCTTTCTGCTGTTGGTGTTTCCATTAGTGTATTGTTATTTCTTGTTTTGTGTTTCTTTCCATTTTGTGTCTCTAATGGGAGTGGTGGGTCTATTGTATCGATTCCTGATCAACGCCTTTTACTTCTATTCTACACTTAGAGCTACACGACATATCATACCTACCACTGCTTAAATCAATTTAATAAAATGTTTGAAATATCGCTTACTTTCTAGTTATATCGTATTTGCGTTTCGTTTTCTTTGGTGTCTCTGATGGAAGTTGTGAGTTAATTGTATCGATTCCTGATCATTGCCTTCACTTTTTTTAAAAAAATGTAATGCGTTTTTATAACTTACATTAACTTCTGGATATAGTGAACCTGGAATATTAGACGCAGGCTGAACGGCTGGAGGTACGCAGGTTATGTTCACTCTACTTAGGTATATCACGTCACAAGAATCCACGCCCACGGTAACTAAAACATCATCTTTTACAGCTACAAGGTTAATATTCCTCCCCTGAAATCAAACGGGACAATGACGACAATGATGGAAAACTGGAGAACATAACCTAATATACTTATCCAACGGAATAAGCTAATCTTGGCTTAAAATAAACAAAAAATAACTAAAAAGAAAAACAATAGATAAACAACATCTGTTCATGTACCTTCATCAGAAACATTAAAATTTTATTTTATTTTCTGATGAAAACTGTGGGCTATTACATTTACAAAAGTGTAAGAACCTGAGAAACAAGATAAATGCCTAACGGAATTAAGGATTTTTGAGCCACCCGTATTTGTAACAAGAGTTGTCAGAAAACTGCATAGCTAGCCTATATGGGCCTAAGTTGAATGAGGGCTAATTATCAAAAATGAAATTTCATTATGCAGGCTTTTACCAATAATGACATTTTCTTTTGTAGAAGAGCCCGACAAACCCTAAGAGAACCAGAAATCGCAGTACACATAGGTACTGATTGAACTAGAAATCTCGTTTAAAGTGTTTTTGATTTAAAAAAAAATAAACATTTCAATTTCACAGGTTTTGCACTAACAAGTCCATTTTCTTATATCAAATTTGCTCGAGATATCATACACAATATTTGTATTAGCATCCATCAATTAGCGATGACAGGTATCTTCTAACAATAGCCAAAGTGACCTAGATCTTTAGCCCAGGACCCTGAGAGTAGAACTTACTCGAACTATTATCAAATTCAATATTTGTGTGAAGCTATTTAAAACCCATCAATAAATTTAGGTGCTACAGCGATGACAAATTTTTTTTCTAAAAATAGCCAGAAACCTTGACCTTTGGCTGAGAAACCTGAAAGTCGAACTTGCTAGAGATATTATCATAACTATCATAAGTGTGAAGTTATATTTAAATCCATCAATAAATGTAGGCACTAGAGCCATGACACAGTTTGTTTCCTAAAATTAGCCACAGTAACCTTGTCCTTGGCTCAGGACCCTGAAAGTCAAACTTGCTCGAGGTATTATCGTAAACAATATTCGTTAGAAGTTATAGTCATCACGAAAACACGCCTACATAATTTTGACCCCCTTGAACCCCATTTTTATACAGTAAAACTGTGGTTTAGAGGGGTAAACCTTATTTTTCTTAGTTCTGCTCTAAAATTTAGATTGTGGGTACTTGTAAGAACCGCCTCGATGAGGCGGTTCTAACGAGTACCCTGAATTTATATTTTGAGCAGAAATAAGAAAAATATAACAATTTTTTCATCTCAAAATTTACATTTTTTCGGCGATAAGGGTTACACTGTATTCGTATAGGCGTGTTTTCGTAATGAAAATCCATTAATAAATGTAGGCACTAGAGTGATGCCAAGTTTTTTTTTTCTAAAATTAGCCACAATTATAGTTACTTTACTAGACACTCTCGCTAATCGAATTAATTGCGAAATATAAATGCCATAATTTGATCCGCGCGAGAAACATCGCAATCCAAGAAAAGAACATTTACAATCTTAAATCGAAATCATCGCATTTATTATACTTTTTGCAGGAAACGAACCCATCTGCAATAGACATATGTAAATCCAAACACGAGGCCTCTGTATCTGAAGAATCTCCCGTGACAATAGGGGCCAGCGTTTAAAGCAAAGAATTTGCTCCTGAGGAGCAGTCTTCCCTTTAAAGGAAGATCCCTCTTTTCCACACTAATTGCCTGCATGCAAAATTATTGTTAAAGTTTTGTAAGAACTTTCAGCAGACCATATAAACATACGACATATATTAAATAGATGCTTTTTTTCATGGCATTATAAGGGTTGAACAGAACGAACCATTTGAATCATAACATCTTACCTCTATGATCAATTTTTGTGTAGCAGGGTCAAACAATTTCACTTGTTTATCACCTTCAAATGATGAAAATGATGGATCGCTGTAGTACCAGATTGAGAATGATTGTTCAACACCATCAAGATGAACAACAATTTCCACACTTATACTGGCATCAGAGTCAACATCCCTCTTCTTACGTGTGCTGTTTAATTTTTTCTCCAGATCTTCTTCCTGTCCTTTTGATAATTTTGGTGAAGGGCAGATCATTTCTGTCTCACTGTTTACTCTACAAAGCGTCCTCTCACCCTGAAATCCATAGGAGTGGACAGTACTGCAGCTAGATTATAACATTATTACATGCTCAACTCACTCGAGCATGAAATTTGAAATGCTCATAAGTATTAAGATACAAACAAATGAGACCATTTGTCTGCCCAGATCAGCAAAGGATGTTGTTTTTCCTGCTTATAAATTTTAAAATGCCAACACTTTTTGGCATTTTAAAATTTATGAGCAGGAAAAATGCTATGCTCAAGTGAGTTGAGCATGAAACAAGTTTTAAATCCTCAGACCCTGAATACATATGAACATTTTGCTGATTGGGTCTTTTGGTCTAGACCCCGAGGTCACACAAACTTTTTCATGATCAACTCAGCTGAGCATGGAATTAGTAATGCTCAATAATTCTAAACAAGAGGGCCCTGGGTCGCTCACCTGATCCATAGGGTAACAGGTGGGCCCCGAGGAGAGCCATTATTGACCACATGGCTATAATTTGCATAATCTTGGTAGTGGTCTAAAAGGTGAAGCTTCATACCAAATTTCAAAGAACGGAGCCTTCTAGTTTCAGACAAAAAGATTTTTAAAGGTTTTCCTTATACAAGTCTATATACAACCTAAGAGTCCGAGGGCGCGGCCTTTTTCGGCCCCAGGGCTACAATTTGAACAATCTTGGTAGAAGTCCACAAGACAAAACTTCATACCAAATATCAAGGACCTTGGCCTTCTGATATCAGACAAGAAGATTTTCAAAGGTTTTCCCAATATAAGTCCATGTAAAACAAGTGGGCTCAGGGGTGTGCCCATTTTGGCCGCAGGGCACTAATTTGAACAATTTTGGTAGAGGTCCACTATATGAAACTTCATACCAAATATCAAAGACCTTGGCCTTCTGGTTTCAGACAAGAAGATTTTCAAAAGTTTTCCCTACATTAGTCTATGTAAAACCAGTGGACACCAGGGTGGGCCCATTTTTAGGTTCAGGGCTATAAATGGAACAATCTTGATAGAGGTCTACTAGACAAAGCTTCATACCAAATGTCAAAGACCTGAGCCTTCTAGGTTCAGACAAGAAGATTTTTAAATGTTTTCCCTATATAAGTCTATGTAAAACCAGTGGCCCCCTGGGCGGAGCCATTTTGGCCCCAGGGCTATAAGTTGATCAATCTTGGTCAAGTTCCACTAGACAAAGCTTCATGCCAAATATTAAAGAACTGAGCCTTCTGGTTTCAGACGAAGATTTATATAGATTTTCCCTATATAAGACAATGTAAAACCAGTGGGCCCCGGGGAAGGGGGCATTTTGACCCCAGGGCTAAAAATTGAATAATCTTGGTAGAGGTCCACCTGATGAAGCTTCATACCAAATATAAGAGACCTGAACCTTCTGGTTTCAGACAAGAAGATTTTTAAAAATTTTCCCTATATAAGTCATTGTAAAACCAAAGGGCCCCGGGGTGGGGACAGTTTTGGCCCAAGGGCTATAATTTGAATAATCTTGGCAAAGGTTCACTAGATGAAGCTACAGACCAAATATCAAAGACCTGGGCCTTGCGGTTTCAGAGAAGAAGATTTTTAAAGATATTTCCTACAAAAGCCTATGTTAAACCAAAGGGCGAAGCATTTTTGGCCGTACGGCTGTAATTTAAACAATCTTGATAGAGGTCCACTAGATGAAGCTTCATACCAAATATCAAAGACATGGGCCTTGCGGTTTCAGAGAAGAGGATTTATAAAGATTTTCTTATATAAGGCTATGTAAAACCAAAAGGTCCCGGAGCTATGTAAAACCAAAGGGCCCCGGAGCGGGGGCATTAGGCACCAGGGCTTTAATTTGAACAATCTTGGTAGAGGTCCACTAGATGAAGCTTCATGCCAAATATCAAAGACCTGGGCTTTGCGGTTTCAGAGAAGAAGATTTTTAAATACTTTCCGTATATAAGTCTATGTAAAGACGAAGGGCCTCGGCCCAGGGGCATTTTTGGCCACGGGGCTATAGTTTGAAAACCCTTGGTAGAGGTCCACTAGGTGCAGCTTCATACCAAATATCAAAGACCTGGGCCTTGCGGTTTCAGAGAAAAAGATTTTCAAAAATTTTCCCTACATAAGCCTATGTAAAACCAAAGAGCCCCGGAGCGGGGGTAGTTTTGGCCCCATGGCTTCATACCAAATATCAAAGACGTGGGTCTTGCAGTTTCAAAGAGTTTCAGCGTTTTTGAGTTTGGCGTCCCACCAACAGCTTAGGTCATACGGAGGCGGGACCTCGGTTTAAAGACTCATCTGAAAGTCAGAACAGTTTCAGAGAAGACGATTTTTAAAGATTTTCCCTATATAAGTCTATGTCAAACCAAAGGCCCCAGCGCAGGGACATTTTTGGCAACGAGACTATAATTTGAACAATCTTGGTAGAAGTCAACTAGATGAAGCTTCATACCAAATAACAAAGACCTGGCCCATGCGGTTTCAGAGAAGAAGATTTTTAAAGATTTTCTCTATATAACCCTTTGTAAAACCAAAGGGCAAGAGGGCGGGGGTATTTTTGGCCCTAGGGCTATAATTTAAACAATCTTGATAGAGGTCTACTAGATGAAGCTTCACACCAAATATCAAAGACCTGGGCCATGCGGTTTCAGAGAAGAAGATTTATAAAGATTTTCCCTGTATAAAAATAGAAGTGGAGGCAATGATCAGGAATCGATACAATTAACCAACAGCTCCCATCGGAGACACCAAAGGGAAAGAAACGCAAACATGAAACAACAGACCCCAACGGAAACACCAACAGCGGAAAGCCAAAAGGACAGTATTTTTCCCACACGGTGGCCAAAAGGCTATCCAAAATGAAATAATATAAGCGACACAAACACCCAAAGACAAACCATAACAAAAATAAACCGCGACAGAGGAACCGCATTGGAACGGTCAGCGGAAACGAATTCCACTAGGGGGCCTATGTAAAACCAAAGGGACCTGGAGTGGGGGGCATTTTTGGCCCCAGAGATATAATTTTAACAATCTTGGTAGAGGTCTACTAGATTAAGCTTCATACCAAATATCGAAGACCTGGGCCTTGCGGTTTCAGACAATATGATTTTTTAAAGATTTTCCCTATATAAGTCAATGTAAAACCAAAGAGCCCTAAGTAGGGGGCATTTTTGGCCCAAGGGCTATAATTTGAACAATCTTGGCAAAGGTGCACTAGATGAAGCTACACACCAAATATCAAAGACTTGGGCCTTGCAGTTTCAGATTAGAAGATTTTTAAGATATTCCAAACATAAGCCTATGTTAAACCAAAGGGCACCAGGACGGGGGCATTTTTGGACCTCGGGCTATAATTTAAACAACCTCGGTAGAGCTCCACTATATGAAGCTTCATACCAAATACCAAAGACCTGGGCCTTGCGGTTTCAGAGAAGAAGATTTTTAGAGAGTTTCCCTATATAAGCCTATGTAAATTCAAAGGACTCCGGGGCGGGGGGGGGGCATTTTTGGCCAGAGTGCTATAATTTGAACAAACTGTGTAGAGGTCCACTAGATGAAGCTTCATACCAAATATCAAAGACCTGGGCCTGGCGGTTTCAGAGAAGAGGATTTTTAAAGATTTTCCCTATATAAGTCTTTGTAAAACCAAAGAGCACCGGCACAGGGGCATTTTTGACCAAGGGGCTATAAATTGAACAATCTTGGTAGAGATCCACTAGATGAAGCTTCTTACCTAATGTCAAAGACCAGGGCCGTTTAGTTTCAGAGAAGATTTTTAAAGATTTTCCCTATATAAGTCTATGTAAAACTGGTGGGCCCCTGGGCTATTTTTTAGACAAAGTAGAAGTAAAACAAAGATCAGGAATTGATACAATTAACTTACTCCACCCATAAAAGACACCAAAGGGAAAGAAATACAAACATTAAGCGACCAGACCATAATGGAAACCCAAACAAAGGAAGGCCATAAGGACAGTTAATTTCCCACAAAATGGCCATATGGCCATCCAAAACCAAAAGACACAAGTGATACACACAGTAAGTAACAAACAACAACATAAATAAATCGCCACAGAAGAGCCGCCTTGGAACGGTCAGTGGAAGATTTCCACTGGGGGGCTTAAATCGATTTTACGTGGCCACAATCCTCGCCCTTACTTCCGTCGCGATTTAGACAAACCTGGAGATGTCCACTAGATGAAGCTTCATACCAAATATCAAAGACCTGGGCCTTGCGGTTGCAGAGAAGAAGATTTTTAAAGATTCTCACTAAATAAGCCTATGTAAAACCAAAGGGCCCCGGGACGGGGGCGTTTTGGGCCCCAGGGATATAATTTGAACAATCTTGATAGAGGTCCACTAGATGAAGCTTCACACTAAATATCAAACACCTGGGCCTGAAGAAGATTTTTAAAGGGTTTCCTTATATAAGTCTATGTAAAACTGGTGGGTCCAGCGGCGTGGGGGCATTTTTGGTCCCAGGGCTATAATTTGAACAATCTTGGAGATGTCCACTAGATGAAGCTTCATAGCAAATATCAAAGACCTGGGCATTGTGGTTTCAGAGAAGTAGTTTTTTAAAGATTCTCCTTATATAAGCCTATGTCAAACCAAAGGGCCCCGGGGCAGGGGAAGATTTGGCCTCAGGGATATAATTTGAACAATCTTGATAGAGGTCTACTAGATGAAGCTTCACACCAAATATGAAAGACCTGGGCCTTCTCGTTTCAGAGAAGAAAATTTTTAAAGGGTTTCCCTATATGTCTATGTAAAACTGGTGGGTCCCGGCGTGGGTGCATTTTTGGCCCCAGGGCTATAATTTGAACAATCTTGGTAGAGGTCACCTAGCTGAAACTTTATACCAAATATCAAAGACCTGGGCCTTGCGGTATCAGAGACGAAGATTTTTAACGATTTATCCTATATAAGCCTATGTAAAACCAAATGGCACCGGGCGGGGGCATTTCTGGCCCCAGGGCTATAATTTGAACAATCTTTGAAGAGGTCCACTAGATGAAGCTTCATATCAAATATCAAAGACCTGGGCCTTGCGGTTTCAGAGAAGAAGATTTTTAAATTTTTCATTTAAAAACCTATTTTTAGCTCCTGTAACCTAGATTTTCAAGGGACCGGAACCATTTGAACAACTTTGAAAGCTAAGAATCATTTCTGTGAAGTTTGATCAAAATCCGATCTGTGGTTTAGGAGGAGATGTCGTTTGAAGAATTGTTTACGGACGCATGCACACACGGACGACGAAAAGTGATCACAAAAGCTCACTATGTGACAGGTGAGCTAAAAATGAGGCTATTGGCTAAAATCATTGTTAGTATGGAACAGCTGGGCCTAAGACCAAATGCAAAATCCAAAATGTGTGTGTGAATGAGTAAGTGTTAATTCGGGTTTAACGTCGCTTTCAACAATTTTTCAGTCATATCACGACGGTGTCTGGTTGCGACAGGGAGCTCAATGCTCACTTTTATAGTGCGGCCTCACTGAAGTATCAAGTCCCAGACACATTTACATGATACCACACCCAGTCACATTATCCTGACACTGGGTCGACCAGTCCTAGCTCTACCCCGTAAATCTGAGTGCCAAGCGAGGAGCAGCTAGTACCATTTTAACGACTTTGGCATGTCGCGGCCCGGGATCGAACCCGTGACCTCCCGTTCCCCGGAGCGAACTACCTACTGAGCTTTCGGGGCCGGTAAACCCAAAATGTACTTAGGTTATACAGAAATAGTGGTAACCTTAACAGAATGTCTGTTTGCCGAGGAACTTCTTCTATAAAGGTCAAAAATGGAGAAAACACTCCCTTAACCCATTGTATGTGGGAAACCCCTAAAGGGGTACCTTGGCAAACAGTGCAGGCCCAGATCAGATACCGCAGAACGCGGCATCTGATCAGGGCCTGCACTGTTTATTAACAAAAGTTTCCTTCGAAAATGGAATAAGAATTATACAATAGGCCTGACACCCGCTAAATGACAATTGGAATTGTCCAAACATTTTTCAGTGGAAGAGTATACAATGGGTTAAAGGTTCCATTATGGACTTCCAACATACCAGCAGTCATGGGAACAGATTGCAAAGGACAGAGCAAGGTAGGGAGGCATTATAAGAAGAGGTGCTAGTGAATACGAAGTACAAAGAGTCAGTGAAACTGAGCAGAAACATGCTCACGATAAAATCAAAGCTAAAGTTTCACCTACGTAGCTTTCCGCCCCCGCCCATCGGGGCTTGAAGAAATAGATTGGGCTGCACGATGCTTCCACGCAGAGCTGATACCGACTGCACATGAGTACTCAGGTAATCCGCTTAGAACGTCTAAACCGGCCCAGGAAAATTCCATGCTTATAAACCCTATTGGTTTCATTGGGCGGCAGGGATTGAGATGTCATTTCATCTGAATGTCGGGTAAAAGTCCTACAAAACTGGAAGCAACGTCTCCAGACGGGGACGTTAAACATCAAATCAAACAAACAAAAACCTACGTAGCTTTCTTCAACACACCTCTTTTGCTCTATCTGCAACAGACAGTCTAGAGCCATGATTAACCCACTGTAGGCGGGAAACCCCTAAAGGGTTACCTTGGCAAACAGTGCTGTGTCTGATCAGGGCCTGCACTATTTGTTAACAGAATTTTTCATCAAAAATATAATAAAAACGAAAAAATAGGCCTGACACCCCTTGTATGACAAATGGACTTGTCCAACATATACACTGCAACCTCGTTATAGCGCTGATCATTTAAGCGCCGAAATCAGTATAATGTGGTTGTTCCATGGCTCCCGTTTGTTTTTCATAATTTAAGTTAAAAACCACTTTTTGCCCCACGAATTATGTTAAAAAAACTACTGTGTATTGGTTTCAAACCTGTGAGAAAAAAGCGGTAACAAGAGGGCCATGATGGCCCTGGATCGCTCACCTGATCTATAGGGTAACAAGTGGGCCCCTGGGAGAGTCATTATTGGCCCCGGGCTATAATATGAATAATCTTGATAGTGGTCTAAAAGGTGAAGGTTCATACCAAATATTAAAGACTGGAGCCTTCTGGTTCCAGACAAGAAGATTTTTAAAGGTTTTCCTTTATATAGGTCTATATAAACCTTTGTGTCCCCGGAGCGGGTCATTTTTGGCCCCAGGGCTATAATTTGAATAATCTTGGTAGAAATCCACAAGACGAAGCTTCATACCAAATATCAAAGACCTTGGCCTTCTGCTTTCAGGTTTTCATTGCCTTGACTTCTTTAAGTTCTATTTTCTAGGGCTATAACATCACGAAAACAAGCCTATATAAATCTGACCCCCTTGAACCCCACTTTTATATAGAAAAACTGGGGTTCGCAGGAATATAAATTATTTTTCTTATTTCTGCTCAGAAACATAGATTGTGGGTATGCGTTAGAACCGCCTCTTTGCATACAATCAGTGTTTTAAGCAGATATAAAAAAATATTGAAATTTTTCATCCGAAACTTTACATTTTTCGGTGGTAAAATTTACAATATATATGTATAGGCTTGTTTTCGTAATGATTTGAACAATTTTGATGAAACTTCTCACCATATATGAAAGACCTATGCCTTGCGGTTTTAGAGTAAAAGATTTTTTTTTAAAATTTCCCTATATAAGTCAATAAGGGACCCGGGGCGGGGGAACTATTGGCCCAAGGGCTATGATTTGAACAGTCTTGGTAGAAGTTCACTAGATGAAGATACACCCTAAATATCAAAGAAATGGGCCATGCGGATTTGGAGAAGAAGATTTTTGAAAGATTTTCCCTGTATAAGCAAATGTAAACCAAAGGGCCCACCGGTGGGGGCATTTTTCGGCCTATGCCTATAATTTGAACAATCTTGATAGAGGTCCACTAGATGAAGCTTCACGCCAAATATAAAAAAACTTGGGCCTTGAGGTTTCAGAGAAGAAGATTTTTAAAGATTTTCCCTATATAAGTCTGATTTTAAAGATTTTCCCTATATAAGTCTATGTAAAAACAAAGGGACCTGGGGTTGGGGAATTTTGGGCCCCAGGGCTAAATTTGAACAATCTTGGTAGAGGTCTACTAGATGAAGCTTCATACCAAATATCAAAGACCTTGGCCTTGTGGTTTGAGAGAAGAAGATTTTTAAATGTTTTCCCTATTTTATACTATGAAAACCAAAGGGTCGCGGGGCAGGGGCATTTTTGGCCCCAGGGCTATAATTTGAACAATCTTGATAGAGGTCCACTAGATGAAGCTTCACACTAAATATCAAATACCTAGGCCTTGCGGTTTCAGAGAAGTTGATTTTAAAGATTTTCCCTATATAAGCCTATGTAAAACCAAAGGCCCCCGGGGCGGGGGCATTTTTGGCCCCAGGGCTATAATTTGAACAATCTTGGTAGAGGTCTACTAGATGAAGCTTCATATCAAATATCAAAGGCCTTGTGGTTTCAGAGAAAAAGAGTTTTAAATATTTTCCCTATATGAACCTATAAAAAATCAAAGGGCCCCGGGGCGGGGGCATGTTTGGCCCTAGGGCTATAATTTGAACAATCTTGATAGGGGTCTATTAGATGAAGCTTCACATCAAATATCAAAAACCTGGGCCTTGCGGTTTCAGAGAAGATTTTTAAAGATTTTCCTATATAAGCCTATGTAGAACCAAAAGCCCCCAAGGCGGGGGGGGGGGATTTTTGGCCCCCGGGCTATAATTTGAACAATCTTGGTAGAGGTCCACTCGATGAAGCTTCATACCAAATATAAAAGACTTGGGCTATGCGGTTTCAGAGGAGAAGATTTTTAGAATGTTCTGTAAAAAAATAATTTTTAGCTCCCGTGACCTAGATGTGCAACAGACCTGAACCATTTAAACAACTTTGAAGGGAAGGACC
The DNA here is from genome assembly GCA_963580285.1 of Lucinisca nassula. NCBI lineage: Eukaryota > Metazoa > Mollusca > Bivalvia > Lucinida > Lucinidae > Lucinisca > Lucinisca nassula. The sequence continues at coordinate 712,932 of CAUZLF010000001.1, forward strand.
ACCGAAGGATTATTCCTGTGAAGTTTGGTCAAAATCCATTCAGTTGTTTAGGAGGAGATCTCGTTTGAAGAAAATCAACCCAAGGACCATATCTGTAAAATTATTTTAAAATCAAGCAAATGGGCTAGGAGGAGATGTTGTTTGAAGGTTTTTCTATTTTAAGGTCTGGCGGTGCAAAACTCTTTTATCAATTCTAGTAGGGGGTCACCCAAGGGAAATTTCTGTGAAATTATTTTGAAATCGGGCTAATGGGCTTGGAGGAGATGTCATTTAAAGGGTTTTTCTTTTCTAATTTTAGCTCTTATGGCCATTCTATTCAGCGGAGCGGAACCATTTTCGCAATATTGGTTGAGGGTCACCTTAGAAACATTTCTATGAAATTATTTTGAAATCAGGCCAAAGGGCTAGGAGGAGATGTCGTTCAAATGTTTTTTTCTATTTTAGCACTGGTGGCCATTTTGTTCAACAGAGCGGAACCATTTTAAATTAACAATTTTGGTAGAGTGTCATCTTGGGAACATTTCTGTGAAATTATACTGAAATCGGGCCAAAGGGCTTGTAGGAGAATACTGATGTCGTTTATAGGTTCTTCTGTTTTTACCTCTGGTGGCCATTTTGTTCAGCTTAGCGGAACCATTTTAGCAATTTTGGTAAAGGATCATCCAAGGAATGTTTCTGTGAAATTATTGAGAAATCGGACCAAAGGGCTAGGAGGATCGTTTAAAGTGTTTTTTTTTTTCTATTTTTAGCTCTGGTGGCCATTTTGTTCAGCGGAGCGGAACCATTTTAGCAATTTTGGTAGAGGTCACCTTAAGAACATTTCTGTGAAATTTGTTTTGAAATCGGGCCAAAGTGCTATGTGGATATGGCGTTTAAAGGTGTTTTTTTTCTATTTTTAGCTCTGGTGGCCATTTTGTTCAGTGGAGCAGAACCATTTTAGTAATTTTGGTAGAGGGTTATCCAAGTAACATTTCTGTGAAATTATTGTGAAATCGGGCTAAAGGGCTAGGAGATGTCGTTTAAAGGTTTTCTTCTATTTTAGCTCTGGCGGCCATTTTGTTCAGCGGAGCGGAACCATTTTGCAATCTTGGTAGAGGATAATCTAAGGAACATTTCTTTGAAATTTATTTTGAAATCGGGCCAAAGTGCTAGGTGGATATGTCGTTTAAAGGTTTTTTTTTCTATTTTTAGCTCTGGCGGCCATTTTGTTCAGCAGAGCAGAACCATTTTAGCAATTTCTGTAGAGGGTCACCTAAGGAGCATTTCTGTGGAAGTATTTTGAAAGCCATTCATCTGTTTAGGAGGAGATGTCATTTAAGTGAATTGTTGCTGACGCAAGACGGACACAGGGTGATCACAATAGCTCACCTTGAGTTAAAAATGTCACTCAGTCAAGTGGATTAACGGTCCACTGCACTTAATCTACCTGTTGACCTACAAACGTGAACACATGTTAGGGTAATTGTCAATCAAATTACCACCTTTACAGGATACATGTTCAAACAATTACCTATGGTGTCAAAACTGAGTGATAAGAGTTAGAATAAACACATTCACTAGCGCTTTGATCGTGTTGATTTAGAGAACATATTTCAGTGACACTAATGAGCAATTTCTGCCCTAATTTTCGGCCCTTATAAAAGCGTATTGACTGCTGACTAATGACATTCATACCTACATGGTACGTTCGCGTCCTTCGATAAAGTTTCTTTAGCATCTTGCTTCATTTGAGTATTTCTTTTAATTACATTTTATTTTGCCATTTATTATATGTTTGTTTTTCAGATTTGTACATTGTGTTCATAAAAAAACTGTTTAGAAAAACTGCGGTTCTGCTGTTTTGAGTGTGGTGTTTCTTTTTTTTATTGGTGTCGGTGGTTTTTGTGTTCTGTTTAGCTTATTCGAGTGGTTTTATTTGTGTGCTGCGGTATTGTATTGTGTTTGTGATTATTGTGTATTCAAGTGATTTTATAAGTGCTGAACTTTCACAAGATGGCTACAGCTCACGTTTTGCGAAAAAAAGAAAGCTTATTCTATCTTGGAGAAACTACAGATTGTGGAGAGAATTCGTAAAGGAGAAATGCAGACCAAGGTCAGCATGGAAGTTGAAATTCCAGAGTCGACTTTACGGGGATGGCTTATAGACGAAGCAAGCTAGGGAGGCAAGCACTGTTTTAGAGGACTGTGGACAGGCTAGGAAGAGGGCCAGGACCGCACAGGATCAGCAACAAGAGACATCTGTCTTCACCTGGTTTACCCAAACTCGGGCCGAAGGCCCACCTCTATTCGGAACCGTCATTCAAGCACAAGTGCTGAAAATGCACAAAAAAAACTTCGCGGGGATGAAGAAAACTTCAGCGCCACCACTGGATGGTTACAGCGGTTCAAGGAGCGCCATGCCATTTCCCAGGTCGTCATCCACGGTGAACAGCGGTCTGCAGATGAGGAAGCGGCTGCATCGTATCCTGCGAAACTGTCAAAGATAACTGAGGAAGGAGGCTTCACTGGCGATCAGATCTATAACTGCAACGAGACCGGGCTCTACTACGAAATACTTCCTGACAAGACTCTCGCTGCCATAGAGTGATGAAAACAAGACTCTGGGATTCAAACAGTACAAGGACAGGACCACTGTGCTGCTTTGCTGAACAAGACCGGATCACATAAGTTAGCTTCCCTGGTGACAGGAAAATTTGGCAAGCCTCAATGTCTGCACCATATGAACATGAAGACACTACCAACGTTATATTCACATTCAACGAATGCTTGGATGACATCAGCCATGTTTGAAGACTGGTTCCATGAAGAGTTTGTGCCAAAGTCAGAAGACATCTCCGACTTACCGGTAAGAAGTCGGAGCCAAAGGCTATCTCAGTTATGGACCACTGCCCCGCACACCCTGGAATAGAGTCACTAACTTCCATTGACAGAAAGATTAAGGCAGTCTTCCTCCAAAAGAATACGACCTCCAAGCTACAACCACTTGGCCAGGGTATCATTGCAACATTTAAAAGGAACAACAGACGTAACCTGATTGACAGCATGGTGGATAGCAGCGTCACAGTTTCTGACTATCTCTGACAGCTGAATAACAAAAGAGGCTATACATCTGGTAGGGGAAGCTTGGATGGGTGTCACCGAGAAGACAATAAGAGGGTGCTGGAGGAAAGATCTTGGAGCAGCATTTGATAGAGAGGAGACAGACAGTGACACATCTTTTGACGGCTTTGACGTATAGGACCTGATTGGCGCCGAATGTAGACAAGCAGACGATGACAACTTCTCTGACACTGACATACAAGAGGCCCAGCGGGTATTAGGAACAGAAGTGGACGCGATAGTAATGCAGGCTTGGCTGACTTTTGACGATGACGAGCCGACATACAAAACGATGACAGACGAGATAATTCAGAGCATCAGACAGGAAACCGAGACAAACAGTAAGACTGACACACTTGAGGACGATGAAGAGATCGTGTATGACCCACTACCAACAGCCACAGAAGCTATCAAGGGGATAGAGGTCGCTCTGAGGTGGTTAGAGTCTTCAGAATGTACCACAGCAGCGAAGGTAGCTCACCTCCGTAATCTCCTGCCTGATGCGAAGGCAGACGCACCGAAGAGATCATCCCAACGGAAGTTGGCCTTTTTCACCATAAAATGAGAACTGATAGGCGGGGGGGGGGTGCAATTCCCAATCTATTTCTTCAAGCCTGATGGGCGGGGGCGCTGCGCAAATGTACTAGAATGGGCTATTCCTAACCTATTCTTTCAAGCCCTGATGGGCGGGGTCCGTTGCGCAAATGAATTGGAAGTGTTATTCCCATTCTATTTCTCCAAGCCCCGATGGGCGGTGGCCGCTGTGCAAATGTATCAGAACTGATATTCTTAATCTATTTCTTCAAGCCCCAATGATCGGGGGAGTGGGGGGGGGGCGCTGCGAAAATGTATTGGAAGTGCTATTCCAACACTAGTCTTCAAAATCTTGTGGGCAGGGGCCGCTGTGCAAATGTACATGTGTATTAGAATTGCTATTCCGTAACTATTTCTCCAAACCCTGTAGGCAAGGGCCGCTGTGCAAAATGTACATGTGTATTAGAATTGCTATTCCCAATCTATTTCTCCAAACCCTGTGTGTGGGGGTCGCTGTGCAAATGTACATGTGTCTTTGAATTGCTATTCCCAATCTATTTCTCAAAACACTGTGTGTGGGGGCCGCTGTGCAAAATGTACAAGTGTATTAGAATTGCTATTCCCAATCTATTTCTCCAAAGCCTGTGGGTGGTGACCGCTGTGCAAAATGTACTTGTGTATTAGAATTGCTATTCCCAATCTATTTCTCCAAACCCTGTGGGCGGGGGCCGCTGTGCAAAATGTACATGTGTATTAGAATTGCTATTCCCAATCTTTTTCTCCAAACCCTGTGTGTGGGGCCGCTGTGCAAATGTACATGTGTATTAGAATTGCTATTCCCAATCTATTTCTCCAAACCCTGTGTGTGGGGACCGCTATGCAAAATGTACATGTGTATTAGAATTGCTATTCCCAATCTATTTATCCAAACCCTGTGGGTGGGGACCGCTTTGCAAAATGTACTTGTGTATTGCTATTCCCAATCTATTTCTCGGCCCCTGCCCATCAGAGCAGAGCTGAAACCGACTCGCACACGAGTACTGGTATGCCGCTTAGAGGAACTAAGCCTGCCAGGCAAAGCGGTGCGAGTCCGCCCATCCATCCTTAAAAACCCTATTGGTTTCATTGGGTGGCAGGGTTTGAGATGTCATTTCATCTCAGTGTCGGGTAAAAGTCCCACCTAATTGGAAGTAACATCTCCAAAATTACCTTTACAGTGTTGATGGGGACGTTAGACCTCAAATCAAACAATAACAAACAAACAATCTATTTCTCCAAGCCCTGATGAGCGGGGGACGCTGCGCCAATGTATTGGACGCGTTATTTCTCCATAAAGCATGTTGCCGAGGCAATTCTAACAAGTATCCACAACATTAAACGGAAAAATGTATGTGTCTACCAAGAAACTTACTTGAATGTTTCCGACATGAAATTATCCCTTATTTAAATTCTTTGTCTTTAACGCTATTCTGAGCACACAATTTTAAAAAAAAAGGAATAAGAAAAATATCATTTTCTTTTTTTCATATGAAATTTTCATTTTCTTTCGGCGGTAAAATTTACAATTGATGTATTGGTATAGGTATGTTTTCGTACTGTGTTGCATCAAGGACAGTGTACTCAAATGACCAAGTCTGTGTAGTAATGAATACCCCTTTACACCCTATTTTATACAGAGAAAACAGGGATTAACAGCGGTATATCCTTTATATTTCTTATTTCCCTTCCAAGACATAGGTTGTGTATACCGGTACCATTTGAAATCGCCTCAGTGCAGTGGTTGTATAAAGCACCCACAACCTATGTTTAAAGTACAAATAAGGTTAAAAAATACCACAAATTTTCATCAGAAAATAACCATTTTGGAGATAAATATGAAAAAATGCATGGGTGTGTTATCGCAATGTGATATACTTACTTTCCCTGTGATGTATCCTTTGTAAGCATTCCGAAGATGCTTTCCAGTGACTCTCAGAGGATTTGCACCACTAAAATAAAAAGAAAAGGAAAATCATGAAAATCTAGAGAAAGCGACCAGTGGGTCACGTATAACCCCGGCCAACGACACCCTCTGATATATCTTTCGAGCTTGTATACTATGTAATATGAATGAAGAAGTGAAGAAGCTATAAGAATCTATAAATGTGCTTGTAAAAGCTAAACCAAACACAAAATTCCTAATGGACAATGGAGTGAGGGCATCAAAATTACTGAAGGGGTGGGGGCATCAATGTTACTGAAGCAGCAGGGTGGGTATGCATCAATGAAGTCTTTCAAGTATCAATTGAATTTGTCTTAGAGTTAAGAACATACAGGCATCTATTAACTTTGTCATAAAACTTAAACCAAATGTAAATTTCTAAGTCCATGACCTTGACGTAAAGGTCACCATGGGTGGGAAGGGACATGCATCACAAAATTTTTGGACTGCTATGCAACATTGAATCAAGTATCAACTGAATTGGTCTTAGAGTTTAGAACATACAGGCATCTATAATCTTTGTCATAAAATTTTAACCAAATGTAAAATTTCTAAGTCTGTGACCTTGACCTCAAGGCCAATGTTGGGGTTGGACATGCATCAATGAAATCTTTAGACGAGTACGTAACTTCAGTGTAAGTATCAACTAAATCTATCATAGGGTTCAGAAGATACAATCTCATAGAAACTTTAACACAAAACTTTAACCAAAATGTTAAAGGACGATGGACGGAGGGAGGGACGGCATGACGAAAACTATATACCCCCATAGCATACTTCGTATGCCGGAGGTATAAAAATCAAACTGAACGATCTGTGTGTAGCCATTATAAATGGGCCTAACAAAAGCCAGTTGTAACTTTGATCTCTTCATGTGCAGCCATTATTGTTGAATCTAACTAAAGCCAGTTGTAACTCTTAGGTTTAAAATAACTTCTGGACTTTTTCTTAGGGTGGTCGCAAATGTTAACGGCTTGACGAACGAATGGACAATAGTTTTTTTATATAACACAGTTTACAGATGGATCCCAAAACTGTTTAGATTATCGAAAAATGACTATAAATGGTAAATGGTCATTTTTTTTATATAATCTATACATTTTTGTTTGGATATTTGGATATATATATAATAGTTTCTTTTTGTTAGACCTCAACAGTGTGTTATAAAGAGGTTCATTACGAAAACACGCCTATACAAATACATTGTAAATTTTACCACCGAAAAAGGACAATTTTCAGATGATAAATGATAGTTTTCTTATTTCTGCTCAGAACATAAATTGTGGATAATCGTTAGAACAGAACCGCCTCAGCAAGGCGGTTCTAACGAGTACCCACAATCTATGTTTTTGATCAGAAATAAGAAAAACTAAAATTTGTTTTTCTACAAAAACCCAGATGTCTCCCCCATTTTTGACCTCTAAGTATGACATTGACATCGGAGGTATTGAGCTGGGTCTTGTGTGCAACACATCATCTAATGAAGATGAACATTTCTGCAAAGTAACTTTGAAAATGTTCATAGAGAAATAACAAAGTTAATGGCCGTACACAAAAAAGCCCTTTTTTACCTTTGACCTCTCAGTATGGCCTTGACCTTTGAGGTACAACACATCGTCTCATGATGGTTAACATTTCTGCCAAGTAATTTCATAATCCATCAAAGAATAAGGAAGTTATTGACTGTCCCTTTTTTACCTTTGACTTCTAGGTATGACCTTGACATTGGAGGTATCGACCATGGTCTTGCACATGACTCATGGTCTAATAACGGTGAACATTTCTGCATGGTTACTTTATAAAGTCCATCCAGAAATAAAAAAAGTTATTGACTGGACACACAAAAAAAAAACTTTTTTACCTCTGATCTCTTAGTATGACCTTGATCTTGGAGGTACCGACCTGGATCTAGTGTGCACCACATTGTCTCATGATAGTTAACATTTCTGCCAAGTAATTTCACAATCTATCAAGGAATAAGAAAGTTATTGACTGAACACTAAAAATGGCCCCTTTTTGTCCTTTGACCTCTTAGTATGACCTTGACATTTGAGGTACCACTTTGGGTCATGCAAGCAACACATTGTCTCATGGTGGTTAACATTTCTGCCAGTAGTTTCAAAATCCATCTAAAAATAAGGAAGTTATTGACAGAACACAAAAAACGCCCCTTTTTTACCTTTAATCTCTATGTCTGAACTTGACCTTTCAGGTACCAAACAGGGTCATGCGTGCAACAAATCATCTCATGGTGGTTAACATTTCTGCCAAGCAATTCCAAAATCCATCTAAAAATAAGAAAGTTATTGACCAAAAAACGAAAAAAGGCCCCTTTTTACCTTTGACCTTTATGTATGACCTGGACATTTGCTGTACCAAACTGAATCATGCAAGCAACACATCGTCTCATGATAGTCAACATTTTTGCCAAGCAACTTCAAATTCTATCTAAAAATAAGCAAGGTATTGACAAAACCCGAAAAAGGCACCTTTATTTTAACCTTTGACCTCTAAGTTAGACCTTGACCTTTGAGGTACCAACCTGGGTCATGCACTAACACATTGTCTTATATTTGTTAACATTTCTGCCAAGTGATTTCAAAATCCAACTCAAAATAAGAAAGTTATTGACCAAACACGAAAAAAGGCCCCTTTTTTGACCTTTGACCTCTAAGTATGACCTTGACCTTTGAGATACCGACCTGCCTCATATGTGCTCCACACATCGTCTCATGGTTGTTAATATTTCTGCCAAGTAATTTTAAAATTCATCTCAAAATAAGAAAGTTTTTGACCAAATACGAAAAAAGGCCCTTTTTTGAACTTTGACCACTAAGTATGACCTTGACCTTTGAGGTACCGACCTGCCGCATGCGCACCACACATTGTTTCATGGTTGTTAATATTTCTGGCAAGTAATTTTAAAATCCATCTGAAAATAAGAAAGTTATTGACCGGACACGATTTGCCCATACATATATAGATACATACCGACAAACTTCCAAGGAAGATAATTCAAAAAGTATAAATGCGAGAGTTATAGTTCTTGTGCACTCCACGTCGTCTAATGCTGATTATTTTTTATATGAAGTTTCTTGAAAATAGCTCGAACGGTTTTTAAGTTATAGAGCGGACACGAATGTGTGACAGACGGACAGACAGACAGACGGACAGACAGACGCCCGGGGGAAAAACAATATGTCTCTCCTAAAAAAAAATTTCGGGGGAGACATAATTAAGTATAACCCTATAAACCCCAGTTTTACAATATAAAAGTTGGGTTTAAGGGGGTCAAATTTATATATTAGCATGTTTTCGCGATGGTAGTGTTTAAAGAGTTTAATCTTTTATGGCTAGACTTTGATACCTTTTAATGGCTTTTAATGGTAGGATATCCCTTATTTCAGGATTTGTGAGGTATGTGAAGTTGATGTTTTTCTGCACCATTGTTCCACCATCAAACACTATTTCTACTGTCTCCAACATCGTTCCAACGTCAAGAGCAGGTGTATCACATTCAATCTGGAAGTTAGTACTGAAAGGAAGACAAGGGTCCATTTAATTTGGTCAAAGCTAGTGAGACGGAACCCGGGAAGGGACATGATTTTTTTTTTATTTTATAAGTTGTGCGCACAAGATAATATCTAGTGCGGACAAGATATTATCTTGTGCGGACAAGATATTATCTTGTGCGGACAACATAATATCTTGTCCGCACAAGATAATATCTTGTGCAGACAACATATTATCTTGTCCGGACAACATATTATCTTGTGCAGACAAGATATTATCTTGTCCACACAAGATATTAAGTTGTGCAAACAAGATATTATCTTGTTCGCACAAGATAATATCTTATCTGCACAACATAGATCTTGTGCGCACAAGATATTATCTTGTCCGCACAAGATATAATCTTGTCCGAACAAGATAATATCTTTTCCGTACAACTTCCCAAGATCTGGGACCAGCTTTTACAACTAGGCACCACACTCCTACGTGGAATTTCACGGAAATTTCACGAAACCTACCAGTCAAATACCGTCTTCGAATAGAAGCGTGCTCCACGATCGCTTATGTATTTGAAAAATAACCCAAACTTGATTTGACCATGTGATCGGCTATTTTAAGAATGACACCACCCTCCTGCGTGGAATTTCACGGAAATTTCACGAAACTTCCCAGTCGAATATGGCCATTAATAAACTTATTTTATCCCTTTTGTACCAAATGGAATCTTCCTCCTTATATATAGCAGGAGTCCATTTCTAAATTTGGGGTAACAGGTTGTGATATCTTCAAAATTGATTTGAAAAATGGCTGAACTGACGAGATTCCGCGTTCTGCAGCATCTCACCTTGGCCTGCACTGTTTGCCAAGGTACCCCTTTTGGGGTTTTCGGTACAAAACTAATATTGCAAGTCATTAATAAACATTCATGAAAACTAATTTTGCAAGTAAAGGTATAATTTTGCTGAAAAAAATGTGCAAAGCTATGCAAATGCTACTCACAGTTTTGTTCATCAAAAATATCACTGCTTTAGTTTTTGTACTTGCTAGGAAAGTTAGCTAACCCTTTTTGTACCAAACGGAATCTTCCTCCTTATATATTCCAGGAGTCCATTTCTAAATTTAGGGGCCGACAGGTTGATGTATCTTCAAAATTGATTTGTGTAGACTCCGTGAGAAAGAGAGTAAACTGAAGATTTGTTCGTTTGTTTGTATTGCAGTTTAACAGCCCTATCAACACTACTAAGGTCATTTTTAAGCCGGTCAATTTACCTATCCACCGTTTCCTGGGCAGGCTTATACGTAAGTGGTTAACCGGTACAGTGCACATTCTTTCGCCTTGAATCGGCGGAAGAGAGAGAATGACTGTAGAAAAGATTTTATGATTAATCTCCATGAAAGAATGTTGCCGACCCCAGCAGGTATCAAAATAGAAGTGGAGGCAATGATCAGGAATCGAAACAATTAACCCACAGCTACCATCAGAGACAACAAAGGGAAAGAAACAAAAACATGAAACAACAGACCCTAATGGAAACAATAATAGCGGAATGCGAAAAAAGGACAGTTACTTTCGATCAAAATGGCCAAAAGGCTATCTAAAATAAATAATATAAGCGACCCAAACACCCAAAGACAAACCATAACAAAAACAAACCGCGACAGAAGAACCGCCTTGAACCGGTCAGCAGAAACAAACCCCACTGGGGGCTTAAATCGATTTTACGTGGCTACAATCCTCGCCCTTACTTCTGTCGCGATTTAGACAAATAATTTGTTCAGTCCGCATGAAGGCATCCTAACTCATCAGTGCAACATCTCCGTGAACACAAAAATCAAACAACCACAGAGATGAAACAACGGTGATGACTCTACAGCAAGAAACCAATGAAATGCTGGAGCAAAAGAAAACCAATAGTTAGACTACGATGGGCCCAACCAGAGACAGAGCATCAGGTACCAGCCTTTTAAACCTGAAGACTGGCAGAAACTACAGTTAAAATTCCTATCTAAAGACCACCTTTTGGACTGCTCAAAAGTGGCCTGAAGACCACTTTTGAACAGTTTATAAGGTGGTCTCCTATTAGTCTATGAAACTTGGTGTAGAAAACGCAAAGAAAAAAAACCTGTAACTTTTTAATATGTTTGAAGAGAAAATTTAATGTTAATTTTGGCAGGTCCTAATAGCTGAATTCCATTGTATTTGCAAGCAGTGTGGCCTGAGATGAAACAGTTCATAATGAGTTGTCTCATCAGGATCAACATCGTTTGCCATCCTATTTCTGACTTTGTCTATACCTACCTATTTACAGGAATGGGCATGTCAAAATTCAAAGACTGAAGAGTCCAAAAGGCAGTCTGCTTCAGAAACTGAGTGATGAATGTGAGTCCACTTCAGAAATTCAGTGATGCAAGGGGGAGTCCACTTCAGAAAATCAGTGATGAATTTGAGTCCACGTCAGAAGCTCAGTGATGAAAGGGAGTCCACTTCAGAAACACAATGATGAAATGGAGTTCACTTCAGAAACTCAGTGATGAACGTGAGTCCACTTCAGAAACTCAGTGATGAAAGCGAGTCCACTTCAGAAACTCTGTTATGAAACGGAGTCCACTTTAGAAACTCATGGATGAAAATGAATCCGCTTCAGAAACTCGGTGATGGACGAGAGTCTGATTCAGAAATGCAGTGATAAAACGGAGTCCGCTTCAGAAACTCAATGATGGAAGGAAGTCTGATTCAGAAATGCAGTGATGAAAGGCAGTCTGCTTCAGAAACTCAGGGGAGGAAGGGGTCTGTTTCAGAAACTCAGTGATAAAAGGGAGTTCAATCCAGAAACTCAGTGGTGAAACGGTGTCCGTGTCAGAAACTCAGTGATAAAAGGGAGTCCTATTCGGAATTAAACTCAGTGATGAAATGGAGTCCACTTCAGAAATTAAGTGATGAAAGGGAACCCACTTCAGAAACTCAGTGATTAAAAGAGTCCATATCAGAAACTCAGTGATGAAAGGGAGTCCACTTCAGAAACACAGTGATGAAATAGAGTCCACTTCAGAAACCCAGTGATGAAGGGGAGTCCCACTTCAGAAACTCAGTGATGAAAGGAAGTCTGCTTCAGATACTCAGTGATGAATGGGAGTCCACTTCAGAAACACAGTGATGAAATAGAGTCCACTTCAGAAACCCAGTGATGAAGGGGAGTCCACTTCAGAAACTCAGTGATTAAAAGGGAGTCCCACTTCAGAAACTCAGTGATGAAAGGGAGTCTGCTTCAGATACTCAGTGATGAAAGGGAGTCTGCTTCAGATACTCAGTGATGAAAGGGTGTCCGTTTCAGAAACTCTGTGATGAAAGGGAGTCCCCTTCAGAAACTCAGTGAAAAAGGGAGTCTGCTTCAGAAACTCAGTGATGAAAGGGGCTCCGCTTCAGAAACTCGGTGATGAAAGGGTGTCTGCTTCAGAAACTCGGTGATGAAATGGAGTCCCCTTCATAAACTCAGTATAAAAGGGAAACAACTCAGTGATGAAAGGGAGTCCACTTCAGAAACTCAGTGAAAAAGGGAGTCTGCTTCAGGAACTCAGTGATGAAAGGGTGTCCGCTTAAGAAAGTCAGTGATGAAATGGTATCTGCCTCAGAAACTCTGTGATGAAAGGGAGTCCACTTAAGAAACTCATCGATGAACGTAAGTGCACTTCAGAAACTCAGTGACGAATTGGAGTCCACTTCAGAAACATAGTGCTGAAAGGGTGTCCTCTTCAAAAACATAGTGATGAAAGGGAGTCCACTTCAGAAACTCAGTGATGAAAGGGAGTCCGCTCCAGAAACTCGGTGATAAAAAGGGAGACCCACTTCAGAAAAATAGTGATGAAAGGGAGTCTGCTTCAGAAACCCAGTGATGAAAGAGATTCCCCTTTAGAAACTCAGTGGTGATAGGGTGTCCGCTTCAGAAACTCAGTGATGAAAGGGAGTCCCCTTCAGAAACTCACTGAAAAAAGGGAATCCACTCAGTGATGAAAGGGAGTCCACTTCAGAAACCCAGTGATGAAAGGGAGTCGGATTCAAAAAGTCATTGATGAAATAAAGTTCTCTTCAGAAACTCAGTGAAAAAGGGAATCATCTCAGTGATGGAAGGGAGTCCACTTCAGAAACTCAGTGAAAAAGGGAGTCTGGTTCAGAAACTCAGTGCAAAAGGGAATCAACTCAGTGATGAAAGGAGTCTACTTCAGAAACTCAGTGAAAAAGGGTTTTGCTTCATAAACTCAGTGGTGAAAGGGTATCTGCTTCAGAAACTCAGTGATGAAAGGGAGTCCGGTTTAGAAACTCAGTGATGAAAGGGTGTCCGCTTCAGAAACTCAGTGATGAAAGGGAGTTCCCTTCAGAAACTCAGTGAAAAAGGGAATCAACTCAGTGATGAAAGGGAGTCCATTTCAGAAATTCAGTGATGAAAGGGATTCGGCTTCAAAAACTCAGTGATGAAATGGAGTTACTTTCAGAAACTCAGTGTTGAAAGGGAGTCCACTACAGAAACTCAGTAATGAAAGGGTGTCCTTTTCAGAAACTCAGTAATGAAAGGGTGTCCTTTTCAAAAACTCAGTAATGAAAGGGTGTCCTTTTCAGAAACAAAGTGATGAAAGGGAGTCAACTTCAGAAACTCATTGATGAAAGGGAGTCCACTTCAGAAACTCGGTGATGAATGGGAGTCCACTTCAGAATCTTTGTGATGAAAGGGAGTCCACTTCAGAAACCCAGTGTTGAAAGGCAGTCTGCTTCAGAAACTCAGTGATGAAAGGGTGTCCTCTTCAGAAACTCAGTGATGAAAGGGTGTCCTCTTCAGAAACACAGTGATGATTTGTTTGTTTGATTTAAGGTTTAATGTCCCCGTCAACACTGTAAAGGTCATTTTGGAGGCGTTGCTTCCAATTTTGTGGGACTTTTACCCGACATTGAGATGAAATGACGTCTCAAGCCCTGTCGCCCAATGAAACCAAAAGGGTTTATTAGTATGTACAGTCCGCCTCGCACCGCGATTCTTGGACCGGCTTAGATCCTCTAAGCGGTTTACTAGTACTAGTGTGCGGGCCGGATTCAGCTCTGCATGGAAGCATCATGCCGCCCATATATTTCTTCAAGCCCCTTTGAGCGGGGGCATAAACACAGTGATGAAAGGGAGTCCACTTCAGAAAGTCAGTGATGAAAGGGAGTCCACTTCAGAAGCTCAATGATGAAAGGGAGTTCACTTCAGAAACTCAGTGGTGAAACGGAGTCCACTTCAGAAACTCTGTGATGAAATTGAGCCAGCTTCAGAAAATCAGTGATGAAAAGGAGTTTACTTCAGAAACTCAGTGATGAAAGGGTGTCCTTTTCATAAACTCAGTAATGAAAGGGTGTCCTTTTCAGAAACACAGTGATGAAAGGGAGCCCACTTCAGAAACTCATTGATGAAAGGGAGTCCACTTCAGAAACTCGGTGATGAATGGGAGTCCACTTCATAAACTCAGTGACGAAAGGGAGTCCACTTCAGAATCTTTGTGATGAAATGGAGTCCACTTCAGAAACTCAGTGATGAAAGGCAGTCTGCTTCAGAAACTCACTGATGAATGTGAGTCCACTTCAGAAACTCAGTGATGAAAGGATGTCCTCTTCAGAAACACAGTGATGAAAGGGAGTCCACTTCAGAAAGTCAGTGATGAAAGGGAGTCCACTTCAGAAGCTTAGTGATGAAAGGAAGTTCACTTCTGAAACTCAGTGGTGAAAGGGAGTCCACTTCAGAAACTGCGTGATGAAATTGAGCCAGCTTCAGAAAATCAGTGATGAAAAGGAGTCCACTTCGGAAACTCAGTGATGAAAGGGAGTCTAATTCAGAAACTTGGTGATGAAGGGTCAAGAGGCTTAGGGGCAGGGCTGTCCACACAGTGAATAGCAAAGACTCATCAGACTGCCTTGGTGTGCAGATAGGTCTTTGCAGGGTACATAGGTCTGAAGATATCTTTTCGCAGGGCCCATTCTTACATGTTTTTCAATGAAATATAGAGATTTCTAAGTGAAATAGAAATCAATATTGTCAATGTTTCAAACTGCAGACTTTATTTAAATGCAATTTTTAAATGAACCTTTGATGGAATAATATCCCAAGCTCTTATCCATGTGCAAACTGTCAGTTTTCGCCTGATATCATACCCAGTTAACATGCTGAATACCTCAAAATCGACACGAAATCACCATAGGAAAAGTTTGTTCCATGTGGTGAGGGCTGATGCTTAAAATTGCATTGATAATTGCATTTGAAGCATATAAGAAACAGAGAATTTGATTTTTTTTCGCCACTCATGAAAATACGTCTTTTGGTGTTCAGTCAGTGAAATAATCAAAGCACTGAAAGTACTGGCGGATGGACTGTCTGAGTGTAGGCTGAGAAGATAGTCCTGAATTTAGACTTTTCGTTCAACCCTGTAAGTCCAGTATTTCAAGTGTAGGCCTGATCAGACGCCGCGTTACGTTGCCATGTGTGGCGTCTGTATTTGTATCTAATCACGGTTAGCTAATTCACCAGTCAGACTGATAGCATTTTGAAGGTTCTCTAGTTTATTTATCTTTTTTGTTAAATGCATTTATTTATTTACTTTCTTGACCTTGCACAAAATATTTTCAGCTTATTCGTGCGCCCTTCTGCACTAAATAGGAGCAACACAACAGATTCATCTTACTGCATTTACAATAGTACATTGGTAGTGCTCAAGCGCATATGCAAAGCAAGCTTTTCTGGAAAGTTTTTTTTTATTTTCATGTGAAAACATTTTGACCACTAAACTTTTTCAGTGTAAGATTGATTTGTGGGTCGACTATTTAAATGTATGTCCTAAGACTTGTTGTGCTGGTCGGAATCAAACTATCTGTATATTGCTCAGAATGGTCAATAGTTTCCGTTAAGCGCCCGCCGAAGTCCGTCAGCGGGCTTCGGTTGATTTCGTCTTCATATGATAGACGCTTATGATGCCAATCACAACAATTCTCATCTGCTATGTTGTCTACGGTCATTGTTGCAAAAAAATGTGGGCCTAGATCGAACAGCTCCACTATGAGCAGTTTGATTAGCATCCACACTGTTTGCCTAGATGCAAAAATATGTGTACAAAGTTTGAAAAGAATATATGGCCGACGACATAAACAGACACACCTTAAGGGTTGTAGTAACAGCACTGATTTATCGACAGTCCTGAACTGCAATATAACCCTGAAATACCAGTATTTTAAGAAAATACTGTAAACTCTATTCATAGTGTTAAACCTCAAACTCCGCCTTTCAGATAATCGAAACTGAAGGAAGCTAAAATCTGTGCCGTGTATAAACAAAGCACTGAGAGTACTGGTGGGTTGATCGTCTCTGAGTGTAGGTTGGGAAAATAGTCATGGACTGGGAATCGAACTGTTCATTTAAATTTAAGCAAGCACAGTAGATCTGATCAGATATCGCGTTATGTGGCGTCTGGTTATGTAGATTCTGAGAGGATCGAAGCCTGCCAAGGCAAAGCGGTGCGAGTCGGACCGTCCATGCTCATAAACCATATTGCTTTCAATGCGCGACAGGGCTTGAGATGTCATTTTATCTCAGTGTCGGGTAAAAGTCCCATAAGATGGGAAGTAATGTCTCCTAAAGACCAATACAGTGTTGACGTGAACGTTAAACCTCAAATCAAACAAACATTACATGAGCAACCTTGCATTCTTATATTATTTCGTTTAACCCTCAAATGCCACTATTTAAGCAAACAGTGTAGTCCCTGTGCAACCTTTTGAGCAGAAGCCACATTCCACGGGTTTGATCTGTATATCCAGTGTTCACACGATTCCTGCCAAGACTCTATTGATAGCTAAGGCTGCTCTGACGTATATGTTGCATCGATAAAAATAGCGCAACGTTTCAAGTTCTATTAATATTGGTTTCCCCAAATCAGTGATGGTCACGTGAACAACTGCAGGAATTCCGTTTTGCCATTTAGTAAATTAGGGTCGATCGTAAACGATAGACCCAAAAACCGCATTATTGGATTTCCTAACATCGATAAAAATAGTACAGGACTAGTAATGACCATGACCTTGGTTTTCCAAAAGAGGTCACGTGGACAATTGAAGGATTTTAGTTCTCTGCTTTATAACTTTGGGTCGACCAGTCGACCCAAAAATCAATCTTACACTGAAAAATAAAATATCCTCTATTTCTTTTATACTTGAAGCTGGCTTTTAAATGTAACATTTCAGACAAACAAAGTTATAATTAACCCTTATCCTGCTGAACATGACAGACCCTGCCTTTGCAAACAGTTTAGATCCAGATCAGATAGTTTCTAAACAAGCCATCTTATCAGGATCTACACTGTTTGTCATGCAATAAATTGAATGAATGTATATCAAGTTATTTGATTTGACTGATAGTCAGAAATGGGTGTGGCTTAACAAAGTTATTCAGCAGGATAATGGTTAGCCAATTTGGTACTGTTCTCTTCCTAAAAGTGTGTCTTCTCTTAAACCAAAGAATTTGTTCCTGAGGAACTCTTCCTAAAAATGGGTCTCTTCTCAAACCAAACTTAATTCCTGAGGACTTTATTCCTAAAGATTGGTCTTCTGTTAAATCAAACCTCAGAAACTCTTCCCGAAAATGAATCTTCTTTAAACCGAACTTTATTCCCGGGGAACTCTTCCAAAAAGTGAGTCTTCCCTTAAACCAAACTTTATTCCTGAGGAAGTCTTCATAAAAGTGGGTCTTCTCTTAAATCAAATTTTTTGCTCCTGAGGAACTCTTCTTCTCTTAAACTAAAGTATTTGCCCCTGAGGAGCTCTTCCTCAAAGATTAATCTGTAACAATTCCCTTCTGTAATAACATGGTAGTTTTTCTAGAACAAGGATTGATGATGGCAAGTTGGTTATATTTAATGAACCAGTCAAACTATTAAGACATATAAAGCCAGTCATTTCATTTAACCACACACTGTTCTGGGCAGGCACATGCCTTAGTGTCTAACACTACAGTGCACATTCTTTTGTCAATCATACAACTGTCGTTCTTGAACCAGTGGCAGGGAAAGAGGGACCATAGAATATATTTCATGATCAATCCCCATGTAGAATGTCGCCATATCTAGTGGAGCTCTTCATTCCCTGTAAGATAGACATCCAAATGAGTTGCCAGGAATGAACTTCAACAAGATTTTAACATGTAAAACTACAGTAATACTATAAAAATCCTAAAAAATCATACACCTTAAGGACTTGCTGTGATTCTCCTAAAACTTCAACAAATTTGTTTCATGATCCAGCAAGGGGTCCAAGAAAAACAAATGTAATGACAAACAGTGGAGTCTGGATAAGACTGCTCCTGTATCATTTACCCTGATCTGGGTCTGCAAACAGTGGAAGCCCTGATTAGACTGCTTCTGACTCTGCACTGTTTGCTTAGGTCTGTCTGTCTCAATACCAAGGATCATTATGGTAATGTCAAATATTGTGAACATTATACCATTCAATGCAGAAAAGAAAAAGGACATTTATCATATGATGTTGCGTTTGAGAATGTAATAACGCCATGCAATAAATTTGGTTATCCACTAGTGGATTAAATAAAACAAATTAGATAGATAAGCCCCGTAAAGTTACATGTACGATGTCCTTAACGATGTCACAGTTACAATGGCGGAATATTGACATTTTTGTAGAACAATGGTGAATAGAATGCGTTCTAACACAAGTCAAAGTGGAAGACAGTTCCTTAACAGTTGTTAAACAGTTCCCATAAAGCAGTTATAGGCGGTTCCTTAACCTTCCACTTACTGCCTAGTGAACAGTCTCCCTTGAAAACCGCAACAAGGAATATAGGCAGTTTCTCGCAGTTTTCCTTAGCCTTACCAGTTCCTTACCAGTTCCTAAGCAGTTCCTTGGAAGTTCTTTGGCAGTTCCCTACAGTTCCTTAGCAGTTTCTTAGCAGTTCCATAGCAGTTTCTTAGCAGTTATTTTGGCGAAATATTTAAATGAGGTGTATATTAACTGCTCAGAACTGGTAGACACTGCTAAGAACTTCCCTTGTTTGGTCATCAGCCCATCCTCCCTTATTAATATTCAATAGGCAGTCGATTCAAAGACTGATATAAATCTAAATGGGGTCAAAATAATTAAAAACCTGTCTAGAATATGAGTCTAAACCAATAATTTATTTCTGATTTCTCAGAATATTCACGCTGATCTAAAAGGACCAAAAGTAAAACAAAAACTGCACTATGGTTGATGTACGGGGAGACGTTTTACGGCCGCCACACGGCACAACACCAGCTGCAGTGAAGGCAAATAAAAATCAAAAATGAGTTCCTTTAAGAGCAATGAAAACATTCATAAGAAAGAAGATGGGTCATACTACGTAGTTTCGGCTAATAAAGCCTCATCAGTGACCCTGTAATGATCCGGCAAAGAAAGCCAGAGGAAACATACTGCAATTTTGCGAATTTCGAATAGGCAGTCGATTCAAAGACTGATATAAATCTAAATGGGGTCAAAATAATTAAAAACCTGTCTAGAATATGAGTCTAAACCAATAATTTATTTCTGATTTCTCAGAATATTCACGCTGATCTAAAAGGACCAAAAGTAAAATATAAACTGCACTATGGTTGATGTACGGGGAGACGTTTTACGGCCGCCACACGGCACAACACCAGCTGCAGTGAAGGCAAATAAAAATCAAAAATGAGTTCCTTTAAGAGCAATGAAAACATTCATAAGAAAGAAGATGGGTCATACTACGTAGTTTCGGCTAATAAAGCCTCATCAGTGACCCTGTAATGATCCGGCAAAGAAAGCCAGAGGAAACATACTGCAATTTTGCGAATTTCGAATAGGCAGTCGATTCAAAGACTGATATAAAACTAAATGGGTCAAAATAATTAAAAACCTGTCTAGAATATGAGTCTAAACCAATAATTTATTTCTGATCAAGGGAGTAGAGCACCAGTTACATCTATATTTTTGGGTTACCACAAACAAAACTTTTGTTTGTAAACACATGTACAGTAAAACTTGCGAGTAATGAAGTCCAAGGGACCACTTAAATAACATTTTTATATCAGAATTTCATTATAAACAGATCGACACATTTGTATATAAATTGTAAACAAAGGAGTAAAATGTACTCTACTATATCAAAAAATCCACTATATCAGAGTTCATTATACAGGAGTTTTACTATAAAACAATTACTCAAAACTTTGTGCTCCTCCATGAGATTCTTCTGAAAAAGCCAAATATTCAAACCCATTTAACATATCTGTGAGATATCTCAGTTTATATTAGTCTGAAACTTTAACACTCTCTCTTTGACTATGCTGACATCAGCAAGTTCAGAAATAAAACCGTTTAATGAATAAGTTTTTAGCCGTTAATATAGTTTATATAGGATTGACCCAATTTTAACACATTTAATTGCCTGAGTCCAGTAAAGCAAATGAACGTGGGTGATATTCATCCTTGCTGTTAACTTCAATGAATTATATATTATAAAATGTAGCTCACACCTCCCAGCAGGCACATGACGTAATTGTGACGTCATATAAACGTCATTTCCACGTTATGACGTTTATGCAACGTCAGCTCAACGTCGGTGCAACGTCAGGACGTTGTACCGACGTTGACCCGACGCTGCACCTGCGACGTGTGCCTTCTGGGCTACATTCATGAACCATTGCGAAGACGATCTACCGAACACAGAAATTAAACAATTACTGTAAACCAACTAATTTTTGCGAGCGAGAAATATTCGCAAGTTTCGCGGGTAAGGCCCATTCGCGAAAGTAAATTGTTGCTAATTTGAAGCTTTTATTGTCTTCTGAGAGTTAAACTATCCGATCCCGCGAAAATATATCGCCGCAAATCTGTGGGTAAATAGAAAAATGCGAAAGTTTATAGTCGCGAGATAAAGTTGGTTTACAGTAAATCAAAGTGTTACTAGGTATATAGTAAGGCTGGCACGATTAATCGGATAATCGATTAATCAATCGATAAAATTCACAAAAAATATCGTTACTGATTTGCTAGTAATCGATTATTTGATAAGTACAATTTACTACCCAATGTTGCGTCTAAAATAGCATGTTTGTTTGTTTTGGGGTTTTACTGCCCTTTCAACCCATTAGGATTATATCGAGCTTGGTCAGTTAACCTAACCACACCTTTCCCAGGCAAGCTTAGACCTAAGTGGTTAACCAGTACTGAGTGCACATACTTTTGCCAGTAACTGACAACTGCCCTTCTTGAATCCACGTAAGGAGGAGAATGATCATAGAAAATATTTCAAGATCCATTTCCTCGAACGTATGTGACCGTGCAGGGTATCGAACCCGCAACCTCTGGCTTCTCAGTCAGACTTGCTACGGACTGCGCTACGCGGCCCCAGAAGGATTAGTGAAAAGGATAAAAACACGTATCGTATTGGTTCTAATAATCTGACATGCTCAAATAAGCTCACATCACGCTTTTTTCCAAATTAATATTTTTATACCCTAGGTGTACCCCTGTTGTCTGGATTCATTCAAAATCCCAAAATCTGGTGATATCTATAATTGATCGCTTTAATGGTGAATGTTTAAACTTACTGTAATACATGGTGATATACATGTAGCCTCAATTCTTTCGATAAAAATATACTTGTTTTTTTTTTCGCTGAATAAAACTACATGTAGAGCTAGAACAGTTAGCTGTGACTGGGGGCACTGGGGTGTGCTTATTAGAGCATTGATTTTAACATGTTAAATAAATTTACTGGAGGTAATAAATTCTTGAGTAAATGGTGCACTTATTTTAGAAAATACGATAAGTGCATGTAAAGTATATCAGGCCACATTACAATTTGTAATAGAAACAGAGAGACTGCATTTATTATATTGGTTGAGGGTTTTCTTTTCTGATCTTTCTTCATTTCCCTAATTGTACTGTAATAAGCTTAAGGAGATGAATTTGTTTTGCCTTTCCTCAGTCTGTCCTTTCTCCTTTTACTGTTTTCTCATTCTCATTACCTCCTTCCCAAGCCAACCTGGGCCTGTCTTCTGAATAGCCCAATTAGTGCTGTAATATGGGATGTTAAATCCAACTCACTCACTCACATTAATTTATTATATTAGGCCTAAATATTGGACAGGGTAGGTAGATAGGAAATTTTCTTTCTTTCGCCATGTGACCTGGTTAAGTGCATCTAACTCTCCTGCTGTGTTTATAATTCAAGTTTCCTTGGTTTATTATTATTGGGTTATGTTTCCTGTTTAGGAAGGTGGGGGGGGGGGGCTTTAGGAATGTGTCGTTTGGAGGAGGGGAAGCAAACACTATTTTAAGTTTGGCCTTAAACACACAGGTTTTTTTTTTTCATTTTTCCAAGAGAGGCACAATTTTTAAGTAAATAAATAGAGTCTTCACGTTTTCTTTGTTTAGAAATTAAGCAATCTTGTGAGTTATACGACGTGTAGAAAAATCGACTAGATGCAGTTTAATTTTCACATACGGTAATTGTTTGAATACATGTATGTTCATCATGTACATTTAAAATTTCTACTTTGAAGTGGAAAACATTGATACGTGTACATGTAAACATGTTACATATATTTATTAGCTCACCTGGACCTATGGTCCAGGAGAGCTTATGTCGTCACGATGTGTCTGTCATTCGTCTGTCTGTGGTCTGTCGTCCATAAAGAATTTACATTTTCGACTTCTTCTCCGAAACCGCTAATGGGATTGATCCGAAACTTTAGTGGAAGCATCAGGGCCGATAGTAGATTCAAGTTTGTACAAATGGTGCCGATCCGATATCCAAGATGGCCGCCACAGCAGCCATATTTGAAATCTTCAAATGACTTCTCCTCCCACACCCTAAGTGGGTTTGAACTGAAACATGCTAGGGAGCATCGGGATGACTAGTAGATTCAAGTTTATACAAATGGTGCTAATCCGATGCCTAATATAGCGGTCATCCTGAAAATCTTCAAACAAATTTTCCTCCCAAACGGTAAGTCGGACTAAGCTGAAACTTGGTGAGACGCATCAGGGTGGCTAGTTGATTCAAGTTTATACAAATGGTGTCGATCCGATGTCCAAGATGGCCGCCATGGCGGTCATGTTGAAAATCTTCAAACGACTTCTCCTCCCAAACCGTAAGTGGGATTGAATTGACACTTGCTTGGAAGCATCGGAGTGACTAGTAGATTCCAATTTATGCAAATGGTGCCAATCCAATGTCCAAGATGGTCACTATTATCCAGGTGAGCGATATCTGCCCCCCCCCCCCCCCCCCACCTGGGCCTCTGGTTTACATTAGTTGTCAGATTTTCATTGAATCAGTGTTAATCAAAAGCAACATCTAGAATTAAAGAGGCAGTACATTTCATGTTTCCTTTATTAGAATCAATGTGGTATTTCAAATAATCCTTTATTGAGCTACAAATGCACATGCAAATAATAAAATGTAATAGAAATGTACCAATTTGACCATGTTGATGAAATACTGTAAAAAATACTTGTTTGTTCTCGAGCATATTTGCAGAGCAGATCAACATACATATCACTCTGGGCAGGCGGCGATACCGTCAATATTTTTTTAAAAACTTGGGTAACAGTAAAACCCTTTGAGGGATAACTTTGATATTTGGTGTGTAGCTTAAGAACATAAAGTTCTTTCATAACAACAGCCCAGCCCCTGCCTGTGGGTCTGCCCCTGAGGCAAGGTCATGGTCTGGAGATCGAGATGTCCTGAGATTTATGTACTCGAGTACTCAATTATGTGGAGATTGGGGATGGACTTTAGGCTCAATATTTCCTTCTAGCATCCTCAGCCTTGTTATATGCTAAGGGTACACAACTGCTCCCATGACCAACATTATATAGCCCATCTGGTGCTTACATCGATGTTGCCTCCCACTCCCATGATTTTTTTTTTATTTGGGGGGGGGGAGCATATTTTTCGGCTTATTCATGAAAATCTGGTCATTTTGATACCCATAATGTGGTAGTGATTGAGGAAAAGGCATAAAATCCTTGGCAGAACCTCGCATCTTATCCCTTTTCCTCAACTCCTTTAACCCATTCAGTACCAGAATCTCATAAGGTGTACCCTGGCAAACAGTGCAGGCCCAGATCAGACGCGCAAAGGCGGCGTATGATCAGGGCCTACACTGTTTGTAAAAAGTTCAGCTATTTTCCGAATAGTTTTTGAAGAAAACACAACCCGACACCCCTAAATTTTGAAATGGACTCATGCTATATTTAAGGTGGAAGATTCCATTTGGTACAAAAAGGGTTAATAAATTCAATAATGCATGAACACTCATATATGATCCTCTATGTAATCTATGAGTACTGTAGAGAAAACATACCTAGTTTCAACTCCCAAAGGCACACTGGGTTCAACCTTGGCATTAATGCATTCTTTTTGTTTTTGCTTTTCTGACTGGAATGTAACAAAAGCACTGAATTTTCTTGTTCCAATACCAAGATCATTTCCAGTTATAGTGAGCCTAGTTCCTCCTGCCTTCGGTCCTTTTTCTGGGACTACTTTCGTTATCTGGGGCATCTGTAATTAACAGAGTCATATCAAGTGAAAATGGATCTTCAGACATTCTTGGGCATGGAAGACTCTTACCAGACTCCACATCATAAAGTCTGATCAGTACTGGGCACTGAATGAACAATCCCCACCTCAAAGCTTCTTAACCTTTTTGACACTAATCGAAACCTTCTACTGTTAGATGTAGGACAAGTCAGTTTTTCATTTACTGGCTGTAGTGAATAGTTTTTTTCATTTTTATTTCATTTTTGACAGAAAATTCTATTAGCAAGACAAGGTTCAGATGCCAAATAATGAAAAAAAAATGTGATAATCTTAAGATCTTAAGAACTCAGTTTTCATGTGTGTCTGTACCCACCCATAAAAGGGACATAGGCAAATAATGCCAACCAGTATCAGATCCTTAGGGACAGATTTTCTTTTCTATGCATCCCTCACACCCATGTTAGATTCTTATATTCCTTGTCACACATCACGTTAATAAGTCCGTGAAATGAAGACCCCTCTAAACACCACTTTATATAGAGAAAATTAAGGCGTAACTATACCTAATTTAGTGACACAAAGGCCTTTCTGATATTTAATCTTCATGAGTGTGTCTCAACCTCAAAGTTTTGAAACCGAAACGGATGATGGACAAGACCCGGCAAACACAGCACATCCCCCTCCGAGCACACACCGACCGACGTCGCCTATGAGACAGGTCAGCTGGAGGCATCAGGCAAGAGAGCTTACCCGCGGACTTATAGGGTCCCCCACCGAGCTAACATCAGCAAACATGGCTCACACTCCACAGAAGTCCCGGGCATCAGGAAGGAGATGTCCAAAGTAGCGAGACTTGCAACATTTAAAATATAACAAAAAGTGTAAACCAAATCCGCTAAGATACATGTCTCACCTGACAAGTCAGTCTTAGTTTTAGAACAATTAGAATTTTATGCTGCAAAAATTTAAAATATAATATAGTTATTTAAATCAGTACTTGAGCACTGACGTCAACACCGCAGTATCAACCTCAGCACTAAGGAACTGATACTGAGCTGATGATACCCTCGGGGACGAACGAATCATCCACCAGGGGGTATAAATTATTTTTCTTATTACTGCTTAGGTTGTGGGTACTAGATGGGCTGCATGATATATGGTTCCACGCAGAGCTGAAACCGACACATCAGTACTGGTAAGTAGAAGTAAAACAAAGATCAGGAATCGATACAATTAACTTACTCCACCCACCAAAGACACCAAAGGGAAAGAAATACAAACATGAAGCGACCAGACCATAATGGAAACCTTAACAAAGGAAGGCCATAAGGACAGTTACTTTCCCACAAATTGGCCATATGGCCATCCAAAATTAAAAGACACAAGTGATACACACAGTAAGTAACAAACAACAATATAAATAAATCGCCACAGAAGAACCGCCTTGGAACGGTCAGTGGAAAGATTTCCATTGGGGGGCTTAAATCGATTTTACGTGGCCACAATCCTCGCCCTTACTTCCGTCGCGATTTAGACAAATAATTTGTTCAGTCCGCATGAAGGCCTCCTAACTCATCAGTGTAACTTCTCCGTTAACACAAAAAATCAAAGAACCACAGAGGTGAGACAACGGTGAGGACTCGACAGCAAGAAACCACTGAAATGCTGGAGCAAAAGAAAACCAACAGTTAGACTCCGATGGGCCCGACCAGAGACAGAGCATCAGGCACCAACCAACATTACCAAGAATTAGATCTCTGTAATTCTCAATAAGCCTTTACGTTGGAGCCGTCATAGAATCTGAGGCCTGACCCACCGGCGAACAATAAAAGAGGGAAGCAAAGTTGCCAACCGTGATTGGGTTAACTACCATGCATGCAGTCTGTCGTATAACATCCATGTTGTACCCAATCTTTTTATATCGAAGAGTGATTTTACGAAATTGGGTGCTGAAATCATTGAGGTTATATATTTTTCTGAATTTTTATACTAAGTCACCATAAAATTCGGGTTCCGATAGACCTTGTTGCAGAAGAGATTTAAGTCCAATATTGAATTATGAAATTAAATCAGAATGGCGTCTATATTTTGAAAATGCTTTGCGTAGGTTATGGTACCGATAACCCTGATTAAGGAGTTTAGCAGTTAATAATTTATTACGAGTGTTGAAGTCAGTTACATGACTACACACTCTAGCAAATCGAATTAATTGCGAAATATAAACGCCATATGATGGCGCACGAGGAACATCACCATCCAAAAAAGGAAAATTTATAATCTCAAAATCAAAGTCATCGCGTTTATCATAATACAATAGATAGATGTTAATCCAAAAACGGGGCCTCGGTATCAGAAGAATTTGCTTTATTTAATTGAAGTTCTGGGGGGTAAATCTGACTAATCAAACCATCGAAATAGGTATTATCAATATTTAATAAATCATCTAAATATCTAGAAGTGGAGCTAAAAGCTTCAATAATTTCAGACTGGTTATCAATGGAAAGCGACAACATGAAGTCTCTTTCATAACAACACAAGAACAGATCAGCCACAAGAGGTGCGCAATTCGTACCCATCGGAATACCCACAATTTGTCTAAATAACTTAGTACCGAATCTAATATAAATATTGTCAAGTAGAAAGGTGAGGGCATCACACACTTTCTGACATGACCAAAGTGTATCATTCTTATGCTCTTTAGAAGTGAAAAATGCATTTCTGACATTACATGCAAAATAGAGAGAATCTTCTCTGAGAAAAGCCCATTCAATTAAATCATTAAGCTTTTTTTTTTTATAAGATTATGAGGAAGTGTAATGAAAGAGTGGAAAAATCGTAAGTAGACAGACTTGAAGCACGAAAATGTCTGGATTTCAATTTATTTAAAACCTCATTCGAATTTTTTATAGACCAAAACAGATTTCTTCCTGATCTTACAAAGCCTTTATCACAATATTTAATTACCTGCCTTTTAATAGCAGTAAGTCAGGAAGTTCATAATTTAGAAAGTTCAGTGCTAGTGCAAGAGCTAGAATTTGCAATAAACCGTGCTTTGTAAGGTTTTTTATGAAGTTTTGGTAACCAGTATAGCGTAGGAAGCTTGTCAAAACCTTAAGGAGGTAACATAGAAGTGAAGGCAATGATCAGGAATCGATATCATTCGAATTTTTTATAGACCAAAACAGATTTCTTCCTGATCTCTCAAAGACTTTATCACAATATTTAATCACATGCGTTTTAATAGCAGTAAGACAGGAAGTTAATAATTTAGAAAGTTCAGTGGTAGTGCAAGAGCTAGAATTTGCAATAAACCGTGCTTTGTAAGGTCTTTTATGAAGTTTTGGTAGCCAGTATAGCGTAGGAAGCTTGTCTTGGCCTTCGGTAACACACACAGCAAACTTGGTGGCTGAATGACAAATATGTTTATCTACTATAACTCTCTCTTCAGCTAAAGGCTGAAGTTCATAGGCCTTAGGACCACCAAGCACCTGCTTAAGCTTGTTTACATAGTGGAGCCGTCACACAACGACGACATTGTTAGCGGCCTTGTCTACAGGGGCCAAAACAAACTTCTTATGAAATTCTTGAATACCTAGCTTAAGATGACGTAAAGACGTCTTAGGCTTAGGAGGTAATAAGTTAGTATTTTGAGAATAGAAAGAATGCGTTTATTCACTAGTTTTAAAATGCTTAGTTTCCAGTCCTTAAGGGCTTTATGCTCAACATACTCTCGCTTACACCATCGATTATCGAATTCATTCAAGGAAGCAGCGATTTCATCTCTACATTTACTGAAATCAATTTTCAAAGGAAACCGATATTTCGGTCCTTTAGAAATTATATTCCTTATCCTAGAATCAGGAATAATTTTCAAATTGCCAGTAATTACATGACCAGCAGCAGGATAGCAATACAAATGAATCAGGAGTATTAGTATCAATATCAAGATCTGAAACAAGTTTATTAAAATTAAAATGATAGATCTAACAGGTTTGTTATATTTATAGCAAATTATAGGTGTTTCAGTATTTTGAAAATAAGCAGGAATTGAAGAAAGCACAGAGCTCTCGCGGAAGAAACTGGTCAAATCTATAAAATCCATACCCTTATTAATGAAGGATATTTTGAAGAAATGGCGTTTATGATTAATTTCAGAATCAATGTAAGGACGGAGAGTATGCTGAGTATAGCCTATAGTTAAGAGAGCCGCATCAAATAACTGATTAGAACTATCATAGAATTTATTCGCCTCGGTGTCCAGAAGACGTAAAACAGAAACGGGTAATGAACTTAAAAATGAAAGCATATAGTGGCGTCCATGATTTAATAATATAAAAGACAGTCACTTAAGTCTAGTATGGTTTCGTTTAAACGCACGTAGTTTACGTTTAAAGTTACCATTTTTCCTGGTGCCGTGAGATCTAGTTCTGCGTTTTCGACATTCCAGGAGCGAGAAAATATCAAAGTCCGGCATTCTAGAAATATTACCCTCATGATAAATGTTGTCATCAAATCCCAGTGGAAAAGGGGTCTGTAAACATTTAATCCATTTCAGTTCAGCCTCATGTCTTTTTATAAATTTGAATCTAGATGTAGAATTTGCATCGTAATAAAGTTTTTCCACTGGTTGTATAACAATGTTATTTACAGAATGACCTGTACGTCGAAAGTGACGGTACAAGAAAGTGTCAGTTTTCTTAGGCGTACGCATTCTACGATAATGTTCGTTCAATCTAGTTTTAAGCATGCGGTTAGTTTGACCGACGTACTGCATATTACAGTTTGCAGCACGTCATGTAATTAGATAAATTAAATCCGTAGACTGTCATGTCAAATCAGACATGTTAACTACAGAGAAGCGTCTACCGTTTACAGATGAACTAACGGTAGACGCAGTGCTTAAATGCGAACAACATCTGCATCTCTTGGCATTGCACTTAGAAATACTAGGATACATTCCACTTCTTTTCGACGGATTAGTATATTTTCGAAGGATAGGCGATTTGAGAGGAGATAGTCTTATACGAAGACTACTCCCAAAAACATTGGTACTGCCTGCTCCATTGAGATTAACTGAAGTTACAGAAGATAAATTTAAGGGTCTAACCAATACCGAAGGCAACATAGTATTAAAGTTCTTAATAGAATAGGGAATCCGTACAGAAGAAGCAGAGTGTAACCTAAGGGGTGATATTGATATTTTAAATGTATTTGTGATACTCATTTGGGTTAATAAGGTAATGATACCGTCAAAACTAAAGCGATCTTCATACCGGTCATTAAATAAAACAGCATATTAAATTACTGAAAATAATTCCTTCGAAAATTGGTAAACCGCTTAGAGGTTCTAAGCCTGCCCAGGCAAAGCCCATGCTTATAAATCCTATTAGTTTCATTGGGTGACAGGTCTTGGGATGTCATTCCATCTCAATATCGGGTAAAAGTCCCACAAAATTGGAAACAACGTCTCCAAAATGACCTATACAGTGATTAAATGAAACAAACAAAACAAACAAACTCCTTAGAACCGCCTCAATGGGCAGTTCTAACGAGGACCCTCAACCTATTTTTGCAGTATAAATAAATAAAAAATGGAAAAGTAGCCATTTTGGAGATGTGAAAAAAATGCACTATGTCACATAGGTGTCTTATCATAATGTGATCAGTCCTATGTACACAACCCCTTCTTTATACCACTATTCAATATGATTTTGGATATCAATTCAAAATTTGAAAGTAAATTAGAGACGGATCCGAAAATATACTGATTACACAAAACAATGACCACTTGCCCATAAATGGTCATCTTTATACATTTTTACGTGTTTTACTTGTAACTCTTTTTACAATTATTAATGGTTTCTTCTGTTCTTCAGAAGTGGGCACTCCCTTCTTAATGTGCAATATTTATTTGCTTGGCTATATAGTTTTCATATTTTTGACTGAAATGCCAAAAGTGAGTGCTCAGTGGAACCTCAAGGAGTACTCATATTGTATGTCCTGAAAAATAAGCTAATACCCATGTCAATTTCTGTTTTCCCTGTATAGAGAGGTTTTTAAGGATACAATTCACATACAACATACTGTAAAATTCCTAAACATTTGGACACTATAAGAACTTGCTAAAATTCTCCTAAATTTTTTTGTGAATTTTTTTCATGGTCCAGGAATGAGTCCGAAAAAGTGAATACAGAATAACAAACAGTGTAGGCACTGATCAGACTGTTCTTTCATGAGCAGTCTGATCAAGGTCTGCACTGTTTTTTCAGGAACAGTCTGATCAGGGTCTGCACTGTTTGCTTAGCCATGTCTGTCTCAATACTTAGGATCATTACAGTACACAACCTCTTTATAACACTATTAATGGGATCCTAAACAGAAACTGTGTTAGTTAAACAACCGTGTTATATCGAAACAAAGGTGCATAGATTATATTGAAAAATGACAACTTGAATCCCTGTTATATCCAATACCGTGTTATAATGGACCATGTTATAACGGGATTATGGTGTATTTAGTAACAATATGTAATCCTAGTAGTTTAACCCATAAAAAGACCATCACGACAACTGTCGTCTGCTTTGTCGTCTGCCAGTTACTTTAAATGTCATTTTTGCAAACAGTGTGGACCCAGATCAGACAGCTCCTCTAGGAGCAGTCAGATCTGGGTCCACAGTGTTTGCCTGTATGACAAAATATTTCTAAAACGTTTGCAAGAAGATTCAGCAAACGACATAAGTAGACGACATTTTCAGATGTAGTTTTCCCCAGCATATTAAGGGTCAATTTGCTAATAGTAGAACCCTTCATGTAAATCTTCTCCCAGTTATTCAAAGTAGAAGTAAAACAAAGATCAGGAATTGATACAATTAACTTACTCCATCCATAAAAGACACCAAAGGGAAAGAAATACAAACATTAAGCGACCAGACCATAATGGAAACCTAAACAAAGGAAGGCCATATGGACAGTTACTTTCCCACAAAATGGCCATATGGCCATCCAAAATTAAAAGACACAAGTGATACACACAGTAAGTAACAAACAACAACATAAATAAATCGCCACAGAAGAGCCGCCTTGGAACGGTCAATGGAAGATTTCCACTGGGGGGCTTAAATCGATTTTACGTGGCCACAATCCTCGCCCTTACTTCCGTCGCGATTTAGACAAATAATTTGTTCAGTCTGCATGAAGGCCTCCTAACTCATCAGTGCAACATCTCCGTGAACACAGAAATCAAAGAACCACAGAGGTGAGACAACGGTGAGGACTCGACAGCAAGAAACCACTGAAATGCTGGAGCAAAAGAAAACCAACAGTTAGACTCCGATGAGCCCGACCAGAGACAGAGCATCAGGCACCAACCAACATTATCTCTTTAATTTTCAATAAGCCTTTACGTTGGAGCCGTCATAGAATCTGAGGCCTGACCCACCGGCGTGCAATTAAAGAGGGAAGCAAAGTCGCCAACCGTGATTGGGTTAACTACCATGCATGCAGTCTGTCGTATAATATCCATGTTGTACCCAATCTTTTTATATCGAAGAATGATTTTACGAATTTGGGTGCTGAAGTCATTGCGGTTATATATTTTTCTGAATTTATATACTAAGTCACCATAAAATTCGGGTTCCGATAGACCTTGTTGCAGTAGAGATTTAAGTCCAATATTGAATTTCGAAATTAAATCAGAATGGCCTTATTAGTTTAATGACCTTGAAAGTGGTCAGATTGTTAACTGTTCTAGCCATTACAATATACTGTGGATTTTTTTGCTGATGAAAAGTTAGCAGTTTTTGCATATAATTTTTGCCGAAAAAATGTGAGCAGCTTTTACATTTGCAAAAGCTGCTCACATTTTCTTCTGCAAAAATACTAGTTTATTTGCCATAGTAATAATCGGATTTTAACAGTATGTTAATTTAACTAACAATGACATCATCAGTTTCTAAAAACTTGCCCCTGTTAAAGTCCACACAAGTTCAAACAGACGAAAAAATGTGAATTCTCTTAGTAGCAGAGAGCTTTCATCTACAGACAAACAGACAAACAGACCCGTACAAGGCTGGTCCCTTTATCCCCAAAACCAATTTGATCATGGAATAACAATGGCAGAAAATCTGTAAGGGGTATCCCTTCCCTGCAAATGATGTCTAAAAGAAAATCTTTCAATTCTAAATGACACAGCTAATGCTTACCTTATAAGAAAATGTGACAATGCCTGATGATCTCTGGTTATTTACCACCACAGAAACGTTCCCAACTGACTCAACTGATGCTCCAGCTACACAGGTTACCCTGTAAAATCACAAATCATCCTTTTAACCCATTGTGTTTGTTTGTTTGTTACATTTGAGGTTTAACGTCCCTTTCAACACTGTAAAGGTCATTTTGGAGACATTGCTTCCAATTTTGTGAGAATTTTACCCGACATTGAGATGAAATGAAATCTCAAGCCCTGCCACCCAATGAAACCAATAGGGTTTATAAGTATGGACGGGCCGACTCGCACCGCATTGCCTGGGCAGGCTTTGATCCTCTAAGAGGTTTACAAGTACCCGCTGTGCGTGTCGGTTTCAGCTCTGCTTGAAAGCATCATGCAGCCCATCTTTTTCTTCAAGCCCCGATGGGCGGGGGCTAGAACCCATTGTATACAAGTGGACTCTTCCATTGCTATGTTGGACAAGTCATTTGTCATATAAGAGGTGGTAGGTCTATTTTTGTTCTTATTCTTTTTTGATGGAAAATTCTATTAGCAAAAAGTGCATGCCCTGATCAGACGCCGTGGGCCTGCACTGTCTGCCAAGATACCCCTTCAGGGGTTTCCCTCCTACAATTGGTTAACACGTCTTTGCAATAAACACCCCAGTAAACCCCAAAATGTACATCAAAAAGAGGGGCTTGCATGGGTGAACATTTTCTGTAATTTTGCTCAAAAACAAAGATTATATATTGATACTTGTTAGAACCACCTGACTGAGGTGGTTCTCTACCTTGCTGAGGGGGTTCTACGGCGCTCCAACAATCTATGTTTGTAGCAAAAATGAAGGAAATATCCTTAGTTTCCTTCTGAAACAGGTCATATTTGTAAACATGAAATAATGCACTTTATTATATAATCTATAAACAGACGTTCTTCCACTGGTTTTAACAGATATATGTGATCCTGATATATCTTGATGTACATCTGGTCATGAGACATTAGTTTCCAAAATTAACTCTTATCATGCTGTTCACGACAACCCCTATCTTTGGAAACAGTGTAGATCCAGATCTGATGGCTTCTGCCATCTGATCAGGATCTACACTGTTTGACAGTCAGTGTATGGATTTGTAAGAATAAATTACATCAAGTAATCTGATTGGTACAAAGTTAGAAATGGGTGTGGCTAAACTGAATATTCAGCAGGATAAGGGTTTAATATCTTTCAAAATTGCTTTCTCAAATTAGGCTTCCTACAGCTGGTGTGTGGGAATGTGTGGCGGCGGTAAAACGTCTCCCTGCCCTACATCATAGTGTAGATTATATTTTCTTGTCCTTTGGGATCATTGATTCCATTGTGGAATTTCGAAAATATCTGAGGGTCACTGATGAGGCCTAATTGGCCGAAACTAGCTAGTCTGGCCCAGAAAACATGCACACTCCATATTTTCAGTTTTGTGGTGTATTCCTTGCTTCCAAAGGATAACCCTTTTATAGAACATATTGAACTTCACTACAGCTGGTGTGTGGGAATGTGTGGCGGCGGTAAAACGTCTCCCTGCCCTACATCATAGTGTAGATTATATTTTCTTGTCCTTTGGGATCATTGATTCCATTGTGGAATTTCGAAAATATCTGAGGGTCACTGATGAGGCCTAATTGGCCGAAACTAGCTAGTCTGGCCCAGAAAACATGCACACTCCATATTTTCAGTTTTGTGGTGTATTCCTTGCTTCCAAAGGATAACCCTTTTATAGAACATATTCTCTAGAATTATGTTACTTAACAATGGGCTTGCCAGGATTCTGCTCTTTTACTTGCATTACAACTATGGGGAACCAGCTGTTTTGTAGTTTTGACCCATGGCTAATGAAAAAGCATGGAAACAAACACTAAACTTTGATGTAAAAATTGACAAATGGAGAGGCAGATGGATAAAGGAATGAACAAACTAACGAAAGGATGGAAAGACCAAAACTATAATTTTTTTCATAGCCCCTGACTTATTTTGTATGGCCAAGGTATAATGAGCTCTCATCTGAATTTACATTGTTTGCATAGGTATCAGTTTTGTTTGTTTGGTTTGAGGTTTAACGTCCCCGTCAATACTGTAAAGATCATTTTGGAGACGTTGCTTCCTTTTACCCAACATTGAGATGAAATGACATCTCAAGCCCTACCGCCCAATGAAGCCTATAAGGTTTATAAGCATGGACTCACACCGCTTTGCCTGGGCAGGCTTAGATCCTCTAAGCGGTTTACCAGTTACTCGTGTGCGGGTAGGTGTCAGCTCTGCGTGGAAGTATCCGTATTTGTTTGTAGGAAAAGATTAAAGTCCACATCAAAATACAATGATTTGGACACAGAGGGGCAGGGATTTGAAAGAACCCTCTATCCCTCCTGATTAACCACAGAAAGATATAATGTACTTACTTTTCTGATGGAGTGAAATCCTGCAGTTGTGGTCGACACGGAACACCGGCAAGTGTGATAATGTCTACCTCCTCAAACCGTGAACCAAGCTCCTGACCATAAACTGTCACTGTAATGTTTCCGCTGGTACCAGATGTGCTTGGAACAACCTATTAAGAACCCAATCAAACATTTGTGCTAAACAGTGTGAGTCTTCATTTCTTCAAAGCTCCATAAATTGGTGAAACACATCACGAAAACACGCCTATATAAATTTGACCCCTTGAACCCCACTTTTATATTAGTAAAACTGGGGTTTACATGGGTAAATCTAATTTTTCTTAGTACTGCTCTAAAACATAGATTGTGGGTACTCGTTAGAACCGCCTCGATGAGGCGGTTCTAACGAGAGCCCACAAT
The DNA here is from genome assembly GCA_963580285.1 of Lucinisca nassula. NCBI lineage: Eukaryota > Metazoa > Mollusca > Bivalvia > Lucinida > Lucinidae > Lucinisca > Lucinisca nassula. The sequence continues at coordinate 748,663 of CAUZLF010000001.1, forward strand.
CTATGTTTTGAGCAGAAATAAGAAAAATATCGCAATTTTTTATCTTAAAATGTTTGTTTTTTCGGCGGTAAAATTTACACTGTATTTGTATAAGTGTGTTTTCGTAATGTCAAACTTGTACCAGTAAGTATATCATCTCATACACTGGCAAAATACCTGTGAAATTTTCCCAGTTGTTGGTCTGTTTTGGAGTTAACTGCCCATTCAGCACTATTAAGGTCATGATTGCCCATTCAGCACTTTTAAGGTTATGTAAGTTGGTATAACAAATATTTTCCTTTTTTTCTAACCCTTTTGCCACACTCACTGATAAAAATTTTAACATATTTATTGTGTACAAAAAACTTCACTATCTTTGAGCCACTGGGCCCAGAAGTTGTAGCTTTCAAAAGGATTTTTATTTGGGTTTTACAGCCTTTTTCTATATTGAGCTTGGCAAAACCTGGAGTACCCAAAAGGCAATAGGGGTATTCTTGGTGTCTCAGATGTGACTTAAGGGGAATGGGAACAACTTCAGGGGAGGCAAATCCTGCAAAAGTATTTTTGTCTCCTTTTTAAATAGGGTCAACTCTTAAAGGAAAGAATTTGCTCATAAGGAGCAAATTCTTTCCTTTAAGAGTAGACCCCTTTTTCATTGAGACAGAGCTTATAGAAAGGCGAACAGGAAGTCCCGAAAGTTGTCTCCCTTTGATAAAATAGCGTAAAAATGTGCCAGGTGTTCCCATTACCCTTAATAAGAGTGAAAATGACAGCGAAGTGAGAGAGTGTTTGAGTTTTACGTCCCACCAACAGCTAAGGTCATACCCGAAAGTCTAGAGAAGCCCGGGATTAATCCTGCGATCCCTGGTTTACAAGGCGAGTAGCGTAACCACTACACCACAGTAGCTTCTAAAATGACAGCGGAGAAAGACCAGATGTTTAAGAAAAACCAGGAGGCCACATTTAAAGCCCTTTATCTTTCAAAAAGAGAAATGGCTTTTCATTCAATATTCATTATTTTTAAGCAAAAATAATGCTTGACATTTCATGTGAATCATCTGCCCAGCAAATGATTCACATGAAAGGTCAAGCCATATTTTTGCTGCAAAATAAAAAGAAAATACATACGAAATGTCTGCTATAGACGGTTCCAATGTTTTAACACGTGACTTCGTTTACATATCCCTGCGCAGGCGTCAATTACCTCCCCTCTTTTATCTAGTTGGCAAAACATGACTGCTGCCGTATAGAGTCAATGAGAATTTCGAATATTTATCACATAATAAAACTCCTTTCTTCCCCACAAAATTAACTTATCCTTGTCATGTTGTGTTTTTGAAGTATTAAATGATATAGAACCAGCCTCTTCTGACATTTTATCGCACATTTTGTTGCCTAAAAAGCGTTACAAAACTATCCACCATCATACCAAAACGTAGTCAATGCGCTTTATTTAATGAACGGAAATAAGATTAGAGCATATATATTTTCCATCTAAATTTATATGAAAAAGAAGCAGTTTAATGTCCAAATTGGTTTGTTACAAACAGTTATGACACAATGACGATTTAACAATAGTAATTACAGAAAACAATTCGTGCTACACCACTGGTTGAGTATGGAACGGGAAGCTTTTTGCCCACCATATAAAACGAGGCTAATGACCTTTGACCTTGTGTGACATAGACTTTAGATGTGTCTATAGGTTCTCGGTGCTTGAAGATTTAAGGAGTATGGAACACCTGGCAGATTTTTCCGCCATTTTTTTCAAAGGGAGACAACTTTTGGGACTTCCTGTTCGCTGTTTTATAAGCCCTCTCCCACTGAAAAACGGGTCTACTCTTGAAAGGAAAGACTTTGCTCCTCAGGAGTTGACCCCCATTGACATGGGAGACAGAAATACTTTTGCAGGAGTTGCCTCCCCTGAAGGTGTTCCCACTCCCTTTAAATGATTTCACTTACACTTTTCAAAAGGCAGACAATATTTTGCAAGTACAGAGGAGCCTCGCTATAACGACAGTATTTGCTCCTTAACAATCTGTCGCTACAGCGAATTTGCCACGATAGAGAATCCTGATAAGGAATAGTTAAACCCTTTTGGTACCAAATTGAATCTTCCTCTATATATATAGCAGGAGTCCATTTCAAAATTTAGGGGTGTCAGGTTGTGTTTTCTTCAAAATTTATTAGGAAAATGACTGTACTTTTAGCAAACAGTGGAAGCCCTGATCAGACGCCGCGTTATCTGGGCCTGCGCTGTTTGCCAGGGTACTCGTTTAGTGGTTTCTGGTACTGAATGGGTTAACAGGTAATAAAGGACTTTTCTTGCATTATTCCAAGAAACAAATGTTGTGGACATTTGTTAGAATCGTCTGGCAGAGGCAATTCTAACAGATATTTGCAATATTTGTTATTTAGAAGTATTAATAATTACAATATTCTTCAATATCTCTCCATACATCTGTCTCATTTTGAGTTAAAAATTCATTCCATTGAAGACTACACTTTAAATCTTAACAGAATAACACTAACTTGAGGGTCATTTTGTGTCGTTTCCCAGAGAAAGGGAGAAAAGACATGTGATAAAAGAAAAGAAGAAACAAGAGGGCCCGCAATGCCCTGAATCGCTCACCAGAGTATCAGTGTCTCCAGTACATTCTTGGCCCAAGGGCTATAATTTGAACACACTTGGTAGCGGTACACTAGATGAAGCTTCATACCAAATATCAGAGCCTTCTGATTTCAGACAAGAAGGTTTTTCAAGATTTTCCCTGTATAAATCTATGTAAAACCAAAGGGCCCCGGAGCGGGATGGGGGTGGGGGATTTTTGGCCCCAGGGCTATAATTTGAACAATCTTGGTAGAGGTCCACAAGATGAAGCTTCGTACCAAATATCAAAGACCTGGGCCTTGCCGTTTCAGAGAAGAAGATTTTTAAAGATTTTCCCTATATGAGCCTATGTAAAAAGGGCCCTGGGGCGGATGCAATTTTGGCCCCCAGGTCTATAATTTGAACAACCTTGGTAGAGGTCCACTAGATGAAGCTTCATACCAAATATCAAAGACCAGGGCCTTGCAGGTTCAGAGAAGAAGTTTTTTTAAGATTTTCCCTATTTTAGCCTATGTAAAGCCAAAGGGCCCGGAGCGGGGGCATTTTTGGCCCCAGGGCTATAATTTGAACAATCTTGGTAGCGGTCTACTAGATGAAGCTTCAAACCAAATATCAAAGACCTGGGCCTTCTGGTTTCAGACAAGAAGATGTTTAAAGGTTTTCCCTATATGGGCCAATGTAAAACCAGGCGGCCCTGGCGCGGGGGCATTTTTTGGCACCAAGACTATAATTTGAACAATCTAAGTAGAGGTCCACTAGATGAAGCTTCCCGCAAAACATCAAAGACCTGGGCCTTCAAAGACTTTTAAATGATTTTTTCCTATATAGGACCTTGTAAAACTAGTGGGCCCTGGCGCAGGGACATTTTTGGCCCCAAGACTATTATTTGAACAATCTTGGTAGAGGTCCATTAGATGAAGCTTCATACCAAATATCAAAGACCTGGGCCTTCTGGTTTTCAGAAAGGTTATCCCTGAATACTCTTATTTAAGTTGGCCCCGGCGCTGGGGCATTTTTGGCCCCAGGGCTGTAATTTGAACAATCTTGGTAGCGGTCCACTAGATAAAGCTTCATACCAAATATCAAAGACCTGGGCCTTATGGTTTCAGACAAGAAGATTTTTAAAGGTTTTCCCTATATACGCTTATGTGAAACCAGCGGGCCCCGGCACGGGAGCATTTTTGGCCCCAGGACTATATTTTGAACAATCTTGGTAAAGGTCCACTAGATGAAGCTTCATACCAAATATCAAAGACCCGAGCCTTTTGTTTTCAGACAAGTCTATGTAAAACTGGTGGGCCCCGGCGCGGGGGCATTTATTGCCCTAGGGCTATAATTTGAACAATCTTGGTAGAGGTCCACTAGATGAAGTTTCATACAAAATATCAAAGACCTGGACCGTGCGGTTTTAGAGAAGAAGATTTTTATAAGTTTTCAGTAAAAAAAATCTATTTTTAGCTTCTGTTACCTAGATGTGCAACGGACCGGAACCATTTGAACAACTTTGAAAGTGGCCACCTAAGACATGCAAAAGAAAAAGAGGCAAAGGACATATAAGTAATATGCTGACACATGGGAAAAGATCCGGACCTCTTCTTTTATATGCTTTTCAAAATCAATGGTCTTGCAGTCAACTAATAGGCAAGAAGCTGCCTAGAGGTCTCTACCACTCTAGAGATTCATATGCGCAGTCTTCCCTTAGCCTTTTCTGATTGCCAATACAGGATGTACCTTTTTATCATGGGCCCACTCAAACTGAAAATGTGACTATCTACGACTGTTGCAACTACAGTATTACTTGCCAAACGACATGCTCAGCTAGGTGACTAGATGCCATAAAATACACCACATCTTTGCAACACCCAGCCACTCAACTTACCTTTGTAATTTTAGGTGGATCACAACTGCCAGTACAGCTGATGGGGGAATAAATACACGATCCAGAGCACCAGTCACACTCGTAAACATCATTTCTGTATTTAAGAGAGCGGCAAACACTGCAGTCTTTTCCTAGCATACTACAGTTGTACACCACCACTGAAATAAGAATCTAAACAGTCAAACATCAAAAATTAGATGAAAATCTGCCAAGGCCAGAAACTGTCACAGTCACGCTGATGCAAAGACTCATTTATATTACCACATTTACTGTATGTGATCAGACAGAAAGGCCTGAGCAAAGAGTGTAGAATGTTGCATCTCATCAGAGTCTGGACTGTTTGCCACTCGTCCAGCTATTTTTAGACAAAATATCTGGTAATAAATCACACTTAACAAATTACTATTTGTATAAACAAATAGTCTACATCACGATGGAAGCATGAGAGGATTATGGCCAAGTAAAAAGGATTTAAGCTCCAAGTAAAAACAACTTTTTACAAACCGTTCAAAGGAGGGTTCTGTTGTGGTTTATTATTGTTTGTTTAAATTGATGTTTAACATCCCCGTCAACACGACTTAGGTCATTTTGGAGATTCTGCTTCCGATTTTGTGGGATTTTACCCGACACTGAGATGAAATGATATCTCAAGCCCTGTTACCCAATGAAAGCAAAAGGCTTATATACATTGAATGGTCTGACTCACAACACTTTGCCTTGGCAGGCTTAGTCCTTCTAAGGAGTTAATCAGTACTCATGTATGGTCAGTATCAGCTCTGCGTGAAAGCACCATGTAGCCCATCTATTTCTCCAAGCCCAGTTGGATGGGGGCGAGGTTTATTACACTGGCTTTATATCTTTGTGACTCGTCTGACAGTCATAACAATATCATGGACTTTATTGACCATTTCTGGGGTTGCAACCTTGACAGCCCTAATATCTGCAGAGGCTTGGCAGTAAATGCCATATTTCAATTTTCCCCATTATATGTCTATGCCATAGCAACCAAACTAATGAGCCGATTTTCATTAAAAATTCAAACTTTCAATCCCCCACACCAAAGATGAAATTTGGGCTGAATCGGTCCAGTGACTTCAGAAGAGATGTCGTTTGAAAGTGTTGACGTCACATGACATACGACGTCAGACGACGACGACAGCGGACAACTGCCTATCCTATAAGCTCCCCCAGAGCCGAAGGCTAATGACAAAAAGATAAAAAATACTCAACCATGTTCCTGAGATCTCAAGACATGTGAATAAGTCAGAAGGAAGAGAATAAGAACATTTTCTTGCACACCAGATAAGAAAATCCTGGACTTAAGCCTGTCATAGAAATCCTTATCCTACCAGGGATTGGATTAAATTACTACAGTACATGTACAAATCTCAAATCATACATTACGATATCACATCCTCCACGAAGAGCTGATACCGACCGCACACGAGTACTGGTAAACTATGCCTGAAGGCAAAGCTGTGGGAGTCTGTCCGTCCATGCTTATAAATCCTATTGGTTTCACTGGGCGACAGGGCTTGAGATGTCATTTCATCCCAATGTCGGGTAAAAGTCCCATAAAATTGGAAAAAACGTCTCCAAAATGATCTATACAGTGTTGACGGGGACGATGAACAACAAATCAAACAAACAAACACACGATAACACACCCATGTGACATAGTACATTTTTCACACCTCCAAAATGGCTGTTTTTTTATTTCAAGAGCACCCCAAGCGGGGCATTATACTACCGTGACAATTAGTTAAATGGAGCATTTGTATACTGACTGTCGTATAAGTTTGGGTTTGTGGAATTAGCCAAGGAACAATTTGTGCTCCCTATATTCTTACCTGGCACTATTAATAACCCTCAATGGATAAAACTACCTGTCTCCAACACATTTTCATGGTCGGTAATATTTGGTGGTCAACAACCCCAAAATAGTATGGGCATACCTTTGACAATAAGTGGTGGACTGTAAGCTTGAAACAATATGCGCTGCTCCACATCTCAGTCTAACTGTACGTAAAGTTTCAACTTCATCTGATGTAAAATGTAGGAGGAGTTATCCAGAAATAAAATACGTTTAGAAAACCTGTGAAAGGGGAATAACTCTGGGAATATGTGGCGGACTGTAACCTCAAAATAATATGCGCTGTTCCATATCATGGTCTTACTATATGTGGATTAAAATGTAGGAGGAATTATAAGGAAACGGAATGCTTAGAAAACTCTGTGAAAGGGGTATAACTCAGGTAATATTTGGCGGAACCTAACCTCAAAATTCAGTTTCAGCTTGATCGGATGTAAACTGTAGGAGGAGTTATCTGGGAATGAAAAGTTTACAAAAAAAAATCAAAACGGCATAACTCTATTATTATTTGTTGAACCGTAACCTCCAATATGCGCTGCCCCACATCATGGTCTAACTATGTATGAAGTTTCAGCTTAATCGGATGTAAACTGTAAGAGGATAAGAGGAGTTATCCAGAAATGAAAAGTTTACACAAATTTCAAAGGGGCATAATTCTATTAATATTTGGTGGACCGTAACCTCGAAACAATATGCACTGACCCACATCATGGTCTGTGTATGAAGTTTCAGCTAAATCAGATGTAAACTGTAGAAGGAGTTATCTGGAACCGAAAAGTTTACAAAAAAATTCAAAGGGGCATAATTCTATTAATATTTGGTGGACTGCAACCTCGAAACAATATACGCTGCCCCACATCATAGCCTTACTATGTATGAAGTTTCAGCTTGATTGGATGTAAACTGTAGGAGGAGTTATCCGGAAATGAAAGGTTTACAGGTGGATGGACAGACAGACGGATGGACATACAGACAGATGGATGGACGGGCGGATGGTCGGAAGAACGCCAGGGGGTATTAGGGGGTATAACATAATAGGTCCCTTTTTTAAACAGGCTTATAACAATATGTAATATATTTCTTATTTATACTGCAAACATAGTTTGTGGGTGCTCGTTAGAACTGCCTCAATGACCTATATCTTGGAGCAAAAAATAAGAAAAATATTGTAAAGTCCAATAAACCCCACTTTTCTCTATATCAAATGGGGTTTAGGGAGGTGTTCAATTCACGGCCGTGTTCAAGTGATGGCCTTTTAAGCTGTAAGTGTTGCAGGTAGATAAACTACATTATGTCATAAATAAACTACTATGGAATGGCAAAGTTAATCAAGAACATATTTGTTACTTTGTTTCTGTTTTACATCCCATCAACTAAAGTCATATTGGGTTAAAGACTCATCCAAAAGTTTGCCAACAACGTTAACCTGTAACTCGTCCACTGACAGTCTGGTTACAGTGGTTTTGTTTGCTTGTTTGATATGATGTTTAACGTCCCCGTCAGTACTGTAGAGGTCATTTTGGAGAGGTTGCTTCCAATTTTGTTGGACTTGTCATTTTGGAGAGGTTGCTTCCAATTTTGTTGGACTTTTACCCGACATTGAAATGAAATGACATCTCAAGCCCTGTCGTCCAATAAAACCAACAGGGTTTATAAGCATAGACGGTCCAACTCACACCGCATTGCCTGGGCAGGCTTAGATGCTCTAAGCAGTTTACCAGTACTCGTGTGCGGTCGGTTTCAGCTCTGTGTGGAAGCATCATGCAACCCATGTATTTCTTCAAGCCCGATGGGCGGGGGCCGCTGGTTTCAGTGCTCTGAATACAGTCTTGAAAAGTATAGGAGCAGTCACAGACACGTAAGCAGTAATATAAAATTTGATGGATACATATAACCCTTGTCCTTAACTCGTGTGGGACTTTCACCCGATATTAGTATGAAATGACACCCCATTCCCTGCCGTCCAATGACACCAATAGGGTTTATATGTTTGGAAGGGCCGATTCGCACCACTTTGCCTGGGCAGGCTTAAACCTTCTAAGCGATTCACCAGTATTCTTGTGCAGCCGGTTTCAGCTCTGCGTGGAAGCATCATGCAGGCCAGTCTATTTATTGAAGCCCCGATGGGCAGGGTCAATCTGTACAATTATATCCCCTCCTTTACTCGATGATGAGGGTATAACTTTGCTTCATGATGAGGGTATAAATCAAACAAAAATCTTTTCATGAGGAACCCATATATGAGATTTCAGAATCCAGTTTGTCAAAGAAGAAGTAAAACAAAGATCAGGAATTGATACAATTAACTTACTCCACCCATAAAAGACACCAAAGGGAAAGAAATACAAACATTAATCGACCAGACCGTAATTGAAACCTAAACAAAGGAAGGCCATAAGGACAGTTACTTTCCCACAAAATGGCCATATGGCCATCCAAAACCAAAAGACACAAGTGATACACACAGTAAGTAACAAACAACAACATAAATAAATCGCCACAGAAGAGCCGCCTTGGAACGGTCAGTGGAAGATTTCCACTGGGAGGCTTAAATCGATTTTACGTGGCCACAATCCTCGCCCTTACTTCCGTCGCGATTTAGACAATTAATTTGTTCAGTCCGCATGAAGGCCTCCTAACTCATCAGTGCAACATCTCCGTGAACACAAAAATCAAAGAACCACAGAGGTGAGACAACGGTGAGGACTCGACAGCAAGAAACCACTGAAATGCTGGAGCAAATGCCTTTTTAACTTAACATACTCGCAAGTGGCCAAAATTTTACCACTTACAGCAAATATAATGTCTAATTCTCTTGTCAAGGCTTGTATTTTTGCTGAAAATAAAAATGTGAGTAGCTTTTGCAAACACATATTGTCAGCATTTTCGAGAAAAATAGAGTATCTTTTGCAAATGCAAAATCCACTCAATTTTTTTTTTCAGGAAAAGTTGAGCCTATTTGGCCTATCAAAATATGAGCATTTTACTACTATGTTAACTCTTGTCCGGCTGAATATTTAAATATGCCACGCCCAATACTGACTACCAACCAATCAATTTTTTTGTATGCCAATTATTGCAACAAATACACAACTTGAATGACAAACAATGCAGACCTTGATCAGATGGCTTGATCTGGATATACATTATTTTGAAAGGTAAGCCATATTCGGGCTCAGCAGGACAAGGGTTAACCATCGACATTGATAGTTTTAAACAAGTGGGTGCTAGCATAAATGGTTAAGGTCAAGAATATGTAAACGGGCTCTCCCATAGTTTATTTTCATATATTGCATGCGAGTACTTCTTCACATTCTGCATTGAAATATGCAATGAAAAAGATAGAATACTGTGTTCGTTAAGGCGCCCCAGGACCTCTGTCATTTATACAGAAAGCAAAGGGAATCTGGCTAAAATTGCCAAATTTTCAAGCTTTATTGCCAATAGCAATTATACTGGCCCATAATTTTATTCTAAAAAATGATATTCTGTGTCGTATATATTGCTTAATAAAATGAGATGAAGAAAATCCTTGACGACCAAGTTAGTTAGCAACATAAAGAGGTATATGTGTTTATAATTTGGGCACATTCCTGCATAATTCATAAACAATGTTTCAGTTGTGTAATGTCAACGCTCCTAGAAACCGAAGTCTAAGATCGACCAGAACATAATTTCTTTAACATAATCATTACCAAATACATATATGCATATACAATATAATATTAATTTTCTAGTCACTAGTTATGACCGTCTTCCGACGATTGGGGCTTGAAGAAATAGATTGGCTGCATGATGCTTCCACGTAGAGCTGAAACAGACCCACACACGAGTACTGGTAAACCGCTTCAAGTATCTAAGCCTGTCCATGCAAAGCGGTGCAAATCAGACCGTCCATGCTAAAAAACCCTTTTGGTTTCATTGGGCGGCAGGGCGTGAGATGTCATTTAATCTCAATTTCGGGTAAAACTCCCACAAAATTGGAAGCAACGTCTCCAAAATGACCTTTACAGTGATGACGGGAACGTCAAACCTCAAATCCACCAAAACAAACAAAACTAGTTATGACATTTCCCATTTGTAAAGTCGTGGTAATTGGTGGCCATACTTTTAAAACAAACAGAGATTCTGGTGCCTGTGAGAAAGCCTTGCTTAGTAAGAATTTCTACTTAGTAGAGTAGACAACTCATAATAATCATTAAAAACTAGAGCTGTCAGTGAAACTGACTAGGGCTTCGACAGTCCCATCAGAGAAGTTGGATTTTTTCAAAGGGCTATAACTCTAAGAGTATTGTAGCTAGAGTTACGTAACTTGCCACGTAATTATGTAATGATATTGTGACCCTATATCGAAAGTTTGAAGTTGATGCTTTTGACGGAATATAACTTATGAATTCAAAACGAAAGGGTATTACTATATGGCAACTGTCAATAAATTCAGCTTCATTTTCATTTGGATATCTATATTGGTTTTGAAATTAAGATGAAAACAAAAGAAAAAAGGCAGATTTTTTTGTTTGTCCGAAGGCAATAACTCTCAGAGTATTATAGCTTGAGTTAAGAAACTTGTCATGACATTGTTTAATGTTGTTGTGAACTTACCTTTAAAGGTTGACAAATGCTGCGTTTGAAGGTTTGTAAGTTATAAAGAAAAAACATGAAAAAATGTTGATGGACAGATGGTCAGATGGACGGATGGATGAACGGACAGGGTATTACTATAGGGCAACTGTCAGTAACCATAGGAAGTGTCATTTGCATATCTATAGCGGTTTTAAAATAAAGCTGAAAAAAAAAAAAAAAAACGAAAATAGCTGAATTTTTAAGTTTTTCAAAGGGCCATAACTCTGAGAGTATTGATACTACAGTTACGTAACTTACCATATACTTGTGTAATTATAATGAGACCATATATTCAAAAAGTTTAAAGTTGAGCGATGACAAAGTTTTTCTAAAAAAATAGCCATAGTGACCTTGACCTTGAAAGTCGAAATGGCTCGAGATATTGTCACTAGGAACATTTGTGGGAAGTTATATTGAAATCCGTGAAGAAATGTAAGCGCTAGAGTGATGACAAAGTTTTTCTAAAAATAGCCACAGTGATCTTGACCTTGAGGCCATGACCTTGAAAGTCGAACACGCTCGAGATATTTATAAGGAACATTTGTGTGAAGTTATATTGAAATTGGTGAAGAAATGTAGGCGCTAGAGCGATGACAATGTTTTTCTAAAAATAGCCAGTGACCTTGACCTTGAGGTCATGACCTTAAAAGTTGAACTCACACGAGATATTGTCGCTCGAGGTATTATCAAAAGCAACATTTGTGTGAAGTTATATTGAAATCAGTGAAGAAATGTAGGTGCTAAAGCAATAACAAAGTTTTTCAAAAATAGCCACAGTGACCTTGACCTAGAGGCCATGACCTTGAAAGTCGAACTCGCTCGAAATATTTTTATAAGGAGCATTTGTGAGAAGTTATATTGAAATTGGTGGAGAAATGTAGGCGCTAGAGCGATGACAAAGTTTTTCTAAAAATAGCCACAGTGACCTTGACCTTGAGGTCATGACCTTGAAAGTCGAACTCGCTTGAGATATTGTCATAAGGAATATTTGTATGAAGCTATATTGAAATCAGTGAAGAAATATAGGGGCAAGAGAGATGACAAAGTTTTTTTCTAAAAATAGCCACAGTGACCTTGACCTTGAGGCCATGACCTTGAAAGTCAAACTGGCTGAAATATTTTTATAAGGAACATTTGTGTGAAGTTATATTAAAATCAGTCAAGAAATGAAGGCGCTAGAGCGATGACAAAAGTACGTACGTACGTAACGGGACAACTGCTATATCCCCCTCACAACTATATTGTGCGAGGGGATAAAAAATTCTATGTCTGTGACCTTGACCTTCAGTTAAGGGGTGGGGGTATGGCTCAATGAAACTTTGGACCTGCAACTATTGTCATACCAAATATGAAGCAAATCCATTATAGAGTTTGGAAAATATAAGCTTTTAACATACTTAATTTTGAGAATTTCTATGAATGCGACCTTGCCCTTGAAGTCATAGGCATGGGTGGGGGTATTACTGAATAAATCTTTGGACCTGCATCTATCGTTAAACCAAATATAAACCAAATGAATCATAAAAGGTAAAGTTCAACGTGGTACAAATACCTTAACCTGAGTGCTAACATTAAAAATTTCTAAGTCCGTGACCTTGACCTTGAGACCATGTGTAGGTGTGAGGGTATTGTTGGATAAAACTTTGGACCCATATCTATCATCATACTAAATATAAACCACATCCATTGCATGGTTTGAAAAATATGAGCTCAAGTTCTACCCTGACCCAAAACCTTAACCTGAGTCTTTAACATTAACAATTTCTAAGTCCGTGACCTTGACCTTGAGACCATGGGTAGGTGTGGGGGTATTGCTGGATAAAACTTTGGACCCATATCTATCATCATACTAAATATAAACCACATCCATTGCATGGTTTGGAAAATATGAGCTCAAGTTCCTCCCTGACCCAAAACCTTAACCTGAGTCTAACAGGATTACGTACGTACGTACACACTTTCGTACATTCGGACGCACGTACGCACGTACCCACGGACGCACGTACGGAAAACCGAAAATCTTTATGCCCCCGGCATCATACGATGCGGGGGTATAAAAACATAAAAAATGGACGGACAGACGAATTGACGGACGGACAGACAGGGTGATTACTATAGGGCACCCGCAAATAAATTTGCGGGGCCCTATTAACAGTTGGAAACTGACTTTTGGGAAGACTTTTTCAGTGCTGTTAATTCAGTGGATTTGATCTGTTTTGTTTGTTTGATTAGATGTAGAACGGCCCTGTCAATATGGTATAGGTCATTTTGGAGACATTGCTCCCCGTTTTGTGGGACTTTTATCCGACATTGAGATGAACTGGCATCTCAAGCCCTGTCACCCAATGAAACCAATAGGGTTTATATAAGCATGGATGGTCCAACTCGCACCACTTTTCCTGGGCAGGCTTAGATCCTCTAAGCGGTATACCAGTTCTCATGTGCTGCTGGTTTCAGCTCATGCAGCCCAGCTTATTTCTTCCAGCCCCGATAGATGGGGGAGAGGGGGATTTAATCTGTTTTATGAACCAATGCTTAAAGCACCAAGGAATGCAAATTATATCAAACAATTATCTGGTACTATGAATATTGAATAAATTTCATGACAATGCTGTATGATCCAAGTTATCGCTGCATGTCCATAATACATAACATTTTCTTTTATTGCAGCTCAATGTTTATTTATTTGCAAGATTGTTGTAAACATCTTGAATAAATAGATAAATAAATAAATAAATAAATAAATAAATAAATAAATAAATTGCCTTGTGCTTTTTTTGGCAACAAAACATGGAGAATTTTACCATTTAACCAGCATTGCATTGAAAAATTATAATAGTCTCAATGAAGACGTCTGCTTGGTATCCCATGATGTTGCCAGTCAAAGCGTGTTGAATTTGGCGGCGACATCATTTACATATTCTTGACCTTAAGTTATTAGGCAGGGGCCCAGAGAATCTTTTTTCGAAAATGGTTACCTAGAAAGTAGGACAGTTTTTGATGATTTACTTTTGAAGTTGAATCTATGCTGCTTATGAAACCACTGTATGAACAACTTCTCTGAATTGCATAATGTGGCCACAGATAATAAAGTATGGTAGCCCGTTAATGCAATATTCTTGCATGAGTCTCAAAATTCCGATATTATATCAATTATGCGCTAACATATTGAAACAGAAACAGCGTTCATGGGATGCAATATGTCTGTTCTATTGATAAATCATATTCCCTTATAATTTTGATGACATATGTTTTAGCCTGACACAATCAAAATTGTGTACTCCACATATCAAAAAAAAATTAGTTTTCTTTAGTCTCATTTGTATATGAGATGACTAAACAAGAGCATTTCCCCACACACAATTGATAACTACTGTAAGATCACATTATCACCAAAAGCGGTGAGATTTTTTTCCAATATGGCTTCCATTTGGATAGGGCATATTAACTTTTTTTCATACTGAAACAAACCTCACAAAAAGGTCAAGGGGATATAGTGCTTCAAACAGCATACGCCAATGCCGACAACACTAACACTGTTTCGGTGTGGGGATATAATGAAACAAACCTCATCAAAAGGTCCAGGGAATATAGTGCTTCAAACAGCATACGCCAATGCCGACAACACTAACACTGTTTCGGTGTGGGGATATAATGAAACAAACCTCATCAAAAGGTCCAGGGAATATAGTGCTTCAAACAGCATACGCCAATGCCGACAACACTAACACTGTTTCGGTGTGGGGATATAATGAAACAAACCTCATCAAAAGGTCCAGGGAATATAGTGCTTCAAACAGCATACGCCAATGCCGACAACACTAACACTGTTTCGGTGTGGGGATATAATGAAACAAACCTCATCAAAAGGTCCAGGGAATATAGTGCTTCAAACAGCATACGCCAATGCCGACAACACTAACACTGTTTCGGTGTGGGGATATAATGAAACAAACCTCATCAAAAGGTCCAGGGAATATAGTGCTTCAAACAGCATACGCCAATGCCGACAACACTAACACTGTTTCGGTGTGGGGATATAATGAAACAAACCTCATCAAAAGGTCCAGGGGATATAGTGCTTCAAACAGCATACGCCAATGCCGACAACACTAACACTGTTTCGGTGTGGGGATATAATGGCACAAACCTGACAACTCTATAATTGCAAAGATATTAGGTGGAAGATTCCATTGTGATATATGGGTTAATACAACAACACGAGTCGATTTTGAAATTTAGGGGTTGTGTTTCAGGTTGTGCTGTTTACAGAAATAAATTTAGAAAATGGCTACAAACAGTATAGGCCCTGATCAGAACTCACAAAATGCAACATCTTTTATGGGAATGCACTATTTACCAATGTCCCTTTTTTGGAATTTACTATCAAAACATGGGTTAAGTGCATAGAAAAATGCAACAAACACAATATCTTAAGCATACATATTGCCTCTTTTAAAAAGTTATAGCCATCAGAACTTGTTTTGTTCCTTTCTGTCCTATCATCTGTAAAAGAATGAAATCTCAGCCATCTTATCTGCCTCCCAGCTCATAACAAACTGAAAGAAGTACTGAGAAAGAATTCATTCAACATGGAGTAAGTCGGCATTATTGCAAGAACGAAAACCCTTGCTGTTACAATATGCATTACAATAACAGAACCCTGTCAGGCTATGGTACATATCTGTAAAACTGCAATAGGCCTACTCCAGAAAAAGCAAATTTTGTAACCTGTAGAAATTAGGCTTTCAGTGTTACATCACTTTAAAGTTACCAACACGTTTATAAAATCCTGAAAATTAGAATAAAATATCTCCATGGGTTTTGGAGAAATGGCAGTTAAAATTTGGATAATTCCAAATATTGTCATTAGAGAGAAAAATATTAATATTTTCATAAACAACAACATACTTATAGATGTAAGATAATAATTTCAAAGGTATATTATATAAGCAAGTGTCTGCCAAATATCAACAAATTTAGATAAGAAATAGTAATGTTATGCATTTTGTAATACAGTGCCCCTTTAGAATCAAGTATGATAAAATTACTCAACTGTACCCGCCTAGGTACAAGATACGCATTTTCCTATATGTTCTTTATATTTTGAATGACTGTAACTCTGGCAGTATTGGTGATATCAACTTCAAATTTTCAGTATTTCTTAGTTTTATGGAGGTCACAAAATGTATGAAATTTCAAAGACCTAGATAAACAAATTATTAAGTTGACATTTTCCGGATAAGCCCTATTCTCAACCCTGTCAGGCTATGGTACTATAATGTTATTAATCAAGTTATTTTGTATTGGCCCAGGTTCAGGTCCGAGGTTTGCTGCATTGGCCCGAGGACGAAGGCCGAGGGCCAATGCAGCTGACCGAAGACCTGTAGCCGGGTCAATGCGAATTGACTAGATAAATGAATATTTTATTAATTGACACAATAAAAAAACATTATTGATTTTTTTTACCCCACTTGACCTCAGTTTATATTGGTTGACCTGGTGTTACCTCCGATAAATACAGGAAAGTCAATTAATAAATATCTGTAAAACTGCAGTTCTCAATTGATAATTTTTCTTATTTTACTTATTATTTGCCCCAAACAAATCATTGGTGCTCATTAGAACTGCCCGAAAGAGGTGGTTCTAAGAAGTACCCACAAGCTATGGTTTTTAGAAAAAAAAAAATATATAACATTTACCCTTGTAAACTCCACTTTTTGCTATACAAAGTCTGGTCTACTTTCGTGCTCATAAGACGAACATGTTACCTTGGTGAGATGGAGTTAGTCTGTCATTTTACTTGAAATGGATTATTTTGGTTGTATAAAGGCTAAATGAAAAGTAATGATAATACACTAAGACACCAATTGCTCAAACCTGTTTTGGGACCATTATAGTGTGTTCTAGACAAGGGTGCTTTGAGCAACTGAGGGGGTAATCAAAGCACTGGATCAGAATGATTAATTGGCCTCCGTGGCCTACTGGATAAGAGCGCTGACTCTTAATCATTAGGTCTCTCATTAGGGAATTTTACCCAACATTGAGATGACAACACGAGTACTGGTAAACCGCTTAGCGGATCTAAGCCTGCCAAGGTGGTTTCATTGGTTGAAAGGGCTTGAGATGTCATTTCATCTCAATGTCGGGTAAAAGTCCCTAGCAATTTGAAGCAACGTCTCCAAAATGACCTTTGCAGTGTTGACGGGAACATTAAACCTCACATCAAACAAAATAAACAAACAAAAATAATAGAAAAGCTAACAGAAGTCCTGAAAGTTGTCTCCCTTTGAAAAATGGTGGAAAAATCGGCTAGATGTTCACATTTGGCTTAAGAAGCAACATGGCTGTTAAACTAACACAGTTTCTGCTTTTGACCTCAGCAGTAGTGTAGAAGAATTTGTGGTGTCTTTTTTTACAAGTTTCAACACCCCAGTCAACAAGAAAACATTGAATAATTCATGAATACGACAGGGTTAGTGTTTCAACGATTACCAACAATCTGAATCATATATGCACAAACAGAGAAAAAAAGACCTTACATGAGTTATAATTTCATATGAGTGAGTGTTTGAGTTTTATGTTTCATCAACAGCTAAGGACATACAGTGATGGGACCTTGGTTTGAAGACTCATCCGAAAGTCTGGAAAAGCCTGGGATTGATCCTTCGAACCCTGGTTTACAAGCTGAGTAGCATAACCGCTACACCAAGGAGACTTCTATTATTTCATATGAATTTGTTAAATGACATATCTTACTCTTATCTTGCTGTCAGGACATAACAACCCACACTTCAGCAAACAGGTATATCCAGATCAGATGGATTCTGAAGAAGCCGTCTGATCAGGATCTACACTGTCATTCAGTTAGTGAACTGAATGTATACATTATGTAGTAACTTGACTGACTAGGAGTCAACAATTGGTGTGGCAAAATTAATGTATACAGCAGGACAAGGGTTAATATGAAATGATCATGATTACTAAATGAGCAGGGGCACGGCATTTCCTACACTTTGCATGTGTGCCCAGCGAAGACTAAAAACAGCCTGCCGTCCGTGCAGTCTGATGTGCGCTCTAAGGATAGCTAAGAGCCCAATGACCTTCATGCAGCAAGAGAAGTCTCTGGTCAGACTATATGGATGCGCAGCCTGATCTGATTCTTCGCTGGGAGCACATGTAAATTGTAGGAAATGCTGTGCCCCGGCTAAATTATCTGATATGAAACAAGCCACATCATACAGCATGCAAACAGATATCTTTGATAATACACATACCCAAGGTGTAAATTTGCACAGTCTTATCATAGTCTTTACTCTGCACTATCTGGATGACCCTTAACCCTTTTTGTACACAATAGAATCTTCCTTCTTATATATAGCATGAGTCCATTTCAAAATTTAGGGGTGATAGGTTGTGTTTTCTTCGAAATTTATTTGGAAATTGGCTGAGTTTTTTGCAATTAGTGTAGGCCCTGATCAGACGCCACATTCTGCGGCGTCTGATCTGGGCCTGCACTGTTTGCCAATTACCCGTTTTGGGGTTTACGGTACCAAATGGGTTAAATTTAATTTCTTCATGCAATAAGGGTACGAGGTTCTCTGACTGACTGTTATTACATAAACAAGTCTATGTAATGAAAACCCCACTTTATATACATAAAATTGGAGTTTAAAGTATACATAATTTTTCTAATTTCTAGTCATAGACATAGGTTGTTGGTTGGTAAGTTGGTTGATTTGAGGTTTAACGTCCCCGTCAACACTGTAAAGGTCATTTTGGAGACGTTGCTTCCAATTTTGTGGGACTTTTACCCGACATCTCAAGCCCTGTCGCCCAATGAAACCAATAGGGTTTATTAGCATGGACGGTCTGCCTCGCACCGCGGTTCCTGGGCAGGCTTAGATCCTCTAAGCCGTTAACCAGTACTAGTGTGCGGGCCGGATTCAGCTCTGCGTGGAAGCATCATGCAGCCCATATATTTCTTCAAGCCCCTATGGGCGGGGGCCCAGACATAGGTTGTGGGTACTCTTTAGAACCACCTCAATGAGGCAGTTTTTACAAGTACCCACAATCTATGTTTGAAGTATAAATAAGAAGAATTTCACACGTTTTTATGAGAAACATACAGCTTTGGGCATATGAAAGAATGTCCTATGTTACAAGGATTTGTAATCATAATGGGCCGATTTGAGTCATTGTTGGATGCAGATGTCGAAATCTTCCCTTGAAGCAAATTATATGACCAAATTATCTTTGTAAACCTTTAAATGTCTTCATTACACTGTTCATTATAACATTGTTTTGGATAAAACACAGCTTGAAGAGGGATCCCTTAACACAGCAAAATGACCATTATATTTTTCTATAGAATCTATACATTTTTAACACACAAACAGTTTTAGCACATATATTTTGAAGCCAATCATAGGGTCACATGAAACGAATAACCCGGGTATGACATTTCTCTATCAAATAGTATTCAAGATAATAGGCAAAATCACTGAATCATAAAATCTAGGTCACACTGACCTAGATATATTTTGCAGTCAATTATCGGGTCACATGGAACTTATAATCCAGGTATGACATTTCTCCTTCAAATAGAATTCAAGATAAAAGGCAAAAGCACTGATCCATGAAATATAGGTCACAGTGACCCAGATATATTTTGTGGTCAATCATGGGGTCACATGGCACTAATATCCTAGGTATGACATTTCTCCAACAAATAGTCTTCAAGATATAAGGCAAAATCACTGGACCGTTCACCCTTTTACCCATGAACCAATGTCCTCTGGATGGTTGGCTGATGTATAACCAATTGTTTCTATAACTTGTTAGCATAATGGAAAGATGTACAACAAATTACAAAGGTTTCCTAGATTTTGACCCCTAGCCCCCACCCCATCCCCCCTCCCAGGCATGAACCAGGGGTGTGATATCTTTGGAATCTCAGAAGACACCCCTAGGTATTCAAGTTGTAAATATGAACGCTTTGTGATGAGTGACTGTTGAGAAACAAGAGTTTCAAAAACTTTAACACAGTATTACAAACTTTTAAGGTGTTCTAGATTTTGACCCCTAGCCCCAACCCGGGGCATGAACCCAAGGGTCTGGTCTCTTTGAACATCAGAAGACCCTCCCAGGTACTTAGTTTCCAAATATGAGTACTCTGTGATGAGTGACTGTTGAGATATAAGCATTTGAATAACTTTAACGCAGTGTGACAGGAACACACATGCAAATGCAAACGCGGACGACAGAGGAGACAACAATAGCTCTCCGTATACTTCCTACAGGCAAGCTAAAAAGTAACAAAGAGGCTGAAGTATACCTGTATTACTGCCATCCAGCTCAGCAGCACCAGTTTCTGAAAGGCCATACAGGATTTCTATTTTGTCCTCATCTTCTGAAATTGTTGTTGTTGCCTGCAAGATATTGTTATAAAATAATAATATCAAGGCTTAAACCCATTTTAAACTGGATCATTATAGGAATGTATTTAATGTTTGTTGATTTAATGGTATGTTGATAAAATCCTCAAAAATATTTTATTGGTGTGTAAACTCTGGCGAATCACTAACAAACTTAACATGAAGCCCGGAGTTTCTCCGGCTTTATGCCATCACATGAACAAGTCCGTGAAATGAAAACACCCAAAACCCAGTTTATATAGAGAAAATTGGGGTTTAATGGGGTAAATATTATTTTTCTTATTTCTGCTCCAAGATTTAGGTGGTGGGTACTCGTCAGAACAGCCTCACTGAGGTGGTCCTAACAAGCAACCACAATCTATGTTTGCAGTAAAATTAAGAACATGGGCCACTATGCTCACCAGAGCTCAGGCGGGCACAGCCCCCTGGCAGCCATGGATGGTTTTAATTTATCGATTATAAAGTCTCCCAAACGATCCCCCATTCCATGCGGATACTGTATCTGAAATATTAGGCCTTTTATGAAGTGGAGGGGTGGAACATGGACCCAACAGAGTCCAGTTTGGCATTACTATATGTGTCTTATCATAAGGAACAAGAATACATGTATAAATGGTTTAGGGGTGAGAATGTGTACAGTTTCTGAGATATAAGGCCTTTTAAGCTGTGGAGGGGTTGGAGCATGGCCCTGGCAGACCCCAGGAAATCCAAGATTGATGTCCGTGAATGTGTCTCATCATTAGAACCAAGAAAATATATTGTTCAGGAGTGGGGATCTGAACTGTTTCTGATATATGAGGCCCTCTTATGAAGTGAAGAGGAGAGGAATGGCCCCTGTGGACGGCCAAATTGGTGTGACTGAATGTGTCTAATCACAAGGAACAAGAATATATATGATTATGAGGTGGGGATCTTAATGGTGTCTGAGCTATATGGTATTTTATGAAGTGGAGGGGTGGATCATGGCATCGGCACATTGCCCTAGCTCAAAGACACCCCGGGTTGATGTGACTGAATGAGTCTTATCATAAGGAGCACAAATATACATGCGTTAGGGTTGGGGATCTGAACAGCTTCTGAGATATATGGCATTTTATGAAGTAGAGGGGTGGGTCATGGCCCAAGCGCACCCTGGGAGACCCCAAGGTTGGTATCACTGAATGTGTCTTATCATAAGGAACAAGAACAAACATGGTTTAGTGGTGGGGAGCTAAATGGTTTCTAAGATATTAGGCCTTTACGAATTGGAGGGGTGGAGCATGGCACAGGCACACCATAGGGGACCCTCAGGACACCCAAGTGGGTGTCACTCACTTCCTCTTATCATAAGAAATAATAATATATATGGTCTTAGGGTGGGGATGTGAATGGTTTCTGAGATATATCGTCTTTCATGAAGTGGAGGGGTGGGGCATGACCTGGGGGACCCCGGGAGACCAAATAGGTTGGAATAACTGAATGAGTCTTATCATATAGAACAAGAATATGTATGGTTGAGGGGTGGGGACCTGAACAGTTTCTGAGAGATTGGGCCTTTGATAAAGTGGAAGGGTGTGGCATAGCCTGGGCACATCCCAGGGGACCCCCAGGTTGGTGTCACTGACTGCAACTTAACATAATAAATATGGTTTTCGGATGGGATCTGAATGGTTGCTTGGATATATCTCCTTTTTATGAAGTTGCGGGTTGCGGCAAGGCCCCATCGCACACTGGGAGAATCCTTGGTTGGTATCACCCAATGCGTCCTATCATAAGGTACAAGAAAATATATGGTTTAGGGGTGGGGTCGAAACAGTTTCTGAGATATTGGGCCTTTTATGAAGTGGTGGGGGTTGGGCATTGCCTGGGCACATCCCAGGGGACCCCCAGGTTGGTGTCAATGAATGCGTATAATCATAAGAAACAAGAATATATATGGTTTCGGGGTGGGGATCTGAGAGGTTTCTGAGATATATCGCCTTTTATGAAGTGGAGGGTTGGGGCATGGTCCCGACGCAACCGGGAGACCCCTAGGTTGGTATCACTGAATGCGTCTTATCATCAGCAACAAGAATATATATGGTTAAGGGGTGGGGATCTGAACGGTTTTTGAGAAATTGTGCCTTTGATGAAGTGGAAGGGGTGGGGCATGGCCCGGGTACATCCCAGGGGACCTCCAGGTTGGTGTCATTGAATGCGTCTTATCATTAGAAACATGAATATATATATGATTTTAAGGTGGGGATCTGAATGGTTTCTGAGATATATTGCCTTTGATGAAGTGGGTGCGTGGGGCATGGCCCCCACGTACCCCGGAAGACCCCTAGGTTGGTGTCACTGAATGTGTCTTATAATAAGGAACAAGAATAAATGGTTTAGGGGTGGGGATCTGAACAGTTTCTGAGATATTGGGCCTTTTAGGAAATGAGGGGGTGTGGCATGGCCCGGGCACATCCCAGTGGACCCCAAAGTTGGCGTCTCTGAATGCGTTTTATCATAAGAAACAAGAATGTATATATGGTTTTGAGGTGGGGATCTGAATGGTTTCAGAGATATATCGTCTTTTATGAAGTGTAAGGGTGGGGAATGGCCCAGCACCCCCAGGAAGACCCCTAGGTTGAATGTGAATGTGTCACTGAATGTATCTCATCATAAGGAACAAGAATATATATGGTTTAGGGTGGGGATCTGAACGGTTTCTGATATATTGGGTCTTTTATGGAGTGAAGGGGGTGGTGCATGGCCCAGGCACATCCCAGGGGAGCCCCAGGTTTGTGACACTGAATGCGTCTTATCTTAGGAAACAAGAATATAAATGGTTTTGGGGTGGGGATCTGAAAGGTTTCTGAGATATATCGCCTTTTATAAAGTGGAGGGGTGGGGCATGACCCCAGCGCACCCGGGAGACCCCTAGGTTGGTATCACTGAATGTGTCTTATCATAAGGAACAAGAATATATATGGTTAAGGGGTGGGGATCTGAACGGTTTCTGAGATATTGGACCTTTTATGAAGTGGCGGGGGTGAGGCAAGCCCCGGCCACACCCTGGGGACCCCAAGGTTGGAAAGCGTCATTGATTTCATTGTGGAATTTTGAAAATATCTGAGGGTCACTGATGAGGCCTAATTGGCCGAAACTAGCTAGTCTGGCCCAGAAAACATGTACACTCCGTATTTTTCAGTTCTGTGGTGTATTCCTTGCTTCCATAGGATAACCCTTTTATAGAACATATTTGACTTCACTACAGCTGGTGTGTGGGAATGTGTGGCGGCGGTAAAACGTCTCCCTGCCCTACATCATAGTGTAGATTATATTTTCTTGTCCCTTGGGATCATTGATTCCATTGTAGAACTTTGAAAATATCTGAGGGTCACTGATGAGGCCTAATTGGCCGAAACTAGCTAGTCTGGCCCAGAAAACATGTACACTCCGTATTGTTAGTTATGTGGTGTATTCCTTGCTTCCAAAGGATAACTCTTTTATAGAACATATTTGACTTCTCTACAGCTGGTGCGTGGGAATGTGTGGCGGCGGTAAAACGTCTCCCTGCACTACATCATAGTGTAGATTATATTTTCTTGTCCTTTGGGATCATTGATTCCATTGTGGAATGTTGAAAATATCTGAGGGTCACTGATGAGGCCTAATTGGCCGAAACTAGCTAGTCTGGCCCAGAAAACATGTACACTCCGTATTTTTCAGTTCTGTGGTGTATTCCTTGCTTCCAAAGGATAACCCTTTAATAGAACATATTAGCATAAGAAAAAGAATATATATACTTAAGGGGTGGGGATCTGAATGGTTTCTGAGATATATGGCCTTTTATGCACTGGAGGGGGTGAGTCATATCCTGGGGGACCCACAGATTGGCATTTAAGCATGTGGCGAAAAGAAGTTCACTCAAGGAATATTTCAATAAAAGTTTTATCAAAATATCTGCAAAGGTTTGGCAGTAAATGCCATTTTTCTTTTTTCCCCATTATAAGTCTATGGAAACTCTAAGTTGCCATAGCAACAAAACTAATAAGCCGATTTTCATTAAAAACAGAAACTTTCAATCCCCTAGCCCAAGGATGCTACAGATGAAATCTGGGCTGAATCGGCCTAGTGGTTTCAGAGGAGATGTCGTTTGAAAGTGTTGACGCCAGACGACGCAGACGATGACGACGGACAACTATCTATCCTATAAGCTCCCCCGGAGCCTTCGGCTCTGGTGAGCTAAATATATTAGGGATTTAGTAGTCATTCTGGAGATTTGAAAAATGCACTATGTCGTATGGGTGTGCTATCATAATGCTAAGTTGTGAGTGATTCGCCGGAGTTTACACATCGATAAAATCCACAAAAATGATAAATCATTCATTCAAAATTCCAACTTTTTCAGCAAAATATTTAACAAGAGGGCCATGATGGCCCTGGATCGCTCACCTGATCCATAGAGAAACAAGTGGGCCCAGGGTGGGCCATTATTGACCCCAGGGCTATAATGTGTATAATGTTAAGGGAGGTCTAACAAGGTGAAGCTTCATATTAAATATCAACAAAGGCTATAATTTGAATAATCTTGGCAAAGGTCCACTAGATGAACTACACACCAAATATGAAAAACTTGGGCGTTGCAGTTTCAGAGAAGAAGATTTTTTTAAAGATATTCCCTACATAAGCCTATGTTAAACCAAATGGCCCTGGGGCGGGGGCGTATTTTGCCTCAGGGCTATAATTTAAACAACCTTGATAGAGGTCCACTAGATGAAGCTTCATCAAATATCAAAGACCTAAGCCTTGCTGTTTCAGAGAAGAAGATTTTCAAAGATCATCTCTATATACGTCTATGTAAAACCAAAGGGCCCCGGGGAGGGGGCATTTGTGGCCTTAGGGTTATAATTTGAACAATCTTGGTAGAGGTCCACTAGATGAAGCTCAATACCTAATATCAAGGGCCTTACAGTTTCAGAGAAGAAGATTTTTAAAAATTTCCCTATGTAAGTCTATAAAACACCACAGGGTCTCGGGGCTGGGGCATTTTTGGCCACAGGGCTATAATTTGAACAATCTTGGTAGGGGTCCACTAGATGAAGCTTCATACTAAATATCAAATACCTGGGCCTTGCAGTTTCAGAGAAGAAGATTTTTAAAGATTTCCCTGTATAAGTCCATGCAAAACCAAAGTTTCTCGGGGCGGGGGCATTTTTGGCCCCAGGGCTATAATTTGAACAATCTTGATAGAGGTCCACTAGATAAAATTTCACAACAAACATCAAAGACATGGGCCTTGCAGTTTCGAAGAAGAAGATTTTTAAAGATTTTCCCTATATAAGTCTATGTAAAACCAAAGAGCCCCAGAGGCAGGGGCATTTTTGGTCTCAGGGCTATAATTTGAACAATCTTGGTAGACGTCCACCAGATGTAGCTTCATACTAAATATCAAAGACCTTGGCCTTGCGGTTTCAGAGAAGATTTTTAAAGATTTTCTGTATATAAGCCCATGCAATACCAAAGGGTATCTGGGCGGGGGCATTTTTGCCCCAGCACTATAATTTGAACAATCTTGGTAGGGGTCCACTAGATGAAGCTTCATACCAAATATCAAAGACCTGGGCTTTGCGGTTTCAGAGAATAAGATTTTTAAAGATTTTCCCTATATAAGCCCATGTAAAACCAAAGGGCCCCGGTGCGGAGGCATTTGTGTCCCCCAGCACTATAAGTTGAACAATCTTGGTAGGGGTCCACTAGATAAAGCTTCATACCAAACATCAAAGACCAGGGCCTTGGTGTTTCAGAGAAGAAGATTTTTAAAGATATTCCCTATAAAATCCTATGTAAAACCAGGGACCCGGTGCGGGGGCATTTTTGGCCCAAACACTATAATTTGAACAATCTTGGTAGGGGTCCACTAGATGAAGTTTCATACTAAATATCAAAGACCTGGGCCTTATGGTTTCAGAGAAGAAGATTTTTAAAGATTTTCCCTATATAAGCCCATGTAAAACCAAAGGGCCCCGGGGCGGGGGCATTTTTGGCCCCAGCACTATAATTTGAACAATCTTGGTAGGGGTCCACTAGATGAAGCTTCATACCAAATATCAAAGACCTGGGCCTTGCGATTTCAGAGAAGAAGATTTTTAAAGATTTTCCCTGTATAAAGGCCCCCCCCGGGCGGGGGCATTTTTGGCCCCAAGGCTATAATTTGAACAATTTAGTAGAGGTCCACCAGGTAAAGCTTCACACAAAATATTAAAGGCGTGGGCCTTGTGGTTTCAGAGAAAAAGGTTTTTTAATGATTTTCCCTATATAAGCCTATGTAAAATCATAGGCCCCCTGGGCGGGGGCATTTTGGCCCCCACGGCTACAATTTGAACAATCTTGGTAGAGGTCCACTAGATGAAGCTTCACACCAAATATCAAATATCTTGGCCTTGCGGTTTCAGAGAAGAAGATTTTTAAAGATTTTGACTGTATAAGCCTATGTAAAACCAAAGGCCCCCGGGGGCGGGGGCATTTTTGGCCCCAAGCCTATAATTTGAACAATCTTAGTAGAGGTCCACCAGGTAAAGCTTCACACCAAATATTAAAGACCTGGGCCTTGTGGTTTCAGAGAAGAAGATTTTTTAATGATTTTCCCTATATAAGCCTATGTAAAACCAAAGGCCCCCGGGGCGGGGACATTTTGGCCCCCAGGGCTATAATTTGAACAAGCTTGGTAGAGATCCACTAGATGAAGCTTCATACCAAATATCGAAGACCTGGGCCTTGCGGTTTCAGAGAAGAAGGTTTTCAAAGTTTTTGTTTAAAAAATCTATTTTTAGCGCCTGTGACCTAGATGTGCAATGGACCGGAACCATTTGAACAACTTTGAATGGGGACCACCTAAGGATCATTCCTGTGAAGTTTTGTCAAAATCCGACCAGTGGTTTAGGAGGAGATGTCATTTGAAGAAAAAGTTTACGCACACACGCACACACGCACATACGCACACACGCACACACGCACGACGGACAAAAAGTGATCCCAAAAGCTCACCTCGTCACTACGTGACAGGTGAGCTAAAAATGCCAACAAAAGGCGACATTCTAGAAATTCTTTCGAAAGCGTTAAAATGAACATACCATTGTCCACGGCGGAATGATTAGTCAAGTAGAAGCTGCCATCTTTGAAAGAAACCCAAGCGAAAAAAAAAAAACGTCAGGTCTTTGAATTCAGTTTATTTGTCTTCTAACGTAGTATGTATTCAATAGTTTTCCATTTTTAAATCGAACACTGTTGATGTCACTTCATAAAAAATGACCTAACACACAGGTCCTGAACATGCTATTTTATGCCACGTTATATTACTACCTGTTGCTATGGGGAACAGATCTGAGATTCTTGCTCATGGAATTTATCTAAGTATAAAACTAATATTTGCACCAAACAAATCGCTCGAAATGCAGCTAATCAAGGAGAATAGGAATTATCATGTTACAACATTTATATATTGAGCAACCTTGTAAACCATACATTACATAAAATTTGCTGTAACAAAAATACAAACATCAAATAGTTAAGGGGAATGGGAACACCTGGCATATTTTTCTGCCTTTTTTCAAAGGGAGACAACTTTCGGGACTTCCTGTTCTTTTTTCTATAAGCTCTGTCCCGCAGAAAAAGAGTTCAGCTCTTAAAGGAAAGAATTTGTTCCTCAGAAGCAAGATCTTTCTTTTAAGAGTTGACCCCTGTAGATATGGGAGACAAAGTACTTTTGCATGAGTTGTTTCCCTTGGAGGTGTACCCCTTCTTAAATCAGAAAACTGTTATGTTTTCGACTATGAATTCCCTCTTTCACATAGATAGGCCCCCGCCAATCGGGGCTTGAAGAAAT
This sequence comes from Lucinisca nassula, assembly GCA_963580285.1. Lineage (NCBI taxonomy): Eukaryota > Metazoa > Mollusca > Bivalvia > Lucinida > Lucinidae > Lucinisca > Lucinisca nassula. The sequence continues at coordinate 776,902 of CAUZLF010000001.1, forward strand.
GGGTGGGCTGCATGATGCTTCCACGCAGAGCTGAGGCCGGCCGCGCACGATTGCTGAGGTGCCACTTAGAGGATCTAAGCCTACCCAGGCAAAGCAGTGCAAGTCGGACCATCAATGCTTATAAACCCTATTGGTTTCATTGGGCGACAGGGCTTGAGATGTCATTTCACCTCAATGTCGGGAAAAGGTCCCACAAAATTGGAAGCAATGTCCCGAAAGTGACCTATACAGTGTTGACTGGGACGTTAAACCTCAAGTCTATCAATCAATCTTTCACATAGATGTGTTATCCTAATGTCAAATTTCCCTTACAACTGACCATTTTACGTAAAGAGGTGTCAGGTTGTGTTATATTTAGAATTTCCATTAGGAAGTCATCGGCCTTTTTTGCTAACAGTGAACGCCCTAATCAGACTCTGCCCTCTGGGGCATCTGATCTAGGCGTGCAGAGTTTTTAAATATTCCACCATGGTGTATCACATCTGTGTGGATTAACATAAATGGGCCACAAGTCCAAATCTAGCTAACATAAAAATCCTAACAAGAGCACGACAAGCGGGTGTCAAACTTCTGTTTTTTCCTATCTCACAAAGGGAGATAAGTCATTCAAATTGCAAGACAGAGTTATGCAACTTGGTCAGAATGTAGCGTAGCTTTTGTGATGAACCAGATGTGTGTCAAGTTTCATGAGGCTGGGCCGAATACTTTGGAAAAATGGCAAAGGTGAAAGTTTTTTAGGTAAGTTTACAAAAACAAAAAACAGGTCAAAGCTAAAAGGTCAGGGTCACAGGTCAAAAAGTCTGATATCACTGGAAAGGTCTGATCCCAAGGAACATACTTAAGAATTTTGAAAGCTGTATTGTTTGTGGTATCCATATGAATGACCAAAACCTTTTCTTGAAACAGGCATTTTTTCATATGTCACAAAAGGAATATAAATCTGTCAAACTGCACGACAGTTATAGAACTTGGATGTAGCTCTTGTGACCATGTAGATCAGTATCAAGATAAATGAGGCTAGGCAAATAGTTTTGGCAAAATGGCCAAGGTTCAAGTTTTTTGGCGATGTTTTCGAAGAAATAGGTAAAAGTTCGAAAGTCAAAATCATCAAAAAGCTTGGTATCAAAGGAAAGGTCTTGTCCGAAGGAACACTGCTGTGAAATTTGAAGGCTATATTGTTAGTGGTATAAAAACGAACGACAAAACTATCGTTTTTTTTTTTTTTTTTTTTGTTTTTTTGTTTTTTTTTTACCTTAAACGTCATATACAAAGGTATAGAAATCCATAAAATTTACAAAGACAGTGATTAAAGAAATTGAAGGGCGAAAACCGCATCAAATTATCTTTATTAGTTTCCAAGGTATTACAATTTGAAGTGTGAAATACTTCATGGAAACAGAGCAGCTTCAGACTGCTCATTAATATTCATGAGGTATTATATGATGTCATAGATGCACATTAAAATTTTTAAACTTTTTAAATATGAAATACCTTGTGTTTTATAGTCCTTAGGAACTGTATAATCACGTATTTGAATTATTTAAATTGATTTCAACAGGTATGCCAGACCAGTTTTCTCATATTTTCAATAGCAAACCTTAAATTCAAATTTTAAATATTTTTTTAAATAATTTGAATTCAAGTTCCTGTTTTTGTAAAAGGATGATATAACATACAGAACTGATCTGTTCAAAAGGCATGTAATAACACTTAAATTAGCTAGTTGGAATGAAATTTTGAAATAAATGGTAGTTTTAAACATTTTTAAAAAATACTTTAATTGTAAATTCAAGCTGAATTTCGAAATAAAATTTCTCATTTCTATCCTATATTATGAACAGATACACAGTAATCAAAAGGCATGAGAAGACTGTACTAGGCTAATGCAAAATAGGGAATATGGTCGTTTAAAATTATTTTTAAAAAGTTTAAAGCCACTATGACATCACAGAATATTGCAGTGTGGGTTAAAATAAAAGTAAATTCAGGGGCGGCTACTCTTACAGGAAAACAGGTATTGTCAATTATAAATACGCATAACTTTGGAACGAATGGGATTTTTTTCATGCGGTTTTCAATTAAATGACCCTCCTTGTGTCTGCTATCACCCTGTTTCATATTGAGAATTTTTAAAATTTCTTTGTAATTGCTCTTTAAGTCAAGGTCAATCAAAAGTTATCATTTGAACAAACTTGTTATAGCCAGGGCCCTCAATGCTGCATACAGATTTCTACCAGCTCCTGACATGAAGAATTAGAATCCTTTTTAACATTTATGGACATAATAACCAACTTGATCATATGACCCAGATCCTGCCAACAAACTGAGATTTTCTAAACCTTATGGACACACTGTATGTAGTTTGGTGCCAATCATCACAGTGGTTTTAGAGAAATTGAAAATAGCAAATCTAACGCCATTTGGAGTTTATTTAGCTGACAGAATATACTGAAGGAATTTATGAAAGCTTATTTAGCTGACAGGATGTACTGAATATATGCCAACTCTGATTGTTTGGGCTGCAACACAATCAGAAAACCCTCTACGAGGCTAGGCTGAAAACTTCTGAGCCTGACCAAGAAGCAGGCATCGAACAGCCATGAAGTTTTGTCTTCATTAAATCCAAACCTTTATTACTTGATTTGACTCAAATGAATTCAAGTTTACCTGCAATAACGTAGAAAGTCTAGACTTTGAAAATTGATACTAGCACGTTTTTGAGAAAATGGACAAAATCTGGCATCGTGGTGCCATCAAGTACCTCCATAAAAAGGGGTTAGCTCCTAAGGACATTCATGCCGATATGGTTGCTACATTAGGGGATGATGCTCCTTCGTATGCAACCGTGAAAAGGTGGGCAGCAAATGTTAAGATGGGCAAGGACAGCCTTGAAGATGATGATCGGTGTGGACGACCCACAACGGCAACAACTGAGGGAACCATCAGCAAAGTGCACAGGGTCGTGATGGATGACAGGCGTTTAACTGTGAATCAGTTAGATAACACTGTTGGAATCTCCCGTGAACGAGTAGAGAACATTCTACACAGTGAATTAGGAATGTCGAAGGTTTCCGCCAGATGGGTGCCACGGCTTTTGACGCCTGACAAAAAGTTGACCAGACAGAACCTGTCACAAGCCAACTTGGCTATTTTTGAAGCAGACCAAGATGGTTTTCTTGACCATTTTGTCACTCAGGATGAGTGTTGGAATCATCACTTTGAGCCATAGACCAAAAGACAATCCCTGCAATGGAAGCACCCTGGCTAACCCCCTCCAAAGAAGGCAAAGGTCGTCTCCTCTGCAGGGAAGGTGATGACATCAGTTTATGGGATGCCAAGGGTATAATATTCATAGAATACCTTCAAAAGGGCAAAACAATTAATGGTGAGTATTATGCAGATCGGCTAAAACAATTGCGAAAAGCAATTAAGGCTAAACGACCCGGAAAATTGTCAAAAGGGGTCTTGTTCCATCAGGACAATGCGCCTGCTCATAAATCGGTTGTCGCAATGGCTGCTGTGCATGACTGTGGCTTCACACTTGTCGATCACCCTCCGTATTCACCTGATCTAGCTCCAGATTATTTCCTGTTTCCAAACATAACAAAGCACTTGGCTGGGCAGCATTATCGGTCAGACGAGGAGGTGATAGCTGCTGTGCAGGAGTTTTTCAGGGACCAAGATGAGACCTTCTATACCACTGGGATCCAAGGACTCCAGCATCGCTGGAGGAAGTGAGTGGACAGGAAGCGAGACTATATTGAAAAATAAGGCACTTTCAGCATGGACAAACCATTGGATCTTGGTCAGGCTCAGAACTTTTCAGCCTACCCTCGTTTTTTGCTTTTTTTTCATACAAAAGTCAAAGTGGCTGAATTTGACCACGATGAAAAATAGGTAAACCAAATATCATCATCTTATCAAAACTTTGTAGGGCCCAAATTCCCAAAGCTGCATACCAAAGTTTCTAGGTCATCAGCCATCCAGTTCCTAAGACTAAGTTTTTCGAAGTTTTTTTTTGTATACATTACACATAATTTCTGATGCTTTTTCATGCGACAATCTTTATTACTTTCTGTTTTCTTGATCTCAGTAAAATCATTTGTCTCTTAAAGCAAAGAATATGCCTTTGTCAAGCAAATTCTTAACTTTAAGAGAAGACACACATCTGAAAGGGAGGCAGATTATTTTGGAGTTGTCTTCACTGAAAGTGTATCCATTCCCACGAAAAAGGCACTCACCTTTAGCGTACAGTTGATATGGTTTTCATTTTTGTATTCAGCAATCTCAACATTTCCTCGGAATCTACAGTAGTATTTTATGTCCTAAAATAAAACAAAAGACTTGTCCTAACTTGACTTACTTTTTCCAGTAAAAGCATATGTCATAAAATGTTTAAACGAGACAATTCATACAGAGCACGGAACTTATTTAATAACTGTGCACCAGATTAACAAGTCCATGTAATGAACACCCCTCTTAATCCCACTTGAAATTGTGTTTTACGAGCCACTCATTAATTTCCCTACTGAAACCTTTTTATAACCAGTACATAACTAGAAATTATCAGGCAATTTGGCTGATAGTTAGAAAGGGTGTGGCAAAATTTAATTTATTCAGCAGCACAAGGATTAAGTTAGATATTTTCACAGTGATGCATGGAGTCCTGTAGAACAATGGGTAGTTTATTCATTCAATTTACAAACTGAATGACAAACAGTGTAGCTCCTGCTCAGATGGATGCTTTTTTAGATTAGACAGCCATTCACAATGTAAATTTATTTAGAAATTGTGCCATTGGCCTATGAGGATTTTTTGTTTAAAGATTTTACCATTTATATCTCTGATGGCCATTTTGTTCAGTGGAGCAGAGTAATTTTAGCAAGATTGGTATAGGGTCATCCAATTTATATTGCTGTAAAATTATTTTGAAATCAGGTAACTCGGAGGAGATGCTGTTTAAAGGTTTTTCAATTTCTAGCTCTGGCTGCCATTTTGTTCACTAGAGCAAATCATTTTAGCAATTTTAGTAGAAATTGGAAGACCCAAGGAACCAAATTTCGGTAGACCCAAGAACATCTCTGCAAAATTGATTTTAAATAGGGCCAATGGCCATTTTTAGATATTTTTGTATAGGGTCGCCTAAAGAATATATTTTTGAAATTATTCGGTAATCAGGCCAACAATACTGTTTAAATGTTTTATTTATTTTAGCTCTTGTGGCCATTTTGTTCAGTGGAGCAGAACCATAATAGCAATTTTGGTAGAGGGTCACAAAAAGAACATTTCAGATAAATTATTTTAAAACATTGGCTCATTAGCCAAGGCGATCTCATTTGAAAACTTTTCTATCTTTAGTCTTGCAGCCATTTTGTTCAGCAGAGTGGAACCTTTTGAGCTATTTTGATAGTGGGTAACCCAAGGATTTTTTTCTGTGAAATTATTGTTCGAAACGTTTTTTTTTTTTTTTTTTTTTTTTTTTTTTTGTTGTTGTTTTTGGTTTTGTTTTGTTTTTCTAGCTCTGGTAGCGATTTTGTTCAATGGAGTGGAACCAATTTTTATCGATTTTGGTTCAGAGCTATATCAGAAGCATTCGCATGAAATAATTTTGAAATTGGCTCAGTGGTTTAGAATGAGATGTTATTTGAAGAAATGATTGATGGACAGAGGGCAAACACATAGTGATCACAATAGCTCACCTCGAGAACCCTGAGTTTATGACCAATGTGGTCAAACAAACTTACAGAAGAATTCACCAGATTGGAAACACTAAATGTCAGTGTCTGCGAAACACCACTGGGAGTGTAATACTTGTCTTCATCATTCTGGAACTTAGCACAGCTGTCTTTCTGTAACAAAATGTGTAAGAAACGTTTTTTCTTGCATACCAGAAAAGGGAATCCATAGTTTTAGCTTGGGATAGAAATTCTGGTCTAACCCTGGTATTCTTACCCCAAATCGACTATTCTCGCGTGTTTGATAAATGCATTGGTTGAATACGACCTCATATGCGCCGTCCTTAAGGTTGACGTTACAGCACATTACGTGACGTCACTAATCATCTCTATACTGTCATCACAATGTGTAGGACGTCGATAACCAAAGTGACTGCACAGCATTTAAATTCCTGCTAAGAAAGGTATGCAAAAAAAAGGAATCCTATATGGGTGTGAGAGGTGGATAGAAGAATCCGTCCCTCGTGATCACTGTATTGCATGACGAGGCAAGCCTCATGATGCCGAACAGTGACCCTTGGGACGGATTTTTCCATCCACTCCTCACAACGATTCTTACAGTGCTGAGCTAGGGCACAGCATTTCCACCAACTAACATGTGTGCCCAGCACACAATCAGATCAGCCTGTGCATCCATATAGTCTACCCAGACTTCTCTTGCTGCATGAAGGAACAATGGGCCCTAAGCTATCCTCAGAACGCACTGCGAAGATTCTGATAAGACTGCGTGGAAGCGCAGGCTGATCTGAGTTTTCGCTGGGTGCACGTGTCTTATTTTAGATTTTGTCATGTGCTGGCTCAGTGCTATCAACATAAACAGTCGACCATCAATGACTCAAACATCTTTGGAACAATGACAATTTGTTGGAGAGAAAGGCAGTTTGAGCCATTGAGTGTTATCATTGCAGCAGGTCAGGAAGCATAACAGAGATATCTTTTTTATTTTCTTTAGAATAAATGTACAGTGGAATCCGCCATTAAGGCCAGCTAAAATTAAGACTTCTGTTTTAAAATATACTTAAAAGTTTCAGTTTTTTCTTTCTTAGTGTTTTCTACACCCAGTGTCTTGAACTAGTAAAAGACTACCTTTGGAATTTTGACAGACCATTTTTGAACAGTACCAAAGGTGTCTTAATGTAGGAATTCTACTATATGTCATGCACTAGCTGCTCCTCGCTTGGCACTCAGATTTACGGGGTAGAGCTAGGACTGGTCGATCCTGTGTCAGGATAATGTGACTGGGTGTGGTATCATGTAATGTGTCTGGGACATGATACGTCAGAGCGGCAGCACTATAAAAGTGAGCATTGAGCTCCCTGTCGCAACAAGACACCGTCGTGATATGACTGAAAAATTGTTGAAAGCGACGTTAAACCCGAATTCACACACACACACACACACACACTACTATATGTCATGTGTGCCATTTACAGCTGTTATACTCAACACTTCAACTTGACTCATATCTTTATGAAAAGTAGAAGTAAAACAAAGATCAGGAATCGATACTTACTCCACCCATCAAGACACCGAAGGGAAAGAAACATAAACATTAAGCGACCAAACCACAATGGAAACCTAAACAAAGAAGGCCATAAGGAACTGAAGTTTAATGAACTGAAGGTGAAGTAAAATTTTTACAGCACAGGGACCAAACAAATTTTGTTGCAATTAAAAACCATAAAAGATGGTTAGTCTTGGATTTATTATGATTCCAACAGCAAAAACTCTATAATGACTCTTCAAATGCTATTGTAAAACCATAATGGCAGCTAGTTCAGAACTAGTTAACAATGCCATCAATTCTGCAATAACATTCTGATCTTGAAATTCTATGTCCAGGGTGACAAGGTTAAGTCACTCAATGTAATGTAAATAAAGCAAGACCCACCTTGTGATATTAAAAATTCAAAACAAAGGAGCAGTCTCCATAAGGCTGTTTTCATGGCCACAACCGATTTCCTTTAAACTTTGTAGCTTCAAATTGGTACATATTGACTGTCTAATGGTGAATTTTTAGACTCTTTGGTTCACTGGTTTTTGCTGTATACAATATTAAAGTGGGTGGGGTAATGTCACCCCATCAAGGGTATACCAACAAAAATGCTATTATTTTTGTTCAAAGTGCTTGACTGGAGGCGATGTTTGCCGTATGCTTACTACCCTTTTAGGCATAACAGCCGGTGATAACAGTCTTATCAATATCAAACAAGAGAAGAGTTTATATGCGCTTGTAAGTTGTACCCAAATATCAGTAATTTTTATTCTCCAACTTTACGAAAAACCACAACACCTTAACAGTTTTCAACTTATTTCAAAGATCTTTCATAAATACAATGTTGATGTAATAGTCATTCTAGGTATATGTCAGAATTATTGTTAGTTCATTAAACTTAAGAGTTACCTGCCCTGAAATTGGATTTTACCCATTTTTTTTAAATCGGAGTGCATTTATCCGTTTGTAGTACTCACAACTTCATTTGAAAGTGAATTAACCGATTCCATGCAAATATTATTAAATAGATGTGGACAAAGAAGTCATTTGATTTAATAGTGCATGCTAGTAGTTCCTTTTTTTTGTTATATATGAACTCCTAATTTCCAGGTGCAAATGGAACATTTGTCAACTGTCTAACATTTTTGACCACCAAAGCAGGCTTTGCTCATGTTGTGGAACCTCATTTTAGACTGATACTGTGCTTAAATATAAACCTGTATGGTCTCACGACATGTTTAAGAAGTTGTTAATTTACTGATCTTCCTCTGAATCGCTAGATGTACTCCATGTGTCAATAGCAGCATCATAAACAAAATCAATATGTTCCCGGCTTGGTTTTGCTTCACTTTTTTTTTTCTGTTATGTTCCGGTAATATTCCAAATACCAGAGAACAGAAGCCACATGTGCGCAACATCCCACGGTAAGAGCTCCACTTCTACACCCACAATACCACCCAGTGATTGGGTTCAGTCCTTGTGTATATTCAACCCACATGTTATATTTTTATTAGACGTGTGGTAAGAACGTATCTGTGCTTCGAGAACACCATCTTCTTCTTTGTGTGTCATTATCTCATATGATCCATTGTCGTTAAAATGTTCATCTGTGTAGGATTTGGCTTGTTTCAGCTGGTAAATACCCAGTTTCAAATCCCTGAGTTCATCCAGTCATCTCTGGGAAATTCTCAAGTTTCTCATCATCGATCTTTATCCAAATAACCTGTTTTTTATCCCAGCCATTTTTTGTCGCACCTGCTATTAGCATGGCGCGATATAGGCGCCCGGTTTTCCGTCCGTTCGTTCATCCGTTCGTCAAGGCTTCAACATTTGCGACGACCCTAGCGTTCACCCTAATGGTCAAGTTTATTTCTCAGGAACTACAAGAGCTTCATTAATGATACTTGGTACAAACTTGTATCTGGGGATGACAATTTATATGCAAGCATCCATATTTGACCTTGACCTACATTTCATGGTTCAATGATTTTGTAAAATATTGCGACCACCCTAGCGTTCACCCTAATGGTCAAGTTTATTTCTCAAGAACTATAAGAACTTCATTAATGATATGTGGTACAAACTTGTATCTGTGGATGGCAACTTGAATGCAAACATCCATATTTGACCTTGACCTACATTTCATGGTTCACTGACTTTGTAAAATATTGCGACCACCAAAGCGTTCACCCTAATGGTCAAGTTTATTTCTCAAGAGCTTTATATATGATACTTGGTACAAACTTGTATCTGGGGATAGTAACTTAAATGCAAGCATCCATATTTAACCTTGACCTATATCTCATGGTTCACTGACTTTGTAAAATATTGAGACCACCCTAGCGTTCACCCTAATGGTCAAGTTTATATCTGAAGATTTATAAGAGCTTCATTAATGATATTTGGTGCAGACTTGAATCTGGGGATGACAACTTAAATGCAAGCATCCATATTTGACCTTGACCTAAATTTCATGGTTCACTGACTCTGTAAAATATTATGACCACCCTAGCGTTCACCCTAATGGTTAAGTTAATTTCTCAAGAATTATTAGAGCTTCATTAATGATACTTAGTACAAGCTTGCATTTGAGAATGGGATCTTTTGAGCAAGCATCTATGTTTGACCTTGACCTACATATCATGGTTCGATGACTTTGCGCGCCACATGCGCGACATAGCCTTCTGCGGAATTCTTGTTACGACCTTATCCGGCAGCTTATTTGGAGCTATTGCTAGGGCCATCATTCTTCTAGCAATTACTTTGCCTGAATCTTTGCTTGTTACAAAAGGTAGTCTACATGCATTGCACAATGAGCAAAAAATCCTTACATAGTCGCCAACATATGGTATTTGACTATTGGGCATTGTGTTGCTAAGGGCTTTCCACTGTTCAATTCTCCCATTAGCTGATTCGACAACCCATCTAACCTTTGTAACTAGCCTTGACTCATTCGCCTCTTCAGTCGTATGTTGCTTTTGAGATTTGGTTAGGAAGTAAGGCATATGAGAATTGATTCCAAAATCCTTTAGTATATCTATAGCATCCCTGAAGCCGCGGTCTACAACGAGAACATCATCTTTTTCAAGCCAGTCAGTAATATTTTCTGCATTAGTCTTTAACATGTGTTCGGTAATCTTAGCATCTGTGTTTTTCCCATCTGCAAGATACGGTCCCATCACAGTCAAAATGTAACCATCAGTGGCCACAAGCATCATAGGTTTCAGCAAAGGCTGTCCTTTACGTATGGAATAAGATCTTCTCTGAAATGAGTAGTTTCCACTCTTCTCAATATATATGTATGTTCCATCAGTCACTGCGATTGCAACATCAGAATTTGAATCCCCAAATAGGACATTTGCAAAAGTTGATGTATGATTCAGGGATGTTAGAGAAATACTAAATGGTTATGAAATCAATTCTCATATGCTTCACTTCCTAATCAAATCTCAGAAGCAATATACGACTGAGAGTCGAATGATTCAAGGCTAGGTACAAAGTGAGATAGGTTGTCGAATCAGCAAATGGGAGAATTACAAAGTGGAATGCTTAGCAACAAAATATCCAATAGTAAAATACCATATGTTGGCGACTATGTAAGAAATGTTTGCTCGTTTTGCAATGTGTTTAGACCACAAGGACTGAACCCAATCACTGGATGGTACTGTTGGTGAAGAAGTGGCGCTCGTACCGTGGGATGTTGTGCTCATGTGCTTGCTACCATGCACTATTAAATCAAATGACTTCTTTGTCCACATCTATTTAATTATATTTGCATGGAATCGGTTTATTCACTCCCAAATGAAGTTGTGAGTACTACAAACGGATAAATGCACTCGGATTTAAAAAAATGGGTAAAATTCAATTTCAGGGGCAGGTAACTCTAAAGTTTTATGAACTAACAATAATTCTGATATATACCTAGAATGACTATTACATCAACATTATATTTATGAAAGATCTTTGAAATAAGTTGAAAACTGTTAAGGTGTTGTGGTTTTTCGTAAAGTTGGGCAATAAAAATTACTAATATTTGGGTACAACTTACAAGCGCATATAAACTCTTCTCTTGTTTGATATTTATAAGACTGTTATCACCGGCTGTTATGCCTAAAAGGGTAGTAAGCATACGGCAAACATCGCCTCCAGTCATGCACTTTGAACAAAAATAATAGCATTTTTGTTGGTATACCCTTGATGGGGTGACATTACCCTACCCACTTTAATATTGTATACAGCAAAAACCAGTGGACCAAAGAGTCTAAATATTCATCATTAGACAGCCAACATGTACCAATTTGAAGCTACAAAGTTTAAAGGAAATCGGTTGTGGCCATGAAAATATCCTTATAGAGACTGCTCCTTTTCAACCAACACATGAATTTCATGGTTTGTACATAGGTTTTGTTTTTTTGCACATGGATCCTGGCCAATTCAAAAATAGGTTCAAACAGCTATGTGCAAAGGATTTTATTCAAGGATATATCTTATAACTTAACCCTTATCTTGCTGATCACGACAACCCCTATCTTTGCAAATAGTGTAGATCCAGATCAGATGGCTTCTGAAGAAGCCATCTGATCAGGATCTACACTGTTCAGAAGCCATCTGATCTGGATCTACACTGTTTGACATTCAATTTATGAATTTGGAGGAATAAATTACATCAAGTAATTTGATTGGTTGATAGACAGAAATGGATGTGGCTTAAATGCATATTCAGCAAGATAAGGGTTAAAAAGGTACATCCTCACTTACCTCCTGTATGAACCAATTTGAAGAGGTGCTTTTAGCAACACATCTTGTGTTGAGAGAATCCCATGAACAGCTTGCTCTATCATCACCAGTGCATTCACCACATCTAAGAAAGACCACAAGATCTTTATCATATCAAGTCCCGTCTGAGAATGTAAACACGCCATGTATAAAATTCGTTGATCCACTGGTGGATTAAATATGCAAACTAGATACAACCCGAAATGTTACACATACGATGCCCTTAATGATGTCACATTTACTAATGGCAGAATATTGACATTTTAAAGAAGTCGTGAATAAAATGTGTTTTAAATGTCATATGATAAATACAATCTTGCATACATGCTCATATAAAGCCTTGCTTCCATCGCAGTCTAACTGTTGGTTTTCTATTGCTCCAGCATTTCAGTGGTTTCTTGCTGTCGAGTCCTCACCGTTGTTTCATCTCTGTGATTGATTGATTATTTGAATTTACGGAGTTGTTGCACTGAAGTTTTAGGAGGCCTTTATGCGGACTGAAAAAATTATTTGTCTCAATCGCGACGGAAGTAAGGGCGAGGATTGTGGCCGCGTAAAATAGATTTAAGCCCCCCCCCCCCCCCCCAATGGAATTCGTTTCCGCCGACCGTTCCAAGGCGGTTCTTCTGTCGCGTTTTTTTTTTTTTTTTTTTTTGGTTATGGTATGTCTTTTGGTGTTTGTGTCGCTTGTGTTGTTTTATTTTGAATAGCCTATTGGCCATTTTGTGGGAAAGTAACTGTCCTTTTGGCTTTCCGCTATTGATATTTCCATAAGGGTCTGTTGCTTCATGTTTGTGTTGCTTTCCCTTTGGTGTCTCTGATGGGAGCTGTGGGTTGATTGTATCGATTCCTGATCATTGCCTCCACTTCTTTTTTTGCATTTTATCCCATTTCCTAAACTTGTTTAATAAATTCAGTAATAGATGAACACTTATGTAAGGCCCTCAAGTAACAATCACGTTACAAGTCTGTGAAATAAGCACCCCTCTAAACCCCACTTTATATAGAGAAAGTTGTGGTTTATTGGGGTATACATTCTATTTTTCTTATTTGTGCTCCCAGACACAGGTTGTGGGTACTCGTTAGAACTGCCTCAATGTTCACATCTGTATGGTCTGATTAACTTCTTAATAAACATAGAACCAGTATTTAAATATAGAACTGGATTTTTATGACAAGTGACATAGGTCCATTTCTGGAGAAACAGATTTGGCTACATGGCGCTTCCACGAAGAGCTCCATGCAGTAATTGATCACACATGAGTACTGGTAAACCGCATCCCAGGACTGAGCCTGCCCAGGCAAAGTGGTGTGAGTCAGAGAGTCCAATGCATATAAGCCTTTTCGTTTCATATCAACGTCGGGTAAAAGTCCAACAAAATTGGAAGGACATCTCCAAAATGACCTAAATCATGTTGATGGGGACGTTAAACATCAATTAAACAAACAAACAAAGGTCCACCCAGTCCATGTAACCATTTTTTTTTTTTATTTTTAATTTGTTTACTCTGAAAAACCACTTTTGAGACCCATACATAAACAGTGCTATACCAAAAGCTGCTCCTAACAAAAAATGCGATTTTGGACATGTGACCATAGCAAAGACTCAGATTACTCAGAACTGCTCACATTAAATGATGCCTTGGTCTTTGACTTTTGAGGTCATTAGCAAGGGTGAAAGTATAAAAACTTATCATCCATCACGATAAAAAGTCTGTGAAACGAAGACTCCTCTAAACCCCATTTTATATAGGGAAAAGTGGGGTATAAGGGTTTAAACATTCTCTGCCTTATTTTTGCTCCAAACCATATATTGTGGGTACCCGTTAGAACCGCTTCATTGAGGTGGTTCTAACGAGCACCCACATGCTGTTTTGAAAGCAGAAATAAGAAAGATGTTACAATGTTTACCTAATATATGTAACTTCTGACACCATGTTGGATGCCATTATTTCACACGGACATGTGTTCCTAATGTCACACCAACTATAAGCTAAATTTGCCCCGCTTATAAAGTGTAAAATGTTAACAGTGTTGGCCATTTTAAAATCATGAGCAGGACAAATTTCATGCTCATGTCAACTGAGCATAAGAAAACTTTGGGCCAGATCCTGCAACGCTTATGTCATAAATTGTAATTGTTGTTGTAGACTTCATGGGCAATGTTACTTAATGACAGTGATAAAGATATCAACAATATTTAATTTTATGTGGACATGAAAGCATGAATTTCCCTAAGAAAAATATGAAATATGAAAAGAAAATGATGTCACTGAAAGTTCAACTAAAATCTTCATTAAAACCTACATGACTTTTCTCGACGAAGATGCACTGCTCTGAGTAACTTACTTTGTATAATGACCGCAGTCATAAAACAGAAAGTCTGTTTCAGCTAACAGAATTCTCTCTCCATTGTGTTTGACATAGAACTCTAGCTTTCCATCTGCGTGATCTATAAGAAACAAAAAGAAGAGAATTTCATCAAGAAAACACCTCAATGAAATGTTTTCTTTTTCAGCTTATTGCAACATGGTTTACAAGTGAAACTTTCTAATTTCATTACGATAACATATCAGTGCGACACAGTGAATTCTCTCATATCTTCAAAACGGTTAATTTTCTGAAAAAAAAAAACAAAATTGTGATATTTTTCTAATCGAGGTGGTTTTAACGAGTACCCACAACCTAGCAAGAAAAAGAAAAAAATAATGTAATACCCTATAATCCCCAGTTTTCTCTATATTAGTGGGGTTTAGTGGGGGTCATTACATGTACTTGTTAACATGATGTTATTGGGTTTTTTATCCCCCTTTAAGGATTATTACACTATGCCAAGCTGACTGTCAATTACGGTTGAGTGAAACTGGGGTATCTGCAAAATGACCACATACCACTGGAAAAATTACGATCTCACTGCAGATCTTGGTTTCTTGCACACCAGAGAAGGAAATCCGTGATTTTACCCTGGGATAGAAATTTATGTTCTGACCCTGGTGTTCCGACCCCAAATCGAATATAATCGCGTGTTTGATAAATGCACTGATTGATTACAACCTCATGTCCGGCGTCGTCATGCGTGACGTCACTAAACATTCCTGTTGTGTCATCACAAAATGGCGGACGTCGGTAACCGAAGTGACAGCAGCATTAAAAATTCGCAATAGAAATAGAAGGTATGCAAGAAAAAGAATCCAATATGGGTGTGAGGGGTGGATAGAAAAATCCGTCCCTCGGGATCACTGTCCGACATCACGAGGCAAGCCTCGTGATGCCGGACAGTGTCCCTCGGGACGGATTGTGGATAGAAAAATCCGTCCCTCGGGATCACTGTCCGGCATCACGAGGCGAGCCTCGTGATGCCGGACAATGTCCCTCGGGACGGATTTTTCAATCCACCCCTCACACCCATATAAGATTCTTATAGTATCATTCGACACCAGCGAGAGTCTAGCCCAGTGATAAGAGACATAGTTTTTTTCTGAAGTAACTCTCTCCACCATCTAAGGCAATGAAGGTCCATTTTATTTATGTTTTAATAACCATCGGTTTCTGGGTTGAACACAAATAAGAACAAGACCTTCTGTTGTTGTTCAAAGCATTGTAAGCATAAGGTTAACAAACTTGTTAGCAATAATACTACTAACTGTCCTAGCAAGACACTTTATAACACAGAGGTATTTTGGCTGCAAAAATTTGGGTAGCTTTTGTATCTGTAAAAACTATTTACATTTTTCAGCAAGAACATCAGAATTCCCTTTATGGGTCATAACACAGGCCTGTTACATCACCTGGAAAGTGACTATGACATAGCTTATCAGAAACAAACGCTATAAATCTGTGTAAAATTCCATGACTGTTCATTTTCCATTATGGAAGTAAATATTGCAAATGTTCAACCATGCGTTTTTATGCAAAGTAGAATGACTATACCCAAACAAATTTGGTTGTGCTATATTAAGTACAGGAATGCAGGGCTAGACCTCATGGCATTGCTAATCATCTACAACTGCAACCAATCAGCTTTTTCTGTTGTAGCTGCCTATTTCCATTAGGCTGAGCATACCTCTGGATAACCTCTGCCGGTGTTAAAGCATGCAACCAACAAAAACACTCATCAGATTTCATGAGCTTTTGTCTTCTAGCTTTTAAGAAATTTTGACAAAGAGTAATTGTGAAATATTTGCAAATCTATGTGTCAAATCTACAAGTAAATATTTTCATGTTATTTTTTTTTTTTTTTTTTTTTTTTTTTTTGCAAAATCAACTTAATTTCAAGTTACTAGAAACACCAGTTGAAAAGCATGATTCAGATTCAACTAGAAATGGTGTTTGTAAAACAATATGCCCCCAACCATATGCTTGAACCTAAATGCCAAAATTTTCAAATGGCTATAACTGAAGAGCAAGATTTCCATCTTTTCAGAATTTATTAAAAAAACAAGAGGTCCATGATGGACCTACTTCGCTCACCTTAGTCAAGTTGTATTATCTTTTAATGATGTTTTTATTTTTGTCTATGTGCTATTTGTTCAATGTAGCAGAACCATTTAAGAACTTAGGTGGAGAGTTTGTAAAATTTTTCTTAAATTCAGTCACTGTGTTCAAAGGATGTGGATTCTCGGCATCAAAAACGCCTCAAGTGTGGAGAAGCATGGGACTGAACCCATATCCACTTGCTTACACTTAAGCGATTAACCAGTAAAGTACATATTCTTTTTAATTCAGTGAATCAAAACAAAGGTGTGCAGCTCGCAGTGACACAGACAAACAGGTAATGTAATTGAGAACAAGTGACTATGGGCCTAAAAATATAAAGATCCTATATTCAGACCACCTTAATGAATCGAACAGGATCATAAATGTTAATGGTGGGACTGATGGACAAATGGGCAGAACCTTATACTTACATAGTGCCTTGCTTTCAAGCAGGTGCGACAAAAATGGAATAATGAAAATTCTACAACCTCAACATACTGTCTTATGACAGAATAAAACGACTGAAGATAAGTTTGAGATATTCCATAAAAACATTATGTTGTGGGTACTTGTAAGAAACACCCAAATGAAGCGATTCTAACAAGTACCCACAACATAAGTAAAAATCAAAATCTGTGCTTAATTATTATCGTTATTCCTCTTTATCTGTAGCCTCATCACTGTATAAGATTGCAGTAAATTGTACTTTTAAGAATTTCAGAACAAGAGTGGTAATGAGTTGAGGTGTCTGACTATTTATGTAAATTCGTTATCCAGCCAAGCTCTGCAACAGGTTAGATGGTTTTTCTCCGGCTACTCTGATTAACAGTCAGCTCGAAATAAGTAAAATAACCTTGAAAGGGCCGTGAAACCAAAATAAAAGAAAACATTAAAAAAATCATTATCCCTTCTAACTTTATAGTAATCATGCTATTTTTATATATTTACCCATCCACCCCTACCTTTGCAAAGAATGCAGGCTTCCGCAAAAGCCATATGAACTGGCTCAGCACACCGTCATTCAACTGGTGATGTGTGTGTGTGTGTGTGTGTGTGTGTGTGTGTCTGGTTGCGACAGGGAGCTCAATGCTCACTTTGAAGTATAGTGCTGCCTCACTGAAGTATCATGTCCCAGACACATTACATGATACCACACCCAGTCACATTATCCTTATACGCGGTCGACCAGTCCTAGCTCTACCCCGTAAACCTGAGTGCCAAGCGAGGAGCAGCTAGTACCATTCTTATCGACTTTGGTATGTCGCGGCCCGGGATCGAACCCGTGACCTCCCATTCCCCGGAGCGGACACTCTACCAACTGAGCTATCGGGGTCTGTTTTTCAACTGGTGAATTTATAGGAATAAATCACACCAAGTAATTTGATTGGTTAGTCTAAGGGACTCATCAGCGCCATGAGTGTATGACCCATCCAACTGAAAAGTGTCATCAGTGACACATCTGCACAGACTCAAACATATACCGGTATATGGTGAGTACAATGGAAGAAGTTTCTACCTCACTCATATTTCTTCCTTTTTTCTGGGGTTTTTTTCCTGGCCAAATTGATACACCTAGGTTTGTTTTCTGTAGCTCTAGTCCATGGACATGGTCAGGATTGACGTCGCCGCACAATGTGACTAAGCAGCTGATTAATAAGCAGAATTTTCTCACACACATTACTCTGGCAGATGATTCCACATGTTTATCGCCCCCGCCCATTGGAGCTTGGAAAAATAGATTGGGCTGCACGATACTTCCACGCAGAGTTGATACCGACCGCACATTAGCAGTAGTAATCCGCTTAGAAGGTCTAAGCCTGCCCAGAAACATTGCTGCCAGTCGGCCAGTCCATGCTTATCAACCCTATTGGTTTTATTGGGCGGCAGGAATTGAGATGTCATTTCATCTCAATGTCGGGTAAAAGTCCCACACAATTTGAAGTAACGTATCCAAAATGACCTAAATTGTGTTGACGGGGACGTTTACCCTCAAATCAAACAAACAAGATTCCACATGTTTACCTGCCTACAGAATATTTATTACCCTGTGTATAAACCTCTGAATCTCACCAGCAGAGTGTGGTATTTGACAATTTTTAGATTTTATTAGGCCGTCTATAGTCACCGTACACCTCGTACATCAGAGTTTGTGCACCTCTTTAGACATTCCTTCTTGTAGTCCTCCGCTCAAAAATGGAAAACTAAAATACATATCTAAATATGAAAAAGCAGTACACGCAATGAATCCTATCAAGTTCGACCAGACTGTTTGAAAAGTAGAAGTAAAACAAAGATCAGGAATCGATACAATTAACTTACTCCACCCATCAAAGACACCAAAGGGAAAGAAACACAAACATTTAGCGACCAGACCATAATGGAAACCTAAACAAAGGAAGGCCATAAGGACAGTTACTTTCCCATAAAATGGCCATATGTCCATCAAAATAAAAAGACACAAGTGACACAAACAGTAAGTAACAAACAACACCACAAATAAACCGCCACAGAAGAACCGCCTTGGAACGGTCAGTGGAATGATTTCCACTGGTGGGGGGGGGGGCTTAAATCGATTTTACGTGGCCACAATCCTCGCCCTTACTTCCGTCGCGATTTAGACAAATAATTTGTTCAGTCCGCATGAAGGCCTCCTAACTCATCAGTGCAACATCTCCGTGAACACAAAAATCAAAGAACCACAGAGGTGAGACAACGGTGAGGACTCGACAGCAAGAAACCACTGAAATGCTGGAGCAAAAGAAAACCAACAGTTAGACCCCGATGGGCCCATGAATAACATGAATAATGTTTGTAAAAATAGACCTGTTTATTAGATTGCACGAAAACAATTGCGCTGAAAGCTGAGTAAAAAAATCCGGCACTATTTTCCTACAGCGTTGCTGTTTATGCTTGAAATCATTCATTTCATCCCTCAGTTTCTTAACAGAACCCTTCTAGCTTTGATATTCATTGTACCGAATCGTATAGAAAGGTGTTTTGTTCAAGTCGTTGTCAGTTGGCAAACGGTGTAGAGTAGAAGTAAAACAAAGATCAGGAATTGATACAATTAACTTACTCCATCCATAAAAGACACCAAAGGGAAAGAAACACAAACATTAAGCGACCAGACCATAATGGAAACCTAAACAAAGGAAGGCCATATGGACAGTTACTTTCCCACAAAATGGCCATATGGCCATCCAAAATTAAAAGACACAAGTGATACACACAGCAAGCAACAAACATCAACACAAACAAACCGCCACAGAAGAGCCGCCCCGGAACGGCCGGTGGAAGACCCCCACTGGGGGGCTTATATCGACCCTAGAGTCTGAAGATGCTGCTTGTCACATGCCGTCTGATCTGGATCTATAAAGTTTGTATCGGTATCTGAATCGGTATCTGCAGCGATGTACAGGGTTGAAAGGGTTGACACGCTTCTCGGTACTGATCGACATCAAACATAGTATTCCGACCGCTTTGGAGCGGTCTAATTACATGCTTTAAGCGAATAACGAAGGTCCTGATCAGATGCCACATTTTGCGGCCTGTAATCAGGGTCTTCAGTATTTTCGAATGCCCCACTAAAGGGACGCTTGGCATTGATGGACAAATAAGATGCATCAGTCAAAGTTGAAGTTCATAAAACGCAGCATCTGATCGAGGCATACACTATTAATTTAAAATGCAGAAATTAAAGGGTCAAACGACTGACATGGTTTAAGCAAAACTTTTTTTTTCTTCTTTTGCGTCTTTTTATGTTCCCACTTCCACAGGAAATGGGAGGCGTTTCCGTTAGGCTTAGACATTTTTACAGAGGGGGAACAGAGTAGAACGGAAATTAATTTAACTAACTGCATAGGTTATCTCGAGCATAAAAACAAAAATGAACAGGCTCGTTTATTTATTTATTTATGTTTGCATTTCCTCCTTCGGATTTGGTATGTCTCCCTTTTCGACTAAGCCATTTAAACCATTTGGGATCTGGACACTACAGAATAATTTGGCCTAATAAATCAACCCCCTCAGTATTTTGATTTTATTTGGAAACATAAAATTGTATAAATAAAGTTTGCTCCGACTCAGTGATCAAATGCAGCGGAATACGAGTGTGTTGAAAACATCAGTATTATCACGAGTGCGATGCACGAGTGAAATATCTGATGTTTTCAATACACAGAATGATAATTTGTAGGTTGTCCTCAGTGTATAGATATGTGATCGTCAGTCGGCCCCCTTCCATCGGGGCTTGAAGAAATAGATAGGCTGCATGATGCTTCCACGTAGCGCACACGAGTACCTGCCCAGGTAAAGCGGTGCGAGTCGAACCGTCCATGCTTATAAACCCTATTGGTTTCATTTGGTGACAGGGCTTGAGGAGTCATTTCATCTCAATGTCGAGTAGAAGTCCCACACAATTCGAAGCAGCGTCTCAAAAATGGCCTATACAGTGTTGACGGGGACGTTAAACCTCAAATCAAACAAACAAACAATGTGATCATCAGCAAAGTTGGTGGAAAGTAACTCAGATACAGGAAGGTGCATGTAAATAAATAAATAAATAAATAAATAAATAAATAAATAAATAAATAAATAAATAAACAATAGTTTCTTCCAGCTAGAAAAAAATTCAACTTCTTGGAGACCTGCATCGTGTCTGTGGTCTTCCATTGAAATAGCCCGTTTGAAGATAAAAACACTCAATGATAAATTCAAAAGCAATTACGTGTGACTAGAGCGTAAATAGCCTTTAGTCATTATCTTTTTCCAGTTTTAACTAAAGAGAGTTGTAAATAGATGACATTACTCGCCCGCCTCTCAGTACTTTCAGTACTTTGATTGATTATAGAATGATTTCGCATTTCCTTTAAACAGCAGTGATGCAGGTTTCAGGAACAGCATCTGTAGAACTTCTGTCCCACCTTCACCCATTTTGTTTCAAATGGAATCTTCTTCCTTATGTAATGCAGGAGTCCTTTCCAAAATTTAGAGGTGACAAGATATATTATGTTTAAAATTAATATGGAAAATGGCAGAACCTTTAACAAACAATGTAGGCCCAGATCAGATGTCAAGTTCTGCAGCATCTGATCTTGGCCTTCACTGTTTGCCAATCCCGGAACTGAAGCTGAACTGAAATGGATTAAATTTTTACAGACCCCTTTTCCACTGGGATTTAATGACAACATTTATCATGAGGGTAATATTTCCAGAATGCCGGACTTTGATATTTTCTCACTCCTGGAATGTCGAAAACGCAGAACTAGATCTCACGGCACCAGGAAAAATGGTAACTTTAAACGTAAATCACGTGCGTTTAAACGAAACAATACTAGACTGAAGTGACTGTCAATTATATTATTAAATCATGGACGCCACTCTATGCTTTCATTTTTAAGTTCATTACCCGTTTCTGTTTTACGTCTTCTGGACACCGAGGCGAATAAATTCTACGATAGTTCTCATCAGTTATATGATGCGGCTCTCTTAACTAGAGGCTATACTCAGCCTACTCTCCGTCCTTACATTGATTCTGAAATTAATCATAAACGTCATTTCTTCAAAATATCCTTCATTAATAAGGGTATGGATTTTATAGATTTGCCCAGTATCTTCCGTGAGAGATCGGTGCTTGCTTCCATTCCTGCTTATTTTCAAAATACTGAAACACCTATAATTTGCTATAAATATAACAAACCTGTTAGATCTATCATTTTTAATTTCAATAAACTTGTTTCAGATCTTGATATTGATACTAATACTCCTGATTCATGTGATTGTAAAAACTCAGAGTATTGCTATCCTGCTGCTGGTCATGTAATTACTGGCAATTTGAAAATTATTCCTGATTCTAGGATAAGGAATATAATTTCTAAAGGACCGAAATATCGGTTTCCTTCTAAAATTGATTTCAGTAAATGTAGAGATGAAATCGCTGCTTCCTTCAATGAATTCGGTAATCGATGGTGTAAGCGAGAGTATGTTGAGTGTAAAGCCCTAAAGGACTGGAAACTTAGCATTTTAAGACTAGTGAATAAACGCATTTCTTTCTATTCTCAAAATACTAACTTATTACCTCCTAAGCCCAAGACGTCTTTACGTCATCTTAAACTAGGTATTCAAGAATTTCATAAGAAGTTTGTTTTGGCCCCTGCAGACAAGGCCGCTAACATCGTCGTCGTTGTGTGACGGCTCCACTATGTTAACACGCTTAAGCAGGAGCTTGGTGGTACTAAGGCCAATGAACTTCAGCCTTTGGCTGAAGAGAGAGCTATAGTAGATAAACATGTTTGTCTTTCAGCCACCAAGTTTGCTGTGTGTGTTAACGAAGGCCAAGACAAGCTTCCTACGCTATACTGGTTACCAAAACTTCATAAAAAACCTTACAAAGCACGGTTTATTGCAAATTCTAGTTCTTGCACTACCACTGAACTTTCTAAATTATTAACTTTCTGTCTTACTGCTATTAAAACGCATGTAATTAAATATTGTGATAAAGTCTTTGAAAGATCAGGAAGAAATCTGTTTTGGTCTATAAAAAATTCGAATGAGGTTTTAAATAAATTGAAATCTAGACAGTTTCGTGCTTCTAGTCTGTCTACCTACGATTTTTCCACTCTTTACACTACACTTCCTCATAATCTTATAAAAGAAAAGCTTAATGATTTAATTGAATGGGCTTTTCACAGAGAAGATTCTCTCTATCTTGCATGTAATGTCAGAAATGCATTTTTCACTTCTAAAGAGCATAAGAATTATACACTTTGGTCATGTCAGAAAGTGTGTGATGCCCTCACCTTTCTACTTGACAATATTTATATTAGATTCGGTACTAAGTTATTTAGACAAATTGTGGGTATTCCGATGGGTACTAATTGCGCACCTCTTGTGGCTGACCTGTTCTTGTATTGTTATGAAAGAGACTTCATTTTGTCGCTTTCCATTGATAACCAATCTGAAATTATTGAAGCTTTTAGCTCTACTTCTAGATATTTAGATGATTTATTAAATATTGATAATACCTATTTTGATGGTTTGATCAGTCAGATTTACCCCCTAGAACTTCAGTTAAATAAAGCAAATTCTTCTGATACCGAGGCCCCGTTTTTGGATTTACATCTATCTATTGGAGATGGGTTTGTTTCGTGCAAAATTTATGATAAACGCGATGACTTTGATTTTGAGATGGTAAATTTTCCTTTTTTGGATGGTGATGTTCCTCGTGCGCCATCCTATGGCGTTTATATTTCGCAATTAATTCGATTTGCTAGAGTGTGTAGTCATGTAACTGACTTCAACACTCGTAATAAATTATTAACGGCTAAACTCCTTAATCAGGGTTATCGGTACCATAAACTACGCAAAGCCTTTTCAAAATTTTATAGACGCCATTCTGATTTAATTTCAAAATTCAATATTGGACTTAAATCTCTTCTGCAACAAGGTCTATCGGAACCCGAATTTTATGGTGACTTAGTATATAAATTCAGAAAAATATATAACCGCAATGACTTCAGCACCCAATTTCGTAAAATCATTCTTCGATATAAAAAGATTGGGTACAACATGGATATTATACGACAGACTGCATGCATGGTAGTTAACCCAATCACGGTTGGCAACTTTGCTTCCCTCTTTAATTACACGCCGTTGGGTCAGGCCTCAGATTCTATGACGGCTCCAACGTAAAGGCTTATTGAAAATTAAAGAGATAATGTTGGTTGGTGCCTGATGCTCTGTCTCTGGTCGGGCTCATCGGAGTCTAACTGTTGGTTTTCTTTTGCTCCAGCATTTCAGTGGTTTCTTGCTGTCGAGTCCTCACCGTTGTCTCACCTCTGTGGTTCTTTGATTTCTGTGTTCACGGAGATGTTGCACTGATGAGTTAGGAGGCCTTCATGCGGACTGAACAAATTATTTGTCTAAATCGCGACGGAAGTAAGGGCGAGGATTGTGGCCACGTAAAATCGATTTAAGCCCCCAAGTGGCGGTCTTCCACTGGCCGTTCCAAGGCGGCTCTTCCGTGGCGATTTATTTATGTTGTTGTTTGTTACTAACTGTGTGTATCACTTGTGTCTTTTAATTTTGGATGGCCATATGGCCATTTTGTGGGAAAGTAACTGTCCTTATGGCCTTCCTTTGTTTAGGTTTCCATTATGGTCTGGTCGCTTAATGTTTGTATTTCTTTCCCTTTGGTGTCTTTTATGGATGGAGTAAGTTAATTGTATCAACTCCTGATCTTTGTTTTACTTCTACTTTGCCAGTATCCCATTCTAAGTTTTCGGCACAAACTGGGTTTAAATGATGTACTTTATTCCTATAAATTCACAAACTGAATGTAAGTGTAAATCTTGATCAGATGGCTTCTTTAGAAGCCAAGAAGCCATCTGATCAGAATCTACATTGTTTGAAAGATAAGGCATACCTAGGCTCAGCAGGGCAAGGGTTAATTTGTTTGTTTGTGTTGAGCTTTAAAATACCTCCATGTCAACACTATTTAAGCATGCCAATACTATATGCCAGCTTGATTCTTTTCTGTGCCTTGGCTCAGAAGTCTTATATTAATACTGAAATTAAATCTCTATAAGTGTATCTTGCATCATTGTTGTGTCCAACTGATATTGGATCACAGTTGGACAAGGCCTACCGTCCTTGCTGCAAGTATGGGTAGAGGGGGGGATGTTATTTCTTATGTTTCTATATACACTTCCTTCCATTCATTTGCCTCTTCTCTTCTGTCCCTCACTTTCATAACCTCCTCTATCTCTCCTACCTATTTTCTCCATTTCTCTGAGACGACACAAAATGACTCACAAGGGTTGACATGCCATTAAACCCAAAACAATCAATCAGTCAAATCTTTAGTTCATAGAGCTGTAGATATGGTGGGTATTTAGTGGTACATTAGCTAAAGTCTCCCTTATTTTTCGATAAAAATGTATGGTGTGTATACATTCATTAAGAGCAAGGTGGTTCTAATAAATACCCACAACATATGTTTTATTGATAAGGAAAATTATCCTGTAACTATCAACATATACCCACCTTATCTACATCACTCCATTCAAAATAAACAGTTTTTGGTGGTGATTCTGTATACTGCAGCGCAGATCCTTAAGCCACGTATATTATTTTCAAGAGCCTAGTAGTTATCTAGCCCATGCTGCCGCTCTGTTTATAACTAGGTCAAACACCTGGGTCCTAACCTCTAAGTGACTTCTATTATACAATGAGAGCCAGAGTCACTGCACAATTTAATGTGTATACCTCCTGGCATGACAATATTAGTCACTTCACGGTTTGTTTTCTGTCCTACTGATTCATACCATATTATGCAAGCAGTGACAGAGCTATGTATAATAGTCTATCTTCAACTGCCTGTTGATATTTTGACAGGTCTGAAACCTTGTTGTTCTTATATAAATGTACAATTTCAAAGAGTGATTAAGATGTTTCTGTTTAACCCTTCAGAATTATCTTCTGCTTTGTGTTGGCTGGTTACTTTAAAGTCATTATTGCAAACAGTGTGGATCCAGATCAGACTGGTCCTCTTATGCCCTTTTTGTTTAAATTGAGATTTAACATTCCAGTCAATACTATTTAGGTCATTTTGAAGATGTTGTATCCAATTTTGTTGGAATTTTACCCAACACTGAGAAGACATCTCAAACCCTGCCACCCAATGAAACCAATATAGTTCATGTGTATAGATGGTCCAAATTGCAAACCTTGCCTGGGCAGGCTAGACCTAAAATAATAATATCCAACAGCCATTGTGTTCAGCAAGGGAATCCATTTTAGCAGCTTTGGTAAAAGGTCACCCAAGGAACATTTCAGTAAAATTATTTCGAAATCTAGCCACTGGCTTAGGAGAAGCTGTCATCTAAAGGTCTTTTCTATTTTTGACTCTGGTGGCCATTTTGTTCATTGGAAAAAAAAAACGTTTTCGCAAGTTTGGATGAGGGCCACCCTAGGAACATTGTTGCAAAAGTATGGCAGCCATTTTGTACAGAAAAGCAGAACCGTTTTAGCAATTTTGGTAGAGGGTCAGCCAAGGACTGTCTCTGCGAAATTATTTCGAAATCAGGCCATTGACTTAGGAGGAGATGTCGTTTAAAGGTTTTTCTATTTGAAGCTCTGGTGGCCATTTTGTTCAGCGGAGTAGAACCATTTTAGCAATTTTGGTAGAGGGTCGTCCGAGGAGCACTTCTGTAAAATGATTCTGAAATCGGGCCATTGGCTTAGGCGCAGATATCGTTTAAAGGTTCTTCTTTTTTATATCTGGTGGCCATTGTGTTCAGCAGAGCAAAAACATTTTAGCAATTTTGGTAGAGGGTCACCCAAGGAACACTTCTGTGAAATTATTTTCAAATCGGAACATTGGCCTAGGAGGAGATGTCGTTTAAATTTTTTCTATTTTTTGCTCTGGCGGCCATTTTGTTCAGCAAAACGAAACCGTTTTAGCAATTTTGGTAGAGGGTCAGACAATGAACCTTCTCTTTGAAATTATTTTGAAATCGGGCCATTGGCCTAGGAGGAGATGTGATTTAAAGGTTTTTTCTATTTTTAGCTCTAGCGGCCATTTTGTTCAACCATGCAGAACCATTTTAGCAATTTCGGTAGAGGGTCACCCGAGGAACATTTCTGTGCAATGATTTTGAAATCCGGCCATTGGCTTAGGATGAGATATCGTTTTAAGGTTTTTCTATTTTTAGATATGGCGGCCATTTTGTTCAGCAGAGCGGAACCATTTTAGCCATTTTGGTAGAGGGTCACCAAATGAACATTTCTGTGAAATTATTTCGAAATCGGGACATTGGCCTAGGAGGAGATGTCGTTTAAAGGTTTTTCTATTTTTGCTCTGGCAGCCATTTTGTTCAGCTGAGCAGAACCATTTTAGCAATTTCGGTAGAGGGTCACAAGAGTAACATTTCTGTGAATGATTTTGAAATCCGGCCATTTGCCAATGAGGAGATGTCATTTAAAGAAATTGTTGACGGACAGACGGACGTACGGACGGACGACGGACACAAAGCGATCACAATAGCTCACCTTGAGCACTTCGTGCTCAGGTGAGCTAATAATCAGGTTATCTTCTAATCACTACCAATCCTTTCATCAACTTTCAAGGCTCTATCTTCAAATTTTTTGCGATACTTTGCTGACAAAATTTCATCCATTTTTTAAAGGGTCATAACTCAGACTAGGGCATAACCTTGATGAGAAAAAAATATGTTAACAACTATTTTTTCATGAGACATTTATATATGAAATTTCAAAACCCTAGCATATATGGTTCAAATGTTATACCATGCATCACAAAGCATGTAATGTAAAAATGCCCAAACTTACAAAGGGTAAGTATTTGTACTCGTGTAGTATTTTTTGGAATGTTTTCAAAGGTTAATCAGGTCATCTACTCATCACTGCAGCAATCCCTCATCAACACTCAATGCTCTAGCTTTAATAGTTTTTAAGATACTTGGCTGACAAGATTTCATCGAAACTTTTCTAAAGGGCAATAACTCAGGAAAGGGAAATACTCTTGAAGAAAACAAAATATGAGCAAGCTGTTTTTTTTTCATGAGAAATCCATATATGAAATTTCAAAACCCATGCAGGGCTCATAAGTTATGCTATGCATCAACAAGAGGCCCATGGTCCACAATGCTCAGCAGAGCTCAGGAGGCCACTGCCCACTGGCAGCAATGTATTTTAATTAACCATGGAAGCCCTGTGCCCAAGGATGCTACAGATAAAATTTGGACCCAATCAGCCAAGTGGCTTCAGATTCTGATGTCACTTGAAGGTGTTGTTGCAGGACAACAGATGACAATGGACAATTTCCCATCTGTGGCAACAAATAGGTCAAAAAGAATATTATTAAAGGATCATTTCTATGAAAGTGTGACAAATATCTTGAAGGGCATTAATGTCATTTTTTCAATTTTCCCAATTATAAGTCAATGGATTCTCTTAACTGGCCATTACAAACAAACCAAAGAGCCAAATTTCATAAACCAGAGCTCAGAAAAGGAGTAAATGCTGAGAAGGGTATGTCCGAGATTTTGGAAGTCTTCCTATGGCTTTCCTTTGGCAAACACATCAGAAATAATTCTGGAAAATGCCACATTGTAGGGAGTCAACATGATATGATTTTAATCTACCAATTATAAAGTAGAAGTAAAACAAAGATCAGGAATTGATACAATTAACTTACTCCACCCATAAAAGACACCAAAGGGAAAGAAATACAAACATTAAGCGACCAGACCATAATGGAAACCTAAACAAAGGAAGGCCATAAGGACAGTTACTTTCCCACAAAATGGCCATATGGCCATCCAAAACCAAAAGGCACAAGTGATACACACAGTAAGTAACAAACAACAACATAAATAAATCGCCACAGAAGAGCCGCCTTGGAACGGTCAGTGGAAGATTTCCACTGGGGGGCTTAAATCGATTTTACGTGGCCACAATCCTCGCCCTTACTTCCGTCGCGATTTAGACAAATAATTTGTTCAGTCCGCGTGAAGGCCTCCTAACTCATCAGTGCAACATCTCCGTGAACACAAAAATCAAAGAACCACAGAGGTGAGACAACGGTGAGGACTCGACAGCAAGAAACCACTGAAATGCTGGAGCAAAAGAAAACCAACAGTTAGACTCCGATGAGCCCGACCAGAGACAGAGCATCAGGCACCAACCAACATTATCTCTCTAATTTTCAATAAGCCTTTACGTTGGAGCCGTCATAGAATCTGAGGCCTGACCCACCGGCGTGCAATTAAAGAGGGAAGCAAAGTTGCCAACCGTGATTGGGTTAACTACCATGCATGCAGTCTGTCGTATAATATCCATGTTGTACCCAATCTTTTTATATCGAAGAATGATTTTACGAAATTGGGTGCTGAAGTCATTGCGGTTATACATTTTTCTGAATTTATATACTAAGTCACCATAAAATTCGGGTTCGGATAGACCTTGTTGCAGAAGAGATATAAGTCCAATTTTGAATTTTGAAATTAAATCAGAATGGCGTCTATAAAATTTTGAAAAGGCTTTGCTGATGCTCTGTCTCTGGTCGGGCTCATCGGAGTCTAATTGTTGGTTTTCTTTTGCTCCAGCATTTCAGTGGTTTCTTGCTGTCGAGTCCTCACCGTTGTCTCACCTCTGTGGTTCTTTGATTTCTGTGTTCACGGAGATGTTGCACTGATGAGTTTGGAGGCCTTCATGCGGACTGAACAAATTATTTGTCTAAATCGCGACGGAAGTATGGGCGAGGATTGTGGCCACGTAAAATCGATTTAAGCCCCCCAGTGGAAATCTTCCACTGACCGTTCCAAGGCGGCTCTTCTGTGGCGATTTATTTATGTTGTTGTTTGTTACTTACTGTGTGTATCACTTGTGTCTTTTAATTTTGGATGGCCATATGGCCATTTTGTGGGAAAGTAACTGTCCATATGGCCTTCCTTTGTTTAGGTTTCCATTATGGTCTGGTCGCTTAATGTTTGTATTTCTTTCCCTTTGGTGTCTTTTATGGATGGAGTAAGTTAATTGTATCAATTCCTGATCTTTGTTTTACTTCTACTTTGCGTAGTTTATGGTACCGATAACCCTGATTAAGGAGTTTAGCCGTTAATAATTTATAACGAGTGTTGAAGTCAGTTACATGACTACACACTCTAGCAAATCGAATTAATTGCGAAATATAAACGCCATAGGATGGCGCACGAGGAACATCACCATCCAAAAAAGGAAAATTTACAATCTCAAAATCAAAGTCATCGCGTTTATCATAAATTTTGCACGAAACAAATCCATCTACAATAGATAGATGTAAATCCAAAAACGGGGCCTCGGTATCAGAAGAATTTGCTTTATTTAACTGAAGTTCTAGTGGGTAAATCTGACTGATCAAACCATCAAAATAGGTATTATCAATATTTAATAAATCATCTAAATATCTAGAAGTAGAGCTAAAAGCTTCAATAATTTCAGATTGGTTATCAATGGAAAGCGACAAAATGAAGTCTCTTTCATAACAATACAAGAACAGATCAGCCACAAGAGGTGCGCAATTAGTACCAATCGGAATACCCACAATTTGTCTAAATAACTTAGTACCGAATCTAATATAAATATTGTCAAGTAGAAAGGTGAGGGCATCACACACTTTCTGACATGACCAAAGTGTATAATTCTTATGCTCTTTAGAAGTAAAAAATGCATTTCTGACATTACATGCAAGATAGAGAGAATCTTCTCTGTGAAAAGCCCATTCAATTAAATCTTTAAGCTTTTCTTTCATAAGATTATGAGAAAGTGTAGTGTAAAGAGTGGAAAATCGTAGGTAGACAGACTAGAAGCAGGAAAATGTCTAGATTTCAATTTATTTAAACCTCATTCGAATATTTTATAGACCAAAACAGATTTCTTCCTGATCTTTCAAAGACTTTATCACAATATTTAATTACATGCGTTTTAATAGCAGTAAGACAGGAAGTTAATAATTTAGAAAGTTCAGTGGTAGTGCAAGAGCTAGAATTTGCAATAAACCGTGCTTTGTAAGGTTTTTATGAAGTTTTGGTAACCAGTATAGCGTAGGAAGCTTGTCTTGGCATTCGTTTACACACACAGCAAACTTGGTGGCTGAAAGACAAACATGTTTATCTACTATAGCTCTCTCTTCAGCTAAAGGCTGAAGTTCATAGGCCTTAGTACCACCAAGCTCCTGCTTAAGCGTGTTAACATAGTGGAGCCGTCACACAACGACGACGTTGTTAGCGGCCTTGTCTGCAGGGGCCAAAACAAACTTCTTATGAAATTCTTGAATACCTAGTTTAAGATGACGTAAAGACGTCTTGGGCTTAGGAGGTAATAAATTAGTATTTTGAGAATAGAAAGAAATGCGTTTATTCACTAGTGTTAAAATGCTAAGTTTCCAGTCCTTAAGGGCTTTATGCTCAACATACTCTCGCTTACACCATCGATTACCGAATTCATTCAAGGAAGCAGCGATTTCATCTCTACATTTACCAAAATCAATTTTAGAAGGAAATCGATATTTCGGTCCTTTAGAAATTATATTCCTTATCCTAGAATCAGGAATAATTTTCAAATTGCCAGTAATTACATGACGAGCAGCAGGATAGCAATACTTTGAGTTTTTACAATCACATGAATCAGGAGTATTAGTATCAATATCAAGATCTAAAACAAGTTTATTGAAATTAAAAATGATAGAACTAACAGGTTTGTTATATTTATAGCAAATTATAGGTGTTTCAGTATTTTGAAAATAAGCAGGAATGGAAGAAAGCACCGATCTCTCACGGAAGATACTGGGCAAATCTATAAAATCCATACCCTTATTAATGAAGGATATTTTGAAGAAATGGCGTTTATGATTAATTTCAGAATCAATGTAAGGACGGAGAGTATGCTGAGTATAGCCTCTAGTTAAGAAAGCCGCATCATATAACTGATGAGAACTATCGTAGAATTTATTCGCCTCGGTGTCCAGAAGACGTAAAACAGAAACGGGTAATGAACTTAAAAATGAAAGCATAGAGTGGCGTCCATGATTTAATAATATAATTGACAGTCACTTCAGTCTAGTATTGTTTCGTTTAAACGCACGTGATTTCCGTTTAAAGTTACCATTTTTCCTGGTGCCGTGAGATCTAGTTCTGCGTTTTCAACATTCCAGGAGTGAAAAAATATCAATGTCCGGCATTCTGGAAATATTACCCTCATGAAAAATGTTGTCATTAAATCCCAGTGGAAAAGGGGTCTGTAAAAATTTAATCCATTTCAGTTCAGCTTCATGTCTTTTGATTATTTTGAATCTAGATGTAGAATTTGCATCGTAATAAAGTTTTTCCACTGGTTGTATAACAATGTTATTCACAGAATGACCTGTACGTCGAAAGTGACGGTATAAGAAAGTGTCAGTTTTCTTAGGCTTACTCATTCTACGATAACGCTCGTTCAATCTAGTTTTAAGCATGCGGTCTCCCATATAAAGTCTCCCAAACCAAACCCATACCCAAATGAGCACCCATGTGGACTGTATCTGAAATATTAGGTGTTTTATAAAGTAGAGATTGTGGGGCATGGACCCAATGGAGCCCTGGTTGGTGTCTTATCAAAAGGAACAGAGACATATATGGTTAATCTGTGGGGATATGTATCGTTCCTGAGATGTAAGGCCTTTTAAGCAATGGAGGGATTCGGGCATGGCAGATCCCAGAAAGGCCCAAGATCGTTGTCACTGAATATGTCTTATCATAAGGACCAAAAGTATATTGGTGAAATGGTGGGGATCTGAATGGTTTCTGAGATATGAGGCCTTTTTGTGAAGTGGCGGGGAGAGAAATGTCCCCTGCGGACCCCCGAAGACGGGGGTGACTCCCGAAGACGGGGGTGACTAAATGTGTCTAATAACAATGAACAAGAATATATGTGATTATAGGATGGGAATTTGAATGGTTTCTGAGATATGTGGCCTATTATGAAGTGGAGTCTTATCGTAAGAAACAAGTATATGGTTAAGGGGTCGTGGAGAGAAGAATGCATTAGGTAGAAAAGGACATTAACTCTAAATATACAGAACACTTGCTAAGCTTTAACAAACTGTTTTGGGCGTAAATTAAACGTTACATTAACGTAGAAGTAACGTTACGTCGATGACGTGGGTTGCTAGGTATTAGGAAACAATGGAAGTCGCGTTTTCGTATGGGCTAAGTAAAATATGTATAAACTGTTATTAAACTGGGTTGTTTTAAAGGAATTTATTTTTTTGGTGTTGATTCCCTAATCGGGAAAACCTAAACACCAAAAACTGGTAGCAGAGCAAGGTTGTAACATTCTATCGAGGACAATTCGTTTCAGAACAAAAATATGGTATTTGCGGAACGCAACAACGGACATGATCGTGGCGAAATCGGCAACGCCGCGGGAACAAACATGGATTATATGGACATGGAAACATCGTTAAAACTGGAGAAGTTTCGCGCTAAATCGACATTTACACGTCTCAAAAAACAAGTTGATATTCTTAGTAGAAAGTGAAGGCATCGGAACTAGCCGCGAGGTACAGGAGGCTTGCGACAATTTGGATAACAGCTTAGAGAGAACGATGGATGTGATGACACGATTGTCGGGACTTTATATGAACATTAAGGAAAGGGAAAAAGCCAAGAAAGTCGCTCTCGAGACGGATACATTAGAGGGGGACTACAATTCTGCGTACGACGTAGCAAGACATTATCTTCGTTCGCTTAAAGGGGAACAGTCAAGTGGAACATCAGAAATTCTGGCGATCGACTTGCTCAATAGAATGAACATTGACGATAATTCAGGGACATATAAAAAGCAAGAATCAGCTGGTTTACAAGAAACCTCGAAGAAGGTAGGATTTATCCATTCTATAGAAAACTAGAGCTGTCAGTGAAACTGACTAGGGCCCCGGCAGCGCTATCAGAGGAGTAGGAAAATTTGTGGACGGACAGACGGACAGACAGACAGACAGACAGACAGACGGACGGACAGAGTGATTACTATAGGGCACCCATACTTTCAGTGCGGGGCCCTAATAATCATTGACTTGAATAAGTGGAAGATACAGGACTGATAACAGGCATTGAAACCGAGTCACAGCATATATCAGAAAAACAGCAAAGAACTGCCGGTATTATGAACTGGGTCGCTAATAATTTGGCCACGCCTAAGCAGCATGAAAAGTCCCAAGAATACAGCAGTATGAGTCCAGAAGGAAATCAAACCACAATGAATGCACAGGCTGTGCCATTCGAGCCGGCAGTGAGCTACACAGTCCCTTCCATTGGGCTTGATATGTGGCGACAACTCAAACGGGTGGAGGTACCAACATTTTCCGGCGACAAGAAAAATTACCAAAGTTGGAAGGCAGCTTTCCTGTCTTGTATCGACAGCGCCCCCGCCACAGGAGAGTACAAGCTACTATAACTTCGCAAGTATCTTTCTGGAGATGCTCTCAAGGTTATAGACAGTCTTGGGCATTCGGCGACAGCATATGAGGCTGCAAAAGACAGATTAGAGCGGAAATATGGCGGAAGGCGTCGGCAAATCGCGATCTATCTGGAAGAATTAGAACAGTTCAGACAGATACGACATGGTAATGCACGAGACATAGAAGAGTTTGCGGATCTTCTTGATATCGCCATGATAAACCTAAAAGAAGCCGGTCAAGATTATGAGTTGTGTGATGGTTCTCTTTATACCAAACTACAGCGCAATACCAGAAACAATGTTAACGAAATACAATAGCTGGATTTTTGAAAATCACAAGGATGAATCGGTTATGACCTTACGGACATGGGTACTCCAAGAGGCAGAATTCAGAACAATCGCATCAGAGACAGTTCACGGCTTTACTGACAGAATGGCTAGTAATGCTCCAGCACGATCTGTATCTAGATATGGAAATCAACGGACATTATTTGGAGAAATAAAGGATAAACTGAGCTTACCTAAACTTATTTGCCGGGAATGTGGAAAACAGCATGGTATATGGAGCTGTCGGATATTTGCGCAGAGGAGCGTTCGGGACAGGTGTAATATAGCAAAACGATTGCGGCTATGCTATCGGTGCCTCGGCGAGGAACATCAGGGCAAATCATGCCCACGAAGTTGAACCTGCAGACTGGACGGTTGTGTCGATTTGCAACATAGGTTACTTTATAAGCAAAAGACGGGCGAACAAAGGGCACCTGTAAAAGACAAAACGGAAGTAAAGCGTGCAGAAGATAATGGTATTTCGAGAAACAGGCGTGCAGGGCAGGACAACGTATCAACAGACCGGGCTACTTTCCTCACGGAGGAGAATGATCCAGCACAAGAGACAACAATGGTGGCGCAAAGCGGCATACGACCAGAATGTATTAGTTTACCCGTCATTCTGATAAATGTAGATCGTTCGCTCAGGGTAAATGCATTGCTTGACGACGCTAGCACGAAAACCTACGTGAATGCAGATGTAGCAGCCGAGCTAGGCCTGCAAGGCAGAAAGGTAAGGGTCAAGGTCATTGTGTTGAATGGTCAGATCGAGACCTATGAAACAAAACCTGTCGACGTCACACTACAGAGCGTAACAGACAATGTGAGCATGAAGATCAAAGCATATACAGTTAATAAGGTTACTGGGAACCTGCCTGTTGTAGATTGGAAAAGTTACAGGCAACAATGGCCTCATCTAAATAATACTGATTTTCCATCTTCGTCAAGGAAACACATTATCGACGTGCTCATAGGGCTGGACTGCGCTGACCTTCTCTACGCCATTGAGAAAGAAGAGGAAAGCCGGGAGAACCCATAGCTAGACTAACACCGCTTGGTTGGACATGCGTAGGAAGCCCGGGCACATATTACGAACCTACTCGGCAAACAAACTTTGTCTATACTTATTTCTTGAGGGAACAGGCCGAAATTGATCAGGAGAATAGAACCCTAAAGAAGTTCTGGGAAATTGAAGATGTCTCATCAGATCAGGATGTACCAATCGTGTGAATAGAGGAACAGATGGCTCTGCAGAAAGTAGAGAAGACTATCGTCTATGAAAATCAGATGTCCAGGGTCAGTTTACCATGGAAAACAAGGAACCTGCATTACCAAATAACTATGAGATGGCAATCCGCAGACTTGAAAATACAGAGAAAAGATTAATGAAGTCACCGGACATCGCATCTGCATATAACCAGTGCACTGAACAATATCTAGAAAAGGGCTATGTCAGGAAAATTTAACAGCAGAAACGACCAACATCAAAGTGGTACCTACCACATTTCCCGATACTAAGACCAGACAAAGATAAGGCAAAGACAAGAATTGTATTTGACGCATCGGCGAAATATGAAGGTATGTCACTAAACGACGCGATCTACCAAGGACCAAAGCTGCAGCGCAATCTGTTTGACGTATTGTTGCGTTTTCGAAGGAAACCAGTAGCAATGTATGTGACATTGCTGAAATGTATTTGCGTATTGAGATAGCACCAGAAGATAAGCCATACCATCGGTTTCTGTGTAGGGGAATAGACAGGAACCGCCAGCCAGATATATACGAATTTGACAGGGTCGTCTTTGGGGTGAACTCCTCCCCATTCCAGGCGCAGTTTGTCTTGCAACACCATGCGCAAAAATTGCAGAACGATTTTCCAATTGCTGCAGAAACCATTCAAAAGGCGACCTATATGGATGAGTCGATGGATTCGGTGTCCAGTGAAGAGCAAGGAATAGAACTGCATAAACAACTTTCCCTTTTACTGACAAAAGCGGGTATGCATGCGCGGAAATGGTTGTCGAATTCCTCAAAGGTGCTGAGTGAAATCCGGATCCAAGATCGCAAGTTGGAGGTTGATCTAGACCGTGAAAGTTTGCCATCCACAAAAACTTTAGGTGTTTGGTGGTCAGCTGACGATGACGTGTTTACCTTCAAGCAGAATGCACCTGGGGATGATATGTTATACACAAAGCGCAATTTCTTGAGGAAGATCGCCACGCTCTTTGATCCCATAGGCTTGATAGCTCCATATACTATACGTGCAAAATTATTATTACAAGAAATGTGGGCGGCTGGATTGGAATGAGACGAAGAACTGAGCGACACACTGATCAACACAGCTTGGGCTTGGTTTGCCGAACTCACAGTTTTGACACATCTACATATACCAAGATGTC
Source organism: Lucinisca nassula (assembly GCA_963580285.1). Classification (NCBI taxonomy): domain Eukaryota; kingdom Metazoa; phylum Mollusca; class Bivalvia; order Lucinida; family Lucinidae; genus Lucinisca; species Lucinisca nassula. The sequence continues at coordinate 814,104 of CAUZLF010000001.1, forward strand.
TGCTTAAAAAGGGCAAAGCAGTAGATACGGTCACCTTGCATACGTTCGTAGATGCTTCTGAAAATGCATATGGCGCCGTTACTTATGCAAGATACAGCTACAAAGATGGGTCAATATCGACAAATATAGTGGCTGCTAAGACACGTGTTGCACCCAGTAAGGCATTGAGTATTCCTCGTCTGCAGTTGATGGGTACTGTTATAGGTGTGCGACTAACAACAAGGATATCAACCGTTATGAACTTAAATATGAATCAGTTGGTTTACTGGTCAAACAGTTTAAATGTGTTATGGTGGATACACGGGAGAAGTCGGGAGTTTAAATCTTTTGTCACAAACAGGGTCGGCGAAATACAGTCCAATACCGATCCAGCACAGTGGAGATACGTCCCGACCAGTTTAAATCCAGCTGATATCCTAAGATAGGGTATGTCAGCAGTGGAGCTTCTAGACTGTGAAAAATGGTGGAGAGGGCCAGAATTCTTGAGACTGCTAGAAGATGCTTGGCCAGCCAGGAAGATACAAGATAAACACACGGGATATGATGAATTGAAGAGACCAGTCCGGTCACAGAAAGGATGCTCAATATCTGAAAACAGAACTGAAATCCGGCCTGAGTCTGTATTCGTCAGTTTTACAAACACGGATGTGGAATTTCCATTAAGCCCATGCAATTATTCGAGCTGGCTAAGACTGAGGAGAGTTATGGCATGGGTGAATCGCTATATAGACAACTGTGGTAAACAGAAAGAGGATAAAATCTCAGGAGAGCTTCAAGCTGATGAGCTGAAAAGAGCAGAGCTGCAGCTAATTCAATATGCACAGGTTACTGAATTTAGGGAGGCATGGAAAGTTTTAGCAAGACAAAAATCGTTACCAGCGAAGAGCAAACTACTAGGACTACAGCCTAAACTAGATGATGATGGGCTCATGCAGTCGAACGGCCGCCTGAAGCATGCAGAGTTTCTGTCTTACGAGGTAAGATTTCCGATCATCCTACCACGTAGAAGCTGAGTGACCAAGCTCATCATTAAAGATCAGCATGAAAAGGGAAAACATGCAACAGGAACCAATCAGACACTTGCAGCATTATCCTCTAGATATTGGATACAGTCCGGCCGTGAAGCGATTCGTGCATGGGAGAAAGAATGTGCTGAGTGTCGAAGGAGGAAGTCGAAGCCTTGCCAACAAACAATGGCACCATTACCAACTTCGAGACTTAAAACGTCACTACGGGCGTTCACCAGATGTGCAGTAGACTTCGCAGGACCATTCATTACTGTACAAGGCAGAGGGAAACGTCGCGAAAAAAGATATCTCTGTCTCTTCACTTGTTTAGCCACAAGAGCGGTACACTTGGAAATGGCATTCGGGCTGGACACTGATTCACTCCTGAATGCCTTTTACAGAATGTCAAGTCGAAGAGGTCTACCAGAGGAGATAATTTCGGACAATGGGACTAATTTTAAAGGAACGGATGCTGAACTTAAGGCATTAGTAGCGAGGTTAGATGACGAAAGAATCAACCAGTCGATAGCGAACAAGGGAGTCACGTGGCACTTCAATCCGCCACTGGCTCCGCATTTTGGTGGCATCCATGAAACCAGGGTGAAAGCAACGAAGAGAGGAGAGCAATGTATGCTATACTAGGTAAAGCGGACGTCAACGATGAAGAACTGATAACAGCGATAACTGGGGCCGAGGCATTGCTGAATTCGAGACCACTTACATACCAGTCTGCAAGTCCAGCTGACGATACACCACTGACTCCAAACCATTTCCTTCATGGTCAGATTGGGGGTCAGTTTGCGCCTACCTCTGTCGACGAAACAGAATTCAGTCCAAGAAAACGATGGCGTCGGAAAAAAGAGCTGTTACGCCACTTCTGGACGAGATGGCTACAGGAGTGGTTACCGGGACTTAACGCTCGAAAGAAATTGTTCAAGAATCAACGAGACGTACAAATCGGGGATGTGATGTTAGTAATCTCACCGGATACTCCACGAGGAAATTGGCCGTTGAGGCGAGTGTTAGACGTTTATCAAGGAGAAGATGGCCATGTACGTGTTGCAAAGCTACAAGTTGGGTCGGGGACCTTGACGAGACCAGTGATGAAACTGTGTCCCCTTGAGTTGGATCTTTAACGATATAAATATAATTTTTGATTAACTCACTTCCATAAGAGTATTATCAATTTCTTAATAATTCAGAGTTAAACATTTGCTTGTTTTTATCAAAGAACATTTAAGCAATAACTTCAAAGCTATTTTAAACTTATACAGGTGCGCGGAACATTATAATTTACATCATATTTAGGTTTGGATACAGTTTTAATATTTATCAAAATGAACATTTTGAGGAGGGGAAGATGGAGAAAAGAATGCATTAGGTAGAAAAGGAAATGAACTCTTAATATACCGAACAGTTGCTAAGCTTTAACAAACTGCTTTGGATGTTCATTTAACGTTACATTAACGTAGAAGTAACGTTACGTCGATGACGTGGGTTGCTAGGTATTAGGAAGCAATGGAAGTTGCGTTTTTCGTATGGGCTCAGTAAAATTTGTATAAACTGTTATTAAACTGGATTGTTTCAAAGGAATTTATTCTTTTGGTGTTGATTCCATAATCAGGAAAACCTAAACACCAGGTGGGGATCTGAACGGTTTCTGAAATATACTGATTTTAGCGAAGTAAAGGGGTAGGGCATGACCCGTGGCATCCCGGGGGACCCGCATGCTGGTGTCACTGATTGCGTCTTATCATAAGGACCAGGAATATATATGGTTTATGGGTGGGGTGTCAATGGGTGAAGTCAATGGGTGGAACATGGCCCGGGCACGCCCTGTGTGGCCCCTAGGTTGGTGTCACTGAATGTGTTTTATCATTGAACAAGAATATATATGGTTTAAGGGTGGGGATCTGTAAGATTTTTGGAATATTTGGCCTTTTATGACGTGGAGGGTGTTGGGCATGGCCCGGCACATCACGGGGGACCCCCCAAGTTGGTGTCACTGAATGCAACTTATCATAAGGAATGAGAACAATTATGGTTTATGGGTGGGGATCTCAATGATTTCTGAGATAAAATGGCATTTTATGAATTGGAGGGGGTGGGGCATGTCCTCATCACATCCCGGGGGACCTACAGGTTGGTGTCACTTAATCACTCATTCTCAAATGAATTGGGATATTGCAGTCGCCGTATATTTTCTGAAAGCAAGCAGTCATTTTTAACCAATGCATACGTTTATATGACAGAACAACACGTCCCGAAGATATGATGATAAACCTCCTGTAGAAAAGTACCTTTTCAGAGAAAATGAGCCTCGGGAAAACCTGGTTTTGTAATGTTCGAGACTGTCGCTTTTCGAATTCTCTTTGTTTGCGCACTTACAAATTTGAAATTCCACTAGTAAGAAAACGGTTCGGTGGTTTCCATAAATTCTACATATTCTGGGTAGGGAAATAACTACCATTAGCAGGACCACATGGAGTCTTACTAAGTATTTTTCCCGGATTATGGCTGTCGCCGAAATTTAATTAAACATTGTAATGTACGAGACGACGTTTTTCTTCTTGTTATTTCAAAACAACGTTTAGGTTTTTATACACGGAAACAGGACCAAATGGAGATTCTATATTATATTAAGCATATAAGGTTGTTTGATATTACCTGTACAATAGGAGATGAAAAATACTTGCCATACAAAAATGTGCATGGATTTGTTGCAAAAATGCGTGTAATGTTCGCGATCATTATACCAGGCTTATTACGTATGTCTGGACAAAAAATGCTAGATTGAGATAAGCTCCCGCAATGTGTGACTAACACAAATACATCATCTGGAACGAAAAAAATATTTTGATGTTGAAATTCCCTCATTTCCAGTGTTTTGTAATGTTCGAGACCGGTAATGTTCAATACCGAAAATTGTTAGTCTAACAGCTTGATCTCAATGCTCTCACGTGGGACAGTTTTCCGTTACCAGATTACGTAGTAGAAAGATCTGCAGACGACATGGTTGTGTTTTCCGGTGTTTGATGGGTAAGGGAGTCGGCAGACAATACCACATTAAGGGAAAACAGAAGTCATATTTTGTTTTTAAATACCTGCATAGAAACTTTTTATCTTTTTCCAATATTATTTGTCACAATTAATATTGTTCAATTAAGAATATGCCACCACACATCATTATTAATGAACAACATTTGCACGCTTGCAAGATCATTATTCTATTGCAATAAGCACTGGGTGTATGCGATGAAATGTCCGCTACATTTGGTATCGAACATGACAGGTTTGCTATGTTGACCGTCCAGGGATAATGACTGCAAATAAATGAACAATTTTGAATTGTGCAACCTTAGTTGTGTAAAATGAACACGTTTAGTGATATACATGTTTGCTACATTTCTACCAATAGCTGCAAACGGTAACAATGTTGATTCCAAATTTATTACTTATTTTCGATTTTGGATTTGAGTCCCATAGCTTATAACCTTTTCCAAAATTTTATTTGCCAGAATGAAAATTTTCAATATAAAATGTGCACTGTTAGAAAGGCACTTCAACTCTCAAGTTTGTATTTCCAAATGCATATTTTGAATGTTAAAAACATTGTAAGTGCAGTTTATGTTACTAACATCATTGTATCGAACATTACAAATTGTATCGAACACCCCCACCTAAAATAAATGTGTATATTTTAGGGTATGCTGGTTTACTCTTGCTTATGTTCCTAGCTACTACAAATACAATATTAGATTCATTTTCTATTTTACAGATAAAAATGGTAAAGTGGCATAGCATGTCCCTTTACCGTGTATGGTAATGTCCGAGACCAGCATAGCTTCCATTTACAGACATGCATTTGTATACATTTCTGAGAACTTATTTACAAACTTCACAAAACGTGTTACTTTATTTCAGCTGGTAGACAAAATTGGTTACGCTTTGAAGACTTTTGTATAGACAAATATTACTCTGGAATCCACTGTAATGTTCGATACTGTAGTCTCGCGGCTGCATTATTAATTTTAGATACTTGATTATTGATAACATAAGGCCATGCGGTTGTTGTGTGTTAATATGTGATAAATATGTCTTTTAATGTTTCGGCTGCCTTAAAAAAGCAGTTTATCTGTCAGGAGAGCATTTTTTATGCATAAAAGTATATACCGAGGCTATTTTGCGTAATAGCGACACCATGTTTTAAAAGCATATAACTGGACATGCACTGTTGCATTAGTTAGATCCAAAATATGAATGAAAATGACACTAACAGCTATATTGTCAGTTTATCGCGTTAGTAAACTACTTGACTTATACAAACAAAATCACTGTAATGTCCGCGACTTTTTACATATAATTAAAAAAACCTATTGCTTATGTTGATCGTTTATCTAAAGTAATATTCCTTCTGTTACTTATTTACCACTCAATACCTGTTCAAATGCAATAGTCGTAAGTGATCTAGCTATTATGTGCTTCTCTTAAAACAAAACAAAAGTTGTATGTTTTCAGAAAACTATTTCTTTTTCTGTATTCTCTAACCAATCTCGAATTTTATTCTAAATGGCTATTCATTTCTTTACCATATATATGACCATATGTTCAATTTTGTTCCCGCTTAATAACCCGGTCGTAAGTTTCTGTCATTGCGAGCTGCGGTCTCTTGAGTTTTGTGATGTTATAGACGGGGGCAACGAACAGGTAGATTGTAGCGTACATTTCTCACAATCAAGATTTATCAAACTACCGACATATTTCTAGCTGTTGGGGTGAAATGACTTTTGATTTCTTGATCAAGGAATTTTAACTGAGTATAGGTACATGTTAATACTTTATTTTGAACATATCGGTGACTGAATCTAAGTAACTTTATAATTTGACTTTTTAAGCGGCTAAAATCCCAATTCATTTGAGAATGAGTGAATGCGTCTTATCATAAGGCACAAGAATATATATGGTTCAGGGATGGGGACCTGAATGATTTCTGAGATAAATGGCCGTTTATGAAGTGGATGGGTCGGAGCATGTCCACGGCACATCCCGGGGGACCACCAGGTTGGTGTCACTTAATGCATCTTTTCATAAGGAACAAGAATATATATAGTTTAGGGGATGGGCAGATGTAAGGTTAAAGTTTCTGAGATATAAGGAGTTTTATGAAATGTAGGGGTTGGGCATGGCCCCGGCACAACCTAGGTGACCCCAGGTTGACATGAAAGCATATGGCTAAGAGAAGTGTAATCATGGAACATTTCTTTGTAAGTTTTGTCGAAATATTTATGACTTGGCAGTAAATGCCATTTTTCAGTTTTCCACATTATAAGTCAATGGAAATTCTAAGTTGCCATAGCAACAAAACTAAAAGGCCAAATTTCATAAAAAAAAAACACAAAACCTGTAAAGGCAAATATGGTGAATATTTCATATAAAGTCTCAGCCTCCTAGAGCATACTCAGGGTATGGTTTCTGCGGAGATGATATTTTCAAGTATTTTTTTTTTTTTTTTTTTTTTGGCTTTTTTTTTTTTTTTTTGGCATTTTGGTTTCCCTGGCAACCAATGAAAATGAACAGTAGGCCTAGAATCATATGGCAGATAGTAGATTGCCTATGGAACATTTCTATGAAAGTTTTGTCAAAATATCTGCAATGCCTTGGCAGTAAATGCCATTTTTCAATTTTCCCGATTAGAAGTCTATGGAAACTCTAAGTTGGCATAGCAACAAAACTAAAGAGCTGATTTTCATAAAAAAAAAACTTTCAATCCCCCAGCCCAAGGATGCTTCAGATAAAATTTGGGCCCAATCGGCCCAGTGGCTTCAGAGGAGAAGATGTTTAAAAGTATTGACGCCAGACGACATACGACTTACGACGACATACGACGACGACGGACAAGTGCCTATCCTATAAGCTCCCCCCGGAGCCTTCGGCTCTGGTGAGCTAAAAAGTGTAACGGACACATGGATGGATGGATGGACAGATGGAAGGATGGACGGACTGATGGACAGATATATGTACAAACCTCCTAGAAGCAATATCCCCTCCAAATTCTTTGAAATTGAAAAACTTTCAAAACTAACCTGGCACATGCATAGTCTTACACTTGAAGGTTTTTCCATCACCTTCTAAACTAGCTACAGTGGTTGAAATGATTGAGATTGTCAAAAATCTACATTCATATTTATAGTCTGTTATTCGCTCTGGTAAATGTTCTTTTACTCTGACGTCAACCTGAAAGCAAACCAGCAGTTATGGCGAATGAATACAACTTCAAGAGAGACAACTCGTTATTTCCCCTGAGTCAACCCACACTAACCATTTTTGTACCAAATGGAATCTTCCTCCTTATTTATAACAGGAGTCCATTTTGAAATATAGGGTTGTCAGGTTTTGTTTTCTTCAAAATTTGTTTGGAAAATGACATAACGTCTTGCAAACAATGTAGGTCCTGATCAGAGTTCTGCGGCGTCTGATCTTGGCCTGTACAGTCCTGGTACAAAAAGGGTTAAAGAGGCTCATTTTATGTGAAAACGAACACGAAGGAGAGTTTTTGTCAGTTCTCCATATAAGCCTGTTACCTATGTTGTGGGTATTCAATAGAACTACCTCGATGGGGCGGTTCTAATACCCACAACATAGGTTTATATGCAAAAATAAGAAAAACTATCATTCAATTATCACAAAATACCCACCTTATTTGTCGCTATGGTCTGATCAGAACCTTCTCTGTTTACCAGTGCCCCATATTGGATAACAATCTACGAGTATAAATCAACTTAATCAAATTAAGATGATGCTAGGTGTCTGTGATGTTGATTAAACTAGTACATCACTCTAATTAACTGGTAACATTATGTGTTATCAATGATACAGTCACCTTCAAAAAATTACTGGATAACATAATGTATTTAGATGACAAAATACTTGAAATTTTCATTAAGATCCTGCCAATTCTCACGCATTTTTGTGCTCAGATTCCCACAATGCTTAAATATAGTTTTTCTTTTCTGAGAAGCTAATAAGCTGACAGGGTTCAACATTCACTTTTAGAATAACCGAATAACTCTGCCAAGTGGTTCTGGAGACTTTCTTAAACTTTCTTACCATACATGTGCAAGGTGGCCATCTTGTTTAAATGGCCTAAACGATTTTAACAAACTTGTTTTCAACCATTGCCAAACGGCTGAATATGATATTGTTTTAAAATCAACCCAGTTGTTTCATACAATAAGTTTGAAAATATGGTTCTTGAGATGTTTTTAAAAACTTTTAATCATACATGGGCAAAGTGGCCATCTTTTTCAAGTGGTCTAAACAATTTTTACAAACTTGTTTCAGCCATTGCCAGAAGACTGAATATGATATTATTTTAAAATCAACCCAGTTGTTTCATACGATCAAATTGTGAAAATATTGTTCTGGAGATGTTTTTAAAAACTTTTTACCATACATGGGCATGGTGGCAATCTTGATTCAGTGGCCTAAACAATTTTAACAAACTTGTTTTCAGCCATTGCCAGAAGGCTGAATATGATATTATTTGAAAATCAACCCAGTTGTTTCATACACTGTTTGAAAATGTTGACAGCTCGGAATGTCTGAAAAGGCATACAAGAGTAAACAAAGTATAGTTACTTATTGCAAACATTCACAACTACAGACTTCATTGTAGTGATTGTAATAAGTACTCACAACCTGTGTTTGTAACAGGAAATAAGGAAAATTATTCGGATGGGTGTCATCCTCAAGGCTCTGTCTACTACGCTTAAAATACTGCCACCCATCCACCTTTTCACTGCAGCATATGAAGGGGCATCTTTCCCTAGTGTTGCTACCCATTATCATAATGGACATCCTTAGGTGTTAAACCTTATTTATGCTAATATAGAATCTCTGCTCTTTCACCGACTTTGTCCATTTTGCAAAAGCTGCTTGTCTTGTTTACTTTAGAGTGCTACCTCGTCGATATAAACTAACCAAATGCGACCAGTCCTTGGGTACCCGGCCCTATATAGTCAAAGAAAAGTAGGACTTAAAAAGAACATCCCTGCGTACCTCCTTCAATACGAGGATCACAAAATATAAATTAGCCCTCGTAAATCCCCTTCAGTATCTATAAACTTTTGCCAGCGGTGTTTAAGGGCCCCAATGTCACTTCTATATAACTTTTCTTGGCTATTCAGAAAGTCATCCACTGCATATATGGCGTCATCATCGGACTGAAAGTGAGTGCCTCAAAAAGCCGTTGTCAGTTTTGGAAATAGATGAAAGTCTGATACAGCGAGATCAGTTGAATAACACAGATGCTCTATCAATTTAAAGCAACAGTCGTGAATGGTGGCCACAGCAATTACAGACGTGTAAACAGGAGCAATGTCCTAATGGAACAACACACCTTTAGTGAGCTTTCCGCTGCGCTTAAGTTTAATGTTTTCCCCTAACTGCGTCATGAGTGAACCAAAGTATTTGCCACTGATCGTTTTTCTCTTTTGGAGATAATCTATCGGAAGAATAGCATCTGCATCCCAGAAAACGGAGGCCATAAACTCCCCAGCTGATGGAACAGTCTTTGCCTTCTTTGGCGGGGTTGAACAAGGGTGCTTCCATTATTTCGATTAGTGTTTGGCCTCTGGGATAAAATGATGGACCCATGTTTCATCCATAGAGACAAATCTCTGAAGAAAGCTAGCAGGGTCTTCCTAAAAAATGTTCAGATCAGTACGCAATAATGTGCACCCGGTGTGCTTCTGATCAACTCTCAGAAGTCTTGGTACCCATCAGGCAAGATCCTCTGGCAGAGTGGATCGCACTCTTTCCTGTGAAATGCCAACTCTACTGGCTATTTATCTTTCTATGACTCGTCTGTCAGCAATAACAATATCATGGACTTAAACAATTCTAATGAAGTTTTAAATAAATTGAAATCCATAAGTTTTCATGCTTCAAGTCTGTCTATATTATGATTTTCCACCCTTACACTTCACTTTCTCATAATCTTATAAAAGAAAAACTTACTGATTTGATTGAATGGACATTTCATAGGGAAGACTCTCTCTATCTTGCATGTAATGTAAGAAATGTTTTTTTTTTTCATTTCTGAAGAGCATATAAATTATACTTTATGGTCATGTCGGAAAGTGTGTGAATCTCTCACCTTTCTACTTGGCAATATTTACATAAGATTTCGTACTAAGTTATTTATACAAGTTGTTGGTATTCCGATGGGTACTAAATGCGCACTCCTTGTGGCTGATCTGTTTTTGTTTTGTTATGAGAGAGACTTCATGGTGTCCTTTTCTGCTGAAACCAACTCAGAAATCATTGATACTGAGGCCACGTTTTTTGATTTCGATCTAACTACTATGGATGGGTTTGTTTCTTACAAATTTTATGATAAACGCGATGATTTTGACTTTGAGATTGCAAATTTTCCTTTTTTGGACGGTGAGGTTCCTTGTGCGGCATTCTATTGCGTTTACATTTCGCAATTAATTCGGTTTGCCAAAGTGTGTAGTCATGTAATTGACGTCAATATTCATAATAAATTGTTTACTGCTGAACTTCTTAATCAGGGTTATCGGTACAATAAACTACGCAAAGCCTATTCAAAATTTTAAAGACGTCATTCTGATTTAATTTCAAAATTCAATATTTGACTTAAATCTCTTCTGCAAAAAAGGTCTATTGGAACTCGAATTTTATGATGACATAGAATATAAATCCCCCAAAAATATATAACCGCAATGAGTACAGAATCAAATTTCGAAAACTCTTTCTTCGATATAAAAAGATTGGGTACAACATAAATGTTATACGACAGACTGCATGCATGTTAGTTAACACGATCACGGTTGACAGCTTTGCTTCCTGCTTTAATTGCACGCCGCTGGGTCGGGCCTCAAATTCTTTGACGGTTCCAGCGTAAAGGCTTACTGAGAATTAGAGAGAATCTTATTCTATAGTATGCATCTTGCCGTCTAGTCTTCACCATTATTTCATCTGTATGGTTGATTTTTTGTGTGTGTTCACGGAGATGTTGTACTGATGAGTTAGGAGGCCTTCATGCGGAGTAAACAAATTATTTGTCTAAATCGCGACGGAAGGGGGAGTATTGTGACCACGTGAAATCGATTTAAGCCCCCCCCCCCCCTCAGTGGAATTCGTTTCACTGATCGTTCCAAGGCGGTACTTCTATCGTGGTGTATTTTGTTATGGTTTGTCTTTGAGTGTTTGTATCGCTTATATTATTTTGTTTTAGATAGCCATTTGGCCATTTCGTGGGACAGTAACTGTCCTTTTGGCTTTCCGCTATTGATGTTTCTTTTAGGGTCTGTTGTTTCATGTTTGTGTTTCTTTCACTTTGGTGTCTCTGATGGGAGATGTGGGTTAATTGAATCGATTCCTGATCATTGCGTTCACGTCTATTTTTCATTGACCATTTCTGATATTTCAGTATTGACAGGCCTTCCAAGACGGGCTAATCCTCAAGGCTCTGTCTGCCGTGCTTAAATTCCGCTATCATACTTTTCACTTTAGCATATGAAGGAGCATCTTTCCCTAGTGTGCTACCATATCATTATGGATATCCTTAGGGGTTAAACCTTTTTTATGCAAATATTGGATCACTTCTCTTCCACCGATTCCGTTCATTTTGCAAAAGCTGGTTGTCTTATTTACTTAAGAGTACTACCTCATCGATATAAACTGACCAAATGAGACCAGTCCTTGGGTACATGGCCTATAGAAGGACTTCAAACGGACATCCCTGCGTACCTCCTTCACAATATATCCCTCTAGATAGCAGAAACCCATATAAATATTTAGGGATTAATTTTGCTTTTAAGCAACTGCTTAAGAACTATTTGCAAATAGAGAAGGTTCTGACCAGATGCTGCATTCTGTGTCTGATCTTGGCCTTCACTGTTTACTTATACCCCATATAATATTGGATTATTCTGTATAAACTGAATTAAGGATGATTCCAGGTGTCATTAATGTTGACTAAACGTATACATCACTGTGGTAAACTGGTAATACGTTGTCAACTAAATGATATAGTTGTCTCCAAAAAGACAGGAAAACCGATTATATTTACGGAACCCTGGAACGGACATGCAATTTATTTAAGATATTATCTTGTACGCACAACATATTTCAAATAGAATTGCATGTCTCTTCCCGAGTTCCGTAGTAATAACATGACGAAATACTTTATATTTTAGTTAAGATCCATCCAATGCGTATGGTTTTTTTGTGCTCAGATTCTCCAAAATGATGAAACATAGAACACATTTTTCTCTGATTAGCTGACAGGATTCAACATTAACTTTTCAAGGGGAATGGGAACACATGACAGTGTTTTCCTCCCGGACTTCCTGTTTGCCTTTCTATATGCCCTGTCTCAACGAAAAGGGGACAAGGGAGATAAGAATACTTTTGTTGGCGTTTCCTTCCCTGCAGATGTATCCATTACCCTTAAATAACCAAGCAAATCCGCCCAGTGATTCTGGAGACGATTTTTAAACTATGTCACATTATTTTAAAATCAACCCAGTTGTTTCATAAAAAGATTGAAGATGTTGACAACGCTAAAGAGGCGAACTATAGTTTCTCATTACAAACAATCAAAGCTCCAGACTTTATCATGGTGATTATGACAAGTACTCACAACCTTTGTTTCTAACAGGAAATAAGGAAAATTATTTCTTAATTGTCTTCTTTACTCTTCCTTTAATATTCTGAAGTCATGTGCCAATGCTTGGGGTAGTTCATCTTATGAGCCAATCATCCACTGATAAAGGTAATTTTCACACAATAGGTCCATGGACCACTATGCCCACCAGTGCTCAAGTGGAATAAATTGGCCCTGCCCTCCCCCCCCCCCCCGACAGATATGTTTTTCAACAAAGCGCGTCCATTTAACTGGTTGCAAATATCAATTCTGATGCCTAGGCTAAAAGAGATTTAGAAAAAATCAACTGCTTAACCTTTTTCCCATAAGATAATTTAATGCCCAAGCGACCAAATCAATCTTAACACAAAATAGGTAAAGTTCAACCAAAGGTTATCAAAACAAAATTACTAGGAATATCAATTTTAATGCCATCAACTTTGACAGAATATGAAAAAGCCACTGCTTTGCCTTTTTTCCAATCCTAAGTCTAAGTTATCAAAGTTGACCTTGACATAACAGAGGTCATGGTCAACCAAGGGTATTATTTGAATAAACACTGTTAGCTTTGGCCGTTTAATTCCTCAGAATAAGATTTTCAAAGGCTTCATGGCAGCCATCTTAGTTATATGACTCCAATCCCACAAACAAATTTACATTGCATCATCCCAAAGACGAGCCCGCCTATCGGGGCTTGAAGTAATAGATCGGGCTGCACGATGCTTCCTTGCAGAGCCTACCCAGGCGAAGCGATGTGAGTCCGACCGTCCATGCATATAAACCCTATCGGTTTCATGGACAACAGGGCTTGAGATGTCATTTCATCTCAATGTCAGTTAAAATTCCCATAAAATTGGAAGCAACGTCTCTCAAATGAACTATACAGTGTTGACAGGGACGTTAAACCTAAAATTAAACAAACAAATCATCTCAAAGAGGCTCCACAAGTAATATGGTTTCAATCAGACCAGTAGTTTCAATTAAAGAAGGTATAAATACTGACTCTGATCATTCAGGACAAAGGTGACAAATGACCTTTACCTTTGAAACTGAATGATATATTTCTATTCAGCTGATTGTAAATGCCAATTCTGATACCACAAGCCACAAAAGATTCAGAAAAAAAATCCACTGTTTGCCATTTTCCCATACAAAAGTCTAAGTGCCAAAGTTGACCTTGAAGTAAAATAGGTCATGGTCAACCAAAGGTCAACATTTGAATAAACTTGGTAGGGCCCCAGTCCCCCATTGCTGCATACTAAGTTTCAAACCATTGTCTGCTTGGTTCCTGAGGAGACGCTTTGCAAAGGGTTGTTATCATACTTAGGCATGGTAGCCATCTTGGCTTGATTATTATCTATTTTGTTGCCTCATACCATATGTAATGTGGTTTCATTCAGATCAGCAGTTTTCAGTTTTAGCAGAGAAGCTGAATCCGAGCCATCCAGGACAAAGGTGACCAAATGCCCGCAATCTTTTTATTTGATAAACTTCCATTCAGCTTATTGTAAATATCAATTCTTATGCCACAGGCTACATCAGAATCGGAAAATTCACGGTTATGCCTTTTTTCCAACAAATGTCTGAACAAAATAAGTAGGCCCCGAGTCCCCAATGCTGCATATCAAGTTTCAAGGCCATCGACCATTTGGTTCCTGAGACGAAGATTTTTAAATGTTTTTACCATATATGAGCATGGCTGCCATCATGGTATTGTGACAAAGATCCCATGAACACAATTTCGTTACCCAAAGCCATGGAGGCTCCGATTGTAATTTGGTTTCAGTTTGCTTAGCAGTTTCTGAGTGAGTAAGTGTTTTAGGTTTGCGTCTCACCAGCAGTTAAGGTCATACGGAGACGGGACGTCGGTTTAAAGACTCATCCCAAAGTCTGAAGCAGCCCGGGATCGATCCTGCGACCCCTGGTTTACGAGGCGAGTAGCATAACCACTACACCACAGAGGGTTCTAGCAGCAGTTTCTGAGGAGATGCGGTCTGAAAAAGTTGACGATGCAGAGGCAGATACTGACAACGGACCACTGCCTATCCGATAAGCTCCCCAGGAGCCTTCAGCTCTGGTGAGCTAAAATCACACAGCACATTCAGCATAGCCTGCTTTAGGTGAAGTGGGATATTTTGTTAGACGCCAAACAGCAAAGGCTGACTGCAAATTCTAGATGCTAGGTCATGGACAGACAATCAAAAAATAAGGGAAATGGATACATATCACATATTTCTGCCATTTGTTCAAGGTAGTCAATTTTTTGCAATTGCCTGTTTGGTTGTCTGAACACCTCAAAAAGGGGTTTACCAATACTGTACCTTAAAAAGGAAAAATTAAATGCCTGCTTCAAGTGAGCTTAGGGTAGGCCTCCTATTATGAATAAAAAAATCTTTGAATGCCTTCTGTCCCCTGATGGTGGTTCCATTCCTCTAACAACTTCTCCCAGATCACGACTGTGATATGTTAGGACTCTATTATCACCAAAGTTACTAGAAAAACATCACTACAACACAACTACAAAATCTTTCATGAGCATAGATAAATTAGTCTCCAGAAGGAAGTTTGTGGTATTTTTTACTTGTGCTTGTAATATAAAATATATTTCCTGGGATTTATGGACCATTCGTTAAACAGACCCATAGGCTACAAATACATTGTGAATTTTACCTGCGAAAACATGAACATTTTGAGATGATTAATTGTGATATTTTTCTTATTTCTGCTAAAAGTATAGATTGTTTGTACTCGTTCGAACCGCCTCATCGAGGCGGTTCAAACGAATACCTACAATCTATATTTTAGAGCAGAAATAGTAAAATAAGGTTTACCCATGTAAACCCCTGTTTTACTGTTCTACGGGGTCAAAATTATATAGGCGTGATTTCCTGATGAGACAGATGGACATAATTCTTTCAGTTTCAGCTGAATGGGATGTAAACTGTAGGGCGGATTAGCCTGAAGAGAAAACTTGACATTAATTTTCCAAGGCCGAAAGTTTGTTGATGATTGGGCCTAAACTGTGGCCTCTAGAGTGTTTACAAGGTTTTTCTATGGTTTGACCTACTGACCTACTTTTTGGTCCGACATGACTTGTATTCAACCTTGGCTGAGATATTGTCATGATGATCATTCTGAGCAAGTTTGATGATTGGACCAAAACTGTGGCCTCTAGAGTGGTCACAAGGTTTTCTCATGATTTAACCTACTGACCTACTTTCTTACCCAACATGACCCATATTCAAACTTGACCGAGATATTGTCAAGATGATCATTCTGAGCAAGTTTGATGATAATCGGACCAAAATTGAAGCCTCCAGATTGTTCACAAGGTTTTTCTTTAATTTTAACTACCTACCATCATTTTAATCCGGCATGACCCAAACTCGACTGAGAAATTGTCATGATAATCATTCTGACCAAGTTTGAAGATGATTGGACCAAAACTGTGACCTCTATCGTGTTAACAAGAACAGTTTAAGCACGGAAGACGTACGACAGACGACGCACGATACACGACAACGCCGGACATCTCACACTCACAAAAGCTGACCATGACATTTAGTCAGGCGAGCTAAAATGTAAAGTTAGCTTTGGAAATTAAAATTAAGAAATAAGCTAAGGATAGAATAATCCAATGACAATTATTATAGATCCCACTTATTAGTTGGGAATGCATGGACCTAACATAATTTCTACCATTTTTTACAAGGAGGACACTTCCGGCACCATATTTTGCTATAATCAACTTGAGCCCGCTGCAAAACAAATCTACTCTTACATGAAAGAATTTGCTCCTCAGTAGACCCCTATGGTGACAGATTTATTATTAAAAATGCCTTTCAAACGGGTGAATCCACAACCCTTATGTAGTCTAAACAAAAAAAGAGCAAACATACATAAGACAAAGTAAAAAAAAATAAATATTTACACGGTGGAGGAGAAAGTGGTTTGGAAAGAATGGTTCACATAACAGTTTTACAGACTAGAGCTGAGAAAATGATTTGTATTTGGATTTGTGCATACTGAATGGATAAAATGGCATACACAGATAATGAAATAAGCTTACCTGAACTCAATGGTGACTTAGAACACATGACTTAGTATACATACAATTTCAGGTAAATATATGCATGCAATGATTTTATAACTTAATTTAAAAATCATTCCTGAATATAAGAGTGAGTACCCCATCCATCCTTTTTCAACTCTGGTTTGCCCAAATCTTTATTTAGCCTGGAATTTTGGTAGGGGATAATGAAATCGGGCTTACGCCCCCAGTGGTTCTTTTTTAAATGGGGGTGGGGGCACCCAATCACTACCTTGTAATCCACCAGAAAATGTACACATGGGGGTAATACGAATTCCTCTACAAGTGCAGTCCACAGCCTATCGACCAATTTTACCAACAATTCCGTCTACTGAATCTGTTCAGAAAATTGTTTTGCACAAATGCCGTCGCCCAAGACTTGTTTAAATATTTGACTTGTAAATATCTACCCAGTGTTAAGTCGGCAGTGATATATTTATTATGGTATTTCGGTGAAGGAACTGTTACAAGTGACTGTATTACATTCACCTGGCACAAGTTGAAAGGCTCGCCAATGGCAGAAGCAGGGAAGTTGGGACAGGGGCTTTTATACAAACAATATAATCATTGCATTGCACTTCGTTTAGACGGCAACGGCACCTCACTGCCAGGTGATCAGGTCGTCACTGGGTCCAGCAACATCCTTGCATGGAAATTGAGCATGAAGTACTTTCTACAATCATCCTCAGTCTCCTGCAGATTTGAGAAGGACAGTCATCAGATTTTAGCGAAAGAACGTGCACTGTACTGGTTCAGCACTTATGTACACACGTGTACAAGAAAGGTGCGTGAGCTTGACATGACCTTAACAGTGTTAAATACCAAACATAAGCCAAACTTCTTGTCTATACTTCTGTTTTACATTTCTTTCAGGTGCTTCCAGCTAGGCACATCAGAGTCAAAATCCACGGATGGTGCTTCGATAATAGACAGAACAGCACAGCAGTGGCTTAAGGGGAATGGGAACACCTATAAGGGTGGCAACTCCTGCAAAAGTATTATGTCCCCCATGTCAATAGAGAGCAAATGCTTTCCTTTAAATGTAGGCCCCTTTTGTAAGACAGGACTTATAGAAAGGCAAACAGAAAATCCCGAAAGTTGTGTCCCTTTAGATAATGGTTGAAAATCTACCAAGTGTTCCCATTCCCCTTAAAAGAATAGTGCCTACCATTCTCCCTGGTTGAGAACTTGTAAGTGGACCAGAAGATTATCAGGCTTCTACATAGCTACAAAGCAATCATTAAGGCAACCTTGAAAAAAGTGTCAGGAGTTAGTATGGTAGTAGTAGGTACAAACACGAACAAGAGGCCCATGGGCCACTATGCTCACCAGAGCTCGGGACGACTGCCCTGTGTTTTAATAGAAGTCCTGAGCCCTAGGAAGCTAAATGTGGACCTAAACAGCCTACATGCTTCAAAGGTCTGATGTCGCCTGACTGTGTTGTTGCAAGACAACAAATTCCCATCTGTGGCAACCAATAGGCCTCACATCATATGGCAGCTGGGACATTGTTTAAGGAACATTTCTATGAACGCTTGACAAAATATCTTGAAAGGCGTAAAGATCATTTTTTTTTTCAATTTTCCCCATTTTAAGTATATGGAAACCCTTAACTTTCCATAGCAACCAAACTAAAGAGCAAAAACACAAAACCTGTTAAGGCAAAAATGGTGAATATTTACGTAAAGTCTCAGCCTCATAGAGCGCATTGTTTGTGAGAAAATGATTTTTATGTGTTTTTAAATTTGGTTTCCAATGGCAACCAATAAAACCGAGCAATTGGCCTTAAATCATGTCAAATAAACGATTGCTTAAAGAATATTTTCAATGAAGTTTTTTTTTTTTAAATATCTGCAAAGGCTTGGCAGCAAATGCATTTTTTATTTTCAATTTTCCCCATACTATGCCAATGGAAACTCTGAGTTGCCACAGCAACCAAACTAAAGTGCCGAATTTCATAAACAAGAGGCCAATAGGCCACTATGCTCAAGCTCAGTGGGGGGGGGGGGGGGGGGGGGCACTGCCCACTGGCAGCCACGGATTTTGATAAACCATGTAAGCCCTGAGTCCAACGATGTTACTGATAAAAATTGCATCAGCCTAGTGGCTTCAGTCTGAGCTGAGATAGAAGATTGCTTTAAGAATACTTCTATGAAAATTTTGCAAAAATGCAGTAAATGCCAATTTTCAGTTTTCCCCATTACAAGTCTATGAAAATTCTAAGTTGCCATAGAAACCAAACTAAAGAGTCCCTTTTCATAAACAAGAGGGCCATTGGCCCTGAATTCCTCAGCTGATCCTTACTGTACAGATAACATCGTAGGTAATATAAGGTGGAGTGGATTGTTTGAGCCATTTTGGTTGACAGTGGCCAAAGGAACATTTCTGTGAAATTTTTTCAAAACTAGTTTACCTATTTAAGTAGTAGTCGTCATTTTAAAGGTTATTATTTTGTAATTTTGGTGGCTATCATGTTCAATGGAGCCAAAACGATTTTGAGCAATTTTGTCAGTTGGTCCCCAAGCAGATCCCGGTAAAAAGTGGAATCCGAACTGGGATCTCCTGAGTTTTCCCATCCCGTCGGGATCCCGCTTCGCTCAAGTGTTAAATTTCAATCCCGATTGGGATATCTGTTTAGACCGGGACTATATTTTCAACCAGGATTCCTACAGCTAGGTAAGGAAGAGAAAGTGAGGTTAACTGCGCGCCTCCACCCTTACTATATCCAATTTACAGCGCATGTCATCTGAATTATATATACTCAGTCAATACAGGCACATATGCTCAAAAAGCCCCGTGGCGATGGGTGGGCAGCGAAGCAGCAGGTGGGGATAAACTGATAGCTGTAGTTGCTGACCTGCGCACAAGCGGCTATGGTTCTATTTGGTCGGTTTTCTAGAGAATAAAGGAGTATGGAGAAATCGGCAGCCGAACTGAGTTACTGAGCAGACATATTCAGGGTCGCACTGCTCACTCCGTTAGCACGGGGGTGGGGCTGGAAAAGGTGCCCTAAACAATTGCCTGCTTCAAAACGCTTGGCTGGTTAACCGCGATCAGCAGGGATCCCATCTAGCGGTCGAACAAGAAAGAAAATAATGAAGGTGATACCTTTAAAATCGGCACATGGAAATCTGCGCACCTTGGTGAAAGTATTGACTCAGACAGACCACAGCGAAGAACAGCTCTAGTTGGTAGAATCTTAATCGTTACAAAGTCGAGATTGTAGAGGAAGGGCAAATAAAAGAAGCTAGTGCTGGTTACACTTTCGTCTAGAGTGGACGCAAAAAAAAATGAAGAGCGACGTGTAGCAGGAGTAGGATTTGCCATCAAATTACACTCTGTGAGCTAGCACTCAGGACTTCCAAAAGGCACAAATGACCGCCTAATGACGCTGAGGGGCATGCAAGTATTGTAAGTGCCTTTGTACTTACGATGACCAACCCAGATGACGTCAAATACAAGTTTT
This sequence comes from Lucinisca nassula, assembly GCA_963580285.1. Classification (NCBI taxonomy): domain Eukaryota; kingdom Metazoa; phylum Mollusca; class Bivalvia; order Lucinida; family Lucinidae; genus Lucinisca; species Lucinisca nassula. The sequence continues at coordinate 834,341 of CAUZLF010000001.1, forward strand.
ATGATGATCTGGATTCTTTAATTACTGATAGGATCTGGAGACACAAACTCATCCTCCTTGGAGACTTGAATGTTTGAGCGGGCCACCAGACCACCAAACCTCGGAAGGAGTGATTTGGACCGAAGGAGTAGAAAAGTGCTATAGAAATGGCCTCCTCCTTTTAAGGAAGTGTGCAGAGCATGACCTGTTGGTCACTAACACATTCTTCCGTCTGCCAACTGGCAACAATACATTATGAATGCAGCCTCGCTCCAAACATTGGCATCTCATTGACAATGTCATAGTAAGAAGGACGGACAAGCAGGATGTCAGACTGACAAAAGACTATATGTAGTGCAGAATGCTGGGCAGATCACAAGCTTGTTGTCAGCAAACTCAACCTGCGCATTCATCCAGCACTGCGACCACAAGGCATGAAAGTGCCCAAGAGACTGGATGTCTCTAAGCTGAAACAAAACAGCAAGAGAGAAGGCTTCATCCATGACATCTGCAGCAGACTGGATACAATGGAACTCGGTTCAGATGATCTGGAAGAGAACTGGAGAGTTTTCAGAGACACAGTCACACATCAGCAATGGATTCCCTAGGACCAGTATCTCGTAAACATCAAGACTGGTTCGATGACAATGATGAAGAACCCAGGGATTCCTCGTACAGATGCACCAAAAACACAGGATATACCTCAGTGATACCAGCTTCCAAAATAGAAGACAATGCAGTGATACCAGCTCATTATCTTACAAGGCAGCCTTTTCAGATATATGCAAAACACAGAATCGGAGATATACAAGACACCTGGCTGAGCAATAAGGCTGCTAAAAATCAGGCCGTTACAGACAGAAAGGATATGAAGGATTTCTTTGATGCACTAAAGACAGTCTGTGGTCCCCAATGCTCCAACACCACCCCTCTCCCCAGTGCGGATGCAACTAGTCTTCTGACTGACAAAGAGGTTATCTTGAAAAGGCTGAGCATAGTGTTCTTAACCGTCCATCCTATATCAATGATGATGCTATCAACAGACTACTACAGGCTGAATGTAATCTACTGCTTGATGAGTTCCCAATTGTTACTGCAACAATGAAAGCAATAGACATCTACAAAGCATAAGATTCTCCAGTTGCAATGAAGATTGCATAGTTATTTTTATTAAGCGTAGAAAAGAAGCCATCCCTGGAGTATTCAAGGATGCGTCAATAATTCACATATTCAAATGGAAAGGGGACCCTCAGGTCTGTGACAATCATCATGTCATCTCTTTATTGCCAATTGCTGGAAAGTTCATTGCAAGAGTACTGCTTAACGGACCCGAATGAACACATTGAACAATCAGGGCTTCTACCAGAAAGCCAGTGCGGGTTCAGAAAAGACAAAACAAAAACAATTGACATCATCTTCACAGTAAGGCAGCTTCAGGAGAAATGCCAAGAACAGAATGGGAACGTAAACATGGCCTTTGTCGACCTTACCAAAGCTTTTGACACAGTGAGGGTCTTTGGAAAATCATGGTGACTTTTGGATGTCCATCAAAGTTCATAGCATTGGTGAGGCAGTAAGACGATGGTATGCTTGCACGGGTCCCAAATGATGGTGCGTTTTCGAATCCATTCCCTCTGACAAACGGAGTCAAGCAAGGCTGTGTACTAGCCCAAACACATTTTATCATAATGTTCTCTGCCACGCTCACAAATGCATTCCAGGATGGTGACAATGGTATACCTATCAGAAATCGCTTTGATCGGAATCTTTTTAATCTCAGAAGTTTGCAAGCCAAATCTAGGTTCAGACGATAGTGCTTGATGCGTTCCTCTTTGCCGATGACATGGCAAAAGGTGCTCCGACAGAAGAGAAGATGCAAAAAAGCTATTGATCAAGTGTCTGACTCCCGTGACATCTATGGACTCACAACCAGCATCAAAACAACTGAAGTAGTCTCTCAACCAGCACCTGATAAGCCTTATAAAGAGCTACCATCACAGTGAAAGGTCAAATATTGCAAGTGGTAGACAAGTTCAATTACCTTAGGAGCACACTGTCAAGAGTCGTTCACATTGATGATAAAGTCAATGCCAGGATTGCCAAAGCTACTGCAGCATCTGGTCGACTAGGTGGTAGTGTTCCGAACCGAAGTGGAATCAGGCTTGATCATTGCCTTCATTTCTATATTGACACAAAACTGAAAGCCAACAGAGATGTGTTGATGACAACACTATTGTATGCTTGTGAAACATGGACAGTTTACCAATGGCACCCCAAAAGACTGAATCACTTCCATACAAGCTGTCTAAGAAAACTGTTGAAGATGAGATGGCAAGATAGAATCCCAGACACGGAAGTCCTGAAAACGGCAGAGATGCGAGTGTACACACTCTTCAGATACTAGCTAGTTAAGATAGACAGGCCATGCTACCCGGAATGGGTGCTAGTGAATATGAGGCAAAACGAATCAGTAACACTGCACAAATGTCATTGTCAGTAATGACAAACGAACTATTACATCACCTATCCAAAAGTGGCATTATCATGTCCGCTCAGAAGCCAGTGTAATTTTTGTAAGCTTTACATTAATAATGTTTGCATGTGATGCTAAATTTTCGAACGACCCCTAATTTCTTGGATAAACGCTATTACCCTAAGGCTAGCATTCCATCATATTTCCGTAGGTGTTAAGTATATACATCATCTATATTAGTGGCATTATCAAATGTCACAAAACAACTATTTTGAAGTTAGCATCTTCACAAAACAGGTGTTTTGCCTGTATTTTTTTTATTTTTGAAACAACCCTCATTATCTTATATGTAGTCGTTGTAAAACAAAATTCCTAGCACAGAAGATACTTTAATTTTCGCATTTGTGTCAATTTCAGTGATTTCCCATTCCACCCACTGGAAAAAAAAATGCGTAAAACGGTATTACATTTGGATACGCCCTATTCTTTTCAAGCTCATGCCATATTATCAAAATAATAATAATCGAATTTATTTATAGATGGAAACATATTGAGTAAACTAGTCCTAATCTTCCATGTGGCCCTCTTTTCTCCCTGGGTCGAAACCAGTACTACGCAATGTGGATTAAGTCTCTTGCTCAAGGAATCATCACTTGGCGCAGAGATTGAACTGGCTACCTGTCGATCTCAATTTTGATAACATTATAAGCTCGTTGCATTATACCAAAATCTTACTTTTTATAACGACCACAGTCAAAGAACAGAAAACCTGTGTAAGCCGGAAGAATCATTTCGCCATTAAGCTTGACATAAAAGTCAAGTTTTCCATCGCTTTGATCCGTAGGACATATTAACAAATTACCTAATAAGATAAGCCCCCGCCCATCCGAGCTTGAAGAAATATATAGACTGCATAATGCTTTGACGCAGAGCTGAAACTGACCTGCACATGAGTACTGGTAAATTGCTTAGAAGATCTAAGCCTGCCCAGGCAAAGTGGTGCGAGTCCGCCCGTCCATGCTTATAAACCCTATTGATTTCATTGGGCGACAGGGCTTGAGATGTCCTTTCATCTCAGTGACGGATAAAAGTCCTACAGAATTGAAAGCAACGTCTCCAAAATGACATTTGCAGTGTTGACGGGGACGTTAAACCTCAAATCAAACAAACGAAATTCCAGAATACTTTGCATTTCATAATAATATTTGGTTGAGCCCATGTGAATAGTTGGGTTCTGTAAATTGTATTTTACATTCGGAGTGGTTGTGTTGCTCATTCTTTATGTTCCTCTTCTAATACATGTTTCTTTTTAGATATAGTCCTGTTTTGTTTTTCTTCGTTAGTTTTGTTCCACTTACACCACTGTGAGCGCCTCGTTAGTGAAAAGAGCTGCTTGCTGTGCTTTCCGAGGTGCGGGTTCTATTATTCAAACACTGAATTGTATGCTTTTCCTTATCGTGTCATTGACAGCCTGTGTTAGTTACTGCGGTACTCGATGGTCAACTGCGTTTGTATCTTGATAAACGCATCAACATAATTTATTGTTTCACTTGAACGTTATGTCTTGTTATGTCTGACCTGTTCTTAACCAGATATTATAAAGAGAATACGAGGAAATTGCGCAGCCCTCCCGACAAACAACTCAGAACTACTTGCCAGCTCCTCCAGTGCTGCTGATGATACCTTTAAATGCATGTCATGTTTCAATGGTCCAACTGTTGATGTTGGTGGTTTTCACACGAACACACGCGCATGATAATCAAAGATCATTGGCACTGGTATCTACTGAACGGGATTGACTACAATTATTGAAATCACAGATATTTTCAAAACTCTGCAGTGGAATCAATTCCATTGGATTAGAAAATTTAACCAACACTATGATGAAGAGTAGAAAGCCCGCCACACACTCCCTTATAATCATCTGTGAAAAAAGATAAATATGCTGTATGGAACAGTAATCCTTTGGTTGCAAGAACTTCAACACAGAGCTTAAGAACTATAAGCTCTTGCAACCAATCAGAGCGGAATTGTTTGAGCAACTTCGGTAAAGGGTCACCTAAGCAACATTCCTACGAAGTAAGAATCAAGTTATCCCAGGTGTATAGGAGGAGTAGTCATTTAAAGGTGTTTGTTCTGGTTCTTGGGGTCATAGAGGTCCAATTATCAAAGACCTGGACCTCCTGGTTTCAGACAAGAAAGATTTAAAGGTTTTTCTTATATAAAGTAGAAGTAAAACAAAGATCAGGAATTGATACAATTAACTTACTCCATCCATAAAAGACACCAAAGGGAAAGAAATACAAACATTAAGCGACCAGACCATAATGGAAACCTAAACAAAGGAAGGCCATATGGACAGTTACTTTCCCACAAAATGGCCATATGGCCATCCAAAATTAAAAGACACAAGTGATACACACAGTAAGTAACAAACAACAACATAAATAAATCGCCACAGAAGAGCCGCCTTGGAACGGTCAGTGGAAGATTTCCACTGGGGGGCTTAAATCGATTTTACGTGGCCACAATCCTCGCCCTTACTTCCGTCGCGATTTAGACAAATAATTTGTTCAGTCCGCATGAAGGCCTCCTAACTCATCAGTGCAACATCTCCGTGAACACAGAAATCAAAGAACCACAGAGGTGAGACAACGGTGAGGACTCGACAGCAAGAAACCACTGAAATGCTGGAGCAAAAGAAAACCAACAGTTAGACTCCGATGAGCCCGACCAGAGACAGAGCATCAGGCACCAACCAACATTACGTTGGAGCCGTCATAGAATCTGAGGTCTGTGTAAAACCAGTGGGCCCCGGGGCGGGCCTTTTTTTGGCTCCAGAACTATAATTTAACAATTTTGGTGAAGGTCACTAGATGAAGCTTTATACCAAGCATCAAACACCTGGTCATTCTCGTTTCAGACGAGAAATTTTTAAAGGGTTTCCGAAAGTAAGTCTATGTAAAACCTGTGGGCCCTGGGGCGGGGACATTTTTGACATCGGGCCATAATTTGAACAATTTTGGTGGAGGTCCATTAGATACAGCTTCATATCAAACACCTCGGCCTACTGATTTCAGACAATAAGATTTTAAAGGGCTTCCTATATAAATAAGTTCTAAAGTTAGATCCTTTGGAAGCAAAGAATACACCAAATAAATGAAAATAGCAGACTCTGTTTGATTGAGTCTGTTCATGACCAGTACTAAAATGTGCAACACCGGCCACGCCCTCTCGCGTCGGCTTAAGCAGAACTCTGTTTTCGAAATTATTCAAAATGAACACAATGGTCCCAATGGACCAGAACATATAATCTGCACTATGATGATGTCCGGGGAAACGTTTTATGGCACAACACCAGCTGCAGTGAAGATAAATAAGTTCTGAGGTTAGCTCCTATGAAAACAAAGAAAACACTCAATAAATGTTCATGACCAGTACTGAAATGTACAACACCGGCCACGCCTTCTAGCGCCTGCTTAAAGCTATGTTAAACCCGTGGGCCTCGGCGCGTTGGCACTTTTGGCCCCAGGGCTATAATTGGAAAATCTTGGTAGAGACCCATTGGATACAACTTCATTCCAAATATCAAACACCTAGGCCTTCTGGTTTCAGAAAAGAATATTTTTAAATGTTTTCCCTGTATTAGACTATGTAAAACCGGTGGGCCCTGGCACGGCGGTATTTTTGGCCCCTGGGCTATTATTTGAACAATCTAGGTAGAGGTCCACTAGATGAAGCTTAATACCAAATATAAAAGACCTGATCCTTGCGGTTTCAGAGAAGAAGATATTTTCAGTGTTCAGTAAAAAAATCTATTTTTGGCTCCTGGGACCTAGATGTGCAACAAACCGGAACAAGTTGAACAAGTTTGAAAGGGGATGACCTTAGGGTAAATCCTGCACGCACGGACGCACGACGGACGACGGACAAAAAGTGATCCCAAAAGGTCATCTCGTCACTACTTGAGAAGTGAGCTAAAAACAAAACGTGTTACAACACACAGCTCTGGTTAATATGAGCCGGGGCACAGCATTTCTTACAATTTACGAGTGAAGAATCAGATAAGCCTGCGCACCCATATAGTCTGACCAGAGACATCTCTGTCTGCATGAAGAAGCATTGGGCCCTTAGTTATCCTTAGAGCGCACAACATAGACTCTGATAGACTGCGCTTGTTGTACATGTAAATTGTAGGAAATGATGTGCCCCGGCTCATATATAAGAAACCGGCTTAGGGCCGGCCGTAGAAAACTGCTGGGCCCTTCATTTTCGATGTTTACAAACGTGCAAAAACGTCCTACATTCCAATGCGGATGACCTTACAACATCAGTTACACGGACGAATCCGCGCTCCTCATTGAGCAATTGCATCGACATACAAAGTAATTTAACAATACCCCAGATCAGCTTTCGCATTCTCACAATCTAAATAGAATAGTTTTTTTTTAACATGGAATATTTTCAGCCACTTGGTTATCTAAAGACAGATTAGAACATACTCTTTTCAGACAGGGTTGATGTTGGGATGATCTCAGTCCCAGCCGGTAGAATTTCAAATCTACCCATACTGTTAGATTTGTAAATAAACACCATTTTCCTGTCAATGATAATCGGCGATAACAAAAGAACAAACATATCACGCGACCCAAAAGCTAACCTATTATATATGAACTTTTACACGTGAATGTTTCCAATCAGAGCCAAAGGTTCCAGAGCTTGAGCCCGTCCGAAAGATACGTTCATAACATGCACTGCAAAGTGCTGTCGCAAACTGTCTTTGATATAGATACTAACATGAAAGTAAGCAAGTTGTATGCCTCAATAAACATCAGCTAATCTCCGATATTTTTAATTGATTATCCTGTAATACACCAGGTCAACCAATATTCAAAAATCATAAATTATTATGTTTTTAATTGCGTCAATTAATAAAAGTGTCATTAATCAAGTAATTTCGTATTGGCCAAGTTACAGGTCCTCGGTCAGCTGTATTGGCCTTGGCCTTCGGCCTCGTGCCAATACAGCAGACCTCGGACCTGTAACTAGGCCAATACGAAATTATTTGATTAATAACATTATAATATTTCCTTTAATAGAAAGTCTATGACTAATACACAGATCCAAAGCCCTGTGACTCATGTATTTGTTTGTTTACTTAACACAATTTAGGTCATTTGGAGACGTTGCTTCAAATCTTCGCGGGACGTTTACCCCACATGTAAATTAAATGACTTCTCAAGCCCTGCCGACCAATGGAACTAATAGGGTTTAAGCCTTTTCAAAATTTTATAGACGCCATTCTGATTTAATTTCAAAAATTCAATATTGGACTTAAATCTCTTCTGCAACAAGGTCTATCGGAACTCGAATATTATGGTGACTTAGTATATAAATTCAGAAAAATTTATAACCGCAATGACTTTAGCACCCGATTTCGTAAAATCATTCTCCGATATAAAAATATTGGGTACAACATGGATAAACTACGACAGACTGCATGCTTGGTAGTTAACCCAATCACGGTTTGCAACTTTGCCTCCCTCTTTAATTGCACGCCGGTGGGTCAGGCCTCAGATTCTATGACGGTTCCAACGTAAAGGCTTATTGGACATTAGAGAGATCTAATTCAAGGTAATGTTGGTTGGTGCCTGATGCTCTCTCTCTCTGGTCGGCCATGAACAGACTAAATAAATTCAAGTCTGCTATATTCGTTATTTGGTGTATTCTTTGCTTTCAAAGGATCTTACTATTCAGAACTTATTTGTAAAAGTATTTTCTTTAAAAGGATAACATTTTTATGAACAAGAGCACCGCACGTGCGGGTGCCAACGCTCGGCTGCAGTTTCTTTTAGAAATATATAGGGCATGTTTGATTATAAGCAACATAACTATTTAAAAACATTAAACTGGAAGTGCGGGTGCCAACGCTCGGCTGCAGTTTCTTTTAGAAATATATAGGGCATGTTTGATTATAAGCAACATAACTATTTAAAAACATTAAACTGGAAGTGCTATAATAATGTGGGTTAAAATACTTCTCCACAGTTGTGTGTCAGAAAGGAAGAATAAGTAAGATATGATGTGTTGGGCTGTCCAATCCTCAGGGATTGCTTTTACAATTGCATTTCATCGTTCCTTAATTTGACATCCTTTTGATACTTTTTGAAGGTCTTGATTGGACCGATGTTCGTATCTCGTTGTGTAACAATTACTTGTTTGATATCTTTTGGCTTTTTATAGGCATAGCTGTTTTGTGGGTTTTTGTTATACTCGCCTTCTTTTTGAAGCGCATTCTATTTGAAGGATTTACAGATCTCCCATATACTGTTTAACTTAATGACCGGTATAAATATCGCTTTCGTTTGAACGGTATCGCCCATTTAAACAAAAAAGCGTATCACAAATAAATTTAAACCGCAATGACTTCAGCACCCAATTTCGTAAAATCATTCTTCGATATAAAAAGATTGGGTACAACATGGATATTATACGACAGACTGCATGCATGGTAGTTAACCCTATCACGGTTGGCAACTTTGCTTCCCTCTTTAATTGCACGCCGGTGGGTCAGGCCTCAGATTCTATGACGGCTCCAACGTAAAGGCTTATTGAAAATTAGAAAGATAATGTTGGTTGGTGCCTGATGCTCTGTCTCTGGTCGGGCTCATCGGAGTCTAACTGTTGGTTTTCTTTTGCTCCAGCATTTCAGTGGTTTCTTGCTGTCGAGTCCTCACCGTTGTCTCACCTCTGTGGTTCTTTGATTTTTGTGTTCACGGAGATGTTGCACTGATGAGTTAGGAGGCCTTCATGCGGACTGAACAAATTATTGGTCTAAATCGCGACGGAAGTAAGGGCGAGGATTGTGGCCACGTAAAATCGATTTAAGCCCCCAAGTGGAAATCTTCCACTGACCGTTCCAAGGCGGCTCTTCTGTGGCGATTTATTTATGTTGTTGTTTGTTACTTACTGTGTGTATCACTTGTGTCTTTTGGTTTTGGATGGCCATATGACCATTTTGTGGGAAAGTAACTGTCCTTATGGCCTTCCTTTGTTTGGGTTTCCATTATGGTCTGGTCGCTTGGTGTTTGTATTTCTTTCCCTTTGGTGTCTTTTATGGGTGGAGTAAGTTAATTGTATCAATTCCTGATCTTTGTTTTACTTCTACTTTACAATATCTCCCCTAAGGTTACATTCTGTTTCTTCTGTACGGATCCACCATTCTATTAATAATTTTAGTGCTTTGTTGCCGTCGGTATTGGTGAGGCCCATAAATTTGTTTTCTGCCGCTTCCGTTAATTTAAGTGGAGCTGGTAGTACCAATTTATTTAAAAACATTCTGAGAGTTAGATTGTCTCCTATCAAATCGCCGATTCTTCGGACATATACCAATCCTTTCAGGAGAAGTGGAATGTATCATAGTATTTCCAAGTGCAATGCTAAGAGGTGCAGGTGCTGTTCACATTTATGCACTGCGTCTACCGTTTCTTCGTCTGTAAACGGTAGACGTTTTTTGTAGTTAACATGTCCGATTTGACATGTAAGTCTACGGATTTGATATATGTGATAATCTGACATACTGTAAATTGTAAAAAGCAGTATGTCGGGCAAACTAATCGCAAGTTAAAAACTCGATTTAACAAACACTATCGTAGAATGAGTTAGCCTAAAAAAGCTGATACTTTCTTGTACCGTCATTTCAGACGTACATGTCATTCTATTTAAGATATTTCTAATCAGCCAGAGGAAACAAAATTATTATGATGTAAATTCTTCAGCTAGGTTTAAAATTATTAAACGGCATGAAACTAAATTAAAATGGATTACAGTATTACAGACACCTTTTCCATTGGGCCTTAATGACAACATTTATCATGAGGGTAATATATCTAAAATGCCCGAATAATGCCCGTAAAACTAGATCGCACGGCACCAGAAAACAAAATGGTAGTTATAAACGTAAATTACATGCTTTTAAAAGAAACAATACCAGAATTAAGTGACTGTCCATACTATTATTGAATCATGGACGCCACTCAATGCCTGCTTTTCTAAGTTCATTGCCCATTTCTGTATTAGTAGTTTAGGTCGTAGATACGGATGCGGATTCTAGATACCGAGGCTAATAAATTATACGATAGTTCTAATCAGTTACACGACGCTGCTCTTTTAACCAGAGGTTATACTCAGCATGTTCTTCGCCCTTTCATCGGTTCTGGAATTAATCACAAACGTCATTACATCAAAATATCTTTCATTAATAAGGGTTTGGATTTTGTAGATTTACCTAGTATCTTCCGGGACAGCTCGGTTATTTCATCCATTCCTGCTTATTTTCAAAATACTGAAACACCCATAATTTGCTATATATACAATAGACCTTTTGGATCTATCATTTTTAATTTCAATAAACTTGTTTCTGATCTTGATATTGGCGCTAACACTCCTGATACATGTGATTATTAAAATTCAGTGTATTGCTAACCTGCTGCTGGTCATATTATTACTGGCAATTTAAAAATTATTCCTGATTCTAGGATAATATAATATCTAAAGGACCGAAATATCGATTTCCTTCTAAAATTGATTTCAATAAATGTAGAGATGAAATCGCTGCTACCTCGAATGAATTCGTAATCGGTGGTGTAAACGAGAGTATGTTGAGCATAAAGCTCTTAAGGAATGGAAACTCAGTATTCTGAATTAGTGAACAAACGCATTTCTTTTCATTCGCAAAATACGTAATTATTACCTCCTAAACCTAAGACGTCTTTACGTCACCTTAAACTAGGTATTTAAGAAGTCCCTAGGAAGTTTGTATTTGCTCCAGCTGATAAGGCCACTAACAATGTGGTCGTTGTTTGACGGCTTCACTGTGTTAATACTCTTCAGCAAGAACTTGGTGGTACTAAGGCCTATGAACTTCAACCTTTAGCTGTAGAGAGGGCTTTAGTTGATGACTACATTTGTCATTCAGCCACCAAGTTTGCCGTCTGTTTTACAGAATGCCGAGACAAGCTACCTATGTTATATTGGTTACATAAACTTCATAAAAGACCATACAAAGCACGGTTTATTGCAAATTCAAGCTCTTGTACCACCACTGAACTCACTTCATGTTTTACTGGCATCAAAAAACATGTGATAATATTGTGACAAAGTCTTCGAAAGATCAGGTAGAAATCTGTTTTGGTATATAAAAAAACTAATGAAGTTTCAAATAAATTGAAATCCAGACGTTTTCGTGCTTCAAGGCTCTCTTCTTATGATTTTCCACCCTTTACACTACACAACCTCATAATCTTATAAAAAAACGTAATGATTTAATTGAATGGACATTCCATAGGGAAGACTCCCTCTCTCTTACATGTAATGTAAGTAATGTTTTTCACTTCTGAAGAGCATAAAAATTATACTTTATGGTCATGTCAGAAAGTGTGTGAAGCTCTCACCTTTCTACTTGACAATATTTACATAAGATTTGGGACTAAGTTATTTAGACAAGTTGTGGGTATTCCGAGGGGTACTAATTGCGCACCGCTTGTGGCTGATCTGTTTTTGTTTTGTTATGAGAGAGTCTTCATGATATTTGGATGATTTATTAAATATTGATAATACCTATTTCGATGGTTTGATCAGTCAAATCCCCCCAGGGCTTCAGTTTAGAATAGAGCAAATTCTTCTGATACCAAGGCCCCGTTTTTGGATTTACATCTTTCTATTGTAGGTGGGTTTATTTCATGCAAAATTAATGATAAACGCGATGTTTTTGATTTTGAGATTGTAAATTTACCTTTTTTTTATGGTGATGTTCCTCGTCGCCATCCTATGGCGTTTATATGTCGCAATTAATTCGATTTGCCAGAGTGTGTAGTCATGTAACTGACTTCAACACTCGTAATAACTTGTTAACGGCTAAGCTTCTTAATCAGGGTTATCGTTACCATAAAATGCGCAAAATAGAAGTGGAATCAATGATCAGGAATCGATACAATCAACCCACAGCTCCCATCAGAGACACCAAAGGGAAAGACACACAAACATGAAACAACAGACCCTAATGGAAACGCCAACAGCGGAAAGCCAAAAGGACAGTTACTTTCCCACAAAATGGCCAAAAGGCTATCAAAAACTAGACAAAAGTGCCCAGTGGGGCACGTATACCCCCGGCCAGTGCCGAACTACAAAGGGAAATAACTCTAAAAGGCCTGACCCCTTGGCCCTTATTTTCTTTCCCACAATACAAGTAATCATACTGATCATGTGTGCAAAATTTCAAGTTTCTATGTGAAGAAGTTCCTGAGATATCTTTGACACAAAATAATTGTTTACGGACAGACAGACGGAAAAGACAAAAACTATATACCCCCATGGCATATGCCGGGGGTATAATAAAATAACACAAGCGACACAAACACCCAAAGACAACCATGACAAAAATAAACCGCGACAGAAGAACCGCCTTGGAACGGTCAGCGGAAACGATTTCCATTGGGGAACATAGTCGATTTCATGTGGCCACAATCCTCGCCCTTACTTCCGTCGCGATTTAGACAAATAATTTGTTCAGTCCGCATTAAGGCCTCCTAACTCATCAGTGCAACATCTCCATGAACACAAATAATCAAACAACGACAGAGAAGAAACATCGGTGAGTACTCGACAGCAAGAAACCACTGAAATGCTGGAGCAATTGAAAACCAACAGTTAGACTCCGATGGGCGCGAAAAGAGACAGATCATCAGGCACCAACCAAGATTATCTTGAATTTGATTTCTCTAATTCTCAATAAGCCTTTACGCTGGAACCGTCATAGAATCTGAGGCCTGACCCACGGGCATTTATGTTGTACCCAATCGTTTTATATCGAAGAATGATTTTACGAAATTGGGTGCTGAAGTCATTTCGATTATATATTTTTTTCTAAATTTATATACTAAGTCACAATAAAATTCGGGTTCCGATAGACCTTGTTGCAGAAGAGATTTAAGTCCGATATTGAATTTTGAAATTAATTCAGAATGACGTCTATAAAATTTTGTATACGCTTTGCGTAGTTTATGGTACCGATAATCCTGATTAAGAATTTTAGCCCTTAAACATTTATTACGAGTATCGAAGTCAGTTACATGACTACACACTCTGGCAAATCGAATTAATTGCGAAATGTAAACGCCATATGATGGCGCAAAAGGAGCATCACCATCCAAAAAATGAAAATACACAATCTCAATATCAAAATCATCGCGTTTTTCATAAATTTTGCATGAAACAAACCCATCTACAATAGACAGATGTAAATCCAAAAACGGGGCCTCGGTATCAGAAGAATGTGCTTTTTTTAATTGAAGTTCTGGGGGGGGGGGTAAATCTAACATATCAAACAATCGAAATAGGTATCATCAATATTTAATAAATCATTCAAAATATCTAGAAGATGAGCTAAAAGCTTCAATGATTTCAGACTGGTTTTCAGCAGAAAGGGACACCATGAAGTCTTTCTCATTACAAAACAAAAACAGATCAGCCAGAATTGGTGCGCAATTAGTACCCATCAAAATACCCACAACTTCTCTAAATAACTTAGTACCAAATCTAATGTAGATATTGTCAAGTAGAAAAGTGAGAGCTTCACACACTTTCTGACATGACCATGGAGTATATTTTCTATGCTTTTCAGAAGTGAAAAAAGCAGTTCTTACATTACATGCAAGATAGAAGGAGTCTTCCGTTTCTGTTTAACGTCTTCTGGACACCGAGGCGAATAAATTCTACGATAGTTCTCATCAGTTATATGATGCGGCTCTCTTAACTAGAGGCTATACTCAGCATACTCTCCGTCCTTACATTGATTCTGAAATTAATCATAAACGTCATTTTTTCAAAATATCCTTCATTAATAAGGGTATGGATTTTATAGATTTGCCCAGTATCTTCCGTGAGAGATCGGTGCTTTCTTCCATTCCTGCTTATTTTCAAAATACTGAAACACCTATAATTTGCTATAAATATAACAAACCTGTTAGATCTATCATTTTTAATTTCAATAAACTTGTTTCAGATCTTGATATTGATACTAATACTCCTGATTCATGTGATTGTAAAAACTCAAAGTATTGCTATCCTGCTGCTGGTCATGTAAATACTGGCAATTTGAAAATTATTCCTGATTCTAGGATAAGGAATATAATTTCTAAAGGACCGAAATATCGGTTTCCTTCTAAAATTGATTTCAGTAAATGTAGAGATGAAATCGCTGCTTCCTTGAATGAATTCGGTAATCGATGGTGTAAGCGAGAGTATGTTGAGTATAAAGCTCTAAAGGACTGGAAACTTAGCATTTTAAGATTAGTGAATAAACGCATTTCTTTCTATTCTCAAAATACTAACTTATTACCTCCTAAGCCCAAGACATCTTTACGTCATCTTAAACTTGGTATTCAAGAATTTCATAAGAAGTTTGTTTTGGCCCCTGCAGACAAGGCCGCTAACAATGTCGTCGTTGTGTGACGGCTCCACTATGTTAACACGCTTAAGCAGGAGCTTGGTGGTACTAAGGCCTATGAACTTCAGCCTTTGGCTGAAGAGAGAGCTATAGTAGATAAACATGTTTGTCTTTCAGCCACCAAGTTTGCTGTGTGTGTTAACTAAGGCCAAGACAAGCTTCCTACGCTATACTTGTTACCAAAACTTCATAAAAAACCTTACAAAGCACGGTTTATTGCAAATTCTAGTTCTTGCACTACCACTGAACTTTCTAAATTATTAACTTCCTGTCTTACTGCTATTAAAACGCATGTAATTAAATATTGTGATAAAGTCTTTGAAAGATCAGGAAGAAATCTGTTTTGGTCTATAAAAAATTCGAATGAGGTTTTAAATAAATTGAAATCTAGACAGTTTCGTGCTTCTAGTCTGTCTACCTACGATTTTTCCACTCTTTACACTACACTTCCTCATAATCTTATAAAAGAAAAGCTTAATGATTTAATTGAATGGGCTTTTCACAGAGAAGATTCTCTCTATCTTGCATGTAATGTCAGAAATGCATTTTTCACTTCTAAAGAGCATAAGAATTATACACTTTGGTCATGTCAGAAAGTGTGTGATGCCCTCACCTTTCTACTTGACAATATTTATATTAGATTCGGTACTAAGTTATTTAGACAAATTGTGGGTATTCCGATGGGTACTAATTGCGCACCTCTTGTGGCTGATCTGCTCTTGTATTGTTATGAAAGAGACTTCATTTTGTCGCTTTCCATTGATAACCAATCTGAAATTATTGAAGCTTTTAGCTCTACTTCTAGATATTTAGATGATTTATTAAATGTTGATAATACCTATTTTGATGGTTTGATCAGTCAGATTTACCCCCTAGAACTTCAGTTAATTAAAGCAAATTCTTCTGATACTGAGGCCCCGTTTTTGGATTTACATCTATCTATTGTAGATGGATTTGTTTCGTGCAAAATTTATGATAAACGCGATGACTTTGATTTTGAGATTGTAAATTTTCCTTTTTTGGATGGTGATGTTCCTCGTGCGCCATCCTATGGCGTTTATATTTCGCAATTAATTCGATTTGCTAGAGTGGGTAGTCATGTAACTGACTTCAAAACTCGTAATAAATTATTAACGGCTAAACTCCTTAATCAGGGTTATCGGTACCATAAACTACGCAAAGCCTTTTCAAAATTTTATAGACGCCATTCTGATTTAATTTCAAAATTCAATATTGGACGTAAATCTCTTCTGCAACAAGGTCTATCGGAACCCGAATTTTATGGTGACTTAGTATATAAATTAAGAAAAATATATAACCGCAATGACTTCAGCACCCAATTTCGTAAAATCATTCTTCGATATAAAAAGATTGGGTACAACATGGATATTATACGACAGACTGCATGCATGGTAGTTAACCCAATCACGGTTGGCAACTTTGCTTCCCTCTTTAATTGCACGCCGGTGGGTCAGGCCTCAGATTCTATGACGGCTCCAACGTAAAGGCTTATTGAAAATTAAAGAGATAATGTTGGTTGGTGCCTGATGCTCTGTCTCTGGTCGGGCTCATCGGAGTCTAACTGTTGGTTTTCTTTTGCTCCAGCATTTCAGTGGTTTCTTGCCGTCGAGTCCTCACCGTTGTCTCACCTCTGTGGTTCTTTGATTTCTGTGTTCACGGAGATGTTGCACTGATGAGTTAGGAGGCCTTCATGCGGACTGAACAAATTATTTGTCTAAATCGCGACGGAAGTAAGGGCGAGGATTGTGGCCACGTAAAATCGATTTAAGCCCCCCAGTGGAAATCTTCCACTGACCGTTCCAAGGCGGCTCTTCTGTGTCGATTTATTTATGTTGTTGTTTGTTACTTACTGTGTGTATCACTTGTGTCTTTTATTTTTGGATGGCCATATGGCCATTTTGTGGGAAAGTAACTGTCCATATGGCCTTCCTTTGTTTAGGTTTCCATTATGGTCTGGTCGCTTAATGTTTGTATTTCTTTCCCTTTGGTGTCTTTTATGGATGGAGTAAGTTAATTGTATCAATTCCTGATCTTTGTTTTACTTCTACTTTCCATATGAAATGTCCATTCAATTAAATCATTAAGTTTTTCATTAATGAGGAAGTGAAGTGTAAAGGGTGGAAAAATCATAAGTAGACAGACTTGGCGTTTATATTTCGCAATTAATTCGATTTGCTAGAGTGTGTAATCATGTAACTGACTTCAACAATCGTAATAAATTATTAACGGCCAGGTATATCGGTACCATAAACTACGCAAAGCCTTTTCAAAATTTTATAGACGCCATTCTGATTTAATTTCAAAATTCAATATTTGACTTAAATCTCTACTGCAACAAGGTCTATAGGAACCCGAATTTTATGGTGACTTAGTTTATAAATTCAGAAAAATATATAACCGCAATGACTTCAGCACCCAAGTTCGTAAAATCATTCTTCGATATAAAAAGATTGGGTACAACATGGATTTTATACGACAGACTGCATGCATGGTAGTTAACTCAATCACGGTTGGCAACTTTGCTTCCCTTTTTAATTGCACGCCGTGGGTCAGGCCTCAGATTCTATGACGGTTCCAACGTAAAGGCTTATTGAGAATTAGAGAGATCTAATTCAAGGTAATGTTGGCTTGTGCCTGATGCTCTGTCTCTGGTCGGGCACATCGGAGTCTAACTGTTGGTTTTCTTTTGCTCCAGCATTTCAGTGGTTTCTTGCTGTCGAGTCCTCACCGTTGTCTCACCTCTGTGGTTCTTTGATTATATGTATTCACGGAGATGTTGCACTGATGAAATAGAAGGCCTTCATTCGGACTGACCAAATTATTTGTCTAAATCGCGACGGATGTAAGGGCGAGGATTGTGGCCACGTAAAATTGATTTAAGCCCCCCCAGTGGAAATCTTTCCACTGACCGTTCCAAGGCGGTTCTTCTGTGGCGATTTATTTATGTTGTTGTGTGTTACTTACTGTGTGTATCACTTGTGTCTTTTTATTTTGGCTGGCCATATGGCCATTTTGTGGGAACTATCCTTATGGCCTTCCTTTGTTTAGGTTTCCATTATGGTCTGGTCGCTTAATGTTTGTGTTTCTTTCTCTTTGGTGTCTTTGGTGGGTGGAGTAAGTTAATTGTATCGATTCCTGATCTTTGTTTTAGTTCTACACTGAAGTACGAAAACGCCTGGATTTCAATTTATTTAAAACTTCATTAGAATTTTTGTAGACCAAAACATCTTTCTACCTGATCTTTCGAAGACTTTGTCGCAATATTTTATCACATATTTTTTGATCGCAGTAAAACATGAAGTTAATAATTTGGAGAGTTCAGTTGTGGTACAAGAGCTTGAATTTGCAATAAACCGTGCTTTGTATGGTCTTTTATGAATTTTAGGTAACCAATATAACGCTGGAAGCTTGTCTTGCCTTCTGTAACACAGACAGCAAACTTGGTGGCTGAATGACAAATGTGGTCATCAACTAAAGCCTTTTCAAAATTTTATAGACGTCATTCAGATTTAATTTTAAAAAATATATAACCGCAATGAGTTCAGCACCCAACTTCGTAAAATCATTCTTCGATATAAAAAGATTGGGTACAACATAAATGTTATACGACAGACTGCATGCTTGGCAGTTAACCCAATCACGGTTGACAACTTGGCTTCCCTCTTTAATTGCACGCCTGTGGGACAGGCCACAGATTCTATGACGGTTCCAGCGTAAAGGCTTATTGAGAATTAGAGAGATCTAATTCAAGGTAATGTTGGCTGGTGTCTGATGCTATGTCTCTGGTCGCGCCCATCGGAGTCTAACTGTTGGTTTTCTTTTGCTCCAGCATTTCAGTGGTTTCTAGCTGTCGAGTCCTCACAGTTATGAATCTCTGTGGTTGGTTGATTATTTGTGTTAGGAGGATGAGTTAGGAGGCCTTCATGCGGACTGAAAAAAAATATTTGTCTAAATCGCGACGGAAGTAAGGGCGAGGATTGTGGCCACGTAAAATCTATTTAAGGCCCCAAGTGGAATTCGTTTCCGCTGACCGTTTCAAGGCGGTTCTTCTGTCGCTGTTTATTTTTGTTATGGTTTGTCTTTGGGTGTTTTTGTCGCTTGTGTTGTTTTATTTTAGATAGCCTATTGGCCATTTTGTGGGAAAGTAACTGCCCTTTTGGCTTTCCGCTATTGGTGTTTCCATTAGGGTATGTTGATTCATGTTTGTGTTTCTTTCCCTTCTATTTTGTAATAGATTTTTGGTCAAATAGTAGTATTATAATGGCTGTAATGCTCCCCTTTTGACAGTGAATAACTTATCCGAGTTTGAAGTAAATATCTTCAGTAATGATATTAGAAAACAGGCTGCAGGTGCTTTTGATAGTAAACAACCAGACCAAGGTTGAAAGAAATATCTTCAGTAATGACAGAGAGATTAGAAAAAGATTGATTTTCAACA
The DNA here is from genome assembly GCA_963580285.1 of Lucinisca nassula. Taxonomy (NCBI): domain Eukaryota; kingdom Metazoa; phylum Mollusca; class Bivalvia; order Lucinida; family Lucinidae; genus Lucinisca; species Lucinisca nassula. The sequence continues at coordinate 853,757 of CAUZLF010000001.1, forward strand.
TAAATCCTAAGTTGAAAAGGGGGCATTATTGTGCCAAAGTATTTTGAGGTTAACTTCCCCTATTGGTATGAGTTCCCTTTTTCATAGCAAACAACTATTCCGAGTTTCAACAAAATATCTTCAGTAATGATAGAGATATTACAAAATGTCAAAGTTTTTGCACGACGACGACGCAGACGACAACGCAGACGACGCAGACAACGACAGGGCTATGACAATACCGCGACCTTTTCTTCGAAAAAAGCCGAGCTAAAAATAAGGTCAAACCCACGAAAAACCTTTCTGCCATGGTGACCCTCCTAATTATGCTAAATATCAAACATGACCAGAATCCATCGATTGGTTCGACGACGCAGACGCCGACAGGGCTATGACAATACCACGTCGTTTTCTTTGAAATCAGCCGAGCTAAAATTAGGTCAAGGTCGCCAAATTCCTTTCTGCAATGGGAACACTCCCAATTATCCTAAATACCAAACATGACCAGAATCCTCCCATTGGTTCTTAAGAAATTGCAGTGAAACCAATTTTCTGTACAATCAAAATTCCATGGTCACCTTGAAAATTAGGTCAAGGTCACCGAATTCCTTTCTGCAATGGAGACCCTCCAAATTATGCTAAATACCAAAAATATTCAGAATTCATCCATCAGTTCTTGAGAAATCGCAGTGAAACAACTTTTAAACAAAAATTCTAAGTAGAAAAAGGGACATAACTGTGCCAAAACTATTTTGAGGGGTTCCTCACCTATTGATACGAGTTCCCATTTTCATAATGAACAACTAGTCCGAGTTTCAAGGAAATAGGTTCAGTAATGACAGAGATATTACAAAATGTCCAAGTTTTTGCACGACGACGACAAAAATTCTAAGTCGATAAAGGGACATAACTGTGCCAAAAATATTTTGAGGGTAACCTCTCCTATTTGTAAGAGTTCCCCTTTTCATAATGAACAACTAGTCCGAGTTTCAAGTAAATATGTTCAGTAATGATAGAGATAATACAAAATGTCCAAGTTTTTGTACAACGACGACGACGACGCAGACGACGCCAGAGCTGTGACAATACCTCGTCGTTTTCTTTGAAAACAGCCGAGCTAAAAATCTTGATACATGTGCCACATTTCGTCATAAGATTGACCTGAGTAGGAATTAAATGCATCAAAAACTAGGGCTCTTTGTGAAATATGTGACTATGGAATTGTTGCCTTGCATACATTGTTCATGTACACCTTTGGTGGGAACATATAGTCTGACCTAAAAATGGTCAATTTTGATATCTTGCAAAACGAGTATCCATTGAAATATTTATATTGCTATGAAACACATTTACTTCCATACGGCCACTTTATTTGTGAAGCAAAGAAGTGCTTACTAGCTAACCTGGCCCAGAAAACTGTACACTCCATACATTTTAGGTCTTTAGTCTGTTCTTTGATTCTAAAGGATAACCTTTTATAGACCATATTTAAACCAGTAAGAAAAGGTCACTAAGGAAAGGCCACACTCTAAGAAGACACGGAGGCACACATACACACAAAAAAGACGAAACATGAACCAACGGCTAACAACACATAAGACACTGCAAAAGAACGACCGAATTGGGACGGTCAGTAGCAAACATACTCGGGGTGGGGGGGGGGGGGGCTTCAACTCCGAAGTTTATGAAATTTTAATCCTCGCCCTCAGTTCCAGTACAGTATCAAACAAAGTAACAATAACAAATTGATCCGCATGAAAGCTTTCCAGTTCAACATTTAGTCATGGTAAAATACATGCTAAAATGGAAATGTATAGATTTATATTAACATGAATCAGGGTTGAGGACTCAACAAAAATCCGACGTCAGAGCAGAAGAAAACCACAAGTTAGATCACGGAGGGTCGAAAGTCACTGCAGCTGGTTTTTAAGGGAATGTGTGGCGGTTGTTAAAAGTCCCCAGCCCTTCATTGAGGTGTAGTTTATTTTCGTCTCCTTTAACTTCATAGATTCCATTGTGGAATCTTAAAAATATTCCAGGGTCACTGATGTCGCCTAATAGGCAGAAAATAGGTAAATTCTGGTCCAGAAAGCTGTACACTCAATAATTGTAAGTTCTCTGGTGTATTCGTGGCTTCCAAGGGATAACGCTTTTATAGAACTTAAGCAATACCTTCACCAGACAAGATGTCAATGTTGGAACTAGTTCGCTCACCTGAGTTACGATGTAATGGCACGGAAGATTATTAATCAGGCTCCTTGCAAGAATATGGCTATCGCCTTTTATTTTTACAGCTGGAAGAGTTTGCACTTTCCAAGTTGTTAATAAGGAAGGGAGGGGGTCTGTCTAAAACCACTGTACAATCAAACCTCTGCCCGCATTTGTTGGTCAGTTGTCTCTGAGTATAAGCTTGATATCATGTTTGAAGATTTTTCTATTTTTAGCTCCGCTTCAACTTTTTCAGCCAGTCAGACCAATTTAGCAATTGGGTAGAGGAACATTACAGGAACAGTCCATTAAAATTCTTTTGAAATTGTGCTAGTAACCTAAGAGGAAATGACGTTTAAAATGTTAAACATTATATATATATAAATAGATGCCAGGGAACAGCTACAATCAAAGATTGCAGACTACCAATGGCACCAAAAGGAAGAGTAACAATGGAGAAAACAAAAATGGCAAAGAAATCAAAATCAGCACAGCACCCAATAGCTGTAAATTGTCTTTCAGCTTTTGTAAAGTTCTAATTTTGAATTCATATAGTAAGTGCATCCACTCAGAACAATGTGCTAGTTATCACAACCTTAGCCCACCCCAACAATCCAAATTACACTTCATCATCATCAGTTGTTTTTTTTTTTTTTAAAAAGGCATATTTCAGCCCTCACAGTCAGCAGCCAACAATGTTGACGCAGAAGAGGCTGTTCATGGGTGGGCAGTCTTCTTGTGGGAACAGATTGATCCGGGTTCACATTGTTGCCTAGACTAAAAAAATGAGGCACAAAATTGAATTTTAAGATAATTGAATCCGTTTGTTTTTCAGAAGAAATGTTTGAAATATTTAGATTTTTATATATATCTCAATATAAATGGTAAGTATGGGATTAAAACTAAATTTATCAGCTGAAACCTATTGAGAAAATTTAAGCATTGCTATTGTATTTCACATTTGTATGTATATAACAAAGAGTGAGTAGAAACAGTTAAACAGTTTTCACACCTAAATGTGCAGACAATTATGTATACCACACAAAAGAACAAAAGAAAATAAAGTATATCCATAGTTAATATAATCTACCTTCTACCTTTGAATAGAATTGCACAAATAAATTAAAATCGATTAAATGAAGTGTTTGCTGTAATCCCCTAACAATAATAAACCTTAAGAATTGTTGTCTGTTTTGTCACCTGCAAGCCACATTCTAAGTCATATGTGCACACATTGTGAACCAGATCAGACAGCTGTACATTATTTGCCTGTATGAAAAAGGGGTTTGATACGTTTGCAAGAATATCAGGAGACGACATAAACGGACAACATTTTCAGATGCAGATTTTCACGCAATTTCGGATTCCAACTGGACTTTTGTTTTGCTCCAGGAATTCAGTGTCTTTTCGCTATCGACTTCTCGCCGAATTTCGTAACATGTCACTTATCACCTTCTGCCTGCTCCAGGGGAAATGCTATTTTAAACACTTACCCACACTGATTTTCTGACAGCAACACCTCGAGGTACAATATCAAGAGAGAGACACTTTGTTAATGATGACAGCCAGTGGCCACCGTAGGAACCATATGGACAAGAACTGTTTTCCCTGAATGTGCTCCTATAATGTCAAAATATAAAGCCATAAGGGGTTGCCCTCAGGAGCACAGAATACAAAATTGATAGGAACAACATTAAAAGTACACTGCAAATGCCGCAGAAAAAATGATGCGATTCACTACAGGAATTCAGCGGGGTTGTGGTAAGGCAAAGGTGATATGTATCTTGCGTCACTAAGGAGTCTAACTGTTGAGCAAGACTTGTTGTCCTTGCAGCAGGTCCAGGTAGAGGGAGCATTGTTATTTCGTCTGTCACTACAATTCCATTAATCTTACTTTTCCTCCCCTGACCGTCACTTTCATTTCCCCTACTATCTCTTATATCTCTTTTCTCCCTTTCTCTGGGAGACGACCCTAAATGATATACTGTGATTGACCTGTCGTTAAACACTAAACAATCAACCACTACAAGAATTATACTATATGATTTATCTTGACGTAAGGCAAAATAAAACAGACACATGGGTAATGAAAGGGTCTAGGTCCTTAACAACAAATATTGTACACGGTTTCATTATGAACAAGAGGCCCATGGGCCACTATGCTCACCAGAGCTCAGGTGGGTACTGCCCAATGACAGCCATGTATTTTAACATGTTTGTTTGTTTGTTTGATTTGAGGTTTAACGTCCCCGTCAACACTGTAAAGGTCATTTTGGAGACGTTGCTTCCCATTTTGTGGGTTTTTTACCCGCAATTGAGATGAAATGACCTCTCAAGCCCTGTCGCCCAATGAAACCAATAGGGTTTATAAGCATGGACGGACCGACTTGCACCGCATTGCCTGGGCAGGCTTAGATCCTCTAAGCGGTTTACCAGTACTCGTGTGAGGGTCGGTTTCAGCTCTGCGTGGAAGCATCATGCAGCCCGTCTATTTCTTCAAGCCCCGATGGGCGGTGGCTACTATTTTAACATGATATCATTTTAGTCTACCAATTATAAAGGCTCCCAAATGAACCCCTATATCCAAATTAGCATCCACGTGGACTCAGTATCAAAAACATTAGGCCTTTTATTAAGTAGAGGGTGTAGGGCATGGTCCCCAATGGAGCCCTGGCCCCGATGTTATAAAACTTTTTTCATGCTCAACGCAACTGAGCATGAAACTTGTGGTGCTCATAAAAATTAAAATACTAGGAAGTTGGGCGATTTTTCTTTCTCAGATAGCAGAGAATGTTGCTCACAAATTTTAAAATGCCAACAAATGTTGGCATTTAAAAATTTGTGAGCAGGACAAATTTCATGCTCGAGTGAGTTGAGCATGAAAAAAGTTGGAATCACTAAATGCGTCTTATCATAAGGAATAAGAATATATATGGTGTAGAAGTGGGGATCTGTATACCAGAGTTATAAGGCCTCTTAAGCGGTGGAGGAGTTGGGACATGTCCTGTTGATCCCAGGAAAGCCCAAGATTGTTGTCCCTATAAGGACCAAGAATATATATATATGGTTTATGGGTGGGGATCTGAATGGTTTCTGATATATGAGGCCCTTCTATGACGTGGAGAGGGGAGAAATGGCCCCTGCGACGCCCAAGTGTGTGTGCTATTGCTAAGGAACAAGAACATATATGATTATGGGGTGGGGATTTGAATGGTTTCTGAAATATATGGCCTTTTAAAGTGGAGGGGCGGGGTGCATTGCCCTAGCACAAAGTGACCCCCAGGTTGGTGTGACTGAATGAGTCTTACCATAAGGAACAATAATATTATAGTTAATGGGTGGGGATCTGAATGATTTCTGAGATATATGGCTTTTAATGAAGTAAAGCAGTGGGGCATGACCCAGGCAGTCCGGATGACTCCCAAGCTAGTGTTATTTGGATGTGGCTTATCACAAAGAAGATAATTATATTTGGTTAGGGGTGGGGCTCTGAACAGATTCTGAGATATATAGCCTTTTGTGAAGCGGTGGGATGGGGCAAGGCCCTGGCCTGACCCGGGAGACCTCCAGATTGACGTCAATGAATGTGTCTTATCATAAGGAACAACAATATATATGGTTAGAGGTTTGGATCTGTAAGGTTTCCAAGATATTGGGTCTTTAATGAAATGAAGGGGTGGGGCACGACTCCGGCACATCCTGGGGGACCCCAGGTTAATCTCAATGAATGCGTCATATCATAAGAAGCAAGAATAGGTTTTGGGTCGGGGATCTGAATGGTTTCTGAGATAGATGGCCTTTTGTGAAGTGGAGGGGTGGGGCAAGGTCCCGGCGCACCCAGGAAGACACCCAAATTGGTGTCAATGAATGAATCTCTTCATAAGGAACAAGAATATATAGGGTTTAGGGGTGGGGATCTGTAAGGTTTCCAAGATATTGAGCATGTTATAAAATGGAGGGGGTGACACATGACCTCGGCACAACCCGGGGGAACCCCAGGTTGGTGTCTCTGAATGCGTCTTATCATAAGGAACAAGAATATATATGGTTTTGGGGTGGGGATCTAAATGGTTTCTGAGATATATGACCTTTTGTGAAGAAGAAGGGGTGGGGCAAGGCCTAGGCGCACCCCGGGAGACCCCAAAGTTTGTGTCAGTGAATGTATATTTTCATAAGGAACACGAATATATATGGTTTAGGGGTGGGGATCAGTAAGGTTTCCAAGATATTGTGCCTTTTATGGAATGGAGGGGTGGGGCATGACCCCGGCACGTACCGGGGGAACCCCCATGTTGGTGTCACTGAATGCATTTTATCATAAGGAACAAGAATATATATGGTTTTGGAGTGGGGATCTGGATGGTTTCTGAGTTATATGTTTATTTAATAGTAACCTGTAGACCCAATGGGTCGGGCGCTATATATTCATTATTTATACTTGTTTGTTCTGATAGCGTATGTCACTGTAATAAAAATTACTTACTTACTTACTTATATGGCCTCTTATGAAGTGGCGGGGGCGGGTCATGGCACCGGCTTAACCTAGGGGACCTCCATGTTGGCATTAAAACATATGGCCGAGAGACATTTACTGAAGGAACATTTCTAAAAAAGTTTTGTCAAAATATCTGCAATAACTTGGCAGCAAATGCCATTTTTCAATTTTCCCCATGATAAGTCTATGGGAAATCTAAGTTGCCATAGCAACCAAACTAAAGAGCCAAATTTTATAAGAAAAACACAAAACATGTGAAGGCAAATATGGTGAATATTTCCAAAAGCTCTCAGCTTAATAGAGCATTCGGTTTCTGAGGAGATGATTTTTGAAGTTTTTTTTTCTTTTTTTTTTATTTTGGTTTCCTTGGCAACCAATAAAAATGAGCAGTAGGCCTTAAATCATATGGCAGATAGTAGATTGCATTAGGAACATTTCTATGAAAGTTTTGTCAAAATATCTGCAAAGGCTTGGCAGCAAATGCCATTTTTCAATTTTCCCAGTTATAAGTCTATGGAAACTCTAAGTTGCCATAGCAACAAAACTAATGAGCCGATTTTCATCAAAAAACACAAACTTTCAATCCCCCAGCCCAAGAATGCTACAGATAAAATTTGGGCCCAATCGGCCCAGTGCCTTCAGAGGCGATGTCGTTTGATAGTTTTGACGCAGACGACGCATACGCAGAGGACGCAGACGACAACGGACAACTGCCTATCCTATAAGCTCCCCCGGAGCCTTCGGCTCTGTTGAGCTAAAAATAGAAGTAGAGGCAATGGTCAGGAATCGATGCAATTAACCCACAGCTCCCATCAGAGACACCAAAGGGAAAGAGCACAAACACGAAACAACAGACCCTAATGGAAGCATCAATAGCGGAAAGCCAAAAGGACAGTTACTTTCCCACCAAATGGCCAATTGTCTATCCAAATCAAAATATTATAAGCGACACAAACAACTAAAGACAAACCATAACAAAAATAAACCGCGACAGAAGAACCGCCTTAGAACGTTCAGTGAAACGAATTCCAATGGGGGCTTAAATCGATTTTACGTGGCCACAATCCTCGCCCGTACTTCCGTCGCGATTAAGACAAATAATATGTTCCATCCGCATGAAGGCCTCCTAACTCATCAGTGCAACATCTATGTGAACACAAAGCAATCAAATAACCACAGCTATGAAACAACGGTGAGGACTAGACAACAAGAAACGACTGAAATACCGGAGCAATTGAAAACCAACAGTTAGACTCCGATGGGCCCGACCAGAGTCAGAGCATCAGGAATCAACATTACACTGAATTAGATCTCTCTAATTCTCAGTAAGCCATTACGCTGGAACCGTCATAGAATCTGAGGCCGGACCCACCGGCGTGCAAATAAAGAGGGAAGTGAAGTTGTCAACCGTGATTGGGTTAACTACCGTGCATGCAGTCTGTCGTATAACACTTATGTTCTACCGAAACTTTTTATATCGAAGAATGATTTTACGAAATTGGGTGCTGAATTCATTGCGGTTATACATAAATTTCTGAATATATATACTATGTCGCCATACAATTCGGGATCGGATAGACCTTGTTGCAAAAGAGATATTGAATTTTGAAATTAAATCAGAATGACGTCTATAAAATTTTGAAAAGGCTTTGCGTAGTTTATGGTACCAATAATCCTGATTAAGAAGTTTAGCCGTTAACAATTTATTACGAGTGTTGAAGTCAGTTACATGGCAAATCGAATAAATTGCGAAATATAAACGCCATAGGATGGCGCACGAGGAACATCACCTTCCAAAAAAGGATAATTTACAATCTCAAAATCAAAATCATCGCGTTTATCATAAATTTTACAAGAATCAAACCCACCTACAATAGAAAGATGTTAATCCAAAAAAGGGTCTCGGTATCAGAAAAAAAATGCTTATTTAACTGAAGTACGTGGGGGGGGGGGGTAAATTTAACTAATCAAACCATCGAAATGGGTATTATTAAATTCAATAAATCATCGAAATATCTAGAGGTGGAGCTAAAATCTTCAATGATTGTAGACTTGTTTTCAGCAAAAAGGGACATCATGAAGTCTTTTTCATAACAAACAAAAACAGATCAGTCACAAGTGGTGCGCAGTTAGTACCCACCGGAATACCCACAACTTGTCTAAATAACTTAGTACCCTTTCTTATGTAAATATTGTCAAGTAGAAAGGTGTCAGCTTCTCACACTTTCTGACATGACCATAAAGTATTTTTTATGCTCTTCAGACGTGAAAAAAAGCATTTCTTACATTACATGCAAGATAAAAGGACTCTTCCCTATGAAATGTCCATTCAATTAAATTATTATGATTTTCTTTTACAGGATTATGAGGACGTGTAGTGTAAAGGGTGGACAGATCATAACTAGACAGACTTGAAGCACGAAAACGCCTGGATTTCAATTTATTTAAAAATTCATTAGAATTTTTTATAGACCAACACATATTTCTACCTGATCTTTCAAAGACTTTGTCGCAATATTTTATCAGATGTTTTTTGATTGCAGTAAAACATGAAAGTGATAATTTGGAGAGTTCAGTGGTGGTACAAGAGCTTGAATTTGCAACACACCGTGCTTTGAATGTTTTTTTTTTTTTTTTTTTTTTTTTTTTTTGTGAAATTTAGGTAACCAATATAACGTAGGAAGCTTGTCTTGGCCTTTTGTAACACAGACAGCAAACTTGGCGGCTGAATAATGACAAATGTGGTCAACAAATAAAGCCCTCTCTACAGCTAAAGGCTGAAGTTCATAGGCCTTAGTACCACTAAGTTCTTGCTGAAGAGCGTTAACATAGTGAAGCCGTCAAACAACGACCACATTGTTAGCGGCCTTATCAGCTTGAGCCAAAACAAACTTCCTATGAAATTATTGAATATCTGGTTTAAGGAGACTTAAAGACGTCTTAGGTTACGGAGTTAATAAGTTCGTATTTTGCTAATATAAAGAAATGCGTTTGTCCACCAATTTCAGAATGCTACGTTTCCATTCTTAAAGAGCTTTATGCTCAACATACTCTCGTTTACACCACCGATTACCAAATTCATTCAAGGAAGCAGCGATTTCATCTCTACATTTATTGAAATCAATTTTAGATGGAAATCGATATTTCGGTCCTTTAGAAATTATATTACGTATCCTAGAATCAGGAATAATTTTAAATTGCCAATAATAATATGGCCAGCAGCAGGATAGCAATACATTGCATTTTACAATCACAGGTATCATGAGTGTAAGTGTCAATATCAAGATCAGAAACAAGTTTGTTAAAATTAAAAAATGATAGATCTAACAGGTTTATTGTACCATAGCAAATTATGGGTGTTTCAGTATTTTAAGAATAAGCCGGAATGGATGAAATAACCGAACTGTCCCGGAAGATACGTGGTAAATCAATTTAAATCCAAACCCTTATTAATGAAGGATGTTTTGATGCAATGACGTTTGTGATTAATTTCAGAATCGCTGAAATGACGAAGAGCATGCTGAGCATAACCTCTAGTTAAAAGAGCAGCGTCGTATAACTGATTAGAACTATCGTAGAATTTATTCGCCTCGGTATCCAGAATCCGTAATACAGAAATGAGTAATGAACTTAGAAAAGCAAGCGTTGAGTGGCGTCCATGATTCAATAATATTATGGACAGCCACTTCAGACTGGTATTGTTTCTTTTAAAAGCACGTTATTTACGTTTATAATAACTATTTTTTCTGGTGCCGTACGATCTAGTTTTACGCTTTCGACAGTCCAGAAGCGAGAAAATATCACAGTCGGGAATTTTAGATATATTACCCTCATGATAAATATTGTCTTTAAAGCCCAATGGAAAAGGTGTCTGTAATAATTTAATCCATTTTAATTCAGTTTCATGCCGTTTAATAATTTTAAACCTAGCTGTAGAATTTACATCATAATAATTTTTTCCACATGCTGTATAGAACTATCTTTTATAGAATGACCTGTACGTCTGAAATGACGGTGAAAGAAAGTGTTAGTTTTTTAGGCTTTTTACCCCCCCCCCCCCCCCCCCCCGAACTTCAGTTCAATAAAGCAAATTCTTCTGATACAGAGGCCCCGTTTTAGGATTTACATCTATATATTGTAGATGGGTTTGTTTCGTGCAAAATTTATGATAAACGCGATGACTTTGATTTTGAGACTGTAAATTTTCCTTTTTTGGATGTTGATGTTCCTCGTTCGCCATCCTATGGCGTTTATATTTCGCAATTAATTCGATTTGCTAGAGTGTGTAGTCATGTAACTGACTTCAACAGTCGTAATAAATTATTTACGGCTAAACTTCTTAATCAGGCTTATCGGTACCATAAATGCGCAAAGACTTTTCAAAATTTCATAGACGCCATTCTGATTTAATTTGGAAATTCAACATTGGACTTAAATCTCTTCTGCAACAAGGTCTATCGGAACCCGAATTTTATGGTGACTTAGTATAAAAATTCAGAAAAATGTATAACCGCAATGACTTCAGCTCCCAATTTCGTAAAATCATTCTTCGATATAAAAGGATTGGGTACAACATGGATGTTATACGACAGACTGCATGCATGGTAGTTAACCCAATCACGGTTGGCAACTTTGCTTCCCTCTTTAATTGCACGCCGGTGGGTCAGGCCTCAGATTTTATAACGGTTCCAACGTAAAGGCTTATGGAGAATTAGAGAGATCTAATTCAAGGTAATGTTGGTTGGTGCTTGATGCTGTGTCTATGGTCGGGCCCATCGGAGTCTTACAGTGGTTTCTTGCTGTCGAGTCCTCACCGTTGTCTCACCTCTGTTGTTCTTTGACTATTTGTGTTCACGGAGATGTTGCACTGATGAGTTGAGAGGCCTTCATGCGGACTGATTATATTATTTGTCTAGGTTAGTTAGGGCGAGGATTTTGGCCACATAAAATCGATTTAAGCCCTCCAGTGGAAATCTTTTCACTGACCGTTCCAAGGCGGTTCTTCTGTGGCGATTTATTTATGTTGTTGTGTGTTACTTACTGTGTGTATCACTTGTGTCTTTTTATTTTGGATGGCCATATGGCCATTTTGTGGGAAAGTATCTGTCCTTATGGCCTTCGTTTGTTTAGGTTTCTATTATGGTCTGGTCGCTTGATGTTTGTGTTTCTTTCCCTTTGGTGTCTTTGGTGGGTGGAGTAAGTTAATTGTATCGATTCCTGATCTTTGTGTTACTTCTACCTTACTCGTTCTACACTAGTTTTCGTCAAATCATGTTTTTTAACATGCGATTAGCGGCCGTATTGCAGTCGATGTATTGCGGCACATTGTTAGTGGCCGTACCTGCTGGAGCCAAAACAAACTTCTTATGAACTTCTTGAATAACTTGTTTAAGGTGACGTAAAGACGCCTTTGGTCTAGAAGGTAATTAGTTCGTATTTTGAGAATAAAAAAAATAATGTGTTTTTTCACTATTTTCAGAATGCTAAGTTTCCTTTCTTCTAGAGCTTTGTGCTCAACCTACTCTCGTTTACACCATCGATTACCAAATTCATTTAAGGCAGCAGCGATTTCATCTCTATATTTATTGAAATCATTTTTAGAAGGTAATCGATATTCAGTCCTTTAGAAATTATATTGTGTTTCCTAGAATCAGGAATAATTTTTAAATTGCCAGAAATAATATGATTAGCATCAGGATAACAATACACTGATTTTGTTTTTAATCACAGGAGTGTAAGCGTAAATATCAAGGTCAGAAACAAGTTTGTTACAATTAATATTGATAGATCTAACCGTTGTTTTATCTCTGTGGTTGTTTGATTTTTGTATTCACGGGAATGTTGCACTGATGAGTAAGGAGGCTTTCACGCGGACAGAACAAATTATTTGTCTTAATCGCGACGGAAGTAAGGGCGAGGATTGTGGCCACGTAAAATCGATTTACTGACGTTCAAATGCGGTTCTTCTGTCGCAGTTTATTTTTGTTATGGTTTGTTTTTGAGTGTTTGTATCGCTTACATTTATTTGTTTTGGATAGCCAATTAGCCATTTTGTGGGAAAGTAACTGTCCTTTTGGCTTTCCGCTATTGATGTATCCATTGGTGTCTGCTGTTTCATGTTTGTGTTTCTTTCCTTTTGGTGTCTCTAATGGGAGCTGTTGGTTAATTTTATCAATTCCTGATCATTGCCTTCACTTCTATTTTCATTATATTTATAGTAAATGATGGCTGTTTAAGTATTTTGAAAATAAGCAGGAATAGATGAAATCACCAAACTGTCCCGAAAGATACTAGGTACGAGGCATGTTCGAAAAGAATTGCTTATTTCCATCTGAGACTTCAAATTTCAAGTTAGCCCAAAAATGCTCATTTCATGCCCTCGAAGTACTCCCGTTGGCTAGAAATGCAAAGTTTCAGCCGATGTACCCAATTTGGGCACAGTGATAAGGTGCTAATGATTGGCAGATCCAAGGCATGTCGGGTCTGGTATTTCCGCCCAGCAAGAAATGATTTCAATTTCGGAAACAAAAAGAAATCACAAGGGACAAGGTCTGGGGAATACGGGAGGTGAGGCAAAACAGTTACTTTTTTCTTTCTTCAAAACTGCCGCAACTATTCCGGAGGTATGAGCGGTTTCATTGTCATGTAGAAGACCGACATGTTTAAAACCAGTGGCAGGGCGTCGTTTCTGATATTACTTTTTCAGTTTCTTCAGTTTTGTTTGTTTGATTTGAGGTTTAACGTCCCCGTCAACACTGTTAAGGTCATTTTGGAGACGTTGCTTCCAATTTTGTGGGACTGACATTGAGATGAAATGACATCTCAAGCCCCGTCGCCCAATGAAACCAATAGGGTTTATTTGCATGGACGGTCCACCTCGCACCGCGGTTCCTGGACAGGCTTAGATCCCCTAAGCTGCTAACCAGTACTAGTGTGCGGGCTGGATTCAGCTCTGCGTGGAAGCATCATGCAGCCCATATATTCCTTCAAGCCCTTATGGGCGGGGGCGAACAGTTTCTTCAGTACGTCTTGGTGGTACTTTCCGGTAATGCTTTTGCCCTTTTTCACCAACACTTTTATTGCGACTCCTTCACCAGAGATGAAGATTGCATACAAAACCTTCTTTGTACTCAAAGAACGTTTGGTAAATTATTGGGCGTTTGTTGTGTTTAGTGGCCCAGATCTTATTGCTAACCTTTCAGATGGGCTCAAAATAATGGACATAAGTTTCAGCGCCTGTGACGACATTGGCAAACTGTTGTTTTTTATCATATTTTGGAAACATTTGAAGCAGCTTATTGGCTACTTTAACCCGTTGCCTCTTTTGCTCGTCAGTCAACAGATGTGGCACCCATCTAGCAGAAATCTTTCTGACTTTCAAATACTTCTTCAAAATAAGGTTAACCGTCGACAATGATATGCCTACCTTTCGTGCAATATAAAGAACTGTAAACCCGGCATTTGCTTCAATGCTTAGAATCCGATCAAAAATAAAGTTCCTATTGCCTGGACAACATTTTCCGTATTATAAGATTATGGAAAACTAAAGGATAAGTGATTCTGACACGAACAATTATAACTGACCCAAATTTGAATTTGTCAAAGAATAAATGGCTGTCCTCATTACTTTTAAATTTGTTGAGGATCAGATCAAAACTGAAGTTGCTATCGGCCGGACAATGTTTTCCCCCATTTTTAGTCTATGGACCACTAAAGGATAAGTATCTCCGATCTGCCCCTTATTCGAACTTGTCCAGTATTTTATAGCTGTTCGTATTAACAGCAACTGTGTTGAGGATCAGATGAAAATAAAAGTTGCTATCGCCCAGACAGGAAACGCTAACGACGGACGGCCGAAGGACGCCGGACAACAGGCGACGGTATAAGCGGACCTGATAATGTGCTCCAGGTGAGTTTATAACACAGTCAGTCAGTATTTGGTTCTTGCAGAAAGTGCAATAACCTTGTAAACTGAAAAACAGCATCTTGCAGAAACAAAAATGCATGAATTCAGTATGTTTATGCCCCATATAAACTTTGTCATGTATGTATGTATGTATGTATGTATGTATGTATGTATGTATGTATGTATGTATGTATGTATGTATGCAGCATGCGTGTATTTATGTATGTATGTATGTATGTATGTATGTATGTATGTATGTATGTATGTATGTATGTATGTGCAAATCGTGTACGTTCAGTAACTTTCTTATTCTTAGATGGTTTTTGAAATTACTTGGCAGAAATCTTAATCTTCGTAACATTATGTGTCGCACGCAAGACCCATGTCGGTGTATTAAAGGTAAAGGTCGTACTTAGAGGTCAAATATAAAAAATGGTCTTTTTTCGTGCCCGGTCAATAACTGTTTTATTCCTCAATGGATTCTAAAACAACTTTGCAGAAATGTTAGCCATCATGAGACAATATGTCGCGCGCAAGAGCTAGTCCGGTATTTTCAAGGTCAAAGTCACACTTAGAGGTCAAAGTAAAGGGGTCTTTTTTCGTGTCCGATCAATACTTTTTTTTCTTTCTGGATGGACTTTTTAAATTAAGTGCTTTTAAAAGAAACAATACCAGGCAAGACCCAGGTATGTAACTCCAATGTCAAGGTCATACTTAGAGGTCGAAAATAGGTGTCTTTTTCGTGCCCGGTAAACTACTTTTTTGTTCTTAGATGAATTTTACAATTACTTGGCAAAAAGTTAAGCATCGTAAGACGATGTGTCGCGCGTAAGAACCAGGTCGGTGCCTAAAAGATCAAGGTCATACCCAGAGGTCAGAGGTCAAGAAATCTTCTTTTTTCGTGCACGGTCAATAATTTTCTTATTCCTGGATGGATTTTTTAAATTATTTTGCAAAACTGTTAACCACCATGAGACGTTGAGACGATGAGTCGCGCTCAACAACCAGGTCGGTACCTCAAAGCTAAAAGTCATACTTAGAGGTCAAAGATTAAAAAAAAAAGTCCGGATAATGACTTTTTTTTTATTTCTTGATAGAGTTTTTAAAGTGACCACGCAGAAATGTTCACCTTTATTAGGCGATGTGTCGCGCGCACGACCCAGGAACGTACCCCCAATGTCAAAGATCATACTAAGAAGTCAAAGGTCAAAAAGGGGTCCTTTTTCGTGTCCAGTCAATAATTATGTTAATCTATGTCTGGAACATGTTCGAATCATAATTATAAATTACAAATTTTCATTCTTTGGAGCTATGAAAGAATGCACTACTATGTCACACGGATAAGTTATCATAATGTGTTTCTATTAAATCATGCTCCTCATCTTGATATTTGAGCCAGCGCATGATAAAACCTACAATAAGACATGTGCGCACAGCGAAGACTCAGATCAGCTTGCGCAACCATATGGTCTAACCAGAGACTTCTCTTGCTGCATCGGGCCCTTAGCTATCATTAGAGCGCACAACGAAGACTCTGATCAGACTGCGCGGATGCGCAGGCTGATCTGAGTCTCCGTTGGGCGCACATGTCTTATTGTAGGTTTTGTCGGGCTCATTTAAAAGCAGACGCACCGATAGTGTTTAGGTTAATAGATAATAGTGGAGTCTATTTGCGTTTAGAAACACTTGTATTGCGTTGAATGTCATTGTGCATTTGCTAAACGTTCATGAGCGTATTGGTACTATACGGCTTACTTGTTTTCGTAAATACACCATCCACACAGCGGATTCTTGGCTTCTATTACTTCCTCACAGGTTGAATACATTTCACAGTCGGTTATTTCGTATCTCACGATCTGTAATGAAAACAGTGGATCTAAAATCAAGATTGGATACATACAAAGCCGGTGCAAATATTCCTTAATATCAAAAGACATTACCCCTATCATAAACCCTTTCTTTGTTAAAATGCACCTTTGATGACTAGGTCTTGAATAAGACCAAAATGTTTGCGTTGTTTGCTTGCGTACTTTTAAAATGTAAGTAAAAAATAGCAGATTTTTTCTAACTCCGCCAATTCTGTTTCAACACACACCCACACAACCACACACACACACACACACACGCACCACTAGACATTAAGGACAAGATCCATTTATTTGGCGCTCATAAGTGATCTATGGAAAGTTCGTTAAAAGTTTAGAAGATACCCATGTGAGACGGCGCATTCTATTATAGGACATAGACAGCGAACAATATAGACCGTGTACAGGTACTAAAGGTTTTAAAACAGATGGCCAGGAAAAGCTACAATTAACGATCACAGTCTCACAGTCCAGATTCAGGACCATTATTTCACCAATTCCTCCAACGCCCACAAACCAGTGAAAATACATGTAGGTTGAATTTAGTTAATACTAATTTATTTAAGTTTGATTGCGATGGAAGCTTCAAGCTTATTTAATCGCTCTCGAACACTCATTCCGGATGTTTTCACACGCACGAGAGAGGCAGTGATTATTTAACCACTGCTACCCATTTACACCTGGGTGAAGTGAGGCAGTGTCATTACGTGTCTTGCCCAATGACACACCTCGATACCGGGTGCCGGATTTGAACGCACAACCTCTCGATCATGAGTCGAACCATTAACCACTGCGCTATCGAGTAAAAACATATTTACTCTGTTCTGCTACAGGTATAAAAATTGTGTGTCTCTAACTAAAGTTATTCTAACAGATATTTACCATCTATATCTTTTAGCAAACGGATATGTACACATCTTTGCAAATACCATGTCTTTCTCTATAAAGTGGAATTTGTTAAGGTTTTCATTCCAGGGATTCGTTAATGTGATGTATGACCCAGGTCAGTGAACGAGCTTTGTTCCATTTTCCCCATTGAAGAAGTATCTTCCGACTGGTTACACATTAAATAGTCAAACATAAGTATCAACAATAACATTGGAAAATACTTTGAAAAAACAAATCAACAACACGATATTTAGCCAAATGTAGCATACAGGTTTTAAACCCCAATCAGCCGTGACCTATAACATATAATGCATCCAGTGACCGGACTTACTTTTCTGTTACCAAAATTTCACATGTAAACAATAAAATACAACCTTCTATACCTAAGAAAACAACAAAACTGCAAGTTTTTAACGTTCTTTACTAATTAAAGTAATTTTCTGGAAATTTCTGCTCGATTCTCACCTTCTTGGACTTTACTAGTTTGAAAGCCATCGGAGAAAATGTGCAGTGCTACTGTGGTTGCGTCAAAATCTCAAAATATTTCTCAAGCTAAAATAAATGGTTTATTTGCAGATTTTCAAACATAATGTAAATCGCTGGGTATCTCTTATACGAATGACAATATTTCTGACGTATTTGTGGGCGGTAACGTCTGGAACGTTACACACTTTGACGCCACGTAATGCTGAGTGTGCGCGTCGCATGGAATCGGGTGTGATTTAACCTGTCACACTGCCTGCAGCCTTTCTTGGTGATTTTTGCCTCTGCTATGACAAAAATGCCGATGTTTTGGATTGCAGTATAAACTAAATAAATAATAAGTTCCTTTAATAATAAAATATGATCGATGAGTCTCTACCACCTATAAAATTGTCTAGGGCGAACCGATTAGACACTAACCATGTAACTACATGTGTATATTAATGCCTGTAAAATAATCAGATGATGTAAACAAGAGGATTTATTTCTGCACATGGTATTAAATATAAACTTATTAATTATTGACATATGACCACCCGTTGGGGGACCAAACCCGACTATCTGCAGCCTGGAGTCTGACCGGTCCCGTAGTGATTGTATTGATAGTACAATATTTCTATTTTCTATATCTAATTTTCAAACTCTTGCTGGTCTGATTAGCTGAGCAACACGGTTTGTGGCGCACATTATTTGCTAGTCCTTTGTGATCATTGATTCCAGTTTGAATTTTTTGAAATACGTAAGGGTCCCTGTTGGGGCCAAAGTGGCCCATTGTTTTTGTTTGATTTGAGTTTTAACGTCCCCATCAACACTGTAAAGGTCATTTTACTAACATTTTAACACATTTTGTACCGGAAACCCCAAAATGGGAACCCTGGCTAATAGTGCAGGCCAAGATCAGACGCCGGAGAACGCGGCATCTGAGCAGGACCTACACTACTTGCAATAAAGCATTTTGGAGTAGAAGATTTTGATTTCTTTTTCCAGTATAAGTCTATATAAACCTATGAGCCCTGTAGGAGACCAATTTTGACCCAAAGGACATGTTTGGCAGGATTTATGTAGGCGACCATTTTACGTTGCTATATCCTAAATATCTAAGATCTGTACTTCATGGTTTCAGAAAAAAAGGATTTTGAAGCTTTTTTTCATATCAAGTTTAGTGGAGTTAAGGTACCACAGGATTTGGCCAATTTGGACCCCATGGGCATGATTGGCAGGATTCATGTAGGCGACCACTCGACGTTACTACATACTAAATACCTAAGCTCTGGGACTTATGGTTTCAGAGGAGAAGATTTTTGAAGTTTTTAGTTTTCCATTATAAGTCTATGGGAGCTAATAGGCCCATGGGCGTGGCCAATTTTGACCCAAGGGGCATGGTTGGCAGGATTTATGTAGGTGACCACTTGTCATTGCTACATACTATTTATTAAAGCTCTGGGTCCTGTGGTTTCAGAGAAGAAGATTTTTGGAGTTTTTCCGTTATAAGTCTATGGGAGCTGATGAGCTCGGGCATGGCCAATTTTGACCCCAGGGGCAGTGTTAGCACGATATATGTAGGTGACTATTGTATATTGCTAGATATTAAATATCTAAGCACTGTGCTTCATAGTTTCAGAGAAGAAGATTTTTGAAGCATTTTTCCACCATGTGTCTATGGGAGCTAAGGGGCCCCGGATCATGGCCATTTGGACCCCAGGGGCATGATTGGCAGGATTTATGAAGGTGACGTCTTGTCCTTGCTACATGCTAAATATCTCAGCTATGGGTCCTGTGATTTCAGAGAAGAAGATTTTGAAGGGTTTTTCTCTTATAAGTCTATGGGAGCTGATGAGCCCCGGGGCTTGGCCAATTTTGGCTCCAAGGGTATGGTTAGCAGGATTTATGAAAGTGAATATTTTATTTTGCTACCTACTTAATATCTAGGTACTGTGCTACATGATTTCGGAGAAGATTTTTTAAGCTTTTTTCCATTATACGTCTATGGGAGCTAAGGGGCCCGGGGCGTGACCAATTTGGACCTCAGGAGCATGATTGGCAGGATTTAAGTAGGTGACAATTTGACGTTGCTACATGCTACATATCTAAGCTCCGGCCCTGTGGTTTCAGAGAAGAAGATTTTTGAAGTTGTTTTTTTTTCCATTATAAGCCTATGGGAGCTGATGAGCTCGGGCATGGCCAATTTTGACTCGTTAGCAGCATTTATGAAGGTGACTATTTTATGTTGCTAGATACTAAATATCTAAGCACTGTGCTTCATAGTTTTACAGAAGACGATTTTTATGCCCCGAACTTTGAAGCAGTTGGGGGGCGGGGGCATATTGCTTCTGGCTTGTCCATTCCTTCGTTCGTTCGTACATTCATCATGCTTTCTTCTGCATAGGAAAACTTAAGAACCATGTATGCTAGTGCTTTGAAATTTCATATATGCTTTCCTCATGAAAAAATAATGACCAGTACTTTTTTTTCTTATCCGAATTATCTCCCCTTTTTGCATTATTTCCCATTTAATTAAATAACGTAGTAAATCTCTTTAGCAAATATCTCAAAAAGTATTTGAGCTAGGGCCTTGATATTTGGTATACTACTTTGGACTGAGGCGGAGATCACGTGATTAAATTTTCAACAAATTTAATGGAATTTTGTTAGAGTAATGGCCCTTTGCAATTTCTGGCCATTTAAGTGTTGCTTTCTAGTGCATAGCAGAACCATGTATGCTAGTGTTTTGAAATTTCATATATGGATTTCTCATGACAAAATAGTTGACCCATATTTTTTTTCTTTTCCGAATTTTCTCCCCTTTTTGAGTTATTGCCCCTTTAATCAAATAATATAGAAATCTCGTTAGCAAGATATCTCAGAAAGTATTTTAGCTAAAGCCTTGATATTTGGCATACTGATTTGGACTAAGGAGGTGATTACCTGATTAATTTTTTAACCAATTTAATGAAATTTTGTTAAAGTTATGGCCCTTTTCTGGCCATTTATTTTTGTTGCTTTTTGGTGAATAACATAACTTTTTAACCATGTATGCCAGTGTTTTGAAATTTCATATATGGTTTCCTTACGAAAAATAGTTGACAATTTTTTTTTCTTATCTAAATTAACTCCCCTGTTCGCGTTATTTCCCTTTTAATAAAAAGAGATAGAACGCTTGTTAGCAAGATATCTCAAAAAGTATTTGAGCTAGAGCCTTGATATTTGGTATACTGATTAAGACTGAGCAGGAGATCACCTGATTAAATTTAATGAAATTTTGTTAGAGTTATGGCCCTTTACCATTTCTGGCCATTTAATTGTGTTGATATCATGTGCATAGTATTACTTAAGAACTATGTATGCTAGTGTATTGAAATTTCATATATGGTTTCCTCATGAAAAAATAGTTGATCCGTATATTCTTATCTGCATTATCTCCACTTTTCCGCATTACTTCCTTTTTAATTCAATAACATAGAAATATCATTAGCAAGATATCTCAGAAAGTATTTGAGCTAGAGTCTTGATATTTGGTATACTGATTGGAACTGAGGAGGAGATCACCTGATTAAAATTTCAACCAATTTAATGAAATTTTGTTAGTGTTATGGCCCTTTACAATTTCAGGACATTTAATTGTGTTGATTTCCTGTACATAGTATTACTTAAGAACTATGCCTGCTAGTGTTTTGAAATTTCATTTATGGTTTCCTCATGAAAAAAAATAGTTGACCCGTATTCTTTTATTTGAAATATCTCCCCTTTTCGCGTTATTTCCTTTTTAATTAAGTAACATAGAAATCTCGTAAGCAAGATATCTCAAAAAGCATTTGAGCTAGAGGCTTGAAATTTGGTGTACTGATTTGGGCTGAGGAGGAAACTACCTGATTTAATTTTCAACCAATTTAATGAAATTTTGTTGGAGTGGTTGCCCTTTGCATTTTCAGGTCATTTAATTGTGTTTCTATCTTGCAGCAAGATAGTTTAAAAACAGCTATTTAAATTGTTGCCTAAAAAATTGACATTCTGATTTGGAATGACTACTAGTACATCACCCGATTAACATTTGAAAAAAGAAAACTGATTTTTTTTTTTTTTTTTTTTTTTTTTTTGCGATAATGGCCTTTTTAAAATTTGGGCATTTATGGACAAGCATATGGTTGGGGGCATAGTGTTTTACAAACACCATTTCTAGTTGAATATTTTTTCCATCATGAGTCTATGGGAACTAACAGGCCCTGGGGCGTGTCTCATTTGGACCCCAGGGGCATGATTGACAGGAGTTATGTAGATGACCAGTTGCCCTTGCTACATGCTAAATATTTAAGCTCTGGGTCCTATGGTTTCAGAGAAAAAGATTTTTGAAGTTTTTTTCGTTTTTTTTTTTATATAAGTCTATGGGAGCTGATGAGCCCCGAGGCTTGCCCAATTCTGATCCCACGGGTATGGTTAACATGATCTATGAAGGTGAATATTTTATGTTGCTACATACTAAATATCTAAGCACTGTGCTTCATGATTTCAGAGAAGAAGATTTTTGAAGCTTTTTTTCCATTATAAGTCTATGGGAGCTAAGGGGCCCCGGGGCGTGGCCAATTTGGACCCCAGGGGCATGATTGGCAGGATTTATGTTGGTTACCACTTGACGCTGCTACATGCTTAATATCTAAGCTCTGAGCTCTGTGGTTTTAGAGAAGAAGGTTTTTTTTTAGTTTTTCTCCTTATAAGTCTGTCAGAACTGATGAGCCCCAGGGCGTGGCCAATTCTGGCCCCAGGAATATGGTTAGCAGGATTTATGTAGGTGACTATTATATGTTGCTAGATACTAAATATCTAAGCTCTGGGCCCTGTGGTTTCAGAGAAGAAGTTTTTTTTTTTTAATTTTCACCATAGTAAGTCTAAGGGAGCTATATGTTGCCATGGCAACCAGAATTCAAATCCAATCAACCCAAAAACCTTATGCAGCCTTCATCATACCTGGTGATGCTTCTGATAAAATTGGATCAAGATTGGCGCTGGGGTGTTAAAGTTACATTTATTTGAAATTGTTTACTGACGCATGGACGCACACACGGACGCACGCATGACGGACGACGGACATAATGTGATCACAAAAGCTCACCTTGTCACTTCGTGACAGGTGTGCTAAAAACAACAAAAACAAGGCATCGCAAGCGATATAAACCCCCCGCACAAGACTAAGCTCTGTTCTTTAAAGTTTCAGAGAAGAAGATTTTTGAAGATGTTTGTTCCATTATAAATCTATGGGAGCTAAGGGGCTCCGGGGTGTGGCCAATTTGAACCCAAGGGGCATGATTGGTAGGGTTTATGTAGGTGACTACTTGACGTTGCTACAAGCTAAATAATTAAGCTCTGGGCCCTGTGGTTTCAGAGAAGAAGATTTTTTTTTAATTTTCAGCATAGTAAGTCTATGGGAGCTATTTGTTGCCATGGCAACCAGAATTCCAATCCAATCAGCCCAAAAATTGTATTAGCCTTTCCCCCTACCTGATGATGCTTCTGGTGAAATTTAATCAAGATTGGCCGTGGGGTATTAAATATATATTTATTTGAAATTGTTTACAGACGCACGCACGGACGCACGCACGAACATACGCATGACGGACGACGGACAAAATGTGATCACGAAAGCTCATCTTGTCATTACGTGACAGGTAAGCTAAAAACAACAAAAACAAGGCATCGGAAACTATACAAATCCCCCGCACAAGACTACTTCGTACCTGGAAAACACTGAACTGGCAAAAGTCAAACTTGCTTGAGATATTATCACTTGGAATGTGTGAAGTTTTTTTTTTAAAATTCATCAATAAATGTAGGCTGTAAAAGGCGGTCGTAAAAAGTCGCCCTGCCCTACATCATAGTGTAGTTTATATATTGTTGTCCTTTGGGATTATTGATTACATTGTGGAATTTTGAAAATATTTGAGGTTCACTGATGAGGCCTTATTGGCCGAAACTAGCTAGTCCGGCCCAGAAAACATGTACACTCCATATGTTCCAGTTCTGTGGTGTATTCCTTGCTTCCAAATGATAACCATTTCTAGAACATATCTAAAGCGTTGACAATGTTTGTTTTTTGTCTCAAATTAACCACAATGGCCTTGACCTTGAGCCCAGGACCCCGAAAGTCGAACTCGCTCAAGATATTATGATTTCATCATTTCCAACATGTATGTAAACTTATAGCAAAAATTCATTTATAAATGTAGGCGCCAGAGCGATGACAAAGATTTTCTAAAAACAGCCACAGTGAACTTGACCTCAGGACCCTGAAAGTCGAACTTACTCTGGATATTATCCTGCCCAACATTTGTGTCAAGTTATATTAAAATCTATTAATAAATGAAGACACTAGAGCGGCGACAAAAAATTTCTAAAATAGCCACAGTGACTATGACCTTGAGCCGAGGACCCTGAAAGTCAAGCTCGCTCAATTTATTATCAAACCCAAAATTTGTGTGAAGTTATATTAAAATCTATCAATAAATGTAGGCGCTAGAGAGATGCTAATGTTTCTCTAAATATAGCAAGGGTGACCTTGGCATTGTTCTTAAGATCCTGAAAGTCGAACTCGCTCGAGATAGCATCATACTAAACATTTGTAAGAAGTTATATAAAATCCATCAATAAATGTAGGCGCTAGAGCAATGACAAAGTTTTCTAAAAACAGCCACAGTGACATTCACCTCGACTCTGAAAGTCGAACGGCTCAAGCTTTTACCATACCAATTAGTTTGTGAAGCTATATTAAAATACGTCAATAAATGAAGCTTCTAGAGCGAAAAACAAAGTTTTTTTTCTCTAAAAATAGCCACAATGACCTTAAGGTCATGTCCTTGAAAGTCGAACTCGCTCGAGATATCATTTACAACATTTGTGTACATTAAAATTCATCAATAAATATAGGCGCTAAGGCGATGAAAGAGTTTTTTTCTAAAAATAGCCACAGTGACCTTGACCTTGAGGTCATGACCCTAAAAATCGAACAACTCGTTCAAGAAAGTATCATTTCACACGTTTGTAAAAAGTTATAGCAACATTCATCAATAAATGTAGGCGCTAGAGCGATGACAATGTTTTTCTAAAAATAGCCACAGTGACCTTGACCTTGACCTCAGGACCCTGAAAGTCAAAATTCCTTAAGATATTTTCATACCCAACATTTATATGAAGTTAAAAAGCAATTACAAAGAAATTTAAAAAAATTCTTAGTATAAAGCAGGCTGAAAGCAGACGCAAAGAGTGTCATTTAATTGAAAACCGCATGAAAAAATTCCCATTCGTTCTGAAGTTACGCCCATGTATAGTTTGTAGATACCTATTTTCTTTGATTTCAACCAACAATGCAATATTCTGTGATGTCATAGTGACTTTAAACTTTTTAAAATAATTTTAAACTATCATATTTTCCATTTTGCAGTTGCCTTATGCAGTTTTCTCATGCCCTTTGGTTACTGTATATGTTGTTCATAATTTAAGGTAGAAATGAGAAATCTGATTTCGAAATTGAAACATAAATTAACATTTAAAGTATTTTTTAATGTTTAAAACTACCATTTAATTCAATATTTCACTAGGCTAGTTAATGTCTGTGTTTTACATGTATTTTAAACAGATCAGTAAGTTCTGTACATTATTCAATCCACGTACAAAATTACAGAAACTGGAATTAAATTTATTTTAAAAAATATTTAAAGTTTGAATTTAAGTTTTGCAACTAAAATAAGCGAAAACTGGCTTAGCATATGAGTAGACCTTGTATTTCATATCCAAATAGTCTAAAACATTTATTGCGCATCTATGACATCAGCGATTACCTCATGAATATTAATGAGGCAGTCTGAAGATGCTCCGATTCCATGAAATACAGTAAAATTCCTATATTAA
This sequence comes from Lucinisca nassula, assembly GCA_963580285.1. Taxonomy (NCBI): domain Eukaryota; kingdom Metazoa; phylum Mollusca; class Bivalvia; order Lucinida; family Lucinidae; genus Lucinisca; species Lucinisca nassula. Next base: position 879,474 of record CAUZLF010000001.1, read on the forward strand.
GACCACCTTTGGGACTGTTAAATAGTGTTCTTAAAGACCACTTCTGAACAGGCCCAAAGGTGGTCTCCTACAATAGCATACTGGGTGGGGAGAACACAAAAAAATGTACCTTAAATCTTCAAAATATGCTTTTAAAAGCAAAATTTTGTCTTCATTTTGGATGGTCTTAACAGCGGAATTCTACTGTATATCACACTTAAAATTGTAATATCTGGAAAAGTAATAAAGATAATTTGATGCGGTTTCCGTCCTTTGATTCCTTGAATCAATGTTGTTTTTAGTTGTTTTTTTTTAATTTAATGATTTCTATAACTTTGCATAAGACGTTTAAATTTATAATCGATCAATGAATGTAGGCGCTAGTGCGATGGCAAAGCTTTTCTACAAATAGCCACAGTAACCTTTACCTTGAGGCGATGATCTTGAAAGTTGAACTCGCTCGAGATATCACTTCAAACATTTCTGTAAAGTTTAGCAAAATTCGTCAATTAACGTAGCCGCTAAAACGATGACAAACTTTTTCTTACAATAACCACAGTGACCTTGACCTTGAGGCCGGAACCTTGAAAGTCGAACTCGCTCGAGCTATTTTCATATCCAACATTTGTGTAAAGTTATATTAAAATCCATAAATAAATGTATGTACTAGACGGATGACAATGTTTTTCTAAAAATAGCCACAGTGACCTTGGTCATAATCTCAGGACCCTGAAAGTCGAACTTGCTCGAGATAGTTTCATACCCAACATTTGTGTGAAGATATATTAAAATCCATTAATTAATGTAGTAGGTGCTAGAGTTTTCATTGTGGTGGGGTTGTTTTATATTGGTGTTTTTAGTCCTTTGGTGTCTTGGAAGGGAGGCGTGAGGCAACTGTATTCCCGAGCATTGCCTTTATTTTGTTGGGTATTTATATTTATTAGCATTACAAACTTCATATTCAAATGAATTAAGTATGACAGGAAGGCAGTCTGAGTGACAGCTATATCCTCAGCCGCAGTTTCATGACCTTTAATTATAATCTTGATTCGTCATGGCAAGCAACTCACATGGGAATACTACGCTCTGCAGCTAACAAAGTTGGTCATGCCATCGAAACTAATATACAGAAAGCGCAGCGAACGGTATACAGTCTAATGTTTGCTGACTTACATTGAGAAAATGGGCTGAATCCGAATCTGTAATATCTGGTGTTATATTATGGGTTGGAAATACCCATACCATTTGGAAAAGGTCTGAATACTCTTGAAATATACCGAAAGAAACTACTTAAACAAGTGCTATCGTTATCAACAACTGCGGCTGACCCAGGAGTGTATAGCCTATCTGGGGCACTCCCTGCTAAAGCTATGATACACGAGAGAGTACTATCACTCTTTGGGAATATAACATGAGTTCCTGAAGACTCAGTTGAATGTCAATTAGCAAAAAGACAATATGAAGTGAAAACATTCAAAAGCCATAGCTGGTTTATCGATGTGAAGAAGTTACTGCTTAAATATGATCTACCAACACCTGAATCACTCCTGAACAACCCACCTGCAAAGATAACTTGGAAAAAGCAATACCTTAAAATTATCAATTATTATTGGACTGAAAGAATTTTGTCGCAGTCAAGGCTATGCTCATCGCTTAATTATCTGTCAAAGTCTTATGTCGTCGGAAGAAGTCACCCTGCCGTGAAAAATAGAAGTGGAGGCAATGATCAGGAATCGATACAATTAACCCACAGCTCCCATCAGAGACACCAACAGGGAAAAGAAACACAAACATGAAGCAACAGACCCGTACAGAAACACCAGCAGCGGAAAGCCAAAAGGACAGTTACTTTCCCACAAAATGGCCAATAGGCTATCCAAAATAAAATAATATATGCGTCACAAACACCAAAAGACAAACCAAACAAAAATAAACCGCGACAGAAGAACCGCCTTGGAACGGTCAGCGGAAACGAATTTCATTGGGGGGGGGGGGGGGGGGGGCTTGAATCGATTTTACAATCACAATCCTTATTACGTGAAGCCGTTTTCGTATAGTGCTAGAGACATACTTAGAATTCCAGTGAAAAATAAGGTTTTGACTGGTACATATATCCTTCAAACGATCAACGCCAAATTTAATCAGAATGATGTGAATCCCATCTGCCAGCTTCGAGTATGTCACGAGTGTGATGAAACGTTGCAACATTTCATCCTTGACTGTAAATCGCTAAAAGAAATAGGTAAACCTGCTTTAACTGACTTTCTGAAGGTCTTAAGAGACTTAGTTAGTATATACTCTGTTGCTGCTTAATACACATTACCACAATTGGTGATAGACAGTAGTTTTGCCACCCAGAATCACGACCAACCTATACCCGATGATATAACAAAGGGTTTGAATTCACTGCATTACCATAGTAGATGCATGCTAATATAGACTGCACGTGTCTCGATACAATCAACTACAATTAATACCAAGACGTAGAAGAAAACGGTAGGGCACAGCAACCCACAAATAAGTGGAGTCTCTATCTTTCTGCTATTTAAGATTAGAAAAAACCGATGAAAGCTGATACCCCAGTGACGAGAAGTCATAATTTTATCTATAAACTTTTAACATGAATATATGTGGTGGTGGATTATATGTACATATATATATAAATACTCTATGTGTGGGTTTTAAACTGTTCGTGGCTTTTAACTGTGAACTGTTTAAAGAAGATCTTATTCTATGAAAAAGTTTTACTGGTGAATACCAGGTTTGCCTATGAAGGCAGCATTTATATTGTAGATGGATTTGTTTCGTGCAAAATTTATGATAAACGCGATGACTTTGATTTTGAGATTGTAAATTTTCTTTTTTTTTTTTGGATGGTGATGTTCCTCGTGCGCCATCCTATGGCTTTTATATTTCGCAATTAATTCGATTTGCTAGAGTGGGTAGTCATGTAACTGACTTCAACACTCGTAATAAATTATAAACGGCTAAACTCCTTAAACAGGGTTATCGGTACCATAAACTACGCAAAGCCTTTTCAAAATTTTATAGACGCCATTCTGATTTAATTTCAAAATTCAATATTAGACTTAAATCTCTTCTGCAACAAGGTCTATCGGAACCCGAATTTTATGGTGACTAAGTATATAAATTCAGAAAAATATATAACCGCAATGACTTCAGCACCCAATTTCGTAAAATCGTTCTTCGATATAAAAAGATTGGGTACAACATGGATATTATACGACAGACTGCATGCATGGTAGTTTACCCAATCACGGTTGGCAACTTTGCTTCCCTCTTTAATTGCATGCCGGTGGGTCAGGCCTCAGATTCTATGACGGCTCCAACGTAAAGGCTTATTGAGAATTAGAGAGATAATGTTGGTTGGTGCCTGATGCTCTGTCTCTGGTTGGGCTCATCGGAGTCTAACTGTTGGTTTTCTTTTGCTCCAGCATTTCAGTGGTTTCTTGCTGTCGAGTCCTTACCGTTTTCTCACCTCTGTGGTTGGTTGATTATTTGTGTTCACGGAGATGTTGCACTGATGATATAGGAGGTCTTCATGCGGACTGAACAAATTATTTGTCTAAATCGCGACGGAAGTAAGGGCGAGGGTTGTGGCCACGTAAAATCGATTTAAGCCCCCAAGTGGAAATCTTCCACTGACCGTTCCAAGGCGGCTCTTCTGTGGCGATTTATTTATGTTGTTGTTTGTTACTTACTGTGTGTATCACTTGTGTCTTTTAATTTTGGATGGCCATATGGCCATTTTGTGGGAAAGTAACTGTCCTTATGGCCTTCCTTTGTTTAGGTTTCCATTATGGTCTGGTCGCTTAATGTTTATATTTCTTTCCCTTTGGTGTCTTTAATGGGTGGAGTAAGTTAATTGTATCAATTCTTGATCTTTGTTTTACTTCTACTTTATGTAACAAGAAAAGACAAGACATTGCGTGGCGAATATTTGACAAAAGTTTAATGAAAATCTTTCCAGGGGTAGAAGAGGTATAGAGCGGACATGAAATTCAAGGCTCAAATTCTTGACCTTCAATTGTGACCGTCACCTTGAGTCGGCATGGTTAACTTATGGGTTCTGCATATCATCTCACTTAGGTAAACATTTGTCCAAAGTGAAATGAAAATCCTTCTAGGGGTAAAGGAGATATAGAACGGACAAAAAATCAAGACTCGAAATTATGCCCTTCAACTGCGACCTTAACTTTTAGTCAGCATGTTTAATTTATGGGTTCTTCACATCAGCACAGTGGGGTTAATATTTGACCTAAGTTTAATGAAAATCTATCGAAGGGTTCATGAGAGCTGGAGCGGACAAAAAAGTGTTACTGACAGATTGCTCAATATCGTGATCTTCTTTTATGACCTTCACCTTCAGTCGACATGGTTGGCTTATGGGTTCTGCACATCACACTTAGGCAAACATTTGACCAAAGTTTAATGAAAATCCTTCAAGGAGTAAAGGAGATATGGAATGGACAAAAAAAAAACAAAGCTCAAACTTGTGACCTTCAATTGTGACATTGACATTGAGTCGATATGGTTTATTTATAGTTTATGCACATCAGTTTACTAAGGTAAATATTTGACAAAAGTTTAATGAAAATCTATCAAAGGGTTCACCCTCAGTGATCTAGCTGGTGGTTTTCTTCTGCTCTGACTTCAGATTGTTGTTGAGTCCTCAACCCTTATTCGTGATAATATTAATCTATACATTATCATTGTACCATGTATTTTGTCATGACTCACTGTTGAGCTAGAATGCATCCATGCGGATCAATTTGTTATTGTTATTTTGTTTGATACTGTACTGGAACATAGGGCGAGGTTAATATTCCATAAACTCCGGAGTTGATGCCCCCAGGAGTTTTACTACTGACCGTCCCAAGGCGGTCGTTCTTTTGCAGTGTCTTATTTGTTATTTGGCTTTGTGCCGTTGGTTCATGTTTTGTCTGTTTTTGCTAGTGCCTCTGTGTCACTTTCTATAGGTGACTTGAGACGGCTGAGTTCTTAAATTGTGGCCTTTCCTGAGTGACCTTTTCTTACTAGCTTTAATGAGATATTGAGCGGATAAGAAAGTGTTACGGACGAACAGACGGACATACGAAGGTCATTCCTTAACTCTCCACTCCGCTTCGCGGCGGGGGGTTAAAAATACTTATATGATTTTGAGACCATTTAAAATCGGTAGTGCATTACTGCAGTTGCATTTGTCCCACTCGTCATACTACATTGTGGCGAGTTCATGTACACAGGCAATTTATTGCTACATGGATATAAATAACGATATTATAAAGTGAGCGCTGTCAATATAAGACCTGTCGTCGGGGTTTGTGACCAGGTAAGATAAAAAGCAGTCTGTCTAGATGTAGACACTAGCGAGCGACTTGAATATTGACTTATAGGAACTATAGAAGTTTTACAATCCAAGCAGTAAACACCGTGGTGCTACGTTGATGCGGCTCTAATTATAAACTTACCTTTCTGTCACTCATTACATATTGTATCTTCCCATCTTCTTCAACATGTATCCCTGTGATAGGATGTCCTTGGTCTACTGTCCTTGTTTCAAATACTTCAGCCTGATGGGCATTGACATTTAACTGAAAAATACATTCTAGTAAAGTTAAAATCCTCTGACATGATTTTATCGGGCTACTACTCGCATTGCAAATTCCTCCAGAAAAGGCAAATAACACTAAATTTGAACCAGAAATTTTTTTCTATATGAAAATAAATATCTCCCCCTTTTGTAGAAGTGCTTTGTGTACAATGAAACTGGGCATCTTAAAATCGATTTAAGCCCCCCCCAGTGGAATTCGATTCCGCTGACCGTTCCAAGGCGGTTCTTCTGTCGCAGTTTATTTTTGTGTGGGTTGTCTTTGGGTGTTTGTGTCGCTTATATTATTTTATTTTGGATAGCCTATTGGCCATTTTGTGGGAAAGTAACTGTCCTTTCGGATTTCCGCTATTGATGCTTCCATTAGGGTATGTTGTTTCATGTTTGTATTTCTTTCCCTTTGGCGTCTCTGATGGGAGCTGTGGGTTGATTGTATCGATTCCTGATCATTGCCTCTACTTCTATTTTATGCTCAAACTGAAAGAGGAGTTACCCTCACAAGGTGGCGACTACCCGTAAACTGTAATTGTTTTAGAACTAAAAACGTCTAAGTTAAAAATGTAAAAAGAAATAAAGCGAAAAAATAAAAATCAGGATTTTTAGAAAAACACATGCACATCTTCAGTGTAAAGTTTCACACATGTGTAAAGTTTCAAAAGGAACAGCGTAGAACTGTATGAGGGGTTGCGCACACAAAGTACCTAATTCATACGCAGTTTAACAGCTAGAGGTAAAAAAACATAAAATACGAAATACGTGAGAAATAGATGTGTTTGTGAAACACGAACATGTCCCCGGGCCCAGGTTATTTTTAGCTCACCTGAGCGAGAAGTGCTCATGGTGAGCTATTGTGATAGGCCTATTTCCGTCGTGCGTCGTCCGTCGTGTGTCGTGCGGCGTAAACAATTTGCTTTAAATGCTAACTCCTCCAAAACCTTTGGGCCAATTTCAATCATACTTCAAAGGAATGTTGGTTAGGTGACCCTCTAAATAGCTAGAATGGTTCCGCTCCGCTGAACAAGACAGCCGCCATAGCTAAAAATAGCAAACTCTTTAAACGATAACTCCTCCTATACCTTACGGCCTATTGCATTCATTTTTTATATGAATGTGGCTTAGGTGACCCACTACCAAAATAGTTAAAATATTCCGCTCTGATGATCAAAATGGTCGCGAGAGCTATAAACAGAAAAACCATGGTAAATTTGCTTTAAATGCGAACTCTGCTAAACCCCCGGGCAAATTTGATTCAAACTTCACAGGAATGTTGCCTATGTGGCTCCCTACCAAAATAGCTAAAGTCCCTCATCCCTGTCAAACAAAATGGCCACCAGAGCTAAAAATAGAAAAAGGCTTTAAACGACAACTTCTCCTGTACCCTTTGGCCAATTTCAGTCGAACTTTATCGGAATGTTGCTTAGGTTACTCTCTATTAAAATACATGTAGCTGAAATGGTTCAGCTCCGATGAACGAAATGGCCACCAGAGCTAAAAAGTGTAAAATGTCAACAATTTGCTTTAAATGCTAACTCCTCCTAAACACATAGACCGATTTCATTCAATCTTCATAGGGATGTTGCTGTTGTGAGCGTCTACCAAACTAGCTAAAATCATTACGCTCTGAAGAAAAAGATGGCCACCAGAACTAAAAAATAGAAAAACGTCAACAATTTGCGTTAAATGGTACCTTCTACTGTAATCTTGGGTCAATTTCATTTAAACTTCATAGGAATGTTGCTTAGGTGGCTCTCTACCAAACTGGCTAAAACGGTTCCCCTCCGATGAGCAAAATGGTCGCCGGAGCTAACAATAGAAAACATCGCAAATTTGCTTCAAACGCGAACTCCTCTTAAACCCTTGGGTAAACTTCATCCAAACTTCACAGGAATTTTGCCTGGATAGCTCCCTACCAAAATACTAACATCGTTTCGCTCCGATGAACAAGATGACCGCCAGAGCTTAAAATATATAAAAAAAAAACTTTAAACGACAACTCCTCCTGTACCCCTGGGCTGATTTCATTCGAACTTCATAAGAATGTTGCTCAGGTGACCAATATCGCTAAACCGTTTTGCACCAATGAGTAAAATGGACACCAGAGCTAAAAAAAGGAAAACGTCGTAAATTTGTTTCAAACGCGAACTCCTCCTAAACCTTTGGGCCAATTTGATTCAATCTTCACAGGAATGTTGCTTAGATGACTACCTACAAAATAGCTTAAATTGTTCCGCTCTGATGAACAAGATGGCCGCCAGAGCTTAAAATAGAAAACTTCTTTGACCGACAACTCCTGTACCATTGGGCCAATTCCATTGAAACGTTATATGAATGTTACTTAGGTGACCCTTTACTAAAATAGCTGAATCGGTTCAGCGATGATGAACAAGATGGCCACCAGAGCTAAAATAGAAAACAAATCGTTAAACGATAACTCCTCCTGTACCGTTGGGTCAATTTCATTCAAACTTAATGGGAAAGTTGCTCAGGTGACTCTCTACCAAAATAGCTAAAATCATTTTGTTTTGATGAAAAAGATGGCCGCCAGAGCTAAAATAGAAAACATCAACAATTTCCTTTAAATGCTAACTTCTCCTGTACCCTTTGGCCGATTTCGTTTAAGGTTCATACGAATGTTGCTTAGGTGAACCTCTACAAAAATAGCTAAAACCGTTCTGTTCCGATAAGAAAAATGGCTTCCAGAGCTAAAAATAGAAAAACATCATAAATTGGTTTCAAACGCGAACTCATCTTAAACCCTTGGGCCAATTTGGTTCAATCTTCACAGGAATGTTGCCTACCAAAATAGCTTAAATCGTTTCACTGCGATGAACAAGGTGGCCACAAGAGATAAAAATAGAAAAACATCTTTAAGCGACAACTGCTGTTGTAGCCTTGGGCCATTTTATTTAAACTTTATAAGAATGTTGCTCAGGTGACCCTCTATCAAAATTGCAAAAGCGGTTCTGCTCCAATGAGCATAATTGTCACCGTAGCTAAAAATAGAAAAAAACGCCGTAAATTTGCTTCAAACGCGAACTCCTCCTAAACCCTTAGGCCAATTTGATTCAAACTTCACAGGAATGTTGCTTAGGTGACTCCCTACAACGTAAGCTAAAATCGTTCTGCTCCAATGAAAAATGTGGCGGCCAGAGCTAAAAAATCAAAAAAAATCTTGAAACGACAAAATTATCCTGTACTCTTTGGCCAATTTCTTTCAAACTTGATAGGAATGTTGCTTAAGTTACCCCTTACCCAAATAGTTAAACGGTTCTGCTCCGATGAGCGAGAAGCCGCCGTGTTGTAGTGGTTATGCTACTTGCCATGTAAACCATGGGTCGCAGGTTCGATCCCGGGCTTCTCCAGACTTTTGGATGAGTCTTTGAATCGTGGTCCCGTCTCCGTATGACCTTAGCTGTTGGTGAGACGTAAAACTCAAACACTCACTTACTCTGCTCCGATGAGCAAAATGGTTGTAAGAGCTAAAAATAGAAAATTACCGTAAATTTGCTTCAACGAGAAATCCATCTAAACCCTTAGGTTTCGTTAACCCTCTACCAAGACAGCTAAAATTATTCCGCTGAGCTGAACAAGATGGCTGCCAGGGCTAAAAATAGTAAAATCGTATAACGACAACGCCTCCTTGGGTTAATTTCAATTAAAATTCCATAGGACCGTTGCTCAGGAGACCGTCTACTGAAATAGCTAATTCGGTTCTGCTCCAATGAACAAAATGACCACAAGAGCTAAAGATAGAAAACAGTCAACAATTTGCTTTAAATGCCAACTCCTAAACCCTTGGGCCAATTACAATCGAACTTCTTGGAAAGTTGCTTAGGTGATCCCCTACCAAAATAGCTAAAATCGTTCTGCTCCGAAGAACAAGATGGCCATTAGATCTACAAATAAAAAGTCTTTAAACGGCAACGCCTCCTGACCCTAGGGCTAAATTCATTCAAACTTCATAGGAATGTTGCTTAGGTGACCCTCTACCAAAATAGTTAAAATGGTTTCGCTAAAACGAGACAAATGGCCGCCAGAGCTAAAAATACAAAAACATCATAAATTTGCTTCCCACGAATTTGCTTCGAATTTCAAAGGAATGTTGCCTAGGTGACTCCCTACCAAAACAGCTAAATTTATTCCGCTGATGAACAAGATGGCCACCAGAGCTAATTATAGAAAGCAATCTTTAAACGACCCTGTAACCTATCGTCAATTTCATTCAAACTTCATGGGAATGCTGCTTAGGTGACTCTCTAGCAAAATGGCTAAAACGGTTCTGATGAGCGAAATGGCCGCCAGAGATAAATAGAAATTTATTGTAAAGTTGCTTCAAATGCGAATTTCTCCTAAACCCTTGGGTCAATTCGATTCAAGCTTCACAGTAATGTTACCTAGGTGACTCCCTGCAAATATAGCTAAAATCGTTTGGCTGTGATTAACAAGTTAGCTGCCAGAGCTAAATAGAAAAACGTAAATTTTCCTCAAACATGAATTCCTCCTAAACCCTTCGGCCAGTTTGATTCACACTTTACAAGAATGTTGCCTTGGTAACTCACTATCAAAATAGCTAAAATAGAATGTGCTAGAGACAGTTACACTCAAGTGAGCGAATCAGGTCCCTCTGGGCACTATTGTTTTTCTCTAGAGTAGGTTACATGTCAAGGTCGCAGGTAAAAATTTGCATGAGAGGGAAGCCCATGTCATAAGGAATCTTCATGCAACATATATAAAAGCTCCATATCAAACGGTTCAAAAGTTATGATAAAGTAGATCACTGTTCAGGGTCACTGGTTATTTCTTAATACGCGTGGGAAGCCCTTGTCACAGGAAACATTTATGCCAGTTATAAAGGCTCTATCTCAAACGGTTCAAAGATTGCAATAAATTATATCACAGGTCAAGGTCACAGGTCAAAGTTGTCCAACAAACAAACCGACTGGGAAAAACAAAATGTCCCCGCTATCGCTACCGGGAACATAAAAATCATTTCAGGATTATGAAAGGAAACAACAAAGAACATGCACCTCTTCAGACCTGTATTAACCCTTTTTGTACCAAATGGCATCTTCCTCCTTATTATAGCATGAGTCCATTTCCAAATTTAGGGGTGTCAGGTTGTGTTTTCTTCAAAATTTATTTGGAAAATGACTGAACTTTTAGAAAAAGTGGAGGCCCTGATCAGACGCCGCGTTCTGCGGCGTCTGATCTGGGCCTGCACTGATTGCCAGGGTACCCGATTTGGGATTTCTGGTACTAAATGGGTTAAAACATGTGAAAGGTTTGTAACAGCATGTTGCCTGAAGTATAAATAGTCATGCCGGGAGCCTAGTACCAATAGGTCTAGACAAACGTTGGTAAACAAACGGTGAAACATTTTAACGGCCTTTTCAACGAAACAAAATTTCCTTATATAACCGACATAATCCATAGAGCTTTAATTACCAAACATGCCAACCATGAGTTTTGAGCAAAAAGTGAAACATAAATCTCAGCTGAACTTGTTTATATGTATATGCGAATAAATGCGAAGTACGGCAATCAGTTAACAAACGAACTATTAAAAACCGGGAAAGATTTCAGATGATTGCTTTAACACAAGGAAAACGTCAAAACGGGAATTATTAGAATTTTAAGATATCCTTAACAGCTTAAACTCAGTTATAAACTTTACGGCTGAATGTAGTGATAAACAATTATCAGTTTTAAAAGTTTAAATGAATAAAATGGGGGTTAAAACTGACACAGACAATACTTACAATTCAATTCCTGTCACCCTAAAACCAGTAGCACAATCATTCCATATTCATTAGCAAGAAGAATGCGAAGTATGCTTACAATTGAGGCTAGAGGGGCTGTATGAATTAACAAGGGCTCGCATTCAAAGCATCAAAATTATTCCGTAAATGTGATAGAAGATGTATGAAATTAAGAAAACAGGAACTACATATAGTAAGGGAAAGACGGATAACGATATATTGACATATGCAACAGCATTCAAAACAGAATTGGAGTCAGTGTTCAGGAATCGATACAATTAACCCACAGCTCCAACAAGAGACACCAAGGGAAAGAAACAATAACATGAAACAGCATACCCTGATGGAAACATCAACAGCGGAAAGCCAAATGGACAGTTACTTTCCCATAAAATGGCCAATAGGCTATCCAAAATAAAATAATATAAGCGACACAAACAACCAAAGACAAACCATAACAAAAATAAACCGCGACAGAAGAGCCGCCTTGGAACGGTCAGCGGAAACGAATTCCACTTGGGGGGTGGGGGGCTTAAATCGATTTTACATGGCCACAATCCTCGCCCTTACTTCCGTCGCGATTAAGACAATTTGTTCAGTCCGCATGAAGGCCTCCTTACTCATCAGTGCAACATCTCCGTGAACGCAAAAATCAAACAACCACAGGGTTGTTATGGTTTGCCTTTGGGTGTTTGTGTCGCTTATGTTATTTTATTTTGGATAGCCCAATGGCCATTTTGTTGGAAAGTAACTGTCCTTTTGGCCTCCCGCTATTGATGTTTCCAATAGGGTCTGTTGCTTTATGTTTGTGTTTCTTTCCCTTTGGTGTCTCTGATGGGAGCTGTGGGTTAATTGTATCGATTCCTGATCATTGCCTCCACTTCTGTTTTTCAAATGCGATATTTTCATTATTAATAATGGAAACAGTACAATTGTGTCCATAATAATAGCCCTTAAAATGGGCATGCAGCAAAGTATCACCGAAAGTCGTGAAAACATAAAAGTATTAATAGCAAATCGGACAGAAGATACAATAGGTATTTTTCAAGATAAAGGTTTACATTTGTTACAATTGCAAGCAAACAACTTCAATGAACACAAAATTGGTACGTGTATTTCATCGTTTCACATTGAAATTACAAAAAACATAATATTTCAAATCCATGTTTTATGATATTATTAAAATGAAACAAAAGTTCGCTTCAAATAATAGCATTTTATCTTTCTAAATAATCACTTGTGATCAGATAGTATTAATTGATTGTTCAAAGAATTAAATATTTATTTTAAGATCAAAGTTTTGTAAAAAACATATCTAATTCCCAAACATGAAAGTTTAATTTAAGAAAATATTTCATTGCTTATGTTGCTGTAGGACATTTTACATTATGTCATGAACTTATAACTTTAAAAGTGCAATTGTAGATGTATATTCCGATAAGTCCTTGTCTCATATATTAATGTTGTTTCAAGTCAAAAGCCATTAATTTTCAACTGTTTGTGTTTTGTTAAAATGTACACTTAAATATGTTTTAGAAAACTAACAAGATTAATTTGCTAAACAAACATACATTTTATATAAACAAGAGGGCCATGATGACCCTGGATTGCTCACCTGATCCATAGTGTAACAAGTGGGCCCTGGATAGGGCCATTATTGGCCCCAGGACTATAATTTGCATTATCTTTAGGAAGGTCTAAAAGGTGAAGCTTCATACCAAATATCAAAGACCGAAGCCTTCTGGTTTCAAACAAAAAGATTTTTAAAGGTTTTCCTTATATAAGTATAAATAAAACTTGGTGGACCCGGGGCAGGGCCATTTTAGGTCCCAGGTCTATAATTTGAACAGTCTTAAATATCAAACACCTGGTCCTTTTGGTTTCAGACAAGAAGAGTTTCGAAGGTTTTTCCTATATAAGTCAATGTAAAACGAAAGGGCTTCAGGGTGGGGGCATTTTGGCCCCAGGGCTATACTTTGAACAATCTTGGTCGTATTCCACTAGATGAAGCTACACACCAAATATCAAAGACCTGGGCCTTGCGGTTTCAGAGGGGAAAAATTTTTAAGATTTTTCCTATATAAGTCAATGTAAAACCCAGGGGCCCCGGGGCGGGGGTATTTTTGGCCCCAGGGCTAAAATTTGAACAATCTTGATAGAGGTCCATAAGACAAAGCTTCATACCAAATATCAAACACCTGAGCCTTCTGGTTTCAGACAAAACGATTTTTAAAGGTTTCCATATACAATGTATAAGTCAATGTAAAACCAAAGGGCCCCGGGGCGGGGGGACATTTTTGGCCCCGGGGCTATAATTTGAACAATCTTGGTAGAGGTCCAGTAGATGAAGCTACACACTAAATATCAAAGACTTTGGCCTTGCGGTTTCAGGGGGTGGGAGGAATTATTAAGATTTTTCCTATATAAGTCAATGTAAAACCAAGGGGCCCAGGGTGGAGACAATTTTGGCCCTAAGACTATTAATTGAACAATCTTGATAGAGATCCACAAGACGAAGCTTCATACCAAGTATCAAACACGTGAGCCTTATGGTTTCAGACAAGAAGATTTTTCAAGCTTTTCCCTATATAAGTCGATGTAAAACCAAAGGGCCCCAGGGAGGGCATTTTTGGTCCCAGGGCTATAAAAACAATCTGGGTACAGGTCCAGTAGATGAAGCTACACACCAAATATCAAAGACCTGGGCCTTGCGGTTTTAGAGAAGATTTTTTTCCTATATAAGTCAATGTAAAACCAAGGGGCCCCGGGGCGGGGGCATTTTTGGCCCCAGGGCTATAATGTGAACAATCTTGATAGAGGTCCACAAGACGAAGCTTCATACCAAATAACAAACACCTGAGCCTTCTGGTTTCAGTCAAGATGATTTTCCCTATGTAAGTCTATGTAAAACCAAAGGGCCCCTGGGTGGGGGAATTTTTGGACCCAGGACTTTATTTTTGCACAATCTCGGTAGAGGTCCAAAAGATGAAGTTACACACCAAATATCAAAGGCCTGGGCCTTGCGGATTCAGAGGAGAAGAATTTTTAATTATTCATTGAAAAAATCTACTTTTTTTGGCTTCCATGACCTTGATGTGAAATGGAGCGGAACCATTTGAACACATTGAAAGGGGACCACATCAGGATCATTCCTATGAAGTTTGATCAAAATCCAATCAGTGGTTTAGGAGGAAATTTCGTTTGAAAAAATTCTAACGGACGCACGGGCGCAAGTTCTCACAAATGGATACTTATGTGGCTATTTTGAGCAAGATTGATACTTAGGTGGCTAATTTTAACCACATAACAGACCTTTTATGTGTCTAACGGAATAAATCGCACTTTCTCTCATTGACTTACATTGATTCTGTCCAAGTTCATAGCCACCTATCTATCCATTTGTGTGTACGGACGCACGCACGGACGACGGACGGAAAATTATCCAGAAAGCTCACCTTGACATTACATGACAGGTGAGATAAAAATGAAGTGAAAGCAATGATCAGTAATCAATACAATTAACCAACACCTCCCATCAGAGACACCAAAGGGAAAGAAACGCGAACATGCAATAACTAGACCCTAACGGAAACTTCACAAGTAAAAAGCCAAAAGGACAGATACTTTCCCACAAAATGGCTAATTGGCTACCCAAAACAAAAATATATAAGCGATATACACATTCGGAGACGAACTATTACACAACCTAACCGCGACAGAAAAACCGCCTTGAAACGGACAGTGAAACATATTTCACTTCACAAATAAGATCGCTAAAATATCATTTTACCATTAGTGCCGAATAAATTGGTTTCCAGCCAAATTTAAACTCCATTCGCACTCTGGAACAACCATGCTGTTGATTTCTAAGTTTAACTCTTCCTATGCGTCTGCATCGGACTGAATTTCGAAGCTGTTTTCAACTGTGTGGTATTTAAACGGAATTAAACGCAGTTCTTCTAAGTCACAGCCGACACTAGATCGCATGCTGAATTAAACAGCAGTGGGTTTTCACCATTTTACTCTGGTATTGTCAGAAAAAGCAATTTACAATACTTAAAATTTCGTGATCTGACGTAAACGAATACGAACAAGACGTTCGAATGTCAAAGCATTAAGAAAGCAAAAGAGAAAAATCAGAATTAAAACAGAGAAGAGATAAAAAAAACAGTTGCAATGTAGTATGTAAACTGTGTGGATCGCAATTAGAATGAACATGGGGAACTTTAGCATTTGTTTTATGGCATGTTAAAACCTGGACAAGTCACACAATATATAGAGAAACTTCTAATGATGAAAAAGATTAATAAAATAATGTACATGTATCATCAAATCATTTCTAGCAATAATAGCTTACTTGAACGCAGTAAACAGGACTACTTCCGAAAACACGCCTATACAAATACATTGTAAACTTTACTGCCAATAAAAAAAAACACGAAAATGTTTAGGTGAAATTGTGCTATTTTTCTTATCTGTGCTCGAAATATAAATTGTTGGTACTCGTTAGAACCACGTACCCACGGTCTGTGTTTTAGAGCACAAATAAGAAAAATAAGGTTTACCCTTGTAAACCCCAGTTTTATTATATAAAAGTGAGATTCAAGGGAGTCAAAATTATATAGGCGTGTTTTCGTGATGAAAACAGTTTGGTTAGCACCTTTTTCGTTTGACTTATAGTCCGACTAGTCGAGGTACTACCTTCGTCATCTACAATGGGTACATCTATAAAAATATTAAAACAATCTATGTTTCAATGATAAAGAAGAAATTCTACCACATTTCATCACCAAGATAACATGTCATAAGTTCTTGAAACATAAATATGTTCTATAAAAGGGTTATCCTTTACAAGTAAGGAATACACCACAGAACCGGAAAATATGAAGTGTACAGGTTTTCTGGGCCAGACTAGCAAGTTTCGGCCAATTAGGCCTCATCAGTGATCCTCAAATATTTTCAAAATTCCACAATGGAATCAATGATCCCAAAGGACAAGAAAATATAAACTACACTTTGATGTAGGGCAGGGAGACTTTTTACGGCCGCCACACATTCCCACACATCAGCTGTAGTGACGTTGGTTATGTTCTATAAAAGGGTTATCCTTTGGAAGCAAGGAATACACCACAGTATCGGAAAAATATGAAGTGTACAGGTTTTCTGGGCCAGACTAGCTAGTTTCGGCCAATAAGGCCGCATCAGTGACCCTCAAATATTTTCAAAATTCCACAATGGAATCAATGATCCCAAAGGACAAGAAAAAATACACTACACTATGATGTAGGGCAGGGAGACTTTTTACATAAAGCAATCATTCGTGTTACTTGCGAGTTTGACGAACAAATCAGAGTCAATTATAATGGCTAGAAGCGCCGACTTGTCTTATTATCGTCCTTGCGTCCGTATACCCTGTTTTCAGAATTGGCAACATGGCAAATTGTATCAAGCTGACTCATACCTATAATCTTTTTTTTTTTTTTTTTTTGCTGTGAAACGCTACGAGATCATATTCTGGACTAGTTGGAAACCGGCTTAGCAAGTAATGCTGTATGATTTCCTCCCGATGTATTGAAATGGATGTGCTGTGTTTGCCGGGTCTTGTCCATCATCCGTTTCCGTTTCAAAATTTTGGGGTTTAGACACACTGATGAAGATTAAATATCAGAAAGGCCTCTGTGTCACTAAATTTGGTACAGTTACGCCTTAATTGCAACCACTGGATCGGTATCTCTGCTGGTGGATGATTCGTTCGTCCCCTGGGGTATCATCAGCTCAGTATCAGTTCCTAAGTGCTGAGGTTGATACTGCGGTGTTGACGTCAGTACTCAAGTACTGATTTAAATAACTATATCATATCTTTAAATTTGCAGTATAAAATTCTATTTTTTCTAAAACTAAGACTGACTTGTCAGGTGAGACATGTATCTTAGCGGATTTGGTTGCCACTTTTTGTAATATTTTAAATTTTGCAAGTCTCGCTACTTAGGACATCTCATTCCTGTTGCCCGGGACTTCTATGGAGTGTGGGCCATGTTTGCTGAAGTTGGCTCGGTTGGGGACGCCTTTAAGTCCTAGGGTAGACGTCTCTTGCCTGATGCCTCCAGTTGACCTGTCTCATGAGCTACGTAGGTCTGTGTGTGCTCGGTGGGGGATGTGCTGTGTTTTCCGGGTCTTGTCCATCATCCGTTTCGGTTTAAAAATTTTGGGGTTTAGACACACTGATAAAGATTAAATATCAGAAAGACCTCTGTGTCACTAAATTTGGTATAGTTACGCCTTACTTACACATACTGGGCTAATACAGATGACGCTCCCTCGCCAATTATATTACTGGGTGACTTGTAGTAAGTCTGTGTTTTGGCCCCCGCCCATCGGGGCTTGAACAAATATATGGGCCGCATGATGCTTCCACGCAGAGCTGAAACCGACCCGCACACAAGTACTGGTAAACCGCTTAGAGGATCTAAGCCTGCCCAGGAAAAGCAGTGCGAGAAGGTCCGTCCATGCTTATAAATCCTATTGGTTTCATTGGTCGACAGGGCTTGAGAAGTCATTTCAACTCAATGTCTCAAAAAAATTAGAAGCAACTTCTCCAAAATGACCTCTTCAGTGTTGACGGGGACGTTAAACCTCAAATCAAACAAACAGACAAAAACAAGGTCTGTGTTGCATTGGCCATATTCATCAAATATTGTCGTCAATACAATGTGAACCGATGCATATGGGGTGCCGTTTGACTATCTAATACAATTTCGAGACATATAAAATTTTTTTATACCTATCTCAATTATAGACATCTATAATTAGCATTTTTGATATCTAAAAGTATCAATATTTTGATATCCTAAAAGGTAATCAATGATATGTTATGTATATCTATTAATTTGTTTAATGATATCCATTTTTCGTTTGCATATATAGATATCTAATGATCATATAATAAATACCATTTAAGAGGCTAAGTTATAGAGATCAAAATCTTCAATTAGAAAATATATTATGGATATCAATAAATGTAACTATTGATATCCTAGAATGTCCTTCAATTTTATATATACATATATATATATATATATATATATATATATATATATATATATATATATATATATATATATATATATATATATATATATATATATATATATATATATATATATATATATAATAAAATTTATTGATACCCTATATTTTTTCTATAAATCAAACTATAGATATATATAAATCAAATTATAGATATCTATAATTAACATTATTGATATCTATAATTATCCGTTATAAGTGATATGCAATATATATCTCTTGATATCTATATTTTTGTTTTTTAATAGCCATTATTCATTTCATGTATAGATATATAACAATCAAATTAAAGATACCATTTAAAAGGCTGAATAATAGATATCACAATTTTCAGTAATGGGTATCAGAAAATATATTATAGATATCAAAAAATGTAATTATTGATTACCCAAACTGTTTTACAATACTGGGTATCTATGTATCGAATAATTGATATCTCTAATGGGAATTATAGATATCCCGTAACATATAATTGATATCATAAAATAAATAGTAGATATCTAATATTATTTATAGATATCTTTAATGATATCTTGAAATTCGATAAAATAGTAAAACGGCACCTCATAGTTGCAAAGTTACAAAATGGAGTTTAGATGTGTATGGTGGCACATTGCGTTTTGTTGCGTTACAAATTTGAGTTCATCAGTGAACAAAATAGAAGTAAAGGTAATGATAACACGGGGATAATACCATTTTCTATACCTGTGCTGTCGACCGAGCCGGTACTGTGTAAAGCTGCTGTCGACCGAGAAATACGGTTTACGACCGAGCAGTACGAATGTCGACAGAGGAGGGTAGTCGATAAATTCTCTGTAAATGTGTTATTTTTGTGTATGTCTGTCCATTTTGTGGTGTCAAATCGTTTGTGAAATAGTTAGCTGTTGTTTCAAGTGTTTTGGAAGTCTGTTTTGACGCTGAGCGGACTTAAACGGGAAAATATATAAAATAAGTACTTTCGGGGAAATGCGTCGATCTTATTCAGTGTCATGGAATATCGAGGACGAAATGATGCAGATACATCATTAATATACGCGATAACCTTTTATTTGTGTGTCAACATGTCTTTATATGCATCTGTGGAACTGTTTATAGTTTCATCGATACGGCTGTCGATGAAGTGAAAGTTTGCTGGGTACAGTTGTCGACGTTACTGGGTACGGATGTCGATGGTTCAACGAGAGTGTAAGGGACAGATTTACTGGAAATTAACCCCAGTTAAACAATAAAATAACTGTTGCATTCTTCGTCAGGCTTTGTTTGTTTGTTTGAAATAGCTGATTGATAATAAAACTAACGTTGCTTTGTTTTGTTTGCTTGAATTGAGGTTTAACGTCCCCGTCAACACTGTAAAGGTCATTTTGGAGACGTTTCTTCCAATTTTGTGGGCGAAAACCTGAGTACCCGGAGAAACCCCCCCCCCCCCTGACCTTCCGTTGCAGAACTTGGCATTTCACATGTGACCGAAGCGAGGCTCGAACCACAGCGGTGAGAGACCTAATGATCAAAAGTCAGCGCCTTTAACCACAAGGCCACGGAGGCCCGTCTTCCAATTTTGTGGGCGAAAACCTGAGTACCCGAAGCAAAACCCCTGACCTTCCGTTGCAGAACTTGGCATCTCACATGTGACCCGAGCGAGGCTCGAACCACAGTGGTGAGAGACCTAATGGTCAAGAGTCAGCGCTCTTAACCACTAGGCCACGGAGGCCCGTCACCAATGAGATTGGTCATTAGGTTTTTAGCTCACCCAAGCCACAAGCTCAGCAAGTGAGTATACTCATGCCCCGGCATCCGTCGTCGTCCGTTCACATTCTGCAAACATCTCATCCATCACGAAAACACGCCTATGTAATATTGACCCCCCGTAAACCCCACTTTTATATAGTAAAACTGGGCTTTACAGGCATATATATTATTTTTCTAATTTCAGCAAAAACAGATTGTGGGTATTCGTTAGAACCGCCTCGTCGGACTATTCCAACGAGTGCCCTCAATCTATGTTTAGAGCAGATATAAGCAAAATTCAGTATTTTCATGCGAAAAGTTTCATATTGAGAGGCATGTTTATGGGGCGCTGTTTTACTAATTATTCCGTATTTATGGATAGCCATAATTATTTATAGATATCCATAATTCGAATTGGGGATATCCATAATTCAAATTATGGATATCCAATATTATTTATGGATATCCATAATTCGAATTATGGATATCCATAATTCGAATTATGGATATCCATAATTCGAATTATGGATATCCATAAATCGATGTGAATTAATGATATACATAAATCGAATAATGGAGATCCATTATTCGATTTATTGATATCCATAAATCGAATTATGGATGTCCATTATTCGGCTGATTTATGGATATCCATTAATCAAATTATGGATATCCATAAATCGAATTATGGATATCCATAAATCGATTTATGGATATCATTAATTAATCGATTTATGGATATCCTTAATTCGAATTATGGATGTCCATTATTCGGCTCATTTATGGATATCCATAAATCGAATAATGGATAACCATAATTCTCCTCTGCAAATAAACCTAATGAATAATGGCTGCTCCCTTTGCAAAAAAAAAAAAAACTCGACTATTCGCGTCAGATTTCCGATTTAGGTGTGTAATAAAAGCCGGGATGGAGGTGGAGGTAATGTCGGGTAGGCTTAGTAGTTGCCTATGGTGTGGGAGAGATATGTTTTGTTTGATTTGAGGTTTAACGTCCCCTTCAATGTTATTTAGGGCATTTTGGAGACGTTGCTTCCAGTTATGTTGGTCATTAAGCCTTCATTGAGATTAAATGACATCTCAATCCCACCGGCTTCTGTAGCTCAGTTGGATGCGCGTCTGACTGGTGATCAGGAGGAAGCGGATTCGATACCTGCCGGGGTCGTGGAGATTGATCATGAAATATTTTCTACAGTCATTCTCTCCCTTCCGCTGATTCAAAAAGGGCAGTTGTCAGTTTCTGGCTAAAGAATGTGCACTGTACTGGTTAACTGCTACGTATAAGCCTGCCCAGAAAAAGTGTGGATAGGTAAACTGACCGGCTCAAAAATGACCTAAATTAGTGTTGACTGTGCCGTTAAACTCAAATACAAACAAACAAACAAACATCTCAATCCCTGTCGCCCATTGACTCGCACGACTTTGTTTGGACAGACTCACAGGAAAAAGTCGCCAAAATAAACAAAAATACGCAAATACGTGTGTGACAAAGTTTACGTGTGCAAAAGCATTGTGCGTATATGAAACGAATACGCAATGCGCGTATTGTGAAGTTTTAATCATGCAGACGCATTGAGCGTATCGATAAACAATACACATTGCGTATGCATGCTGACGCAGATGGTATTATTGAAAAACAATACGCATTGAGTGTGTGACACAAACGCGTTTTGCGGATTTGAAATACGACAATCACAAAAACGCAGCCGCCTCGATGTTTAAGAACAAGTGTTTGATATCTTGACCTAGGCGTAAAACATAGTTGTGCTTCTACTATCATGCTGAAAAAAAGTTTGGTCAGTAGGTGCGAGAAACTTTTTTTATTATTTTTTTTCCCTCGAAAAATACAGGATCGGGCTTGTATTTTTTTATGTATTTTTGTTTTTGTACACGTTTTTTGTCAATAAAGTTGTCATGTTGAGACTTGGATTGTATATATAATTCATTTTAAATGCTCAAAAAAGTCAGCCCTGTATTTTTGAAGGTACTAAATGACAAAAACTAAAAAAAAAATGTACTTAAAACGCAAAAATAATATGGGAAAATGCAAAGACGACACTGGGTAGGATCGGATATTGAAATTGGTACGGTTGGTGTTTTAATTTTTATTTTGTTCTTTATTGATAAAACTAGTAGAGTCAGTGTCTGAAGCAGGGTCGTTGGGTTAGCGAAAACACGGCTATTTTTTGTGTGAGGGGTGGGGGTGGGGTGGGGGGGGGGCTTAGCTCACATTTGGCTTTTATTTTCTTTACCTTCGCGGTCTGTATATTGTCACAAATTACGAGTACATCTATATAATTCTGACCCCTTAACCCCCATTTTGAAATAGTAAAACTGGAGTTGACTCGGATAAGCATTATTTTTCTTTTTCTGCTTAAAACATAGATTGTGGGTAATCGTAAAAACAGCCTCACCGAGGCGATTCTATTGGGTGTTCACGGTCTGTGGTTTGAGCAGAAACATGAAAGCTGTCAGGATTTTTATCTCAAAAACATAGATTGTGGGTAGTCATAAAAACAGCCTCGCCGAGGCGATTCTCTCGAGTGCCAACGGTCTGTATTTCGATCAGAAACATGAAAAATATCACGATTTTTATCTGAAAAGTTTGGTTCTATTTTTATTTATTTATTTATTTATTTATTTATTTATTTGTTTATTTATTTATTTAATTATTTATTTATTTTGGTGCAAACATTTTACCAATATATATTTGAATAGGCGTCATATGTCAAAGAATGCAGATCCTTATACTGCTCCTCTCGGATTTCGGTCTGCATTGTTTGCCCATACATGTTCATATAAAAAAGTATTTAGTCGTTTTGTTGGGAGCAGGCTATCTTGTACATACCTCGCTGACTCTTAGTCATTAGGTCTTTCACCGCTGTGGGTTCGAGCCTCGCTGGGGTCACGTACGAGACGCCAAGTTCTGCAACGGAAGATCAGGTGTTTTTTCTCGGGGCATTCCGGTTTCCGCCCACCTCTGATTAACGATCGACTAGATATGAGTGAAATAATCTTGAAAGGGCCGTAGAACACAAACCAAAGTACATGCCATTGACATCAGTTACATATTGCAACATTGTGTAAGAAATCAACTTAAACTGACCAGTACAACAACATAAATTATATTAAAGTCAGATTAATGGCCATTTCTCTCGAATGCCACTGATTAAGCAATTAGATAGCTAGGGTCGGTCTTGAAGAAAATAGGGCCTTAATTGCCCTTTGGGAGACATTATCACTGCATTGGGACATTGGTTAAGAATATCTCTGAGTAACAGAAGTAATTTTGTTTGATTTGAGGTTTAACGTCCCCTTCAACACTGTAAAGGTCATTTTGGAGACGTTGCTTCCAATTTTGTGGGACTTTTACCCGACATTGAGATGAAATGACTTCTCAAGCCCTGTCGCCCAATTATGAAACCAACAGGGTTTATAAGCACGGACTGGCCGACTCGCACCGCTTTGCCTGGGCAGGCTTAGATCCTATGAGCAGTTTACCAGTACTCGTGTGCGGGTCGGTTTCAGCTCTGCATGGAAACATCATCCAGCCAGCCCCGATGGGCGGGGCCGATAACAGAAGTAAAGTTTATTTATCTATTTATTTATTTTGAGTATACGTGCACACATCCTTTTCACCAGAAGCGCTTCTTGAATCAGAGGAAGGGAAAGAATGACTAGGAAAAGATTTCAAGATCAGTCTCAACGACGGAATTTATAGGTTCATTTTTTTCATTGACAGTTTATTTATTTATTTATTTATTTATTTTATTATTATTATGCCCCTTCCCCTGAAAGGGGAGGAGACACATTGTTTTGCTACGGTTCTGTGCGTCTGTCTGTCCTTTGTTAGTCCTTATCCCGTTGAACACAAAAATGTCTACCTTTGCAAACAATGTAGGTCCAGATCAGATGGCTTCTACACCGT
The DNA here is from genome assembly GCA_963580285.1 of Lucinisca nassula. Taxonomy (NCBI): domain Eukaryota; kingdom Metazoa; phylum Mollusca; class Bivalvia; order Lucinida; family Lucinidae; genus Lucinisca; species Lucinisca nassula. Next base: position 903,601 of record CAUZLF010000001.1, read on the forward strand.
TTGCCATCTAGCGAATACATTTTATCATCAGGAAAGCACGCCTATATAATGTTAACCCCACTTTTTGGACGGGTTTTTTCAAGGAATAGCGATGTCCGTGCGGGCGGGCGGTCGGGCGGCCGGGCGTCCGCGTCCCGGTTTACCTTTTTCGGTTTACCTTTTGGTAAACCTTTTTTAAAAAAACCCGTCCATAATGCCATTTGGCGATTTTCTTGTATACAGTAAAACTGGGGTTTACAGGGGTATACATTATTTTTCTTATTTCGGCAAAAAAGATGGATTGTGGGTACTGGTTTCAACCGCCTCGCAATGGGCCATTATACTTAAAATAAATAAGGCCCCCGCCCATCGGGGCTTGAAGAAATAGATGGGCTGCACGATGCTTCCACGCAGAGCTAAATACGACCCGCACACGAATACTGGAAAACCGCTTAGAGGATCTAAGCCTGCCCAGGAAAAGCGGTGCGAGTCGGAGCGTCCATGCTTATAAACCATATTGGTTTCATTCGGCAACAGGCGTTGAGAAGTCATTTCATCTCAAAGTCTGGTAAAATTCCCACAAGATTGGAAGCAACGTCTCCAAAATGACATTTACAATGTAGACGGGGACGTTAAACCTCAAATGAAACGAACAAACTCAAAATAAATAAACAGATAAATAAATATTACTTCATTCTTAGCCAATACAGTGATAATGTCTCATAAAGGGCAATTTAGCCCCTATTTTTATCTGGATTTCTCTCTCTCTCTCTCTCTCTCTCTCTCTCTCTCTCTCTCTCTCTCTCTCTCTCTCTCTCTCTCTCTTCCAAGATACACTATACTCGTACATGTAGGCAGATTCTTAGCTCATTTTGATGTATCATTAAATTCTAGTAAATTCTAGTGTCAGCTAGGCTTGAAGCAATTAAACAGTAGGGAGCAACCTCTTGCCCTTCTTAATTAAAGTTCCCTGGTATTAAGTCAGATAAACTCCAACACACTGCAACAGAATAAAAGGGTTCTCTGATACAGTTTTTGTTTCACTACCCAGTCAACAGCTAAGGTCATGTTGGGCTAGTCAGTTCCCTTCACTGTTCCTAGACAGGATAAGTTACTAGCACATTGCGAGATCATGCTTTAGATATAATAGTCACGAAATGAAAGTACACGTACATGATTCAGAAACGGGCCTCCGTGGTCTAGTGGTTAAAAGCGCCGACTCTTGATCATTAGGTCTCTCACCGCTGTGGTTCGAGCCTCGCTCGGGTCACATGTGAGACGCCAAGTTCTGCAACGGAAGGTCAGGTGGTTTTTCTCCGGGTACTCCGGTTTTCGCCCACCTCTGATTAAAGATCGGCTCGATTTGAGTGAAACTATCTTGAAAGGGCCGTAAAACCAAAATAAAAAACATGATTCATGCAGAGCAGAAGACCAAGCTGACTTTTTCAACTGTTATTGTATTATTTACTATATATTCACACACTTCTGCCAAATGAATTCTTCCTGAGTGGGCAGAGCCATTTCCAGTTTAAGGTTAATCTGACAGTAATTATAATTTCAATCTTTTGTATTCATACATTGTAGACTCTCTCAAATATTGCATTTAGCAACTATCGACCTAGGTAAGGAAACGTAAAACAATTAGAAGCAAAATATGCTAGGAGAAGTCTGATCAATGTCCACGCTGTTAGAGGTACAGTCAGATCAGGGTCCACACAGTTTGCCAGGATGCAAAACCTGCAAGAAGATGCAACAGACAACATTTTCCGATATATTTTTTCATGACATCTTAGGGGTTCATCTCTAAACCCTCTTCGTAAATAGCTACCTGTCACGTAGTGACGACGTGAGCTTTTAGGATCACTTTTTGTCCGTCGTCCGTCGTGCGTCCGGGCGTGCGTAAACAATTTCTTTAAACCACTGATTGGATTTTGACCAAACTTCACAGGAATTATCCTTAGGTGGTCTCCTTTCAAAGTTGTTCAAACGGTTCTGGTCCGTTGGACATCTAGGTCACAGGAGCAAAAAATTGTTTTTTTTTTTTTTTTTTAACTGAAATCTTCTTCTCTGAAACCGTACGGCCCAGGACTTTGTTATTTGGTATGAAGCTTCATCTATGGGACCTCTACCAAGTATGTTCAAATTATAGCCCTTGGGCCAAAAATGCCCCCGGTCCGGGTCCCATCAGTTTTACATAGGCTTATATAGGGAAATATCTTTAAAAATCTTCTTTGAAACCAGAAGGCCTAGGTGTTTGATATTTGGTATGAAGTTGTATCTGGTGGACCTCTGCCAAGATTGTTCAAATGATATCACTTGGGCCAAAAATATCCCCGCACTGGGGCCCACCAATAGACCCACCCACATAGACTTATATAGGGAAAAACCTTTAAAAATCTTCTTGTCTGAAACCAGAAGGCCCAGGTGTTTGATAATTGGTATGAAGTTGTATCTAGTTGTCCTCTGCCAAGATTGTTCACTTTACAGCCCTGGGGCAAAAAATGCCTGGCGCCAGGGCCTACCGGTTTTACATAGACTTAAATGGGGGAAAACCTTTATAAGTCTTCTTGTCTGAAACCAGAAGGCCCAGGTGTTTGATATTTGGTATGAAGTTGTGTCTAATGGACCTGTACCAAGATTTTCAAATTATGTCCCTAGGGCCAAAACTGCCACCGTCCCGGGGTACACCGGTTTTACATAGACTTTTATAGGGAAACCTTTTTAAAACACTTCTCGTCTGAAAACGGAATGACCAGGTGTTTGATATTTGGTGTGAAGCTTCATTTACATGTAGTTGACCTCTATCAAGATTGTTCAAATTATAGCCCTGAGGTAAAAAATGCCCCCGCCCCGGGCCCTTTGGTTAAACATAGACTTAGATAGGAAATGTCTTTAAAAGCCTTCTTCTCTAAAACAGCAGTATCAGGTATTTGATATTTGATATGAAGCTTTGTCTAGTGGACCTCTATCAAAATTGTCAAATTACAGACCTGGGGCCAAAAATGCCCAATCCCCTTGGCCCGCTGGTTGTACATATACTTATATTGGGAAAATCTTAATAAATCTTCTTGTCTGAAACCAGAAGGCTCAGTTCTTTGATATTTAATATGAAGCTTTGTTAGTGGACCTCAACCATGATCGTTCAAATTATAGCTCTGGGGCCAAAAAATGGCTCTGCCCCGGGCCCACTCTTGTCTGAAATCACAAAGCCTAGGTCAAATTGTTCAAATTATAGCCCTGGGTCCAAAGATGGGTCCATGCCGGTGCACACTTGTTTTACATAGACTTATACAGGGAAAACCTTTGAAAATGTCCTTGTTTGAAACCAGAAGGCCAAGGTCTTTGATATTTGGTATGAAGGTTCATCTAGTGGACCTCAACCAACCTTTTTCAAATTGTAGCCCTGGGGCTAAAATAGGCCCACCCCACGGCCCACTTGATTACATAGACTTATATTGGGAAAACTTTTGAAAATATTATCTGAAACCAGAAGTCAAAGGTCTTTGATATTTGGTATGAAGCTTCGTCTTGTGTAATTCTACCAAGATTGTTCAAATTATAGCCCTTGGGCCAAAATGGCGCAGTCCCGGGGACCACAGGTTTTATATAGACTCATATATGGAAAACCTTTAAAAATCTGTATGTCTCAAACCAGAAGGCTCCGGTCTTCGGTATTTAGTATGAAAGCATCTCCGTTTAGACCTCTACCAAGATTATGCAAATTATAGCCATGGGGCCTGTCCCCGAGGTCCACTTTTTACACTATGAATCAGGTGAGCGACCCAGGGCCATCATTGTCCCCTTGTTGGGACTTTGAACTGACATCCCAAGCCCAATGAAACCAATAGGGTTTATATACATTGACGGTCAGAAATGCACCGCTTTGTCTGGGCAGGCTTCCATCTTCTAAGCGGTTTACCAATACTCAGGTGCGGTTGGTTTCAGCTCTGCTTGGGCGCACCATGCAGCCTCATCTATTTCTCCAAGCCCCGATGGGCGGGGTGCAGCAAAATGTATATATACAATATTGAAGTTTTTTCTGTAAACACACATAAGCTTGCACATGGGCACAGTCCGGTCAGGGTATTCACTGTCAGCATGAAGAAGCCAAGTGAAGCCTTTGATCAAAACGTGAACGTGTGCAGGCTATTTTCAATATTCACTGTGCACACAGTCATGTAGAGTTTGCTGTCTTGGCTCATTGTGCTCCCTGCAGGAGCTGCCGTGTTGGTGGGGTGGGGTAATTTCTGGCCTTGACGGCATCTGTCATCTGCATCCGCATGAAGCTTTTAGCTCACCTGAGTCGACGGCTCTGGGTGGGGGGAGGGGTGGGGGGGGGGGCTTATTGTATGGCAGCCTCCGTCATTGGACTTTGGCATTTTAACACAGGGAAACCTTGTGAGCAAAATATCCCGAAACTGCTCAGGTCCATGCTTGTAAACCCTATTGGTTTCTTTGGGTGACAGGGCTTGAGATGTCATTTTATTTCAGTGTCTGGTAAATGTCCCACAAAATTAGAAGCAACGTCTCCAAAATGACCTATACAGTGTTGACGGGGATGTTAAACCTCAAATCAGTGAGTGAGTGTTTGAGTCTTACGTCCTACCATCAGCTAAGGTCATAGGAGACGGGACCTCGGTTTAAGGACTCATCCGAAAGTCTGGAGAAGCCCGGGATCGATCCTTCGACCCCTGGTTTACAAGGCGGGTAGCGTAACCACTACATCACGGAGGCTTCTAAACCAAATGTATGACGTAACTGCAATTGATTCTGAGAGTAGGCTTGAACAATTTGTTCGTTTGAACTGCGATTTAAATTCTCTGTTAACACTTCATAGGCCATTTTTGTAGGGGTTTTACCCGACATTGAGATGAAATGACATCATCTCAAGCCCAAATAAAACCAAAAGGGTTTATATGCATGGACAAGCCAACTCGCGCCACTTTTCCTGGGCAGGCTTAGAACCTCTAATCAGTTTCCTAGGCTTGAACAATGTCTAAGTACACAAGTCCAGTCCAGATTTTAAAGTTACACATTACTCTGCACATTCTTTCACCAGAAACTGACAACTGCCCTTCTTGAATCAGCGGAAGGGAGAGAATGACCGTAGAAAAGATTTCATGATCAATCTCCATGAAAGAATGCTGCCGACGCGCATCCGACTGAGCTACCGGGACCGGTACCTGCTGGGGTTTACAAGGATAAACATTATTATTTTCTCGTATTTCTGTAATTGGGTGTGGGTACTCGTTATTATATGTTTGCAGAAAAATATCATGGGTTTTCATCAAAAGTGGCCATTTTGGAGATGTGGAAAATGCCGCGCAGATGTGTTACCGTAATGATCAGTTCAATGTGCAATGAAAATTAATCTAACAAACTTTCAGTCTTTGTTTGCTTTGTTTGATTTGAGGTTTAGCGTTCCAGTCAACACTATTAAAGTCATTTCGGAGACGATGTTTCCAATTTTGTGGGATTTTTACCCGATATTGAGATGAAATGACATCTCAATCCTTGCCGTCCAATCAAAACAATAAATTATATGTGCATGGACGGGCCGGCTCGCACCACTTTGCCTCGGCAGGCTTAGACCTTAATGGTTTACCAGTACTCATATATGCGTTTGGTTTCAGCTCTGTGTGGAAGCATCATGCAGCCAAATCTATTTCTTCAAGCCCCGATGGGCGGGGGCTCTCAATTATTAAACTCTCTATGGCAGGTAGAGTAACACACAACTGATTTCTCGCAATATCACATTTGCAGCTCTGCCTTCTTCTTCTTCTTCTCTTCTTCTTCTTCTTCTTCTTCTTCTTCTTCTTCTTCTTCTTCTTCTTCTTCTTCTTCTTCTTACCAGCTTTCGAAGTCAAATTACTAAACGCATGGGATGGCTGATTGTCTCTGCGTTTAGGCTCGAAAAGGGATCCTAAGCTTGAACGCCTTTCGTCGAACCCTTAAATAGCTATACTTTATGCGATAGGAGTAGATAATGATCATCCAGACTGATCCCAGCTTTAGTGAGAATGGTTTCCTCCCTGGTCTTACAGTATTTCTAGATCTCTCTCTCTCTCGAAGAGAGAGAGAGAGAGAGAGAGAGAGAGAGAGAGAGAGAGAGAGAGAGAGAGAGAGAGAGAGAGAGAGAGAGAGAGAGAGAGAGAGAGAGAGAGAACGTTAACAGGTTCGTATAAATGACATTGTACTGAATGAGTGCATTTTCTTTTTCTATCAACCGTATCACAATGGTGAGCACTCAATGAGGCGGTTCGTACGAGAACCCAAAACATTTGTACGAGTAAAGGAAAGTGCCTCAATATTTAATCAGTAAAGAAACCGTTTTGGAAATATGAAAGAATGCATATTGTCGCCAGGATTTGTCATCCTATTGTCACAAGAGAGAGAGTGGCCACTATACCAGGTATTACAGTAGCCGCCTTGAGGTCAGAGGGTTGCGAAAGAGGGTTATCTAAGAATCATATGTTTGACTTGGCAAACATTGACCCAGACCAGACGCAACAGAAAGCGGCATCTGATCAAGGTCGACACTAATTGCTTAAAATCGAGAATTTCAGGGTTAAATGAAACAATTTAAATCACAGTCCAGGACTATCTCTCCGACCTACACTCAGGGACAATCGACCAACCAGATTTCTCAGTGCTTTGATTTTTATATGCCAGTTTTGAAAAAAAAAAAAAAAAACCGGCCTCGGTAGCTCAGTCGGATGCGCGTCTGACTGGTGATCAGGAGGACGCGGGTTCGATACCTGCCACGGTTGGCAACATTCTTTCGAGGGACTGATCATGGAATCTTTTCTACGGCCATTCTCTCCTTTCCGCTGATTCAAGAAGGGAAGTTGTCAGTTTCTTGCGAAAGAATATGCACGGTACTGGTTAACCACTTTCGTTTAAGCCTGTCCAGGAAAAAGGTGGATAGGTAAACGGACCGGCTCCGAAATTACCTAAAACAGTGTTGATTGGGCGTTTAACTCCAATACAATCGACAATATGGCCCCCGCCCATCGGGGCTTGAAGAAATAGATGGGCTGCATGATGCTTCCACGCAGAGCTGAATCCGACCCGCACACGAATACTGGTAAACCGCTAAGCCTGCCCAGGCAAAGCGGTGCGAGTCGGTCCGTCCATGCTTAAAAACCCTATTGGTTTCATTGGGCGACAGAGCTTGGGATGTCATTTCATCTCAAGGACGGGTAAATGTCCCACAAAATTGGAAGCAACGTCTCCAAAATGACATTTACAGTGTCGACGAGGACGTTATACCTCGAATCAATCAATCAAATCAATCGACAAATGGAAAAAAGGAAGTACATGTATTATGACCTTGCGCTGTCCGTCCGACTGCCGTCCGTCCGTCCGTCAATATCTTTGTTATTCTTGATGGATTTGGAAATTCCTTGGCAGAAATGTTAACCATCATGAGAGAATGTGTCGTATGCAAGACCCAGGTCGGTACCCCCGAGGTCAAGGTCATGGAGGTGAAAGGTAAAGAAAAGTGTATTTTCTTGTGTCCTGTCAATACCTTTGTTATTCCTGGATGGATTTGAAAATAGCTTGGCAGCAATATTGACCATCATGAGACAATTTGTCGCACGCAAGACCCAGGTCGGTACCTCCATGCTCAAGGTCACAGTGGTCAAATGTCAAAAAAGGTCATTTTTCGTGTTCAGTCAATAGCTTTTTGGATCGATCGGTTTACGATCGGCCCAAATTTACTAAATGGCAAACGGTATTCATGCAGTTGTCCACGTGACCATCACTGATTTGGGAAAACCAATATTATGTTTTATTAATAGAACTTTAAACGTTGCGCTATTTTTATCGATGTAACAAGAGTAGACTAGCTACTAGTTTGATAATAAAAGTCTGATCATTTTTTGTTGGTATTTTTTATTGGTTTAAAAAATTATCACCTTCTTAGTAATGGCAAGTCTATTTGGTAGAGTCTCAAATCTTAGGTTAAAATTGAGCCAGAGAGACTAGACTAGCTAAACTTTTATACACTGTTCATTTTAATGCAAAAGATGATTTTAATTCCATATTACTCATTTAACACCTGGTGGCTAGGCTATAACAAGAGCTATCTATAGTCTTGACAGGAATCGTGTGCTGGATAATACTCAGATCAGACGCCGCGGAATGTGGCGTCTGCTCAGCCGGTTGCACAGGGACTACACTGTTTGCTTAAATAGTGGCATTTGAGGGTTAAACGAAATAGTATAAATTGCCAGGTTGCTCTCGTAATGAGAGAAAAACAGTAACCTTATCCAGGCCACACTGTCACGTGACGTCTTTCGGAAACTCCATTTTTAAACTGTTACACAAATGTATGCCAAGTCGAGTAAAAATAAACTTTTCCAACTTCTGCTAAGAACTTAATTTTAGAGCCCCGAAATGTTTTTTTTTTTTTTTGTTTTGGTTTTACGGCCCTTTCAAGATTATTTCACTCATATCGAGCCAATCGTTAATCAGAGGTGGGCGAAAACCGGAGTACCCGGAGAAAAACCACATGACCTTCAGTTGCAGAACTTGGCGTCTCCCATATGACCCGAGCGAGGCTCGAACCAAAGCGGTGAGAGACCTAATGATCAAGAGTCAGCGCTCTTTACCACTAGGCCACGGAGGCCCGTCCCTGAAATGTTTAATGGCAAAAATGAGTCGCGCAGACTTTATAGGTGGTACCGTTTTTAGACATACAGCGTAGACCAAGATCGGCTTTAGAGTATATTGCTTCTGATCAGGGTCGGCACTGTTCGCCATGTAACAATAATTGTTTTGAACATGATTCAGGGCCGTACGCAGACTCTGAAAAGGGGCAGGTTGAGGATGCGAATTTCAGGTATTTTGCAGAGGGTGAAAAACTGCATGAATCTGAGATAATTTCCAAAAGATGGGTAGGGCTGCGTTTGCACCCTCCCCACTCTGTTGAACAAAACCCAAGTACTACCCTTAGACGTCAGAGCGCAGCGTAAGAAGAAAATTCTGGACTCTGCTCGTTTGTTTGATTTAAGGTTTAACGTCCCCGTCAAGAATGTATAGGCCATTTGGAGACGTCACTTCCAATGTTACTGGACTGTCAGCTCTGCGTGGAAGCATCGCACAGCCCATCTATTTATTCAAGCCCCGATAGGCGGGCGCGGGTGGACTGTGCTCGTGCACTTGGGCATTGGCAAACAGAATCTACATAGCCAGACGCCACATAACGCGATGTCTGATCAGATCTACTGTGCTAGCTCATGTTAAACGAACAGTTCGATTCTCAGCTCAGGACTATTTTGCCAACCTACACTAAAAGACGATCGACCCACCAGTACTCTCAGTGATTTGCTTTATTCCCGGATCACTTTGCAGAAATGTTAACCATCATGAGACGATGTTTCGCGCACAAGACTCAGTCAGTACATCGAGGATCAAGGTCATACGTAGAGGTCAAAGGTTAAAAATGGTTAGTTAACAACTTTGCTATTCCTGAATGAATTTTGAAATTACTTGGCAGAAATGTTAACTATCATGAAACGATGTGTTCAAGACTCGGATCGGTACCTACAATGTCAACATCACGTGAACACCACCCCCACCCCAATAAACCCCACTTTATTTTACAGAAATTTGCAGTATAAATACGAAAAATATCAGGGATTTTCATCTGAAAACTAGCCATTTTGGAGATGTGAAAAATGCACTATGTCGCACGGATGTGTTAGCGTAATGTCTACCCATCACTTCCAATCCATTCATGAGACGCTAAGTTCTGCAATGGAAGGTCAGGTGGTTTTTCTCCGAATACTCCGGTTTTTTGCACACCTCGGGTCGAAATAAGAGAAACAAGAGCTGGTGTTTATGAAACACTATGCCCCCAACACTGCTTGCTCCTAGTTTAAAAGGTAATACTTCACATGGCTAAAGTGAGATCCATTCATCAACTTTCAAGGCGCAGCTTTGATACTTTTTGAGTTATAATGCCGACGAGATTTCATCAAAAAATTTCACAAGGGCCATTTCTCATGAAAGAGAGAGAGAGAGAGAGAGAGAGAGAGAGAGAGAGAGAGAGAGAGAGAGAGAGAGAGAGATTTTCACCAGTACTAGAATGCACTATATGTTACACAGGTGATAGAATAATAACATAAATATAAAAAGGCTTTTGTGGGTTTCAACGCCAAAAAGTTGAATATCAACCTGAACATCCATGCAGTCTGATCAGCACCCTTGGTTTTTGCTGATTAGATTGTATATTGCCTCTAGTTTCTATTTTTTTTTTTTTTTATTTTAAGACTCTCTCACTCCATCTGCGTGCATGTGCGTGCGTGCGCGTGTGTGTGTAACATACAGTCATATGATTATCATGGAATGATATTGCACTTCAAGTTATCAATAAGAAAACGGTAGCTATACACAGTGGGCAAATTGTATTCAAGTTCCCCTTTGACTTTCTGAAAACCTAGAAGATAACACCAGTGCTGGTTTTAATTTTACAACTCAGGCATCGGCAGGTAAATTATGGCCAGCAATGAGCCTCATGGGAGGTGTGCAGACAGTTCAGAGTAATTTATGTGTCTGTCTGATATTCACCCTGGAAGAATGGGGTCCTATTTTCTGCTGTTTGGTTTGAGATTAAACACCCCTGCAAACATTATTTAGGTCATTTTACAGGCGTTTCTTCCGAATTCCGGCGCGTATCATGGTAGTTATACTGCAAACATAGGTTGTGGGTGCTCGTTAGAACCGCTTCGTTGAGGCGGTCAATGAGGTTGTTCTAACGTGTACCCACAACCTATGTCTTGGAGCAGAAATAAGAAAAATAATGTATACCCCGTAAACCCCAGTTTTCTCTATATATAGTGGGGATTAGGTGGATGTTCATTTCACGGACTTATTCACGTGATGTGATGCTTCCACGCAGACCTGAAACCAGCCCGCACATGAGTACTTGTAAACCGCTTAGAGGATCTAAGCCTGCCTTGGCAACGCGGTGCGAGTCGGCCCGCCCATGCTTATAAACCCTTTTGGTTTTATTGGCGGCAGGGCTTGAGATGCCATTTCATCTTAATGTCGGATAAAAGTCCCACAAAATTGGAAGCAACGTCTCCAAAATGACCTTTACAGTGTTGACAGGGACGACTTCAAATCAACAAACAAACTAAACATCGAATCGATGTTAGTTCGACGTTGATCAAAGATTGGTTGTAAAGTGATGAAAAATGTGGATACTATATCAAATTGTCATTTTAATCTATCAGTCGAAACAGTACAGACTATTCCATTATTTAATCTTTTAAACCTACAATTTTCATAGTCTACACTTGGTTTTGGGAAAAGAATGAAGGTCACACCCTGCATATGTGGCATATTATTGTCACTTCAACATTTTCTCCAGACCTATCTTTTGTAACCATTGTTAAAGCATTTTACACACCAAATCTGCACAATTTCATTGTCACTTCAGGAATGGATTTTAATGTGTAATAAATGCATTTAACCTCAATGTAACCCGTGCCAGAATTGATTGACAGGTCTTCAAGCCAATAGTTCGATCGTTGTTTGGCGATTGCTAACCACCGTAACCTTAGAAAAGCTAACCTAGCCATAGAATGTCGACAACAACAGAGTTAACTTCCTTGACGGGGCGTGACTAGGCAAGGGCTAGAGGTTGTTTCCTGTTGTTTAATAGCTTCAGCTTCATTAGTAGGCCTACACTGAAGCCTAGCTGACTCTGGAATTCATTACGCAAACATGCCTGTACAAATACATTGTGAATTTTACCATCTAAAAACGAAAATTTTAAATGAAAAATTGTGATATTTTCCTTATTTCTGCTCAAAATATAGATTGTGAGTACACGTTAGAACCGCCGCAATGAGACGGTTCTACACGTTAGAACCACCGCAAAGAGGCGGTTCTAACGATTACCGACAATCTATAATTCAGAGCAGAAATAAGAAAAATAAGGTTTACCCCCTGTAAACCACAGTTTGTCTTTATAAAAGTGGGGTTCATGGGGGTCAGAATCATATAGGCGTGTTTTTGTGATGTAATGTTGAATCAGAATGAACCAAGAAGCTTTGGATGTTCCTTGCGTCACGAAAACACACCTATATAATTGTGACCCATTGAACCCCACTTTTATATAGTAAAACTGGGGTTAACAAGGGTAAACCTTATTTTTCTTATTTGTACTCAAAAATAGATTGTGGGAACTCGTTAGAACCGCTTCAATGAGCGGTTCTAACGAGCACCCACAATCTATATTTTTAGTAGAGATAAGAAAACAATCACATTTTTTCATCTTAAAATGTTTCCTTTTTCGGCAAAATATTTACAATGTTTTTGTACAGGCAGTTTTTCGTAATGTCTACATGTAGACTATTATCATATTGCTGTGAAATTCTTGTCGGACATGCATTGCATTTCGTATTCAAAATAATATACAAAATATGTACAATTCTGCAAAATCTTGGCCTAAAAGCACAATATTCCCAGCCTAGGCTAGGACAATATGCATGTATAGTTACTTTCTGTGATCCATATATAAACAATACGTATGCGAATAGCTGCACAACGTGAAACTGACAGGATTGTTTTTCTTTTCGATTCTGTCATGAATACACATGTCAACACGAACCGAATTCTTTGTCAAACCACCAGCGTATTTTTTCCGTATTTTTCAAATGTATATAAAGCAATATGCATGCGTTTTTTTGCGCAAGGTTTGCCGCACAAGCTGCGTACTTTTTCTGTATTTTTAAAAAATACGTCCTTCAATACATACACATTTTGCTGCGTAACATTTGTTGCACCCGCTGCTTATTTCTTCTGTATTTTTCAAAAATACGTCCTCCAATACGCACACGTTTTGTTGCGTAAACTTTGTCACACCAGTTGCTTATTATTTCCGTATTTGCGCACAAGGCGGACGTAAATACGTACTGTATTGCCAGTGTATCAGTATGTATTGGTGTAAATTCGCATTGCGTATTTGTCCTTATTTTGTTCATTTTTCACTGTGACTTAGACCTTCTAAACGATTTACCGGTACTCTCAGCTCATTCAGCCAAATCTATTTCTCCAAGCCCCAATGGGCGGGGGCCAGGAGATATATCTGAATCTGCTTGGTACTCCATACATCTCAAGTAGAGTGTTTGTTTGATTTGAGGTTTAACGTCCCCGTCAACTCTGTAAAGGTCATTTTGGAGACGTTGCTTCCAATTTTGTGGGACTTTTACCCGACCTTGAGATGACATGACCTCTCAAGCCCTGCCGCCCAAATGAACCAATAGGGTTTATTAACATGGACGGGCTGACTCGTAACGCTTTGCCTGGGCAGGCTTAGATCCTCTAAGCGGTTTACCAGTACTCGTGTGCGGGTCGGTTTCAGCTCTGCGTGGAAGCATCATGCAGCCCATCTGTTTCTTCAGGGGCCGTCAAATAGAGTGGTATATGGATATATGTTAATACTATATATAAAGACCATGTGCATTTTTCTCCAGAAAGCATGCACGGATTTCCTGTTTGGATCATTATAATCTTACGTCCGATTAGGTGCGCAGTCCTCATAGAGGTAATTGCAGAGGGACCGGATGCGTTGGCCGGAATTTCCAGATCTTACGGCTGGTTCCGATATTTAACTGCACACATGGCGGGCGTTCAGCGTATGCCGTCCGTTGCTTTGGAAGCCTTACGGGCGGAAAAGGCTGCACGGCAGATAGGTCCCTTTGACCGGCCATCATCTTCCAGCGATGATGAAGACCTTGAAGATTTTGAAGATCTTTACAATAAACAATCACGTGTTTTAGAGAGAAATCAAAAGCTTATATAGTGGTTACATGAGCACTGCTTCTACCCCTTACAGACCCTACCTTACATGACTTGGACTAGAGCCGGTTGAGCCGAAGCGGGGCGCTGTGGTTGCGGCTCATTTGCTTTGCACTTATGAGTGCTCCCGCCGACGTAACACATCGACGATAGACAAGTCTAAACCTAGGCTTATGTAACCCTAACCCTAACTCCAATATACACTAATCATTATTTCTCATGCAGGTACACGGGGATCCTTGATGGGGAAGCCCACCATACCTCGTGTAGGATAGCTACCGAGAAGTCATCACCTGGGTGCCCAGAAGGCTGCCTCGTTGCAGCCCCCCTTGGGGAAACCCTCCTGATAGAATCCGGAAATATGGGAAGCGAAGACAGCATAGCTGTCAGAACGGAGCATACATTTCTGGAATAGGTCAAGTACAAAACAATTTAAGTACAAGACCAATTTTGATAGGGATTTGGACACAGGAAGCTCCTTAAAAAAGCCTTTTAGACCGACCGTTCAAAATGAAAGAAAAGCGAAATTGCACAATGGCTGGTTAGCCGCATACTCGCCTTTGCCAAACCATAAAACGTTTCAGCACTAAAAAGACACGCCTATGCGTAAACATTATAAGCCTAACCACATTGAGCCTGAACAAAAGAGGGCTACAACATTACCACACACAATTAGAACTAATCCATACTTTGTTACAACCCATATATCCCTACTATGATATCTTCCTTCACTTTGGATGAGATAATGATATGCAAACATGGCGGTCCGGTCCCAACTGACCCACTTAAGATTTTATAAGAACTCGACATCCTACGTTGATGAAAGCATCCTCCGCGCGATAGAAGTCACTCACTGCACACTGATTGGCTGGATGAACTACAAACAAAGAGAAAAGCAATAACCAAAACACCAAAACATGACATCACAACACAACGCAGTTAGGGGCTAGTAGTACACGATACTACCAAGATTACCCTCGTACAGACCTGGGGGCGGGGGGGGGGGGGGGGTAGGGGGTAAAGACAAAGCATAGGAGTGTTTTGAGAGTGGTAGAGCACGGGTACTGGGACATTTTGCAATAGCCGAAATTGACTGGTCTTATAGTAACCCTACCGGCCCCGATAGCTCAGTTGGTAGAGTGTCCGCTCCGGGGAACGGGAGGTCTCGGGTTCGATCCCGGGCCGCGACATACCAAAGTCGTTAAAAATGGTACTAGCTGCTCCTCGCTTGGCACTCAGATTTACGGGGTAGAGCTAGGACTGGTCGATCCAGTGTCAGGATAATGTGACTGGATGTGGTATCATGGAATGTGTCTGGGACATGATACTTCAGTGAGGCAGCACTATAAACGTGAGCATTGAGCTCCCTGTCGCAACCAGACACCGTCGTGATATGACTGAAAAATTGTTGAAAGCGACGTTAAACCCGAATTCACACACACACACACACACACACTTATAGTAACCCTTGCTGGCTCACTTTTGGCCGCCGTTCAAAATTCAAAATTACATGCATTCTCATCCTTTAACAAGCACCGTGTCCATAGGCTTTTTCTCTACCATGATAGGGGTGGGGGTAGAGTCTAATGGAAGCCAAAACCGATAATGCATGAAAAGCTTTTTTCCTCGGTCAGACATAGGGCTGTGTACTGACACATTTTGCAGCCGGAATTGGCAACGTGTCCCCACATTCTAGAGCCCGACCATTGGTCTGCATTTGCATTCAAAATTCGAACCCCGCCAGAGGACTGCTCATTTTACAGGACAAACGCTTAACATTGGGTGCGTTCTGTGCCTACATGGCATCTCGAGCGGGGAATGGGAGAGGTAGGAAAGACCTACTTCTTACGTCCTCCGCGAAAGAAGTCACCTAACTCCCAATCGGCTAGCTGATAACCGTCAAGCTGACAGGAGTCAGCATATTGGCAGCCTAGGGAAAACAGCAGTACCTACAACTTATCCCAGTTAACGAACTGGGGTAGCCCCTATGTGCCCTTGGCGCCCGGTTACCTTAAAAACAACAGTCAAACATATGTGTAATGTACATATGCCTAATTACCTTTTGAACTCATTCTGATGAAATTATGAGTAACCCAATGAAACATGCCGTTGATTGAACCAGTGTATGACACACTGCTGTGGGTCCACTGCCACTCACCTTCCGATCTAATTAATAAACTAATTGATTGATTGGCGTGTAATTACATCTCTGCCACTTAAAAGACACTAGTAGTATGTTCTGTTGCGCACTTACAAAAATTGAACCATTTTGTTTTCATTATCATTTGCAGGGTTTGACCATTCCACAGCCATTAGCATTTTTTTCTATTAATACCAATGATTTTGATTGTTTGACACCCCCGTCAACATTGTATAGGTCATTTTGGAGAAGTTGCTTCCAATTTTGTGACGCTTTTACCCGACCTAAACCCATGAGGTACTGGTGTGTTCACTTAAAAAATATTTGTTTTTATTTTTCTGCTGTTCATGAAAGTATGACGGCCCCCGCCCGCCGGGGCTTGAAGAAATATATGGGCTGCATGATGCTTTCACGCAGAGCTGAAACCGACCCGCACACCAGTACTGGTAAATCGCTTAGAGGATCTAAGCATGCCCAGACAAAGCGGTGCGAGTCGGCCCGTCAATGTTTATAAACCCTATTGGTTTCATTGAGTGGCAGGGCTTGAGATGTCATTTCATCTCAATGTCGGGTAAAAGTCCCACAAAATTGGAAGCAACGTGTCCAAAATGGCATTTGCAGTGTTGACGGGGACTTTAAACCTCAAATCAAACAAAACCAAATCATAAAGTATGAAAGCAACGGATCGCCTGCAAAGTCTACCTTATCACCGAAGGGCTTCATATAAACTTTGCTAGCGCTACGCTGTCATTCATACTTTCATGAACGGCAGAAAATTAAGTTCCTTTCTCAAAACATTATTTTTCTTATATCTGCTAAAAAACAGATTGTGATTGTGTTCTATCGAGCCCCCGTAATCTATGTTTCAAGCAAAATAAGAAAAATATCACAATTTTTCATCTTAAAATTTCCATTTTTGGCCAAAAAAATGACAATGTATTTGTGTAGGAGTATTTTCGTAATGAACGTCGCCAAGGCACAATCAGATCGTGGAGAACCATGTATATCATGAACTAAATTGTTTTCTATTTGTTTTTGTTTGTTTGAATTGGGGTTTGACGACACCGCCAACACTATTTAGGTCATTTTGGAGACGTTGCTTCCAATTTTGTGGGGCTTTTACCCGACATTGGTATGAAATGACATCTCAAGCCCTGCCGCCCGATAAAACCAGAAGGCATATATGCATTGGACGATCTGACTCACAACGCTTTGCCTGGACAGGGCTTGTCTTTCTAAGCATACTCCTGTGTGGTCAGATTCAGCTCTGCGTAGAATCATCATGCAGCCCAAACTATTTCTCCAAGCCTCGATGGGCGGAGGCGAATGTTGTTTTCTATAGGTTTACAATTTTTGTTTTACACTGGAAATGTTAATATCACAAAAAAAAAACACGCCTATTCTAAAATATTGAATTTTTCACCACCCAAATATGAAATTTTTCAGATGAAACATAAACATATTTTTTCTTATTTCTGCTATAAACATAGATTTTGGGTACTTGTTAGAACCACATTTACAGGGCGATTCTAACAAGTACCAACAACCTATGTTTTTGAGCAAACAGATTTGGGTACTTGTAAAAACGGCATCGACAAGGCGGTTCTTAAAAGAACCAACAATCTATGTTGATATAAACCCTTGTAAACCACAATTTTATTATATAAAAGTGTGGTTGCAGGTGGTCAAAATTATATAGGCATGTTTTCGTGATGCCACACTCAATTCCAACACCGTCCCAATTACAGCATGGGTTTCCGCGATCTTTTATCGTGGATAAGGTTTCGTATTAAAAACGATAAATATGCTCAAACTTTCTGTGAAACTACCTATCCACCTTCCAAATTGATTCTCAGAAACAAAAACATTGTATTTTAGGACCTAAATGCTGCTAGGGACTGGGTTTCTAGGGACGGAGTTAAATGGGGGCCGAGTTTGCTAGGGGCCGAGTTTGTCAGGGGCCGGGTTTGTCAGGGGCCGAGTTTGTTAGGGACCGAGATGTCCATAAATCGGTTAACCAGTACTCGTGTACGGTCGATTTCTGCTCAACGTTAACCATTTATACCTCCTTTACTTAAATATGCACTTGCGCACACATAGCAAACGCAAAATCAAAGCACTAAGAGTACTGGTGGATCGATTGTCGCTGACTATAGGTCGGAACAGTCCTGGGCTGTGGTTTAACCTGCGAAATTTACCATTGAAATCCGATTTGTAAGTATATAGTGTATATATCTTGATCAGACGCCGAATTCTGTGGCGCCTGGTCTGGGTCTTCACTGTTTGCCAAGTCCAAGATAACCCTCTTACACAACACTAAAACCTCAGTCACTGTGGCTGTTTTCTATAAAAAACGTTATTCGGACAAGTCTGTGATAGTCACGCGGACTGAAGAGCTTTCCTGCTTAGGAATTTTGGGTAGTCGGAAAAGGAGCTCATCACGAAAACATGCCTATATAATTTTGACCCCCTTGAACCTCACTTTTATATAGTGAAACTGGGGTTTACAGAGGTAAACCTTATTTTTCATATTTCTGCCCATACACATAGATTCTAGGTACTTGTTGGAACCGCGCGTTCACACAATCTAATTTCGAACAGAAATATAAAAAAGTATCAGATATTTTTGCTGAAAATTTTCATTTTTGTTTTTAGGGTAAAATTGTCAATTTATTTCAATAGGCATGTTTTCGTAATGTCTGCTGATCAACCCTACTGTTTGTTATGGCATTTGTTGAGAAATATTCGTCTCTGCACATGCGCTTGAAGTTCTGGGCTCAAAACCTAAACAACGGGCCTCCGTGGCCTAGTGGTTAAGAGCGCTGACTCTTGATCATTAGGTCTCTCAACGCTGTGGTTCGAGCCTCGCTCAGGTCACATGTGAGACGCCAAGTTCTGCAACGGAAGGTCAGGTGGTTTTTCTCCGGGTACTCCGGTTTTCACCCACCTCTGATTAACGATCGGCTCGATATGAGTGAAATAATCTTGAAAGGGCCGTAAAACCAAAAACAAAACAAAAAAAAAAACAAAAAAAAAACCCTAAACATGAATGTTGTAGTCAATATTTAATTTCGTTATGGCCCTTTCAAACAAATTTGAAATGTTTAAGCATTTAAACTTCAAGCGCCTGTGATCTTTCCGACATCATTCTTCAAGAGCATTTGCACAGGTTTACAACATTTTTTTTTTTTGCAGTTTAATTTCAATCTGATTTGGCATTTACATATTCAAGTGTTTACATCAGTGACTAGCCTTGTAGCCTGTTGTGTAAACTAAATATGGGAGAGTTAAGGATGGAGTTATTCTTGGTGATTGTTGCGACTTTAAGACACGATTTCGCACAAAACATACATTTTTCTTCATGGCTCCAAGTGAAATCTGCCTAATAGTGCAGATTTCAGTAATAATCATAGAATAAATCATGTATCTTAACAACAGTACATGGAATGTAGTTTTATATATCGTCGACAGCCGTATCAATCAGACTAGGATACCATCGACGGTCGTATTTCTAATAATCGACATCCGTATCCCGACATTTTTCAAAGCTCAATAAAACTCCCAGAGTGCATGAATTATGTCAAACCCATATTGTTGTTGAAGCGTAAATGGTAGATAAAATATATATGGTGTTTTATTGCTTTCGTACTTTTCATAAAGCATTAGATTAATGATATTCTGTGAAAAATGATTTTTTCGAAAGAAACGGTATTTTATAGCGTTTTTCAGACTCACGACTCTCTATAAATGAACAGACAATTAACAGCTTGTCTCTTTAAAACACCGACATCGTTTGTGAATGTTAAAACTAACGTTTTCGCCTCTCCAAGTGCATAAAAATCGAAGACCCCCCTCTGTCGACATCCGTACTGCTCGGTCGAAAACCGTATTTCTCGGTCGACAGCAGCTTTACACAGTACCGGCTCGGTCGACAACACAGGTATAGAAAATGGTATTACCCCCGTGGATAAGGAATCGATAAAATTAACCCTCACCTCCCATCAGAGACACGTAAGGGAAAGAACCACAGACATGAAATAACTAGACCCTTAAGGAAACAGCAACAGCGGAAAGCCAAAAGGACAGATACTTTCCCACAAAATTGCCAATGGCCATCCAAAACAAAAGGATATAAGCGACACACACTTAAAGAAGGACTAAAACAAAAATAACCCGCGAGAAAAGAACCGCCTTGGAATGGTCAGTGGAAAGTATTTCACTGGGGAGCTTAAATCGATTTTAATATAAGGCTGCTCTTAACACTTATACTGCTGAACACAACAAGCACGAAAGTCAGAAATGTTTGGGTTAAATTAATGTATTCGGCTGGATAATGGTTAAAGAAATGAATTTGCTATTGACGTCTTTTGTTTATTAACAGAAAAACACCCGCCCCACCCTTAAAAGTTTATTCATTATCTAAAAGGTATTCTAACACAGCATGCCTATACAGGCAATGGAAAATAACCGTGTTTTATTCCACAACAAATCACGACAAGGAAGAGCGTGACGTGTGACGTCATTAAAAACTACAAATTTATGACGCCATTAGTCGATTTCCTTGACGTTAGACGGTGTAACGTCATTTTCTCGCATCGAAAACGCTAGAATAGGATATAAATGCATGTGTTTCAGTCGATAATTTAAGCGGGATTTCTTCTAACAATGGCGAAAAGTTGTGAGATTTTGAAGGAAACAACAGCATTATTGCCGATTTTCAGCATGTTAGAATCGAAATAGATCAGCTCTAGTTTGTGATTTGTTGAGTAATAAATCACAGTTTGACGGTCAGTTGTAAGTAGACAAATCACGCGCGCTATGCGCTCGTGATTTGACCTACTTTACAACTGACCTCCAAACTGTGATTTATTACTCAACAAATCACAGCTAGAGCTGATCTATTTCTTAAATAAATATAATTAGTGAAACGTGACCTCCATTACCTTTATCATCTGTCCATCAGAAGTTCCTGTATATAAGACTGTATATTTTCCTGTAGTAGAAGCCTTTAGTTTGCCGATGTAACCATTGATGTCTTGGGAACTGACTGTATAAAGAGCATGGGCTGATAATGATGATGCTTCGTCTCCAGTAATGTAGGTGAGTTGCGATAAGTCTTTGTTACATTTGACATACTCTTCATTATACTGTCAATCAAAAATATAAAAATAAGTAGTCATCACGTTTAAACGCGCTTGAATTGAATACACCTCTATACTCCACTTTTTAGAAAACACTGGAGTTGACTTGGGTATACAATATTTTTCTTATTTCTGCTCCAAGACATAGGTTGTTGATGCTCTTTAGAGTCGGCTCAATAAGGCGGTTCTAACGAGCAACCACAACCTAAGTTTTGGGTACAAATAAGAATGACAAAAAGACGAGTTACAGTTTTCTATTGCAAAGTGCCTATTGAAAGAGCTAATTCTTGAAGTCAACAAAAACTGATCAAAATACACTCATAAGGTGACCAAATATCTCTGGTTTGTTGGACAAATATTTCCTTTTTCATCCGCATGCGTTTTCGTAACAAATTTTTCGGTTGAATACATGCACTACTGGGCATGTGTAACATTGCGCCTATGGAAAAAATGAAGACCCCTGTGGTGTTCAAAGGAAAATTGCATGGTCGTCCACATCGTTAATCAGAGAAAACTACACACCACTTTATTCCAGAAACAATAATGCTTTCAAAAATGCTGATGTTTTGGCGGTTAACGATGTGGAGGATGTTGAAAAATAAACTTTTATCGATAAAATAAGGTGAGAAAATCAATGTAATCAATGTAATCAAAGTACTGTGCATACTCGCACGGGTAAAAGTCAATATAGTCTACATATACAGAAGGACAGCGGCTGGCCATCTGTATGAGCACGACCATCATTCCTTGCTTGGCAAACGGGAATGCTATTCATTGATGAATCAAAGGACTATCATGTAACTACTGTCACATGCTGTGCATGTTACTTCTATGACATACATTCATGTTTACCTTCCATTACCAGTTTCTGTCTTATATTGTTTACAGGGTATGTAACATTTCATATTTTCTGCAGATGTACCCTGAATGCTGGTATAAATAAAAATGTTTTCCGAGGAAAACAATGTCTCCTCACCATAAATGTATCTTAAACACCCATTTGACTTTAGTAACCAGATTAATGCCAAAAAAATGCAAGCTGCAAACCAGCCACTTTTGGTCAAAAGCTGACAGTTTTTGTGGGAGCCTATGACCTTAAAAAACAAACAGTCATTAAAAAGCTCAGATCACCAGACTAATTTGGTATACTGCAATTAAATATTGAACCGATTTTGACCAACATTCATGAATTCTTAAATAATATAGGTTACAGATAAGCCATTATTGGCCCTAAAATAACAGGTTTCGGGAGACCGTGGCCTTAGAGTGCAGACAATAAGTTGCAGACAGGGTTATCCTTTGGAATCAAGGAATACACAACAGAACTGGAAAATATGGAGTGTACATGTTTTCTGGGTCACACTAGCTAGTTTTGGCAAATTGGGCTTCAGCAGTGACCCTAAAATATTTTCAAAATTCAACAATGGAATCAGTGATCCCAAAAGGACAAGAAAATGTAAACTACACTATGATGTAGGGCAGAGAGACTTTTACGGACGCCACACATTCCGAGAAACCAGCTGCAGTGACGTTAAATAAGTTGTAGAAAGGGTTATCCTTAGCCAATTTTTTTGCCCAAAATTGACTGTTTTTTTTTTTTTTTTTTTTTTTTTGGGGGGGGGGGGGGGTTGGGATGTGGCTGTGACCTTGAAAAAAGTCAAGGTCACCAAAATCAAATCAAATCTGAGGTATGTTGTAATGGTATATTATACCAAGTTTGAATGCAATTAATCAATTTGTTTATGAGAAATTGTGCAGTCAAGCCTTTTTTTGTCCCAAAATCATCTGTTTTTGGGAGCCTGTGACCTTGAAAAAAAGGTCAAGGTCGACAAAATATAATCAAATCTGCGTCATGTTGTAATGTTATATTGTTCTAAGTCTGACTAAAATTAAGCGATTTATTAATGAGATAAAGTGCAGACAAGATATTTTTGGCCCAAAATTGAATGTCTTTGTGGGCCTGCGACCTTGAAAAAGGTCAAGGTCACCAAAATCTAACCCGATCTGCGGTATGTTATATTGATATATTGTTCCATGTTTGACGAAAATTGGTCATTCTTTAATGAGATAGAGTGCATAAAAGCCTTTGTTGGCCCAAAATTGACTGTTTTTTTTTTTTGTTTTTTTTTTTTTTGGGGGGGGGGGGGGCTGTGACCTTGAAAAAATGTCAAGGTCACCAAAATCTAACCAAATTCCTGGTATGTTGTAATGATATATTGTTCCAAGTTTGATTAAATTAATCAATTCGTTATTGAGATAGAGTACAGACAAGCCATTTTTGAACTAAAAATGACTGTTTTGGGGTTGCTGTGACCTTGAAAAATGAGGTCAAGGCCACCAAAATCCAATCGAATCTGTTGTATGATGTAATGATATATTGTACAGTTGTTTTCTTTCTGCCAACATTTTAAATATATATTTCAGAATCGAAAATACATTCCGTATTACTAAGCATTTCTAACATATTATACTAAATACATAAAAATTCAAAACAATAAAAATTTCTTATGCACATACTGTACATAATATTGTGTCCCGGGATACAAGAAACATAGATTATGATATGGGCATGTAAATTAACACGCTTAAATGCGGTTAATTGTTAAAAATGTCATATTACTTTGGCAAATCATCAAATACTAACAATTTCCCCACTTGTAGAAAAACGGAAGTCACATGACTGCACATGTCATGGTTAATTAAATATTGTTGTCATATGAACGCGCATATGTTGGACTATATTGTATATAAGTTTCATCAAGATCCATCGTAGGCACAAATGTGGCTAAACTGTAACCCGGCCTTTTCATGTAGTCGAGGATTTGAAATTCGTAGCACTCGTAGTTAAGGAGTTTCATGCATTATGTTCTTACGCTTTAATGTAATATGAAATTGTTGCGAAGCCTGACTGTATCTTGAAAATGGAATTAGAAAAACTAAAAGTGGGGAAAAAGAAATAAAATGAGGAGAAAACTGTACCTACCCCCTTTTCTCTCTTAATCATCCGCTATTTATTTGTGATGCATAATTCACTGATATGATAATATAGACGTACCAAACTCATTCTGAATTTCTATAAACAATTATGTTAGATTATAAGTAGGATTATTAAAAAAGGAACGGTGCATTCTTAGATTGTGGCCTTTCCTGCGTGACCATTTCTTACTTACTTCCATGGGTTCGGCGTCGGCGGCGGTAAAGAATGATCTGATTTGAAAAAAAATATATAAAGCTTTGCATCCAAATTTAATGTTTGCAACGCGTACATCGCAACCTTTATATCATATTTGCAGCTCACCAGAGCCAAAGGCTCACAGGAAGCCTAAAGGAAAAACAGTGGTCCGTTGTTACCGCCGTTACCGTCGTAAGCGTCGTCTTCGTCCTCAACAATTCCAATCGACAATTCCAAAGCCAGTTGAATCAAAACAATTTAATGAAGCATCCATTTGGTCTGAAACAAACATTTGTTGGCAATGACCGTGTCCATATATGGTAGAAAAAAAATGAAAATCTTCTTCTCGGGAACCAAAAGGTCGATGACCTTGAAACTTGGTATACATATAGCATTTGGGACTCGGGCCCTTCCAAGTTTGTTCAAACGATTGCCTTTTGTTTACCCTGACCTATCTTACCTAGGAGAAATTTCATGACCAATCTCCACGAAAGAATGTTTCCGACCACAGCAGTATCGAATCCGCGTCCTCCTAATCACCAGTCAGACGCGGATACCCACTGAGCTACCGCGGCCGCTCCCTTAGGATTTTGTTTGAAAAAAAGGCAAAACTAGGATTTCTCTGATTCTGTTGCACTCTTCGACTTCAGAGTTGATATATGACGAACTAAAGATTTTATTATCGTCTCGAAACCCTACCCGGTGTATAAATAAAAACTTTCAACAAACAAAACTTGAAGCATTTTGAGGAAAGTTGCAAACTATGACATAGTGTTAAAAAAGTAAAATTCTGCCAAACTCGTGAACATACAACCACTGACAGTGATGATGTGTGCATACGAATGGTCAGTGAGAACACAAGAGTATACAATTAATTCCAGACGTTGAGATCAGAATAAAGTGACTAGATTATAACCCTTCTCCTGCTGTTCACAGCAATCCCTATCCCGGCAAACAGTGTAGGTCTAGATCAATTTGCTTCTGAAGATGCAATCTGATCCGGATCCGCACCGCTTGTCATTCAGTTTTATCATTTAGTGATCTGAAGTGAAACAAGAGGACGATGGATGGTCCTGGATCGCTTACCTGAGCTAACAGATTCAAAGTTTCATGAAGTCCCAGTTAATATTCAAGGAGTTATGCTGATCACAAGGTCACAAACAGGCGAAACAGGATTTTTCTGCAGCTAAAGGGTTGTAACTCTATGACAGATAGACTGACCTCGCCAATTTTCGAACTAATTTCAGCTTTTACGCCTGACTTACTCATACATAAGTTTCAACAAGATCTGATGAAACTAAAGGGGCTACAGTGATGACAAGGTTACAAATAGGCATTTACTGCAATCAAAGGGACTGAACTCTATGAAAGATAGGCTGGCCTCCCCAGTTTTCGAACTCAACTGAGCTTTTATCCCTGACTTATCAAGACGATCTGATAACAATAGAAGGGGCTACAGTGATGACAAGGTTAAAAATAGGCATTTTTTCAGCAATTAAGGGGACGTAACTCTACCACAGATGGGGCCAACCTTGCCACTTTTCAAACTCATCCGAGCTTTTATCCCTGACTTACTTATGTATAAGTTTCAAAAAGATCCAAAAACAAGAGGACATACCTCTATGAGAGATAGGCAGACAACTCATCCGAACGGTTAATCCGAACCTACTTACACGCTAGTTTCAGGAAGACTCGATCAAAACTAAAGGCCTAATGGCGACAAGGTGCAAATGATAGGCATTTTCAGCAAAGAAGGGGACTTAACTTTGTTAGAAATACGCCCACAATGTTTGCAAACACGTTCAAGCTTTAATTTTCAACTTACTTATATGTAAGTTTCAGGAAGGTATGTTCAAAACTTAGGGACTTATCATGATGACAATGTCAATAATGGGCATTTTCAGCAATCAAATGGACATAACTCTGTGATAAATAGGCCGACCTCGCCAGTTTTTTAATTCATCCAACCTTTTATCCCTGACTTACTTACATATAAGTTTCAAGAAGATTCGGTCAGAACCGAAGAGGCTACGGTGATGACAAGGTAAAACAAGAGGACCAAGCTGTATCGCTCACCTGAGCTAACAGATTCAAAGTTTAAGGAAGTGCCAACCTTTACTGAAGGCTTTATGGGAGGACATGGTGATGACAGGGTAAGCATTTTCTGAAAATCAAGTAGAATGTAACACTATGATAAACAGGCTGACCTCACCGGTTTTCAAACTCATTCAAGCTTTTATTCCTGACTTGCTAAGAAGATCCGATCTAAACTGAAGTGGCTATGGTGATGACAAGTTCAAAAACAAGAGTTTTTCAAACTCCTCCAAGCTTTCTGCCTGACTTCCTTGTTTGTAAGTTTCATGAAGATCCGTTCAAAACTAAAGGGGCAGCAGTGATGACAACGTCGAAAATAGGCATTTTAAGCAATCAAAGGCACGTCACCCTATGATAAATGTACCGACTTGGCCGGTATTCGAAATCACCTGAGGTTGGATTCCCAGCCACCTTACATGTAAGTTTCAGAAAGATCCGATCA
Source organism: Lucinisca nassula (assembly GCA_963580285.1). Taxonomy (NCBI): domain Eukaryota; kingdom Metazoa; phylum Mollusca; class Bivalvia; order Lucinida; family Lucinidae; genus Lucinisca; species Lucinisca nassula. The sequence continues at coordinate 930,387 of CAUZLF010000001.1, forward strand.
GACTTGGCCAGTATTCAAAGTCATCAAAGATTTTATTCCCAGCCACCTCACATATAAGTTTCAGAAAAAATCCGATCAAAACTGAAGGGGCTACGGTGATGACAAGGTCAAAATTTGGCATTTTTAGCAATCAAAGGGATGTTACTCTAAAATAAATGAGCCGACCTGGCCAGTTTTCGAACTCATCCGAGGTTTCATCCCCAGCCACCTTACATATTAGTTTCAGAAAAATCTGATCAAAACTGAAGGGGCTACGATAATGACAAGGTCAAAAATCAACATTTTCAGCCATCAAAGGGACATAACTCTACGATAAATGGGCTGACTTGGCCTGTTTTCGAATTCTTCCAAGATTTTATCACCAGCCACCTTACATATAAGTTTCAGAAAGATCCGATCAAAACTGAAGGGGCTACCGTGATAACAAGGTCAAAAATCGGCATTTTCAGCAATCAAAGGGATGTAACTCTATGATAAATGGGCCAACTTGGCCGGTATTCAAACTCATCCTAGGTTTTATCTCCAGTCACCTTACATATAGGTTTCAGAAAGATTAGATCAAAACTGCAGGGGGCTACGGTGATGACAAGGGAAAAAAAATCGACATTTTCAGCCATCAAAGGGACATAACTATATAGTAAATGTGGCAACTTGGCCGGTTTTCGAACTCATCCGAGGTTTTATCCCCAGCCACCTTACATATAAGTATCAGAAAGATCCGATCAAAACTGAAGGGGCTACAGTGATGACAAGGTAAAAAATCAACATTTTCAGCAATCAATGGGACCTTACTCTATGATAAATAGGCCACCTTTGCTGGTCTGCGAACTCATCCGAGGTTTTATCCCCAGCCACCTTGCATATAAGTTTCAGAAAGATCCGATCAAAACTGAAAGGGCTACGGTGATGACAAGGTCAAAAATCGGCATTTTCAGCAATCAAAGGGACGTTACTCTGTGATAAATGGACCAACTTTGCTGGTTTTCGAACTCATCCGAGATTTTATCCTCAGCCACTTTAAATATAAGTTTCAGAAAGATTCGACCAAAACTGAAAGGGCTACAGTGATGACAAGGTCAAAAATCAGCATTTTCAGCAATCAAAGGGACGTTACTCTATGATAAATGGACCGACTTGGTCAGTTTTCGAACTCATCCGAGATTTTATCCCCAGCCACCTTACATATAAGTTTCAGAAAGATCCTATCAAAACTGAAGGGGCTACGGTGATCACAAGGTCGAAAATCGGCATTTTCAGCAATCAAAGGGACATAACTCTATGATAAATCGGCGGACTTGGCCTGTTTTCGAACTCATCCGAGGATTTATCCCCAGCCACATTACATAGAAGTTTCAGAAAGATCTGATAAAAACTGAAGGGGCTACGGTGATGACAAGGTCGAAAATGGGCATTTTCAGCAATCAAAGGGACGTAACTCTATGATAAATTGGCCGACTTGGCCGGTTTTCTTACTCATCCGAGTTTTTATCCCCAGTCACCTTACATATAAGTTTCAGAAGGATCCGATCAAAACTGAAGGCGCTACGGTGATGACAAGCATTTTCCCATAGTAAGTCTATGGGACCATGTGGTTACCATAGGAACCAAAGTTTTAGAGCGATTTCGAAAAAAAGTTTATGTCATCAATGCCCCACCAGAGGCATGCTACAGATGAGAAATGATTGAGATCAGGATACAGAGATATAGCTGCTCAAAAGTGTGGACGGACGACGGACGACGGACGGACGACGGACGACGGAGGACCCACTATACTATAAGCTCCCCTGGAGCCTTCGGCCCAGGTGAGCTAAAAACAGGCTTTTTCTGCAAATAAATTGACGTAACTCTATGATAAATAAGCCAAACTCACAGGTTTTTGAACTCGTTCGAGCTTTTATCACTGACTTGCTTATAAGTAAGTTTCAAGATGATCCAATCAAAACTGATTGGGCTGCGGTGATGACAAGGTAAAAATAAGCATTTTCAGCAATGTAGGGGACATAACACTGTCAGTAATAGACCAAAATCACTAGTTTTCGAACTCATCCGAGCGTTTATCCCTGACTTACTTGTTTGTAATTCAAAGAAGGCATGCTGAACACTGCAGGAGTTAGGGTGTAGACAAGGTCAAAAAGAGGCATTTTCTATAATCAAAGGGACGTAACTCTATGATAGGACAACCTCATCACTTTTCGAACTCATTCAAGCTTTCATTCCTAACTTACTTACAGTAAGTTTCTAGAAGATCCGATGAAAAGTGAAGGGGCTACAGTGATGACAAGGTCAAAAATAGGCATTTTCTAAAATCAAGGGTGGGGGCATAACTCTCTCAAATATAGGCCGGCCACACCAATTTTAACCTCAGCTGAGATTGTATCCCTTACTTAATAACATGTAAGATTCAAGAAGATCTGGTCAAAAATAGGCACTTTCAGCTATCAAGGGGACGTAACACTATGACAGATAGGCCGACCTCCAAGTTTTCGAACTCATCCAAGCTTTTATCTCTGACATACTTGTTTGTAAGTTTCAAGAATATCCGACCAAACCTGATGGGTCTACGGTGATGACAAGGTCAAAAATAAGCATTTTCAGCAAAATAAGGACATAACTCCTTACGTACTCAACCGTCATCGCTAGTGTTCGAATTCTTCAGAGCTTTTATCCCTGACTTACTTGTTTGTAAGTTTCATGAAAATCTGAACAAAACTGAAGGGGCTACAGTAATGACATCGTCAAAACTAAGCATTTTCAGCAGAGTAGGGAACATAACTCAGTGAGTAATCGACCGACATTGCTAGTCTTCGAACTCATCCGAGCGTTTATCCTTGACTTACGTGTTTGTAAGTTTCAAGAAGATCCGATCAAAACTTTAGGGACTACGGTGATGACAATGTCTCAAATAAACATTTTTAGCAAAGGAGGAATCATAACTATGTTAGTAATTGACCGACATCGCTAGTTTTCGAACTCATACGAGCTTTTATCCCTGACTTACTTGTTTGTAAGTTTCAAGAAGATCCGATAAAAACTGAAGGGGCTACGGTGATGACAATGTCGAAAATGGGCATTTTCAGCAAAGTTAATACATAACTCCGTGAGTAATCGACCGACATCGCTAATTTTAGAACTTATCCGAGCTTTGATCCCTGACTTATTTGTATGTACGTTTCAAGAAGATCCGAACAAAACTGGAGGGGCTACGGTGCTGACAAAGTCAAAAATAAACATTTTTAGCAAAGGAGGGGTCATAACTATGTAAGTAATTGACCGATATCGCTAGTGTTCGAACTCATTCGAGCTTTTATCTCTGACTTACTTGTTTGTAAGTTTCAAGAAGATCCGATCAAAACTGAAGGGGCTACGGTGATGACAGTGTCAAAAATTAGCATTTTCAGCATAGTAGGGGACATTACTCCGTAAGTAATCGACCGACATCACTAGTTTTCGAACTCCTCTGAGCTTTAAACTCTGACTTTCTTGTATGTAAATTTCAGGAAGATCCGATTAAAACTGAAGGGGCTACGATGATGAAATGGTCAAAAATAGGCATTTTAGTAAGCAAGTGGACGTAACTCTACGATAAATGGACCGACTTGTCCGGTTTTCAAATTTTTCCGAGATTTTATCACCAGCAACCTTACATTTAAGTTTCAGAAAGATCCGATCAAAACTGAAGGCTCTACAGTGATGACAAGCATTTTCCAATTGTTAGTCTATAGGACCTTGTGGTTGCCATAGCAACCAAAGTTTTTGTTCGATTTCGAAAAAAAGGTTATGTCATCAATGCCTTACCAGAGGCATGCTACAGATGAGAAATGGTTGAGATCAGCCTGCAGGTTGCAGAGATATAACCGGTCAAATTTATGGACGGACGCACTGACGGACAGACGGACGGACGATCCACTATACTATAAGCTCCCCTGAAGCCTACGGCCCAGAAGAGCTAAAAAGGGCATAGCCAGATCATCGGGTAAAACCCCAAAATACTTTTCAAGTCCAAAATTGTTCTTAAAAATCATGTAAATTAAACATTATAAAGTAGAAGTAAAACAAAGATCAGGAATCGATACTGTGACAATTAACTTACTCCACCCATCAAAGACACCAAAGGGAAAGAAACACAAACATGAAGCGACCAGACCATAATGGAAAGTAGAAGTAAAACAAAGATCAGGAATTGATACAATTAACTTACTCCATCCATAAAAGACACCAAAGGGAAAAAACCTAAACACAGGAAGGCCATAAGGACAGTTACTTTCCCACAAAAATAAAAAGACACAAGTGCTACACACAGTAAGTAACAAACAACAACATAAATAAACCGCAACAGAAGAACCGCCTTGGAACGGTCAGTGGAAAGAATTCCACTGGGAGGCTTTAATCGATTTTACATGGCCATAATCCTCGCCCTTACCTCTGTCAAGGTATACACTAATTTTGAAGACTGTAAAACTGATTGACTCCATGAATATTTGAAAATCTCTATAAGTTTGAGTTTAACAGCTTTTGAAATATTTATGGGAGCCTCTTGTTCTAACCCGACTTGCTCTTTATCACTCTCCTAAAATGTATCTTTAATGCTCAGGAGCCATTTTGAGTGGAAAAAGTTATTTTGGTGCATAGCTAACAAAATTTTATATAGTTTATAAAATATTTTGTCTGGCTTGCCATTGATTAGTCTTTGCCAGAGGTCAATTATTCTAGCCTTGATAGTAATACTAATAGGATATCTACCAAGTTGTCCATATAACATAATATCAGGTGTTGAATCTCTCAAGTAAATTACAATTCTCAAACCCAGACATCTCAGAACCTAAGTAAGATAGGGATTACAATGCTATCATAAAGCTGAATTTGGATGGCAACAGGCAAATATAGCCTTCACTGCAAACATAGATTTACGAGCCTAATCATTTAACCTTTGATTATGCCTCTGAAAACGTGCATTGTAAGAAAACGTTGCTCCCAGATATACAAAAAAAAAGAAGTGAAGGCAATGATCAGGAATCGATACAATTAACACACTGCTCCCATCAGAGACACCACAGGGAGAGAAACACAAATCCTCGCCATTACTTACTTCGCGATTTAGGCAAATAATTTGTTCAGTCCGTTTTAAAAAAAAATAGAAGTGGAGGCAATGATCAGGAATCGTCATAATCAACCCACAGCTCCCATCAAAGGGGGAGACACACAAACATGAAACAACAGACCCTAATGGAAACACCAACAGCGGAAAGCCAAATGGACAGTTACTTTCCCACAAAACGGCCAATAAGCTATTCAAAATAAAATAATATAAGCGGCACAAACATCCAACCACAAACCATAACAAAAACAAACCGCGACAGAAGAACCGCCTTGGAACGGTCAGCGGAAAGGAACTCCACCGGGGGCCCAAATCGATTTTACGTGGCCACAATCCTCGCCCTTACTTCCGTCGCGATTTAGACAAATAATTTGTTCAGTCCGCATGAAGGCCTCCTAACTCATCAGTGCAAGGCCTCCTAACTCATCAGTGCAACATCTCCGGGAACACAAAAAATTCACACAAAAAAAAACACAGAGATGAAACAACGGTGAGGACTCGACAGCAAGAGACCACTGAAATGCTGCAGCAAAAGAAAACCAACAGACTCAAATGGGACCGACCAGAGACAAATCATCGGGCACCAACCAACATTACATAGAATTAGATTCTTTAAACTATCAGCAAGCTGAGGCCTGACCCACCGGCGTGCAATCAAAGAGGGGAGCAAAAATTGCGAAAATGGATCCATAGGATGCCGCACGAGGAACAGAACCATCCAAAAAGGAAAATTTATAATCTCAAAATCAAAATCATCGCGTTTATCATAAATTTTGCAAGAAACAAACCCTATAAAATACATGTACATCCAAAAACGGGGCATCGGTATCAGAATAATTTGCTTTATATAACTGATGTTCTGGGGGGGGGGTAAACTAGACTAATTATACCATCGAAATAGGTATTGTCAATATTTAATAAAGCATCCAAATATCTAGAAGTCAAGCTAAAACCTAAAATCTTCAAAGTCTCTCTCATAACAAAACAAAACAAAAACAGATCAGCAACAAGGGCTGTGCAATTAGTACCCATCGGAATACCCACAGCTTGTCTAAATAACTTAGTACCATATCTTATGTAAATATTGTCAAGTAGAAAGGTGAGAGCTTCAAACACTTTCTGGCATGACCATAAAGTATACTTTTTGTGCTTTTCAGAATTGGAAAAAGCATTTTTTACATTACATGCAAAGATAGAGGGAGTCTTCCATATGAAATTCCATTCAATTAAATCATTAAGTTTTTCATTTGTAAGATTATGCTGAAGTGTAGTGTAAAGGGTGGAAAAATCATAAGCAGACAGACTTGATGCACGAAAAAGTTTTTTTTTTTTTTTAATGTTATGAGAAAGTGTAGTGTAAAACTTCACAAGAATTTAAATAGACCAAACAGATTTCTACCTGATCTTTCAAAGACTTTGTCGCAATATTTAATCACATGTTTTTTGATGGCAATAAAACATAATGTTAATAATTTGGAGAGTTCAGTGGTGGCACATGAGCTTGAATTCGCAATAAACCGTGCTTTGTATTGTCTTGAATGAAGTTTAAGTAACCAATATAACGTAGGAAGCTTGTCTTGGCCTTCTGTAACACATACAGCAATTTTTGTGGCTGAATGACAAATGTGGTCAACAACTAAAGCCTCCTCTACAGCCAAAGGCTGCTGTTCATAGACCTTAGTACCAACAAGTTCTTGCTGAAGAGTGTAAACATAGTGAAGCCGTCAAATAACGACCACATTGTAAGGGGCCTTATCTGCTGGAGCTAAAACAAACTTCTTATGATATTCTTGAATACCTAGTTTAAGGTGACGTAAAGGCATCTTAGATTTAGGAGGTAATAAGTTAGTATTTTGAGAATAAAAAGAAATGCGTTTGTTCACTAGTTTCAGAATGCTAAGTTTCCATTCTTTTATAGCTTTATGCTCAATCTTCTCTCGTTCACACTATCGATTACCAAATTCATTCAGGGCAGCAGCGATTTCATCTCTACACGTATTGAAATCACTTTTAGAAGATAATCCATATTTCTGTCCTTTAGAATTTATATTACGTATCCTAGAATTGGTATAATTGTTAAATTGCCAGTAATAATATGACCAGCAGCAGGATAACAATACACTGATTTTTTTACAATCACATGTATCAGAGGTGTTAATGTCAATATCAAGATCAGAAACAACAAGTTTATTGAAATTAAACATGATAAATCTAACAGGTTTATTGTATTTATAGCAAATTATGGGTGTTTCAGTCTTTTGAAAATAAGTAGGAATGGATGAAATCACCGAACTGTCCCGGAAGATACTAGGTAAATCTATAAAATCCAAACCCTTATTAAGGAATGAAATCCTCTATATCCAGTGATAAAGTGAATATTGTTTTGTGTTGTAATATTTTGTTAGTAAATAAAGTGAATTTGGTTTTGGCAGGATTTACTTCAATATTCCAAGATTTACAATATGAAAACATGGTATTCAAAGCAGCCTGTAATTCTTTATCAGACTCAGCCAGAATTACTGTATCATCAGCATATTACTTTATATATATTTTAAAGTAAACGTCAATGTCTTCGTTACCAAACAGAATCATTTCAATGTCTGTAACATTGTTCAAACCATCATAACCATGAGAGATGAACTCTGACAAATAATTCAAAAACAATGAAAATAGGACATGAGAAATTTTCACCCTGACGGACTCCTACATTACTGGAGAACATTGTAGACTTCACGTGTCCTTGTTTAACACAAGATTTTTCAGTAGCATATAGGTTATGAATAGTTTTAAAAACTTTTCCATCTTTGTTATTTGCAAGAGGTTTTTGCCATGAATATGTTCTGTTAACAGAGTCAAATGCTTTCTTGTAGTCAAAACACGCACAGTACAATGTTCTACCTCTAAAAAGATAAAGATCAATTCAGATTAAAATGTGATCAGTAGTACTGTATCCTTTACGAAAACCAGCATGCTCTTCGCATAATACGTACTGATTTAGTCTTTGATTTAGGACAGCTGTTAACAATTTGCCAAAGCAGCTAAGAATAGTTATTCCCCTATAATAATCAGGATTAGACCCATCTCCCTTATTCTTGTAAATTAGAGAGATAATTCCCCGCGACGATTAACCAGGAATAAAACCAGAAAAAATACTAAATTGAATAACTTTGTGAAAGCAGATCGCATCTTTGTTTTGGAATACTTAAAAAATTCATTCAATATTAAATCCGAAGCACAGGCTTTGTTTGATTTTAAGATTGTTTGTACGTTTTAAATTTTCCTGTTCAGTTTACTCATCGTTGAGCTCAAAATTGTAATCTGACACTTTTCAAGGGTCAACTGTTGGCAATGTATCAGGGTTTTCAGTGGCAATCGTGTTGAGTTTTATAAAAATGCTCGGCAAAGGTTTCCAAAGAAACTTCTTGAATCATGCTAGCATTGCCTCCAGCAGCTTTATTAAACAATTTCCAATATGCCTTAGGGTCTGAGTTTTGAAGAGAGCGCAATTTATTTAATAAAAGTTTTTTTTTTATAGTTAGCAAATTGTTTATTAATACACTTCTTGTAAGCCTTACTAGCCTCTGTAAGGGAACGAAAGTTTTCAAGATTATTTTCACGCCTTCGATGATTCTTAGCACGTCTGTATTCTAATCGAAGTTTTTGACAGTCATGATTGAACCAAGGACGCTTAATAGCTTTACGAGAGAACGGCTTAGGCTTTATGTTTTTGACAAAACTGTGTTTAATCATTCCAGCAGCATCAACTGCTTTGAACAGCAAGGAAGAGCAGTTAGATGCATAAGCTTCAACATTCTCTTTAGTTAGATTGTATGAAGACAACAAATTCAGACTCTCATTTAACTGTGTAATACCATGTGATTTCAAATGTTTCAAGACGACATCACCAGCCTCAGGGTTCCAAAATGGTTTAGTAATGATACTTTCTTCAGCAATATGGTTTGACTGTTCTGTGTGTCAGGGATAAATAAATACTACTATGTGCATCACTAATCATTGGATCAAATGGTAAAATTTCAAAATCCTTAATTGCTATAATTAATAATGGGGACACTATTGCATGGTCGACGACTGAAGTACCTTTGAAGGTGCTGTTGCCAAGAAACTTATCTTTGCCAAGACGCCCGTTAGCAATGCAGAAATTGAATGATTTACACACTTCCAATAAACGTTTCCCAGAATTATTCAATTTGGAATGGTCCGAATTGTGTCCTTTATCGGGGGAACCTTAGTTCCACATAGAAGTTCTACTCAGTTCATCATTTGGGTTATCACTGTGTAGTGTTTGTTCTATATTGTCATCCAAGAACACGAAATCATATTCATTGCCAGTTCTAGCATTAAAATCACCCAGTAAACATATTTGAAAATCAATATTGGGATTAAGTTCTGTAGTATTGAGACTGGGGTTTGGGGACAAAAAAAAATGTTTTCATCCCCGCACCCACAATATTGTGGGGCCCATCCATCCCCGGGGTTTTGGGACATTTTTGTTTTTCATCCCCACACCCACAATACTGTGGGGCCCACCCATCCCCCGGGTGGGCCCCTCCGAATGGGATGCAATAGAATAAAATGTTTGTCCCAAACATCTACCACCGAGACGAGCTCCATTCAGCAATTTTATTCTCCCAAAGCCAAAACAATTCCACCAAACTACCCCCCTCGGGACCCTCGCACCAATCCGGTAGGGCCCGCCCGACCCCAGGTGTGCCCCACCGGGCGAGGTGCCCTGCGCAAACCAGTGTATAGCTGCTGTTGGAGGAAGGCTCTTAGGTGGTTATTTTATTTAGACAATACTTAAATCTATAGATTCATAAAGGGAAACACAATGCAGGAGTGTACATGAATCAAGATCGGTACAAGTGAAGCTTGTGGGAAGAGATGTCGAGGAACCTACTGTGCTATCCACAACGCTGCTATCTCCAAAGGTGGGGGTCTCTGGATCTATCAGGGTTGTGGGGTGACTGTGAAGACGTCCCGTAAGCTTGTAAACCATGCGGAGCTACTACCGTTTATAATCAGTACCACCATAAGAAGCGCTATGTTATATCTTTCCGAAAAGAAGCCAGACGACTTTCCAAGATAATTGTCAATTAGAGAAAAGGTCAATGCATACATATATGAACTATGGCTACTATGGATAAATTCATAGCACAGTTACCGGCAGAAATACCTGATAATAATTCGACCCTCCATCATGTGGTTCAAAACATCTTGGATGAGCCTATCCCAGATTCTGTCAAAGGGGGCATGTTAAAGCCCTAACAACCTGAAAAATATCGACCTACCCCACCACCACGCAAAAAGAAGGCCGCCAAGAGAAAGGCCACTGAACAGGAATTTGACCTTGTCTCCCGCTAGAAAGTCCTGAGATCCGTGAAGGAGTATCAAGATGGGATCCTGGACTTGTTTGCATCTGCTGAGCAGATGAAAGAAACGCTAGTCTTTATTCAGACCCAATGGGTCATTGGTGACTTCTTGAGGGGCTGGCAGATGGACGTGCCTGCCAATAATCCTCATAGTGCAGACCCCAGGACTTTCCTCGAGGCTGTGGTGCCCCAAATCAGTTGCAAGCCCGAGGAAGAGATCGAGGCGCTGAGTGGTGTGAAGTTCCAGTTGGCTCTCAAGATTTAGCTTCGGAAGGACTGCCCAGACGGAAGTGAGGAGTACACAACCCCCGTACTGCGCGACAAACAGGAGGCCCTTCTCCAGGCCAGCGAAATAAAGGGGGCTCTCGATAAAACCTTCCCACAGATCCAAGAAACACTCGAAAACTGGACACAGATAGGGTCTGACTGGGTTGTAGATAGGGTACAGACCCTTTGGCTGGACATTGCCAAAATATCAGCCTCTTCGGGGTATATCCCACATTCCACTCCCAGCAGAATTAAGATATAAGAAGGCACTGGTTAACATAAAGAACAAAGACCAATACTGCTTTCGATCGACGCTCCGAGCGGCTCTGGCAAATCCGCCACCACCATATCACCCAGAGAGACTATGTTGGTATCCTACCAAAGATGGTATGAACTTTGAAGGGATTGATAGTCCCACACCCATCTCTCAGATCTATAAAGTGGAGCGGCAGAACAACCTAGCCATTATTGTGTTTGGCTGGGACAAGGGTATCACTGTCCTTCGTCTCAGCACACAACCACAAGAGATACCAAGGATCAATATGCTGCTGATCAGTGCGAATGAAAATCGCTTTCACTTCACCTGGATAAAGAACTTCAACCGCCCCCTCTACAACCAAAGCAAGCACCGTGAGCGCAAGTATTTCTGTGAGCGCTGTCGTCATGGTTACATGAGAGAAGACCTGCTGGAGGCCCATAAGCTCGAGTGCGAAGGCATCGCCCAGACGGCTGTCCGGGTGGAGATGCCAGAAGAGGGTAAGAACAAGCTCACCTTCCAAAACCACCACAAGCAGCAATCAACCCCATTCGTCATCTATGCAGGCTTTGAGGCTCTTACTACCAAGATCGAGGGCCCCGAACGCGATCCTACAAAACGCAACACCCAACGAACAAACAACATGAGGCTTGCAGCTACTGCTATATCTTGGTGCGGTGTGATGGAACAACAAAGCCGCCTGTCGAGTATCGCGGCACAAATGCAGCAGAGCACTTCTTAAAATCACTCCAGGAGGAGGAGCGCGAGATTAAGAGCGTGCTAGCCAACCCTAAAACATAAGGATGACACGAAAGGACTGTCGGGTCCATAACAATGCCGCGAATTGCTATATATGCGAAAAACCACTAGACGGTGACTCTGTCCGCGGCCACTGTCATATCACAGGTAAATATCGAGGGCAGCTCACAACCCCTGCAACCTTAAACTGAGGCTAAGCCCAAAGACCACCGTCATTCCCGTGGTGTTCCACAACCTCAGGGGGCTACGACTCCCAATTGCTCATGCAGGCTATCTCGAAGGTTGAAGTTAGAGTCTCCTGCATCCCCAACAACACAGAAAAATACATCTCCTTCTCTCTCGGGCAGCTCCGTTTCATCGATAGCGCCCAGTTCCTGCTAGCTTCCCATGACAAGCTGGTGGCGGCAGACCAATCTGCAGCTTTCTAGATCACGTCCCACAACGAACAAAACCAGCAGATGCTCCAGCTCTTGACCCGGAAGGGTGTCTACCCCTATGGACTCCTGGGATCGCTTCGCCGATACCATGCTCCCTCCGAAAGAGGCATTCTACAGCAAGCTCGCCGACGAGCACATCAGCGACGACGACTACGCACACGCGCATAGAGTATGGGAGGTCTGTGGGTGTAAGACCCTCGGGGACTACCACGCCCTCTACAATCGCACAGATGTTCTCCTGCTGCCAGATGTCTTTGAGGAATTCCGAAAGACATGCCTGACGCAGTATGGCTTAGACCCAGCACACTACTACACCAGCCCGGGGCTTTCATGGGACGCCCTTCTTAAGAAGACAGGAGTGGAGCTCGAGCTACTCACAGATTACGACCAACATCTATTCATCGAGAAGGGGATGCGTGGAGGTATCTCAATGGTCTCAAAGCGCTATGTCAAGGCCAACAATCCTCAGGTCGAGGATTATGACGCAGAAAAACCTAGAGCCATATCTTATATCTCGATGTGAACAATCTCTATGGGTGGGCTATGAGACTTCCAGTGGGTCAGGGACTTCCACTGGGTCGATGCATCGGAATGCCAGTGACTCGCAGAAACCATTGCAGAACAACCCGCAGACAGTGAAGAGGGCTGTATCCTAGCGGTAGATATGGAATATCAAGCAGAGCTGCACAAAGCACACAGTACCTATCCTGGCACCAGAGCGCCTAGTGGTAAAGAAGGAGTGGATGTCGGAGTACCAGCGCGAACTTCTCGATGGAGCTTTGAGGGGAGCACCTACAGAGGTTGAGAAGTTGATACCCAACCTTCGCAACAAATAAAAAATCAAAATGAAATCCTTTAAGAGCAATGAAAACATTCATAAGAAAGAAGATGGGTCATACTACGTAGTTTCGGCTAATAAAGCCTCATCAGTGACCCTTTAATAATTCGGCAGAGAAAGTCAGAGGAAACATACTTCAATTTTGCGAATTTCGAATAGGCAGTCGATTCACAGACTGATATTAATCAAAATGGGGTCCAAATAATTAAAAACCTGTCTAGAATATGAGTCTAAACCAATAATTTATTTCTAATTACTCAGAATATTCACGCTGATCTCAAAGGACCAAAAGTAAAATAAAAACTGCACTATGGTTAATGTACGGGGAGACGTTTTACGGCCGCCACACGGCACAACACCAGCTGCAGTGAAGGCAAATAAAAAATCAAAAATGAAATCCTTTAAGAGCAATGAAAACATTCATAAGAAAGAAGATGGGTCATACTACGTAGTTTCGGTTAATAAAGCCTCATAAAGACCGTTACGTGCTCCATTATCGGAATCACCAGCTATACATGTCTCTGGGTATGCGTCCGACCAAGATTCATCGTGCCCTCCGGTTCCAGCAGAGTCCCTGGATGGAGCCCTACATCCGGATGAATACTGAGCTCCAGAAGAAGGCCACCAGTGACTTTGAGAAGGATCTCTACAAGCTCATGAACAACTCGGTCTTCGGCAAGACCGATTTACGTAGGTATGAGCATTCTGGACCTTTCAAAGACCCTGATGTACGATTTCTATTACAACGGCTCCAGAGGCAGTACGGAGAACGTTGCCAGCTCCTGTACACAGACATTGACAGCCACCTCCTCGAAATCGAGACAGAGGATGTCTACGAGAACATGGCCAAGCACCAGGGCGACTTTCCGAAAGGCCACCCGCTGCACAGCACAGAGAACAAGAAGGTTCTCAGAAAGATAAAGGACGATTGCGCCGGGCAGTCAATCGCCGAATATGTGGGCCTGCGGCCGAAGATGTACTCCATCCTCCAGGCATCTGGAAAGAATATCAAGAAGGCCATGGATGTGAGGAAAGCAACTGTCAAGAAGCCCATCAGGCATGAGCAGTTCAAAGAGGCTCTCTTTGAGAAGCAAACCTTCCGCAATGGCATGGATGTTCTTAGGTCAGAGTGCGATCGCATCTACGGGCAGCATCTCAACAAGGTGTCGCAGTCGCCCCTCGATTCCAAGCGTTGGATGCAGAAAATAGGGTGGACACATCAGCTTATGGTTACAAAGATCGTTGCACAGCAACTGCACCAGACGTTACGCAAGAAGAAATGGATGCATTCTTAGAGGAGCTACTCAGCGTTTGAGAACCCCATCCTCCGGAGGAAGCTGAGTGTCGGGAGGCACAACAAGAAGTTCTTCGCGCAAAAAAACCGCGCTGAGGTTCATCCTGCAAGTAATACACCACGGGCTCGTCGGGCTTGGTCAGTGTGCGCCCGAGCCGGTGCACATCCAGGGACCATATGGGATCAGTCGCTCGCCGGCGCCCACCCCCCCCCCCCTTCAAGCTCTCCAGGCTGGTACAAATAGCGAACGCCGACACCGGAGGGGATTTTTGTTTCCTCGAGACCAACAGAACGACCAGGAACTATAGAAGGGGGCGTTTGTGACACTGATCGCGCCCTTATGGCCTCAGGGGGCTTTCTGCCGGACAGTCGGGTGACTTCGCCATTCAAGGCTGTCACAACGGCAGGCAACCTTTTCACCCACTCACTAGACCGCTGACTAGTCTGCACCATTTCCTGAGCGTACTGGTGTTCAAAGAGCCGCTTAGCCAAGGTACGACTGAAGCGTTCAACAATGCCCTGGTCCCGATGGATGTCAACCCGACCGCGCCGAACCTGGACAGAGTGCTTTGCAAACAGCTGGCTGACAGAGCCCATGAACTCACGGCCGGGGACAACCTGGAGCAATTTTGGCCACTTCAACGGGGTCCGTTTGTAAATCCGAGCCAGGCTATCGGCGACCTCTGCCGCAGTCTTGTTGATCAGGGGCCCAGCCTCCTTGTAACGGCTGCGGCGTCAACAACCGTGAGAGCGTAGCAGAAGGTTTTCCGCCCAACTCGGTCTTGTGGCAGTAAGAGCAGATCCGCCTGGTGGTCTTCGTTCGGTGTGGCGATGTCGAATTTTGGCCGTGACATGTGCCGTGGGGTAGGCAGGTAGATCTGCCAGATATCCTGTCTTTTGAGCCAGTCCTTAGCCCACTGCTCTCTCACCTTGGCTGCAGACGCCAGCTTCTCAATGGCAGCGGGTCCCTTCCAGTAGCCCCTTGGGGTATAATATATGGCACAGAGCTTACTGTCGGCCATTGCTACTAATGTTTTCCAACAGCCTGATAAGTCTTCAAAAAGAATGAAAAACTAAAACTCAACTCACTACTTAATTAATCAAAGATTAATTAATCAAAGATCACTTGGCGAGTTTGTAGGCCACAAAGCCGATAGCAGCCATCCCCAGGATGATGAAGGCAATCTCGCGTTCTTTCTGGTCGTCACTCGGTTGGTAAAAGTCGTAGAGCTGGGGCTCGGTCCCCAGGTCAGCAAGGCTGACATTTTCCCGGTGACCTGCGCACACAGGCGTATCGCGTCATCGACGTCTTTGAAGGTTCGAACGGCGTGCCCCTGGCGGCGGAGTTCCTCAGTGATGAAATCAATACGTTCGGTCCGTTTTCGAGACCAGTCTGCCTGTGCAGCCTGTAACTGATCGACTGCTTTATCGTGACGCTTGCGCTCTTCGTCGACGCCAGAGCTCCTCAAACTGGAGAACAAGTAGTTCGATCCCGAAAACGCCAGGGCGTTCACCAGGGCACCGCCAATGAGCATAGCAATACTTGCCATTTTACTTCATGGTATCAGCAGGTATAATCCCCTGTTTAATTAGCATATCTTTGGTTGCCATGGCGAGAGCGACGTCAACTATGACCATACCCACATCACGGGATGTGAAGTCTAGCTTCGTGGGGCTACCCCCATCGCCATCTGGCCAAGCCTGGCGAATCCCACAGCGATGCCACAGACGACTGCTCTATGGTAGAGCGGCGCGTTGACAAGCATTTTGTTTGTTTGTTTGATTGATTGATTTGAGGCTTAACGTCCCCGTCAACACTGTAAAGGTCATTTTGGAGACGTTGCTTCCAATTGTGTGGGACTTTTACCCGACATTTAGATGAAATGACATCTCAAGTCCTGTCGCCCAATGAAACCAATAGGGTTTATTAGCATGGACGGTTCGCCTCGCACCGCGGTTCCTGGACAGGCTTAGATCCTCCAAGCGGTTTACCAGTACTAATGTGCGGGCCGGATTCAGCTCTGCGTGGAAGCATAGTGCAGCCCATATATTTCTTCAAGCCCCTATGGGCGGGGGCGGTGAGAAGCATTTTACCATCCGTTTCCGGGGTTGTTTTATTGCTACGAAATAGTTACGCAACGGGTTTCACTCCATATAGAATGGATCTGACCTGCTCTCTAATTGTTTCACGCCCCGGGGTTTATCCTGTTGCACATATAACTTCCTATTCGACTTGTCTTTGTTGCTGTTGCTCTGCAACAACATGTTGCTGTTGCTCTTAGCAACTTGTCGCCGCGATAGGCTCACATGTTGCAAAGCAACTACAGCAATACCACCCGCAAGACAAACCCCG
This sequence comes from Lucinisca nassula, assembly GCA_963580285.1. NCBI lineage: Eukaryota > Metazoa > Mollusca > Bivalvia > Lucinida > Lucinidae > Lucinisca > Lucinisca nassula. The sequence continues at coordinate 947,076 of CAUZLF010000001.1, forward strand.
ACGATCCATGGTGTCCATGCTTTTTGTCCTTCTGGCAGATAACCGTGCTGTTCCTGTTGTTGCTTTGCAACATGTTGCTGTTGCTCTGCAACAACAACATAGTTAGCGGCGACTTCTTTATTCATGACATGGTGTTTTTCTTTGGTTTCCTGAAGCTCCTTGAGCAGTCGTTTATGCTTGGCCTTTCGAGCAGCGGCCCGGCACGACCGGCTGCAACCTTTTTCGGGTCTTTATGCTTCGTCACTTGTGTCACTGTCTCCGCCAGTGGCGCCGCAACTACACCACGCTGAGTTCAGCGTCCGGCTGTTAATCCTTCCCCATTATCGTATGATGCATCGCATTCTCTGCCATCATTGTATGATGAACTGATGGGGCAGCAATGTTCAAATCTGGCATGCTTGAGAGTGACCAACGTTGCGGTGAGCGGAGCTAACCACGTGCCATAGCGGTGATAGAGTTCGCTGGCAGCGCCTTGAAGTGCGTTACCTAGTAACGGATCGCTTTCAAGATCGCGAATGAGCCCTTGTTGGTCCGGGATCGGGATGAACATCCCGACCAGTTTCGCATACAGCCCGAGAGCTGCGTTCGAAATCGTCTTGACATGTCTGCTCCTAATCGGGTGGAATAACGGGCGTAGAGCCTCTCAACATCACAGTCACTCAGCTCCTCGACCTGGTCGACGGTCAAGGCCTTCGTGAGCCACAATTCCGTTTTTCCTGGCCGACCCTCCTGCTACTGTTGCAGCGAGCCTTTCGCGGTATTCTCACACCCTGTCATCTTTCAGTGTCTTTGTTTGTTGCTGTGCTTGTTGCTCTGTTACTGGCTGCGCCAGTTGCGCCAGTTGTGTGTCTGGCACCGCCTGGTCGTCAAGCATCTGGTCTATCAGCTCGTCACAGTCCATTCCTATCGTGGATAGGAAGCAAGGCGGACCTGTCTAGAATGGTGTCGCAGGCATGCGTATACATACGCGGCGAACATCTGTAGCACTCGAGAAAGGATAAAAAAGACAGCGAAAAGCAGCGTCACATGCAGACCAAGTACAGCGATTACGGCTGCTACTGAGCACATCGTTGTTGTTGCTACGCAATATTAATTACAAGAATCATGTAATGATAATATAATCAGCGGGTTGATCAGTCTTCAACAGAAGCTTAGCGTGTTTTGTCTCGGCTAGCTGTTGCCGCAACAACTCCCGTCTTCGTGCGGGGATCAAGTCATTTTCTCGCAGACAGTCTTCGAACGAGTCACGATTCTTGCATTGGAACAAACAGATCCAGCTCGCGCAAGTCTTTCAAGACGGAGTTGTACTTCTGCGTGAGGACCCAGGCAGACTGCTCCGCGTGGCGGCCCGAGAACGCCAGCTCTGACAGCATGTCTTTCTACTTCGTCAGAGCCCTCTTAGCGCTGCAGTCGTCTATTATGTATGGGGTCGGTTCGCCCTGGAACGCCCGGTTAAACGCTCGCAAGTAGTCGTGAAGCCGCTCACCGGGTTCTAGAACGTAAATCCCATGATCTGTCCAGATCCAGGGGCGTTGCTGATACGTCCTGTTGTACCGTATGGCGGGACACAAAACCACTACGTGCTGAAATAACCTTCGGTAGGGGCCTTCGAGCAGATCGAGTATAAAAACCGTTTTTCCGCATCCCGTCTGCCCGCTGATTGTCGCCGAATGGGCCGTGCGCGGTAGGAACTCAATTAATCTTTGATTTATTAACCTATCTTCCGGAGAAAGATTAATAAACCACTGAGACGAACCGGCCATCTTCGATGTTAAGCTGTGCATCCATGATGACGTTAAGGTAGATGTTCAATGCGCTAGCCGCCTCGACTCTTTTCGTTATCTGGACGGTCACACCTTCGCTGGCATTCTCTATCCGTTTGCCGGAGCCGTGGAGCCGGCCGTCGTCGCTTGTCCTGAGGTCAAGCCACAGCGCGTACTTGCTGGTGAGGTATTCTGCAAGGCTGACGTCGGCTAGGGCCAGGTCTTTTTCGACCGTTGCCACTTCAGGGTGTCGCTTGCTGCCGACTGAAAAGAGCTTCCTCGCTTCAACAAACATCTGGTAAGAGCGCATCCCTTGCCTGAAGAGTTGGTTGTGGATCCCCTCGATGGTGACCTCGACCTTGTCGATTTTCGGGTTATAGAAGGTCTCAGAGTCACGAGCGAAGGGCTGTTACGCGACTTCATCCTCAAAGAGCATCAGGATGCGATTCATGCTGCGAGCGGGCACGTTGAGATGGATATTCCAGAGGGTGTCGCTCTTGTCTTTGCCGAATTTTCGGTGCCGCAGTACCCGGTCATACACGATTGAAATGCGGCTTCTGTACTGGTTGTTGAACATTTGGGCCAGCTCTGGCAGGGTGACCATGTCATACTCAAGACAGATGTTTCCAATGTCGAAAGAGGCACCTATGCCTGTGGTCTGGATCACACGGTTGTAGTCGTTGAACGTGAGCTCATACTCGAGCCGATCGCCCAGCGCGCTCTGGAAGAATGGCATGTGGCTCTTGAGCAGCTCGAATCCAGTGCGATGTAGAAGCGATTGCCGAAAGCATCGGCGTCGGCTTTGTCCGCTAGAACGGACTCGTCTTTGTCCCCAGCATTGATTCGGATCCTCGTCGTATTTCGGTTATTCGATGAAAAATAGCTTGGTACTGGCCATTTTTCACTCTGAAGCCGTCCTCCAGAGATCGCAGTAGCAGTGGTACACGTCACTGTCGTCGATGCTGAGGACCTCGTTCCCCGAAATTTTAATGACGGTTTTTTTTTCACGAGGGCGCGGCCTAGGTTCTGAACGAAGGTCCGATTGGCATCTTCGCTGTGTAGCGTGATCGTGACGGCCAACCTCGCGGTCCCGGGGACGATGACATCCTGTTTGCCGAGGTTGGGGAATCGAACTAGAAGCTGCTGGTTCGGGCCGATCGTGCTGGGGTTGTTAGTTATCGTCACCGATTGCCTCACCCCTTTCACCCCAAGGGGTTCGCGGACGCATCAGTAGGGGTCAAGCTTTCGACCATACTTGCTTGTCACTCAATAAAGTCTGTTTTCAACATGTGCGACAACCTTCAAATGTGTGTTTGTGAAACAAACAAGATATGGCTGACTTTGAAAACCTCACATTCGAAGACTTGCCCGACCCTTATGATGACGCCGACGATGACACGTTCAACCTGCCAGACGCACCACCAGACGTCGAGCAAGGACTACGCGCGGCCGGGGACAATCTTCAGAACCTCCGAGGCGAGTTAAGACGGACAGTACTTTCTGACCAGAAGAGGCGCCTGGTCGATACTTTCTACAAAGAAGTGAGCCGTGCCTATAAGGGGTTGCGCCTCGAAGGTAGTATCGACTTTGACCAGTTTGGGATTGATGACGACGGTAACACACTCTACTGGTCCCCCGGCGACAAAAAAATTCCTATCACTGCGACACGCCGCCCCCGCCAATCGGGGCTTGGATAAATAGATTTGGCTGCACGATGCTTCCACGCAGAGCTGATACCGGCCGCACATTAATACTGTTAATCCGCTTGGAAGGTCTAAGCCTGCCCAGGAAAACTGCTGCGAGTCGGCCCGTCTGTTTATAAAACCTATTGGTTTCATTTGGATGTCATTTCATCTCAATGTCGGGTAAAAGTCCCACAAAATTTGAAGCAACGTCTCCAAAATGACCTAAATAGTGTTGGCGGGGACGTTAAACCTCAAATCAAACAAACAAACAAAATCACTGCGACACGGGGAGGACTCCGGTTTCTGTATCTGTCCACACTGGCCTCGAAATATGGAACAGGCGGCATAAATGCATTTCGGCAATCACTGGGGCTCACTGACTATAAATCGAATATGCCGCGTCTCAACAAAGAGGCTGTGGATACACTCCAAAAGGCAGAGGAAACCCTCCCAAAAATATTGAATCCATCGAGATGACAGAGCTCCCCGGCGTAGCCCACGACGTTATTGGAGATGTCGAGACCGCATTGAAGACAATTGATGATCAGCCTTTCGACACCGCGTGGGTCACCAAGGCCAAAAAGATAGCTGGCTGGGCTTGAAAAGGCTATGACTCGAACCCGAGACGAGCTCGTGAAAAACCTGGCGAAGCTCTCGAAGGTCGAAACCCAGAAATCCGAGACTGAAAAACACTTGGCCCGGGAGCAACAAAAACTGACGGAAACGAATGACCCCGAGACGCAGCAGGAGATTCAAGACAGAATCAGAAAGCTTAAGGGCTATCTCTCTGACATCGAACTTGAAAGACAGTCGAGGCTCGAAGCCGTCTCTACGAACAGAGAATCCGTGAGACGTTCAGGAAGACGCTCCATGAAGACAAGACGCTGGCTGAGCGAATGCGGGCACTCTTCCGCGAACAGGGGATAACGATTGTGAGCATCCTTACAGCGGTTGGGATGGCAATCTCGACCCTAGTACTTGCGCTCACCGGCGGCGGGAGTTTACCGGCTCCGGCTCCCAAGCCACTCGGCAAGGGCGGGGTCAAGGAGTGGGAAAAAAGCACCTACAGTCCCTCGGGCGTGCCCTGGCCTATTTGGCCGGCAAGGCCGCAGCTGCCCTGCCCGGAATCATCGGGTCCATCTTTGCGAACGCCTCGCAAAGCCGCTTGTAGGCCCTGGAGTCATATTGGTTATCGTACCATGAATAGGACTCGTCCCCAGGGAGGGCGACTTTTAGCTCCTCAAACAGACGCCTCATCGTATAATAGACATGAAAGCAATACAGGCTTGCAAGACGGGGCTCCTCCGCTTGGAAATGGTCCTGGAATGAAACACCACATCCGGCGGTTGCGCACCAAACCGCAAAGTTCAGCTGGCACTGCCACCAGCTGAAGGGGGTTTGCTGCTAGCTGTCCCACGCCTTGTTTGCCTTAGTGACGTCCTCGAGAAGCGGATGGTTTTGCTAATCGTAGACGTCCTGGTACTTGGCAAGGAAATGACTTCCCTTATCGTCGACCATTATGACTAGGGTGGGCGCCCCTGCTGCTGACTCCTTATATTCCAAATGGCCGCCTGCCTGATATTTTGCCGAGCTATTAAACGTAAAGGCCTTTGTATCCATACGCATTTTGGTGCTGTTGTGCTGTTCAAGTTAATAATTTTATTATTATGTGCATCACACTAACTGGCGCTCAAAATGATGTGCCAATCAAACTTCCCAGGACCCTGTCTGCGGGTGTGAGCGAGAGATTGCTCTCTGTGAGATCACGTATTATCACTGGTGGTACAACATATGCAGTGTGGAAAAGAATGTATCAAATAACAAGACTTAAAATATAATACCTGACGGGTATTATAACGTCTGTGAGTTGAACGAAAAGGTGTTTCAGCAGTTGGGCGCCGATCTCACTCTAGATGAACCCTCTGGTCTACTGCACTTGATAGTAAAGTCCGGAGAAGATATAACAATGAATCGCGAATTAGCTAATCTCTTAGGCTTTTCCGACAATACTTTCAGAGGAGCTCGTCTCCCTACCTTTATCCGTGTCACTGACGGCCCAAAAAAGAACGAAACTCTCCAGACGTTCACTGCAGAGAAGCCACACAAGCTCGCCGTTCATCGTGAGGTTTACTTTCAACTTGCTGAATTAAGTACTTCAGACAATCTGTATAACCGTCGCCCCTCTACACTGTTTAGATCTGTCCCCGTCGAGAACGAAAAGTGTAGATCTGATAGAACTGAATCATTTACTGTCTTACAGTACAAAATGTTGTCGTCAGGGCTTATTTCACAGCTAACTTTCTCACTTAGAGATACCAACGGGGAGATGTTACCATTCAAGTATATGAGCGCAACCCTACATATAAGAAATGGTTGACGCAAGCGTTCACGCTGGGGTCAGAAAATGCCCTGGGGTGGCTTTTGCTGATCTTGGTGATACTGTGTGGTTCGGTAAGGACGGAAAAGAAGATCAATTGTATGCCTTCGAGCTCTCTGATGGCGTCTACAAAAGAAAAGAGGTCGCCCAAGCGGGGTCATTGACATTCAGTGATCTCAGCGGCGTAGATACCTCACATGCCGTTCCAAAGCGGGTTCATACGCTGGCCTTCACTGGGAGCAAGTGGGTTGCTTTCTCGGACCCCGTTCATCAAACAGAGTGGCTTATCGACATCATGATAGCGTCTCCGTACGTTGTGACTGGAAAACAGCACAAAATCAGAAAAGTAGTAAAAATTGGCACTCGGTTGTGTTCGTATATCCCCGGGACGAAGAATATTGTCGTTTCCGAAGATAACGAGCTGAAGGCAAGCAACAACCGGCAGGGAAGCCTGAAAATAGTCTACGAATTTCCCCAAGCGGGACTCATTGGTATGGACTTACCAACAGAATCAATCATCATTGATCTTATTCTCGGAGATAGACCTGATGACTTTGTTGATGTGATACCCGGCTTCAAGCTCATATGGCCACAAACACATGCTACTAAGGAGGTTGGGGTTCACATAGTCGCAAAAAGGGGCTGCTCCTGAAGTGCAGTTCACTTTTGAAGGAATCCAACTCCAAGCTGAATACCGTCATTTGGATATAAATAATATTTTTATAGGCCCAGTGTCTCTCAAAAGGCTACGATTTACGCCTGGTGCGCTCACAGCAGACCAAGCTGAAGTCATTATTAGCCAGTAGTCTATTTCAACCCACCCAGCACGAGGGGTAGTACACGATAGGCCTCTACCCAGGACTTGAAACCGGAGATAATCACCAACTTCATATTCATTTAGAGCGAATGGTTAGATCATATTAGTACTATGACTCTCTATCCACCACTTGATACTGGAGACAAACACCGCCTTCAGCACGTGGCCGAGGTCAAATTCCGTCTCGAAAAAGAACGAGACTTCAGAGCCTCGCTGTACAAGAAATACAGACGTGGGGCTAATGTTGTTGATGGGGTTGATACCGCGCTGACTGAGACTAGCGTAGGGCTCGCTGCTGCTGGCGTCGGGCTCATGTCGACTATCATCGCGGCGCCTGTCGCCCTTGACCTTCAAGCTTGAGCGATTGTGTGTGGGTTGCTTGGTGTTGGCGGGAAATTTATTGGAGGAAACTCCAAACAAAAGCAAAAAAAAAAAAAAAAAAAAACACGACGAGATTCGTATCTTGGCTGAGTCAAAACTGAACTCAATCACGGACCGCATTTCTATCGCGCTGCACGGCGATAATATATCTGAAAAAGAATTTCGCCTGATTCTGTGTGAAATCGACAAGTTCAATCAGACGAAAGAAGAAATTCGTCAGCGCCAGAAACAGAGTCTTAGTTCATCTGAAGACGAAAACAAGAAGTTGTTTCAACGTGCGAAGGACGAGGCGTTAATGACGACCCGTACGAGGCTGTTAGAGGAACTCAATCAACCTACGCCGAGTGGCACTTGAATATTTCTTGCTGGCGAGCTTAAATGACCGCAGGCTGGCCACGACCAGCGGGTGCAAATATTACACGCCGTCCTTCTTATTTTCGCAAATTCGCATATAAGAGCCAAGCTCTTTTCACAAAAGACCGATTTTACCTCCATCTGCGTCTGATTAGTGTCTTTGGGACAAAATGGGTGAAACCAACTGGTTAGGAACGAATGGGCACCTGGCTGATCAGTATCTTTAGGACGAGATGGGTATAACTAACTGGTTAGGACCGAATAGACACACCTGGCTGATCAGTGTCTTTAGGGCGAAATGGGTAAAACCGACTGGTAGGACCAAATGGGCACAACTGGCTGGTCAGTGTCTTTAGGAAGAAGTAGGTACAACTGACTGGTTAGAATCGAATAGGCCTTACAAGCTTGTAAGCGATCAATTACTTCAGTCAAGATTACTATTATAAAACAAATTGTCTGCTGTATTCGATCAAACATTGACAAAAATTTTCTACCTTGACAAAACTTTTCTGTCTTGACTAAAATAAAATTATTTGGTCAAGAGTATACAATATTTACAGAAAATTGAATTTTCTCGTCAAGGTTTGTTTACATTGTCAGTCAAAATATACTCACAAACCTCAAAATTAATGACACTCTTTTATGGGTGAGCGATATGTTCTTTTTCTTATTAGTATTACGCAATATCGCCGTGGTCCTATTGATTTCGTATTACATCTATAAACGTGTCGAGCACACGTTTCGCAGACGACGAATCAATACACTCAATGCTGTGGTGGTGGGCCACCCTAAGGTGGGAGGTCGATCTAGAATTTGAATTTATCCGGCGGGCCCTACCGGGTTGGTGCGAGGGACGCGAGGGGGATAGTTTGGTGGAATTGTTTTGGGTTTAGGAGATGTAAATTGCTGAATGGAGCTCGTCTCGGTGGTAGATGTTTTGGACAAATATTTTATTCTATTGCACCCCACTCGGTGGGGCCCACCCGGGGGAGGGGGGTGGGCCCCACAGTATTGTTGGTGCGGGGATGAAAAATAATTGTCACAAAACCCCGGGGACGGGTGGGCCCCCACAGTATTGTGGGTGGGGGATGAAAACAATTTTTGTCCCAAAACCCCCAGTCTCAATACTACTAGTTCTAACAAGTCTGCTTCTTGTGTATCAATGAATGATATAATACTGTAATTACTGCCCTTTGGCGGAATGTAAATAGCACAAAATAAAATGTGTGAACAAATTGTCAGCCTCGATAGCGCAGTGGTTAACGCGTTCGAATCCGGCCACCGGAATCGAGGTCTGTCCTTGGGCAAGACACGTAATGACACTGCCCCACTCCACCCAGGTGTAAGTGTGTAGCAGTTGTGTAAAAGCCACTGTCTGTCTCGCGCGTGCGAAAACACCCGGAATGAGCGTTCGAGAGTGATTCAATAAGCTTGAAGCTTTCATCGCAATCGAACTAAAATGAATCGGTATAAACTAAATTGAATCAGAAAACCAGTAGGAATTTTCACCACAAGTCTTGACAGCCTTTAATGTGTCGTATATGTTGTGCTGACCAAGATGGAATCCCTCCTTCTTAGTCTCTTCTGGAGTCCATGTCTGTTGGTCTGAACATTAACATTGCCATTTGTCTATAGATTAATGATTTTGGATTAACGCTTTGGTATAACGACCTTAACTACTTGTAACTAACATTGGCTCACACTATATTTGGAAGACATTTCAACCCTTGAAGGGAAATGGAATCATAGATATCAAAATGTGTCTCCTGAATACAAACAAGGCCATATTTATTAACAAAATGTTCAAAATCCGGAGGACGAACTTGACTGCTTAACCCGCCAACATTAATTGATAAGATGTTCAAACAAATTTGAATATCAGAGTAAATGATCGTATCATCATCAGAATACAATTATGTAGCATCTGATTAATTATTAGACAAAATACTGCTATCAGAGTAAATAATCGTGATATCATCAGAATTCAATTCTGTATCATCTGGCAAATAATCAAACAAAATACTGCTAAACCATATTAAATTATCACACAATGCTGGCGGGAAACCACCATGGTCAGGTAATATATCTAAATAAGTGATTTCTCCCCACCCCACTACATGTCAGGGTACCCAAACTGGGTAGCGTCAATGTCGTTAAGATCCATTTTGAATAAGTCATCTGGATTTTCAATGATAATAGTTTTCCCAGCACCACGATCTTCTTTCAAGGTAAACCTTATACGCCCCTCACTCTTTCTGGCTCTCTCTGTATTTGGATCTGCTTTCACGTATCTAAGCAACTTCAAGTGTTGCTGAGTCACATCGTCCAGTATGTAAACACCCCTAAATAAATTATCAAGGGTATTCAGCGTAGCCTTTTTGGCATACAATAAGTTATTCCTAGTCGTTCTGTAGTTTAGGCGAACAATAACTGCCATGGACCTGGGAGCTGCACGGGAAGGTAGTTTATGTATGGTATTAATGTCAGTCCCTAGTACTGCCAAACCCAAGTTGATCCACAGCTCAATAAATTTGTCCCTCAACTCGTCAGCAAACAGATATGTTTTTTACTTTTCTAAAGCAACTGTGATGAATGAAACCAAATTACATATATTGAACGACCCGCAGAAAAAGCGACCGACTGAAGTCGGTCGATTTTCTAAGAGTGCCCTAAAATCACCGTGTCATTCTGTCATTCGGTCAATCGGTCATTCTGTCAGTCTGTCAGTCTGTCTGTCCATCCGTAACCCGTTTGTGAAAATTGGTGATAGTGACTTAACCGCTTGGAATATTTAAAAAAATTTTGGCATACTGAAAGATATCAATGAGATCTAACCAATGAACTTGCAAAATATTTCATTCCATTTAGTATAGCCTCGCAGAGGCGAAAAATGTGAAAATTTTCGAACTGCTTCTCCTCGGAAATCGTTGGGCCGATTGAAGTCAAAGTTCATATGGAGCCTCTATGGGATGGGGGAAACCTAAATTTGCTCATGGAGTCCAGGTCACAGGACCAAAATGGCCGCCAAGCCATATATGGTCTGTCTGTTTGTCCGTCTGTAACCCGTTTGTGCAAATTGGTGATAGTGACTTAACCGCTTGGAATATTTAAACAATTTTTGGCATACTGATAGATATGAAAGAGATCTAACCAATGAATTTGCGAAATATTACATTCCATTTAGTATAGCCTCGGCGAGGCGAAAAATCCGTAACCCGTTTGTTAAAATTGGTGATAGTGACTTAACCGCTTAGAATATTTAAACAATTTTTTGCATACTGATAGATATCAATGAGATCTAACCAATGAACTTGCGAAATATTACATTCCATTTAGTATAGCCTCGCCGAGGCGAAAAATGTGAAACTTTTTGAACTGCTTCTCCTCGGAAACCGTTGGGCCGATCGAAGTCAAATTTCATATGGAGCCTCTATGGGATGGGGGAAACCAAACTTTGCTCATGTGGTCCAGGTCACACGACCAAAATTGCCGCTAAGCCATATATGGTATGTCTGTCTGTCCGTGCGTAACCCATTTGTGAAAATTAGTAATAGTGACTTAACCGCTTGGAATATTTAAACAATTTTTGGCATACTGATAGATATCAATGAGATCTAACCAATGAACTTGCGAAATATTACATTCCATTTAGTATAGCCTCACCGAGGCGAAAAATCCGTAACCCGTTTGTGCAAATTGGTGATAGTGATTTAAACGCTTGGAATATTTAAATAATTTTTGGCATACTGATAGATATCAATGAGATCTAACCAATGAACTTGCGAAATATTACATTCCATTTAGTATAGCCTCGCCGAGGCGAAAAATGTGAAACTTTTTAACTGCTTCTCCTCGGAAACCGTTGGGCCGATTGAAGTCAAATCTCAAATGGAGCCTCAATGGGATGGGGGAAACCAAACTTTGCTCATGCGGTCCAGGTCACATGACCAAAATGGCCGCTAAGCCATATATGGTCTGTCTGTCTGTCCGTCCGTAACCCGTTTTTGAAAATTAGTAATAGTGACTTAACCGCTTGGAATATTTAAACAATTTTTGGCAAACTGATAGATATTAATGAGATCTAACCAATGAACTTGCAAAATATTACATTCCATTTCTATAGCCTCGCCGAGGCGGAAAATCCGTAACCCGTTTGTGCAAATTGGTGATAGTGACTTAAACGCTTGGAATATTTAAACAATTTTTGGCATACTGATAGATATCAGTGAGATCTAACCAATGAACTTGCGAAATATTACATTCCATTTAGTATAGCCTCGCCGAGGCGAAAAATGTGAAAATTTTCGAACTGCTTCTCCTCGGAAACCGTTAGGTCGATTGAAGTCAAATTTCATATGGAGCCTCTATGGGATGGGGCTCACCAAAATTTATTCATGGGGTCCAGCTCACATGACCAAAATGGCCGCAAAGCCATATATGGTATGTATGTCTGTCTGTCTGTCCGTCCGTAACCCGTTTGTGAAAATTGGTGATAGTGACTTAACCGCTTGGAATATTTAAACAATTTTTGGCATACTGATAGATATTAATGAGATCTAACCAATGAACTTGCAAAATATTACATTCCATTTCTATAGCCTCGCCGAGGCGGAAAATCCGTAACCCGTTTGTGCAAATTGGTGATAGTGACTTAAACGCTTGGAATATTTAAACAATTTTTGGCATACTGATAGATATCAGTGAGATCTAACCAATGAAATTGCGAAATATTACATTCCATTTAGTATAGCCTCGCAGAGGCGAAAAATGTGAACATTTTCGAACTGCTTCTCCCCGGAAGCCGTTGGGCCGATTGAAGTCAAATTTCATATGGAGCTTCTATGGGATGGGGGAACCAAAATTTGCTCATGGGTTGTAGTTCACATGACCAAAATGGCCGCCAAGCCATATATGGTAAAAACCCTTCAAAAATAGTCTTCTCCAGAACCACTGGGCAGATTTCCACGAAACTTGATAAATGGCATCTGGGACGAAGGCCCATCATAAATTGCTAAAATGGTGACCCTGGGTTGACCTTGACCTTCTTTGTGCCTAGGTCAAACTTTGACACATATGCTTTTGTATTGGAAAATGTGAGAATGCATTTTATCCTGCAAACGATTCAGAATACAGTACTAAAGTATAAGATATATTTTTGCTCCTTTCGATAAGGCGCATTTATTGGGGGAACCGTTTTAGGTCCAGGTCACATGACCAAAATGGCCGCCATACCCATATATGGTAACACTCATAAAGCTAAAAACATCCGGCGGGTCGTGCACTTCAGCTGAAGCACTGGTTACTCCAATTGGTCAAGGTATGTTTAAGGAATCTGTGTGGTTGCCATGTCTATAATCGGTACAAAGGATCAAAGGAACTGAAAACCCTTGGGGTACATCGTTTAGGACTCTGTTCAAGTTGACCAAGTCCTAGAAGGCGGCATCAAAATCAATGGTTGTTTTCAAAATAATTTGGCAGCAACGGTTCTAGGGTGGAGCTCTGCTTAGCAAGCGACTATGGTTTGTTTCAAAAATGGCTATCAATGGATGGTGCGTTTTATGACCACTTGAGCTATAGTGAGCGTAGTGTCCATTGGGCCACTTGGTTATAATTCTGCGTCCAAAGTGGTTATTAATCGTCCTATAGAGGTTTTTGGCAAGGTTTAATCATATTTAAATGATTTTGTCATAGTACAGCAGCCACAGATTTCTGCTAAACTTAATGCACTAGTCGACTCGCCGTTCGAGGCTTAGATAAATAGATAGCATAGTCTTTTTAACCTACCGCACATGAGTAAACAGCTTAGAGGGTCTTATTCTGCCCAGGCAATATAGTGCGGGTCGGACCGACCATGCATAGAAACCCTACCTATTTTATTGGCGTTAGTGCTTCAGATCATATTTCCACTCAATATCGGGTGAACGTTCCACAAAATTGGGAGCAACTTCTCCAAAATGACCTACATAGTGTTGAAAGAACGTTAAACTTTAAATCAAATATTTGGTAGTGAAAGCTTTGAAACTTATAGTATCATTTATTGCTTTACTGCAATTTTCACCCATCTTAAAATTTTGATTCTATGACCTATGGTAGCTTGTACTGAAGTGACCATGACAGAAATACCTCGGAAAGACGACAGATTACACGGTAAATAATTACGCGCCCTCTCTTTTGTCTGTTTTGAAAGAGTTGACTGATTTTGTACAGTATTTCATACTTGAAGGAAAGGCGTATTTTAATGAATTTACGTCTTGGAACTATCCAACCTCTTTCTGACTGAAGATTTGCAAAATTTTACTGCAATAACAAGGAAGCCATTAAAGTATAAGATGGAATGATTTTGCTGATTTTTGGAGGTTGATTGTTAAGATTTATACCACCATTTTGCTGCAGAAAAGATATTCGCCTAAATTCAAATATTAGTATCTGATTTTCCACATGCGGATTTTTAATGTACACATCCCAGAAGAAAGTGGCATCCTTCTTGGCAGAGGTTAAGAAGGAGCTGCATTGACGAAGGAACCGTAACATTTCTTATGCCACACAGCAATCCTGTTCAAAATATCTGACATGTTAGGTTTCAACTTCGAGTAAATTAATCTATCTAGTTTCTGTACTCTCTACGAAGGGCGGACTCTTTCCCGTCCAACGATAACGCCAGACGGTTGATACCTGATGCTCTGTCACCGGTTGGGCCCATCGGAGTCTAACTGTTGACTTTCCGTTTGCTGCAGGATTTCAGTTGTTTCACGTTGTCGAGTCCTCATCTTTGTTTTATCTCTGTATTCGTTTGATTTTATTTTCTTTGAGACGTTTCACTGAGGAGTTAGAAATCCTTCATGCGTAATGAAAACAATATTTATCTATTTATTAGTTATTGTTCTTGCTGGAGCGGTTGGCGGTATCGCCGCTGGCGGTCTCGTTGGGCTGGTGATGTTTTGAACAACTAAGCCCAGAACTTTAATTTTGATTTGATGGACGACAAATGCAACTGGCGTACAATGTTGAATCCACGTTGGTTCCACACTTATGTGTTGAGTCAGCTTTGACTGAACGTTGTGCGCCTGCTGAGACAGTTAAACATAACATGCTTTGGTATTTACAAATGCTTGTTTGATTTGAGGTTTATCGTCCCTGTCAACACTGTATATGTCATTTTGGAGACGTTCCTACCAAATTTGTGGGACTTTTGCCCGACATTGGGATGACATGACATCTCAAGCCCTGTCGCCAAATGAAACCAACGAGGTTTATAAGCATGGACGGTCCGACTCGCACCGCTTTGCCTGGGCAGGCTTAGATCCTCTAAGCTGTTTACCAGTACTCGTGTGCGGTCGGTCTCAGCTCTGCGTGAAGGCGTCGTGCGGCCCATTTGTTTTTTTTTAAGGCCCCGACGGTCGGTGACCGATTTATAAATGTAGATAAGAACATGTAAGACATGCTATGTCTCGTTCAACCATATGGATTGTATGTATAATTGCTGACATGTCTGTCTTTCCCCTCTCTTTCTCTCCTTTTGTTTTCTGTACACGACTTTCTCTCCCTCTGAAACCTTTATTCCCCTACCACACCTATCCCCAATCACACCCCGTTCCCCAGGTATCAAAGCGCCCAATTTCTTAATACTTTTGGTTACCCTTTGCCAGTATATGTGCGCATGCTAATTTATATTTACATTGTATATTACCTCTTATGTCATGTACTGACCTGAGTTTAGAGAAATAAAGTTGATAGTAGTAGTAGTAGTACACCCTGACGGAATCAAGGGCGAGGATTGTGGCCACATAAAAACGAACTAAGCCCATCATACACCACAACGGTTCTTCTGTTGCGTTGTTGTGGATTTGTATTGTTATAGGTCACCTTTGGACGTATGATGCATTTAATACTGTCTGAATTTTGGTAGCCGCTTGGCCATTTTGTGGAAAAGTGACTGTCCTTCAGGCTTTCCCCTTGTCTCGTTTTCATCATGGCGCTAGTTGTTTTATGTTGATGTTTCTTTCCCTCAGGTATCTTGGATGTCTTGGATACGAGGTGTGAGGTAATCGTATCGATCCTGTTCATTGCCTCCGATTATATATTTCAATTCATCGATTTTTCGCGGCCGCAATCCTCACCCTTCATTCCGTCGCGATTAAGACACATAATTTGTTCAGCCGCATGTAGGCCTCTTAACCCATCAGTGTAACGTCTCCTAGAACACTAAAAAACAGAGATGAAACAACGGTGAGGAATCGACAGCCAGAAATAACTGAAAGGCTGGAAAAGAAAAGCAACAGTTAGACTCCGATGGTCCCAACCAGAGACAGGGCATCAGGTATTAACCAACATTATATAAGACTTGGAGAAAGCATGTGATATCACATGGCGTTATGGCAGATCTCCATAACTTCGGCTTAAGGGGAAAACTACCAAGTTTTATTCAAAGCCTGTATGGTGATCGCATATTTCAGGTGCGTGTGGGATCTACCTTGTCGGATCTCTATGAACAAGAACATGGTGTTCTACAAGGTAGTATTCTTTCAACTTCGCTATTTAGCATCAAAATAAATAATATTGTACAATGTTTGGACGACATAACAGATTGTTCATTGTATGTTGATGAGGAAGTTACAACAAAATTTAAAACGAATATTAAGTCGAAAACCCAGTGTGTTCATTTTCGTAAGCTACGGAAGAAATACGAACATCCTTCCCTGTTTTTATACGGATCACAAATTCCTGTTAATGAATAAGCCAAATTTCTTTGGGTCATATTTGATCAAAAATTGTCCTTTATTCCCCATATCTTATATCTTAAAACGAAAGGCTTACAAGCTTTTAATCTTTTGACGGTTTAGCTCATACAAGTTGGGGAGCAGATCGGTATAACTTATTACATCTTTACCGGTCTTTAATAAAATCTAAAATTGGATATGGGTCTTTTGTTTATAGTTCTGCCAGAAAGTCGTACTTCTCCCGTATTGAGCATTTATGTGGAAGCAGGTGAACCATCTTTAACTTCACGCAGAGAAAAACTTTCTCTTCAGTATGCTATCAGACTTTCCGCTAACAATGTGGTCGTTGTTTGACGGCTTCAGTATGTTAACACTCTTCAGCAAGAACGTTGTGGTACTAAGGCCTATAAACTTCAGCCTTTAGCTGTAGTGAGGGTTTTAGTTGGTGACCATATTTGTCATTCAGCCACCAAGTTTGCTGTCTGTGTTACAGAAGGCCAAGACAAGCTTCCTACGTTATATTGGTTACCTAAACTTCATAGAAGACCACACAAAGCACGGTTTATTGCAAATTCAAGCTCTTGTACCACCACTGAACTCTCAAAATTATTAACTTCATGTTTTACTGCCATTAAAAAACACGTGATAAAATATTGCGACCAAGTCTTCGAAATATCAGGTAGAAATATGTTTTGGTCTATAAAAAAATTCTAATGAAGTTTTAAATAAATTAAAATCCAGGCGTTTTCGTGCTTCAAGTCTGTCTACTTATGATTTTTCCACCCTTTACACTACACTTTCTCATAATCTTATAAAAAAAAAATTACAACGATTTAATTGTATGGACTTTTCATAGGGAAGACCCCTGTATCTTGCATGTTATATAAGAAATGCCTTTGTCACTTCTGAAGAGCGTAAAATTATACTTTATGGTCATGTCAGGAAGTGTGTAAAGCTCTCACATTTCTACTTGACAATATTTACATAAGATTTGGTATTAAGTTATTTAGACAAGTTGGGGGTATTCCGATAGGTACTAATTGCGCACCACTTGTGGCTTATCTGCTTTTGTTCTGTTATGAGAGAGACTTCATGATGTCCCTTTCTGCTGAAAACCACTCTGAAATCATTGAAGCTTTTAGCTCCACTTCTATATGTTTTGGATGATTTATTAAATATTGATAATACCTATTTCGAGTTTTAAATAAATTAAAATCCAGGCGTTTTCGTGCTTCAAGTCTGTCTACTTATGATTTTTCCACCCTTTACACTACACTTTCTCATAATCTTTTAAAAGAAAAAAAAAATATAATGATTTAATTGTATGGACATTTCATAGGGAAAATCCCTGTATCTTGCATGTTATGTAGAGCGTAAAATTATACTTTATGGTCATGTCAGGAAGTGTGTAAAGCTCTCACATTTCTACTTGACAATATTTACATAAGATTTGGTATTAAGTTATTTAGACAAGTTGTGGGTATTCCGATAGGTACTAATTGCACACCACTTGTGCTTGATCTGTTTTTGTTGTGTTATGAGAGAGACTTCATGATGTCCCTTTCTGCTGAAAACCAGTCTGAAATCATTGAAGCTTTTAGCTCCACTTCTATATATTTTGGATGATTTATTAAATTTTGATAATACCTATTTCGAGTTTTAAATAAATTAAAATCCAGGCGTTTCCGTGCTTCAAGTCTGTCTACTTATGATTTTTCCACCCTTTACACTACACTTTCTCATAATCTTATAAAAGAAAAAAAATTCTAATGATTTAATTGTATGGACATTTCATAGGGAAGACCCCTGTATCTTGCATGTTATGTAAGAAATGCCTTTGTCACTTCTGAAGAGCATAAAATTATACTTTATGGTCATGTCAGGAAGTGTGTAAAGCTCTCACATTTCTTCTTGACAATATTTACATAAAATTTGGTATTAAGTTATTTAGACAAGTTGTGGGTATTCCGATAGGTACTAATTGCGCACCACTTGTGGCTGATCTGTTTTTGTTCTGTTATGAGAGAGGCTTCACGATGTCCCTTTCTGCTGAAAACCAGTCTGAAATCATTGAAGCTTTTAGCTCCATTTCTATATATTTTGGATGATCTATTTAATATTGATAATACCTATTTCGAGTTTTAAATAAATTAAAATCCAGGCGTTTTCGTGCTTTAAGTCTGTCTACTTATGATTTTTCCACCCTTTACACTACACTTTCTCATAATCTTTTAAAAGAAAAAAACTATATTGATTTAATTGTATGGACATTTTATAGGGAAGACCCCTGTATCTTGCATGTTATGTAGAGCGTAAAATTATACTTTATGGTCCTGTCAGGAAGTGTGTAAAGCTCTCACATTTCTACTTGACAATATTTACATAAGATTTGGTATTAAGTTATTTAGACAAGTTGTGGGTATACCGATAGGTACTAATTGCGCACCACTTGTGGCTGATCTGTTTTTGTTCTGTTATGAGCGAGACTTCAGGATGTCCCTTTCTGCTGAAAACCAGTCTGAAATCATTGAAGCTTTTAGCTCCACTTCTATATATTTTGGACGATTTATTAAATATTGATAATACCTATTTCGAGTTTTAAATTAATTAAAATCCAGGCGTTTTCGTGCTTCAAGTCTGTCTCTCATTAGGTCTCTCACCGCCGTAGGTTCGAGCCTCGCTCGGGCCACGTGTGAGACGCCAAGCTCTGCAACGGAAGGTCGGGTGGTTTTTCTCCGGGTACTCCGGTTTTCGCCCACCTCTGATTAACGATCGGCTCGATATGAGTGAAATAATCTTGAAAGGGCCGTTAAACCCAAACCAAAAAAAAAAAAAAAAAAGTCTGTCTACTTATGATTTTTCCACCCTTTACACTGCACTTTCTCATAATCTTATAAAAGAAAAAAATTATAATGATTTAATTGTATGGACATTTCATAGGGAAGACTCCCTGTATCTTGCATGTTATGTAAGAAATGCCTTTGTCACTTCTGAAGAGCGTAAAATTATACTTTATGGTCATGTCAGGAAGTGTGTAAAGCTCTCACATTTCTACTTGACAATATGTACATAAGATTTGGTATAATTAAGTTATTTAGACAAGTTGTGGGTATTCCGATAGGTAATAATTGCGCACCACTTGTGGCTGATCTGTTTTTGTTCTGTTATGAGACTTCATGATGTCCCTTTCTGCTGAAAACCAGTCTGAAATCATTGAAGCTTTTAGCTCCACTTCTATATATTTTGGATGATTTATTAAATATTGATAATACCTATTTCGATGGTTTGATCAGTCAAATTTATCCCCAAGAACTTCAGTTGAATAATTTAAAAGCAAATTCTTCTGATACCAAGGCCCCGTTTTTAGATTTACATCTATCTATTGTAGATGGGTTTGTTTCTTGCGAAATATATGATAAACGCGATGATTTTGATTTTGAGATGGTAATATTCCTTTTTTTTTGGATGGTGATGTTCCTCGTGCCCATCCTTTGGCGTTTATTTTTCGTAATTAATTCGATTTGCTAGATTGTGTAGTCATGTAACTGACTTCAACAATCGTAATAAATTGTTAACGGCTGAACTTCTTAATCCGGGTTATCGGTACCATAAACTGCGAAAAGCCTTTTTAAAATTCTATAAACGTCATTCTGATTTAATTTCCAAATTCAATATTGAACTTAAATCTCTTCTGCAAGACGATCTATCGGAACCCGATTTTAATGATGACTTAATATATAAATTCAGAAAATATATAACCGCAATGATTTCAGAACCCAATTTCGTAAAATCATTCTTCCAAATAAAAAGATTGGGTATAACATAAATGTTATACGACAGACTGCATGCATGGTAGTTAACCCAATCACGGTTGACAACTTTGCTTCCTCTTTAAT
Source organism: Lucinisca nassula (assembly GCA_963580285.1). Lineage (NCBI taxonomy): Eukaryota > Metazoa > Mollusca > Bivalvia > Lucinida > Lucinidae > Lucinisca > Lucinisca nassula. The sequence goes on from CAUZLF010000001.1 coordinate 967,066, forward strand.
TGCACGCCGGTGGGTCAGGCCTCAGATTCTATGACGGTTCCAGCTTAAAAGCTTATGTTGGTTGGTACCTGATGCTCTGTCTCTGGTCGGGACCATCGGAGTCTGACTGTTGGTTTTATTTGTTCCAGCATTTCAGTGGTTTCTTGCTGTCGAGTCCTCACCGTTGTTTAATTTTTGTGTTCACGGAGATGTTGCACTGATAAGTTAGGAGGCCTTCATGCGGACTGAACAAATTATTTGTCTTAATCGCGACTGAAGTAAGGGCGAGGATTGTGGCCACGTAAATTCGATTTAAGCTCCCCAGTAGAATTCGTTTCCACTGATCGTTCAAAGGTGGTTCTTCTGACGCGGTTTATTTTTGTTATGGTTTGTTTTTGGGTGGCTTATATTATTTTTTTTTTGATAGTGTAATCGCCATTTTGTGGGGAAATAACTGTCCTTTTGGCTTTCCGCTATTGATGTTTCCATTAAGGTCTGTTGTTTCATGTTTTTGTTTCTTTCCCTTTGATTTCTCTGATGGGAGCTGTGGGTTAATTGTAACGATTCCTGATCATTGCCTCTACTTCTACTTTGCTGCTTATCCATCTAATCTGGCTTTCGAAATTTCATTTCCACCTGAATTTATAGATAAGTATGAACGTATATTACCACTGCTAGAACATTCAAATATCGACCTTAAAATTATTCAAAAACATGAAACCGCCGCAGTACCATCTTGGTGTATTAAACAACCTTCTATTCTGCTTTACTTACATGATGGCAAAACATCCGTATCCAGTTCAAATCTACTCAAACAAAACTTTTAGGTACTGCAGTCACGTTACAATGATTACCAGCTAGTCTATACCAATGGTTCCAAAGAAGGAGATAAAGTTGATTGTGTGTATGTTTCTAAAGATACGCACGAAAAATTGTGCCTTCCAGATGGTTCAACTATTTCTACAGCTGAAGCCAAAGCAATAGACCTAGCTTTAGATTTAGTCCGTTCTTCAACAATTCAAAAAGCAATAATAATTTTCTGATTCACTTTCTGTGGGTAGGGCATTAGACCATTCATCATTCAAAAATCTTTAAAGACAAAAAATGATAGAAAAACATCATGAAATTTCTAAAACACACCAGCTCTTGTTTTGTTGGCTTCCGAGCCATATTGGCATTGTGGCGATGAATATGCCGACACGAAAGCAAATGAATCGCTCAATCTTCATCAGTCTGTTTTGAAATTCCTTTTAATAATTTTAAACCATTTATCAACAGATGCATCTTGTCTGAATGGCAAAGCGAATGAGACTGTGCAATCAATAACAAACTCCATGCCATTAAATCTGTCGTCGGAACAAAATGCTCTCCTCCACAGTTTTCCAGGAAAGAGAATGTAATATTAACGCGAATGCGCATTGGCCATGCAATAGTTACTCATTCTTATGTTTTAAATGATGATAATCAGCCTTCTTGTGAAGGATGTGATCAGCCATTCAATGTTAAACAAATGTTTGGGTTTCATCGTGCGGCAGGGCTTGATATGTCATTTCATCTCAATGACGGTCCCACAAAATTGGCAGCAGCGTCTCCAAAATGATCTAAACAGTGTTGACAGGGACGCTAACCCTCAATTCAAACAAACAATTTAATCAAAGGTTACAAATAGAAGATTAAAATGGTGCAGAAATTTTGTCGCGTGAGCATAACTTGGGGCTTTAAAGAGGTCAAATAGTAGGATTTTGGGTTATTTAACTGTGACATGCATTATTAAGCGCGGGGATATGCGATGGCGCATCATCAACTTGCCTTGCTCTGATTTAGTTTATGAGTGTTTTTAATCGTTTTTCCTCGTAACGATATTTGCCTATTTTCATATTTTTTTATATTTCAAACATGTTTTAGCAATGTTATATATTATGCAGATAAATTACTGGCAACAGATTATCGGATTATAATTAAGCAATCTTCTATAACCATAATCAATGACTACAACTTAGGCATTCGTTTATGTGGTGCGTTATTCTCTTTACTTTGATTCTTAACGAGCTTGAAATTAATTTTCATGGCTAGTAAAATGTCATAACAATTTTCACACAAATTTATAAATACTTACACTGGATTTACTGATACATGCTCGCTAGTTAATTAATAAAATATTTTTCTTCATATGACAGTCTGTGATAAAACTTCTCTTTGCTCCCATTAACTAACGGTCAATGTCCTTCTCTAATAAAGAATTGCTGATGGTGACTCAGGAGATTAAGGTTCGATTCTGAAGCAAATATTTCTACTATCACCCTTTAACCCTCTTCAGCAAGAACTTGGTGGTACCAAGGCATATGAACTGCAGCCTTTCGCTGAAGAGAGGGCATTAGTTGATGACCACATTTGTCATTCAGCCACCAAGTTTGCTGTCCATGATACAGTAGGCCAAGACAAGCGTTCTACGTTATATTGGTTACCTAAACTTCATAAAAGATCATACAAAGTTCGTTCTATTGCAAATTCAAGCTCTTGTATCACCCCGGAACTCTCTGAATTATTAACTTCATATTTTAAAGCCATCAAAAAATATGTGGTTAAATATTGCGACAAAGTCTACAAAATATAAGGTAGAAATCGGTTTTGGTCTGCAAAAAAATCTAAAAAAATGAAGTTTTAAATAATCCAGACGTTTTAGTGCTTCAATCCCGTCTACTTATGATTTTTCATCCCTTATAACTACACTTCTTATAAAAGAAAAACTTCTGTGGCGGTTTATTTATGTTGTTGTTTGTTACTTACTGTGTGTATCACTTGTGTCTTTTATTTTGGATGGTCATTTGGCCATTTTGTGGAAAAATAACTGTCCTTATGGCCTTCCTTTTTTTAGGTTTCCATTATGGTCTGGTCGCTTCATGTTTGTGTTTCTTTCCCTTTGGTGTCTTTGGTGTCTTTGATGGGTGGGGTAAGTTAATTGTATCGATTCCTGATCTTTGTTTTACTTCTACTTTTAATGGTTTAATTGAATAGGCATTTTATAGGGAAGACTCCCTCTATCTTGCATGTAATATAAGAAATGCTTTTTTCACTTCTGAAGAACATAAACATTATACTTTATGGTCATGTCAGAATATGTGTGAAGCTCTCACCTTTCTACATGACAATATTTACATAAGATTTAGTACTAAGTTATTCAGACATGTTGTGGGTATTCCGACGAGTACTAATTGCGCGCCCCTTGTGGCTGATCTGTTTTTATTTTGTTATGAGAGAGACTTCATGTTGTCCCTTTCTGCTGAAAACCTATCTGAAATCATTGAAACTTTTAGCGCGACTACTAGATATTTAGATGATTTATTAAATATTGACAATAACTATTTTGATGGTTTGATCAGTCAAAATTACCCCCTAGAAGTTCAGTTAAATAAAGCCAATTCTTTTGATACCGAGGCCCCGTTTTTGGATCTATCTATTTTAGATGGGTTTGTTTCTTGCAAAATATCGACAATACCTATTTCGATGGTTTGATCAGTCAAATTTAGCAAATCCTTCTGATACCGAGGCCCCGTTTTTGGATTTTACATCTATCTATTGTAGATGGTTTGTTTCTTGCCAAATTTATGACAAACGCGATGATTTTGATATTGAGATAGTAAATTTTCCTTTTTTGGATGGTGATATTCCTCGTGCTAGAGTGTGTAGTCATCTAACTGACTTCAACACTCGTAATGAATTGTTAACTGCTAAAGTTCTTAAGCAGGGTTATCTGTATCATTAACTACGCAAAACCTTTTCAAAATTTTATAGACACCATTCTGATTTAATTTCAAAATTCAATATTGGACTTAAATCTCTTCTGCAACAAGGTTTATCGGATCCCGAATTTTATACTGACTTAGTATAAACAATCAGAAAATAATATAACCGCAATGACTTTAGCACCAAATTTCGTAAAATCGCGGTTGACCACTTTGTCAAAAGCGTAAATTGAGATCGCATGGCGCTGAAAAAAATGGCAATTATACAAGGAAATTTCATGATTTTAAAAGAAACAATACCAGGCTGGGTGACTGTCCATAATGCTATTGAATCATGGACGATACTCAATGCTTGCTTTTCTAAGTTCATCACCAATTTCTGTATTACTGATTACGGGGGTGGATGTCCATAATATTATTGAATCATGCACGCCACCCAACCCTTGCTTTTCTAAGTTCATTACCAAATTCTGTAATACGGATTTTGGATACAGATAGTTCTAATTAGTCATACGATGCTGCTCTTTTAACTAGAGGTTAAACTCAGCATGATCTTCGTCCTCTCATCGATTCTGAAATTTATCACAAACGTTATTACATCAAAATATCCTTCATTAATAAGGGTTTTGACTTATAGATTTACCTAGTATATTTCGGGCCGGTTTGGTGACATTATCCAATCCTGCTTATTTTCAAAATACGGAAACGCCCGTAAGGGCATCTTTCATCTGTGCCCACGCATGTTTTTTCTTTAAACTTTGTATATTAATGACTCAGCATATACAACCTATAAAAATGTATTTATTAAATTATATAAATGAAAGTAGGACTCTGGAGGCCACCCTGACTGACTCCCTCCATGAGCTGATGTTTGTGTCTAAATAAGTCAGTCGTAAACCTTATGCTTTATTTAGTTTCAAGATTTGTGAACTGGGTTGAATGCAGAACTCGATAGGCATACCTGAAGAACTACAAAACCTTTTGAATTAATTAAAGTTTACATTTTCTGAGAAAATAATTATCAAAATTCTCATTTTTTAATTAAAAGTTAAAAAAAATATATCCAAATTCAATTCCTAAGATACATACGTTCTAGTCTTTGTCAAGATTTCATTTTACTAGTATGACTTGCCATAGGTATCCTCTGTAGCTATGCCAAATTTCATGAAAATCCGAAACCGGTAACACTGAAGTTTTACACCATTAATGGATGTTGGTTGTGTCTGCAAAATTTACTGTTTTATTGAAATCATCCAAGAACCTCACAAAACGGCATTGCCCTAAAATTCCTAACACTTATTCAACAAAAATGAGATAATACAAATCACAATGAATACATCCTGAGCTTATCTAGTTTAGAAAACATTTAAATATCACGAATTTCTAGTATATGCCTTTCATTTATACACTATGATACGTAAAACACTAAATCAAAAGGCATTCTGATCAACAAATTAGGCGTAACAGTATATATTGCTTTTTATTAGCAACAAAATTATTGTGAACATGTACAACTTTATTTAATCTTTGTTTTACTTCTACTTTATAGAAGTCATGCTACTAAAATAGGTGTAAGGCAAGGAGATCCATTACTTTCATTGCCATACCGAGATGGTCAGTGGTTGTTTGTTACTAGTACAAATAGTAATGTTCATAAATCTATGGCCAAATTAAGCTTTAGATATACTCTGCGTTTATGTACGCTGAATTCTTATCCTAACAAAAAAGTTACAGTAATTATTGGTCAGTATTTCCAAAAATCGGAACTGACACTGATATGGTGTTTCTGTTGCAAAATATATCATTGATGAATGAGGCACAAGATATTTGGTGTAAACCAAGCTTTTCCATGACCTAGAGGAATTTCCTTCCTCAAGTACACGTGCATAAAATGTCTCTTTTCTGCACTGGAATTACAATTGTTAACATTTCTTTGGTGTTTTATTTTTTTCTATTTTTACTTGTCAATATAGTGGTTAATTTATCCGAAGTGAGCTTACAAACAAAGATCAGGAATCGATACAATTAACTTACTCCACCCGTCAAAGACAACAAAGGGAAAGCAACACAAACAGAAGCGACCAGACCATAATGGAAAACTAAACAAGGAAAGCCATAAGGACAGTTACTTTCCAACAAAATGGTCAAATGGCTATCCAAAATAAAAAGACACAAGTGATACACACAGTAAGTAACAAACAACAACATAAATAAACCGTCACAGAAGAAGCGCCTTGGGAACGGTCAGTGGAAAGAATTTCACTGGGGGGGGGGGGCTTTAATCGATTTGACATGGCTATAATCCTCGCCCTTACCTCTGTCGCGGTATACACTAATTTTGTTTAGTCCACATGAAGGCTTCCTAAACTTTCAACCACTTCTTGAATGTTCCTGCTGAATGCAAGTTCACTTTTCTTTTTAAGCATTGTCCTTGCTTGCTTTGTTTTTTATTAGTAATTCTGTGCAATTTATCTCTCAGCTTAGAAAGAGCATTGCAGTGTTTGGACAGAAAAAGCAACACAGTGTATTTACTGATTTTAGTGATACTTTAGTAGGCTTATCTTAAATACATGTAACACTTAATTCAGTTGTTCAATTTAAAATTCTATATAAAATCTTTTTTCACTTGTAAATAAGTTGCTGAGCTTGTTGTTCTTTAGCACCGTTATTGTACTCGTCTTTTGTGAGTTTTCACAGTTTCTTTGTGGGTGTTGAGTGTCTTTTAATTGTTTAGGTGGTCGGCGTCTAATTATTAAGGCTCAGTATGAATTCTTATCACTTTTACTACATGGGTATCAGATTAAATATATTCAGCTCAATCTGAATTGTTATCACTTTTACTACATGGGCATTTTAAATTTTTGTGATATTTTTTGCTACAGCTGAGAAACATTCGGCTGAGTTTTAGACAAAAGTGCTTCAGTCAAAGATTACTACTGTATGTGTCCTGCTGGAAAAAGAGCTTTCGGCATGTGTGCACACACATCTAGTAGCCTTTTTTTCACTTGGACATTTGGCTTATCAGTCCACAATACAACCACTATCACAGGCCAGCCACTCCAAGTCTTCAATACTTTCATAGAGCATAGGGTTGAGCAGGCACAAATGGGGCCCAGACAAAGAAGTTGTATATCTAGTAAATGGACTTGAACAGACTAAGTTAGGATATATATACGATCATTTTCAGGGCCATCAAAGATTCAAAATCTTATGGGTAATGAGATAACTACCCACAGATTGAATAGTTATTATCACCAGTTCAAATGCTTCTTGATATCTTACATATGTGCTTTGTAAATACTGCAACAACTGCTGAGATCGGTAAATGAAATGAAAAACCTATACAGATATAGAGACAACATAATCATGATCACATAAGTTTTGGAACACAGACGGAAGCACGATCATGTGTTTTCTAAAAGCAGCTTTATTTAAATTGCCTTGAAATATAACTTCAGGAAAGTAGAAGTAAAACAAAGATCAGGAATTGATACAATTAACTTACTCCACCCATAAAAGACACCAAAGGAAAGAAATACAAACATTAAGCGACCAGACCATAATGGAAACCTAAACAAAGGAAGGCCATAAGGACAGTTACTTTCCCACAAAATGCCCATATGGCCATCCAAAACCAAAAGACACAAGTGATACACACAGTAAGTAACAAACAACAACATAAATAAATCGCCACAGAAGAGCCGCCTTGGAACGGTCAGTGGAAGATTTCCACTGGGGGGCTTAAATCGATTTTACGTGGCCACAATCCTCGCCCTTACTTCCGTCGCGATTTAGACAAATAATTTGTTCAGTCCGCATGAAGGCCTCCTAACTCATCAGTGCAACATCTCCGTGAACACAAAAACCAAAGAACCACAGAGGTGAGACAACGGTGAGGACTCGACAGCAAGAAACCACTGAAATGCTGGAGCAAAAGAAAACCAACAGTTAGACTCCGATGAGCCCGACCAGAGACAAAGCATCAGGCACCAACCAACATTATCTCTCTAATTTTCAATAAGTCTTTACGTTGGAGCCGTCATAGAATCTGAGGCCTGACCCACCGGCGTGCAATTAAAGAGGGAAGCAAAGTTGCCAACCGTGATTGGGTTAACTACCATGCATGCAGTCTGTCGTATAATATCCATGTTGTACCCAATCTTTTTATATCGAATAATGATTTTACGAAATTGGGTGCTGAAGTCATTGCGGTTATATATTTTTCTGAATTTATATACTAAGTCACCATAAAATTCGGGTTCCGATAGACCTTGTTGCAGAAGAGATTTAAGTCCAATATTGAATTTTGAAATTAAATCAGAATGGCGTCTATAAAATTTTAAAAGGCTTTGCGTAGCTTATGGAACCGATAACCCTGATTAAGGAGTTTAGCCGTTAATAATTTATTACGAGTGTTGAAGTCAGTTACATGACTACACACTCTAGCAAATCGAATTAATTGCGAAAAATAAACGCCATAGGATGGCGCACGAGGAACATCACCATCCAAAAACGGAAAATTTACAATCTCAAAATCAAAGTCATCGCGTTTATCATAAATTTTGCACGAAACAAATCCATCTACAATAGATAGATGTAAATCCAAAAATGGGGCCTCGGTATCAGAAGAATTTGCTTTATTTAACTGAAGTTCTAGGGGGTAAATCTGACTGATCAAACCATCAAAATAGGTATTATCAATATTTAATAAATCATCTAAATATCTAGAAGTAGAGCTAAAAGCTTCAATAATTTCAGATTGGTTATCAATGGAAAGCGACAAAATGAAGTCTCTTTCATAACAGTACAAGAACAGATCAGCCACAAGAGGTGCGCAATTAGTACCCATCGGAATACCCACAATTTGTCTAAATAACTTAGTACCGAATCTAATATAAATATTGTCAAGTAGAAAGGTGAGGGCATCACACACTTTCTGACATGACCAAAGTGTATAATTCTTATGCTCTTTAGAAGTGAAAAATGCATTTCTGACATTACATGCAAGATAGAGAGAATCTTCTCTGTGAAAAGCCCATTCTATTAAATCATTAAGCTTTTCTTTTATAAGATTATGAGGAAGTGTAGTGTAAAGAGTGGAAAAATCGTAGGTAGACAGACTAGAAGCACGAAAATGTCTAGATTTCAATTTATTTAAAACCTCATTCGAATTTTTTATAGACCAAAACAGATTTCTTCCTGATCTTTCAAAGACTTTATCAAATTATTTAATTGCAGGCGTTTTAATAGCAGTAAGACAGGAAGTTAATAATTTAGAAAGTTCAGTGGTAGTGCAAGAGCTAGAATTTGCAATAAACCGTGCTTTGTAAGGGTTTTTATGAAGTTTTGGTAACCAGTATAGCGTAGGAAGCTTGTCTTGGCCTTCGTTAACACACACAGCAAACTTGGTGGCTGAAAGACAAACATGTTTATCTACTATAGCTCTCTCTTCAGCTAAAGGCTGAAGTTCATAGGCCTTAGTTACACCAAGCTCCTGCTTAAGCGTGTTAACATAGTGGAGCCGTCACACAACGACGACGTTGTTAGCGGCCTTGTCTGCAGGGGCCAAAACAAACTTCTTATGAAATTCTTGAATACCTAGTTTAAGATGACGTAAAGACGTCTTGGGCTTATGAGGTAATAAGTTAGTATTTTGCGAATAGAAAGAAATGCGTTTATTCACTAGTTTTAAAATGCTAAGTTTCCAGTCCTTAAGGGCTTTATGCTCAACATACTCTCGCTTACACCATCGGTTACCGAATTCATTCAAGGAAGCATCGATTTCATCTCTACATTTACTGAAATCAATTTTAGAAGGAAACCGATATTTCGGTCCTTTTGAAATTATATTCCTTATCCTAGAATCAGGAATAATTTTCAAATTGCCAGTAATTACATGACCAGCAGCAGGATAGCAATACTTTGAGTTTTTACAATCACATGAATCAGGAGTATTAGTATCAATATCAAGATCTGAAACAAGTTTATTGAAATTAAAAATGATAGATCTAACAGGTTTGTTATATTTATAGCAAATTATAGGTGTTTCAGTATTTTGAAAATAAGCAGGAATGGAAGAAAGCACCGATCTCTCACGGAAGATACTGGGCAAATCTATAAAATCCATACCCTTATTAATGAAGGATATTTTGAAGAAATGGCGTTTATGATTAATTTCAGAATCAATGTAAGGACGGAGAGTATGCTGAGTATAGCCTCTAGTTAAGAGAGCCGCATCATATTACTGATGAGAACTATCGTAGAATTTATTCGCCTCGGTGTCCAGAAGACGTAAAACAGAAACGGGTAATGAACTTAAAAATGAAATCATAGAGTGGCGTCCATGATTTAATAATATAATTGACAGTCACTTCAGTCTAGTATTGTTTCGTTTAAACGCACGTGATTTACGTTTAAAGTTACCATTTTTCCTGGTGCCGTGAGATCTAGTTCTGCGTTTTCGACATTCCAGGAGTGAGAAAATATCAAAGTCCGGCATTCTGGAAGTATTACCCTCATGATAAATTTTGTCATTAAATCCCAGTGGAAAAGGGGTATGTAAAAATTTAATCCATTTCAGTTCAGCTTCATGTCTTTTGATTATTTTGAATCTAGATGAAGAATTTGCATCGTAATAAAGTTTTTCCACTGGTTGTATAACAATGTTATTTACAGAATGACCTGTACGTCGAAAGTGACGGTACAAGAAAGTGTCAGTTTTCTTAGGCTTACTCATTCTACGATAATGCTCGTTCAATCTAGTTTTAAGCATGCGGTTAGTTTGACCGACGTACTGGCCGTTTGGTTTCATTCATAGGGGCTATACAAAAAAGATAGATTGGCTAGTGCCTAGTGCAGATACAAAACATGAAAACCGTTTAATGGGTCTTAATGCCAAAGAAAAGTAATCTCAAGTGTTATTGGTTGTCCCTAGAGAAAATACTTCTTTTTAACTGGATAGTTAGGGTTAAAAACAACAGTTAGACTTGAGAGCCATTTATCTCGAGTCGGATAACAAATCTCACAAAATCTGAAGCAACATCTAAAATGACTTGTATGTTTTGATTTGAATGTTAAATCTAAACACCACTACTAAATTAGACAAGACAGACACGAAGAAAACTCTGTACATGATTTCATGAGTGCGTCTGATGACGTTTGTCATCAAAACCTTTGCGGTATAGTTCTGTAGACAAATAGTTTGTTTTGGCCATGGCGTTAACCAGGGGGGGGGGGCAAATTTACCAAACTGGATGTTTTGAAATACTATAGCCATCCAAATAGAAAGCAGTAGTAATGTATTATTAAACAGCATGACCGAAACATGATATTCATATAATTTCACATTTTGCTGAATCAGGACTATCAGTATTCAGTCTGTCAAAAAACAATGTTACCGGCCCTCAATTTCCATGAAATTTCATCTACATATTCCTAAGATATGTGGATAGTTTTCGTACTAAAATTGTGTCTTGACAAAAATTGGAACATGGTAAAATTACATATACAATTTTAATTAATACAAAACTTGGAGCTGAAACATGGGGATACCATCTAAGAAAATTGAATGCCCAGCCACAATTATTAGACATATGAGGCCATTCATAGTATCAACTAACTCATCAATTATGGCTTTAATTCTCAAAACATTGCAGTATTAGATATACGAAACTCTGGATACTGTAGAGAGGTTTATATCAGAGTACTCTCTGTTGTGATAGAGACTTCATACAAATGTAATAAATTTACTACGGAAATAACATTTAAATGGGAATGCATCGTAATTATAATGGTTATACCCAAGGCAATTATTGTGCATAATTTCATCAAATTCCAGGCGTGGGCAGAAACCAATGTAAATTTCCTATACACTGAAAGACCCCCTTTGCTATAAATACAACAAACTTGTTAGATTTATCAGTTTTAATTTCAATAAACTTGTTTCTGATCTTGATATGGACACTGACACAACTGAGATACTTGTGATTGAAAAAATTCAGTGTATTGTTATCCTGCTGCTGGTCATATTATTACTGGCAATTTAAAACTTATTCCTCATACTAGGATATGTAATATAATTTCTTAAGGACCGAAATATCGGTTTCCTTCTAAAATTGATTTCAATGAATGTAGAAATGATATCACTGCTGCTTTGTATGAATTTGGTAATCGATGGTGTAAACGAGAGTATGTTGAGCATTTAATATAAAAGTTCAGAAAATTATATAACCGAACGTTTACAATTGCCTTTTTTCTGGTGCCGTGCGATCTCGTTTTACGCTTTTGACAAAGTTGTCAACCGCGATTTTACAAAATTGGGTGCTGAAGTTATTGCGGTTATATAATTTTCTGAATTTGAATACTAAGTCACCATAAAATTCAGGATCCGATAGATCTTGTTGCCGAAGAGATTTAAGAGACAGCCACCTCCGTAATCCGTAAAACAGAAATTGGTGATGAACTTAGAAAAGCAAGCGTTGAGTATCGTCCATGATTCAATAATATTATGGACAGTCACCCCAGCCTGGTATTGTTTCTCTCAAATAATGGAAATTTAGCGTTCTGAAACTAGTGAACAAACGTATTTCTATGTATTCTCAAAATACGAGCTTATTACTTTTTGTGTTCACGGAGATGTTGCACTGATGAGTTAGGAGGCCTTCATGCGGACAGAACAAATTATTTGCCTAATCGCGACGGAAGTAAGGACGAGGATTGTGGCCACATAAAATCGATTTAAGCACCCCAGTGGAATTCGTTTCACTGACCGTTCCAAGGCGGTTCTTCTGTCGCGGTTTATTTTTGTTATGGTTTGTCTCTGACTGTTTGTACCGCTTATATTTTTTTGTTGTTTTGGGTAGCTGGTTGACCATGGTTTGGGAAAGTAACTGTCCTTTTGGCTTTCCGCTACTGATGTATCCATTATGGTCTTGTTTTTTTTTTTTTTTTTTTTTTGTGTGTGTTTCTCTCCCTTTAGTGTCTCTGATGGGAGCTGTGGGTCAATTGTATCGACTCCTGATCATTGTCTATACTTTTACATTGCTTCCTTCTTTAATTGCACGCCGGAGGATAAGGCCTCAGATTCTATGACGGTTCCAGCTTAAAGGCTAACTTGGAATTATAGATAATCAAAGTCTGTGTAAGGTCGGTTGGTGCCTGTCTCTTTTTGGGCCGATCGGAGTCTAACTGTTGGTTTTCCTTAATCGCAACGGAAGTAAGGGCGAGGATTATGGTCACGTAAAATCTTTTTAAGCCCCTCCCCCTCCTCCTCTCCCCCTCCTGCGGAGGAATTCATTTCACTGACCGTTCCAAGGCGGTTCATCGTCACGGTCTATTTTGTTATGGTTTGTCTTTGATTGTTTGTATCGATTGTTATTTTGTAATGGATAGCCATTGGGCCATTTTGTGGGAAAATGACTGTCCTTTTGGCTTTTCGCTATTGATGTTTCCATTAGGGTCTGGTTGATTCATGTTTGTGTTTCTGTCCCGTTTGTGTCGCTGATGGGAGCGGTGGGTTAATTTAATCGATTCCTGATCATTGCCTTCACTTCTATTTTACTTTCGTTTTAGCTCACCTGACCGAAGGCCATGGGGAGCTTTTGTGACTGTGAGATGTCCGGCGTCGTCATCGTGCGTCAACCATCGTTGACGATCGCCGTAAATAAACTTTTCTTGTGAACACATCAAAGAAAAACCTTGTGAACCTTCTAGAGGCCTCAATTTGGGTCTAATCATCATCAAGCTTGCTCAGAATAATTATCTTGACAATATATCGGTCAAGTTCGAATATCGGTCATGTTTGCTCAAAAAGTAGATCAGTAGCTCAAATCATAGAAAAACCTTGTCAACGCTCAAGAGGCCTTTGCTGTGGTCCAATCATCATCAAACTTGCTCAATATGATCGACTTAACAACATTTCAGTCATGTCTAATATAGCTGTGTGAGGTCGAAAAATAGGTCAGCAGGTCATTTTGTCATAACTTTTGAACCGTCTGAGATAAAGCTTTCATACTTGACATGTTGGTTCCTTGTGACAAGACCCTCCCACTCATACAACAATATTGACCTGTGACCTTAGGCTTTCACCTACAATACGTTTTGAACCATTTGGGAAAGGACCTTCATTTTTAGCATGTAGGTTTCTTGTGACAAGGGTTTCCCGCTAATACAAAACAAGATGGCCGTGATGGTCCTGGATCGCTCACCTAATTCACACTTTATAAATGAAATGCTAAGAAATATAGCAAGTTGTCTTGTCAGAAGGAAATATGAAGGCTCTATCTGAAATGGCCAAAACGTTATTGCAAAGTTGGTCAGAGGTCAAGAGCACAAGTTAAAATTTTTGTATGGGTGGGAGGCCCTTGTCAGAAAGAATATACATGACAAATATGAAGGCTCTATCTCAAATGGTCAAACCAAATATAATAAAGTAGGTCAAAGGTCAAGGTCATAGGTCAAACTTTTTGTAGGAACCTTCATGCCTGTTAAGAAGGCTCTATCTCAAAAGGTTCAAAAGTTATGATCAAGTAGGTCACATGTCAAGGTCAAGGTCACAGGTCATATTTTAGTATGAAAAGGAAGCCCTTGTCACAAGGGACCTACATGCAAAATATGCATGCCCCCATCTCAAATGGTTCAAAAGTGATGATAAAGTAGATCACAGGTCAAGGTCACAGGTCACAATATTTTTGTATGAGTGGGAAACCATCGGCACAAAGAACCTCCATCCCAAATATTAAGGTTCTATCACTAAAGGTTAAAAATGATTAAAAAGAAAGCCAAAGGTAAAGGTCACAGGTCAAATTTTAGTATGAGTGCAAAGCCCTTGTCACAAGGAACTGACATGCCGAATATGAAGGCTCTATGACAAATGGTACAAATTTAATAAAGTAGGTCACAGATCAATACTTTTGTACTGGTGGGAATACACTTGTCACAAGAAACATACATGCCAAATATAAAGGCTCTATCGCAATGGTTCAAAAGTTAAGATAAAGTAAGTCACAGGCCAAGCTCGAGGTCACAGGTCAAAATTCTTTGCATGCGTGGGAAGACCTTGTCGCAAGGTATCTACAAGCCAAATATGAAGAATCTACCTTAAATGGTTCAAAAGTTAGGACAAAAAAAGGTCAAAGATCAAGTCACAGGTCAAAACTTTTGTATGGGTGGAAATGTGGAAAGCCCTTGTCAAAAGGAACCTACATGCAAAACTATGAAGCTCTATCTCAAATGGTTAAATAGTTATGGCAAAGTAGGTCAAAGGTCAAGGTCACAGGTCAAAAATTTTATATGGTTGGGAGGCCTTGTCAGATGAAACATACATGCCAAATATGAAGGCTCTGTCTCAAATTTATGATAGAGAAGGTCACATGTCAAGGCCACAAGTCAAAATGTTTGTATGGGTGGGAAGCCATTGTCACAAGGAACATACATGCAGAATATGAAGGCTCTATCTCAAACGGTTACATATTTATGATAAAAGTCGTCACAGGTCAAGGTCACACTATTTTTGTGTGAGTGGGAAGCTATTGGAAGAAGGAACCTACATCCCAAATATTAATGTTCTATATCAAATGGTTAAAACATTATTACAAAGTAAGCCAGAGGTCAGGGTCACAGGTCAAACGTTTTGTATGAGTGCAAAGCCCTTGTCACAAGGAACTGGCATGCCAAATATGAAGGCTCTATGACAAATGGCTGAAATTTAATAAAGTAGGTCACAGGTCAATACTTTTGTGCTGGTGGGAATACACTTGTCACAGGGAACATACATGCCAAATATAAAGGTTCTACCTCAAATGGTTCGGAAGTTAGGATCAAGTAAGTCACAGGTCAAGCTCAAGGTCATAGGTCAAAATGCTTTGCATGACTGGGACGACCTTGTCAAAAGAAATCTACATGCCAAATATGAAGGATCTACCTTAAATGGTTCGAAAGGTTTTGACAAAAAAGGTCAATAATCAGTTCACAGTTCAAAACTGTTGTTGTATGGGTGGGAAGCCCTTGTAACGAGGAACCTACATGCAAATCTATGAAGGCTCTATCTCAAATGGTTAAATAGTTATGCCAAAGTAGGTCAAAGGTAAAGGTCACAGGTCAAAAATTTTGTATGGGTGGGAGGCTCTTGTCAGATGGAACGTGCATGCCAAATATGAAGGCACTATCTCAAAGTTATGATAAAGAAGGTCACATGTCAAGGTCACAAGTCAAAATGTTAGTATGGGTGGGAAGCCCTTGTCTCAAGGAACATACATGCAAAATATAAGAGCTCTATCCCAAATGGTTAAAATTTATGATAAAGTTGGACATAGGTCAAGGTCGAGGTCACAATATTTTGTATAAGTGGGAAGCCCTTGGAACAAGGACTCTACATCCCAAATATGAAGGCCCTACCTCAAATGGTTAAAAAGTAATGACAAAGTAGGCCATAGGTAAAAAGAAATTTATATGAGTGGGAAGTCCTTGTCACAAAGAACTTACATGCCAGATATGAAGGCTTTATGTCAAATGGTTCAAAATTTATGACGAAAAGGTCAAAGTTCATGGTCATAGGTCATAATTTTTGTATGGTTTGGAAGCCCTTGTCACAAAGAACATACATGTCAAACATGGAGGATCTATCTCAAATGCCTCAAAAGTTATTATTAAGTAGGTAACAGGACAAGGTATCAGGTCAAAATGTTTTGCATGAGTGGGAAGCCCTTGTAACAAGAAAAACACACATGCCATATATGAAGGCTCTATCTCAAACGGTTCAAAAGTTATGAAAAAAGACCTACTGATCTACTTTTTGATTCGGTATGACCCGTATTTGAACTTGACCCAGGTCTTGTCAAGATGATCATTCTGAGCAATTTGTATGATGATTGGACCAAACTGTAGCCTCTAGTGTGTTCAGAAAGTTTTTCTATGATTTGACCTACTGGCCTACTTTTTGACCCGACATGACCCATATTCGAACTCGACGGAGATAGTGTCAAAATGATCATTCTGGTGAGTTCACAAATGTTTTCTATGATTTGACCTACTGACCTACTTTTTGACTCGACATTACCCATATTCTAACTTGACTGAGATATTGCCATGATGATCAGTCTGAGCAAGTTTGATGATAATCTGACAAATACTTTGGCATCTAGTATGTTCACAAGGTTTTTCTGCGATTTGACCTACTTGTCTACTTTTTGACCCAACATGACCCATATTCGAAATTAACCGAGATATTGTCAATACGATCATTTTGCGCTAGATTGATGATGTTCAGAACGAAATTGTAGCCTCTAGTACGTTCACAAGGTTTTTTCTATAATTTGACCTACTGACCTACTTTTTAGCCCCAACATGACCCATATTCGAACAAGACCGAGATATTATCAAGATGATCAGACTGAGCAAGGTTGATGATGATCGGACTTAACCTGTGACCTCTAGTGTGTTCACAAGTGTTTTCTATGATTTGACCTACTTACCTACTTTTTTACATGACATAACCCATATTCGAACTTAACAGAGACCTACCTTGTTATAACGTTTCAACCATTTTGAGATAGAGCCTTCATATTTGGCATGTATGTGTTTTGTGACAAAGGCTTCCCACTCGTACAAAATTTTGGCCTTGACCAGTTACCTTTATCATTACTTTTGAACCGGTTGAGCTACAGCCTTCAAGTTGGCATGTAGATTTCTTGTGACAACGGCTTCCCACTCGTACAAACTTTTGACATGTGGCCATGATCTTCACCTTAACTCACTTTAAATAAAAACTGTCCTCGGCCCGGGGACATGTTTGTGTTTCACAAACACATCTTGTGACATGAGAAGTCAGCAAAGGATATTGAGGTGTTCTAAAACCGGCTTAAACGTCTCCCTGCCCTACATCATAGTGTAGATTATATTTTCTTGTCCTTTGGGATCATTGATTCCATTGTGGAATTTTGAAAATATCTGAGGGTCACTGATGAGGCCTAATTGGCCGAAACTAGCTAGTCTGGCCCAGAAAACATGCACACTCCATATTTTTCAGTTCTGTGGTGTATTCCTTGCTTCCATAGGATAACCCTTTTATAGAACATATTTAACTTCACTACAGCTGGTGTGTGGGAATGTGTGGCGGCGGAAAAACGTCTCCCTGCCCTACATCATAGTGTAGATTATATTTTCTTGTCCTTTGGGATCATTGATTCCATTGTGGAATTTTGAAAATATCTGAGGGTCACTGATGAGGCCTAATTGGCCGAAACTAGCTAGACTGGCCCAGAAAACATGCACACTCCATATTTTTCAGTTCTGTGGTGTATTCCTTGCTTCCATAGGATAACCCTTTTATAGAACATATTAGTACTGGGTAAATGTGGTGTTAGATCAGTACTAGCAACCCCTCAGTCACTATGAGATATATTGTTAGATAGACTGAGCCCATTGTCTCCGTCTGGTGCACCAGCACCTGACCCATTATGCCCAAAGGTTCCAAGATAGTGAACCCACAATGTCCAAAGGGTGTCAAAATAGTGGCATAAAAGTAAGCTCTGTATTGGCAAAGGGAACCACCAACCCATAAGTGTAATTTCAGATGCCAACCCCGTCCTGCCTTTTTCAACACAAGGCAGTGTTAGTTACACTGAGCTGGTTCAAGTCAATCTAGTGCACTAGGGCATAAGCCTTAATGTCAACAAGGTTCCCAGAGTCAGCTCTGTATTGTGAAAGGGAACTATTGACTCATGAGTCTAGATTCTGATGACGACTCTCGCATCTCTCACTCCTCCCCCTTGTTACCACGAGACATTGTAAGTTACACTGAGCCAACTCATCTCCGTTTTGTCCACTAGGACCTGAGCCTCGATATCAACTAGGTGCCCAGATAGTAACATACAAGTAAGGTTATTATTATCAAAGGAAACAACACCGACATAAGCCTAGTTTTCAATGCCAACCCTAGCTCCAACCCCCTTTACCCACCCCAACCCCCACTACCACCCAACCCCATCCCATGCCCTTGTCACCACGAGTCATTCAAAATTAGATGGACGAGTTCATCATCTCCATCTAGTACTCTAGGACGTGACCCTCAATGTCTACACAAGGTGCCGATGTATTAACATACAAGTCAGCTCTATTATTTCTACAATAAGGATGAGGTTAGCGATCCAGGGCCATTATGGCCGTCTTGTTTTCTCTGTTCTCCCAGGTTCAAAGATAGAAACGTCTTATTTAAGGTTTGGTAGATGGGTTTGTTTCTTGCAAAATTTATGATAAACGCGATGATTTGGGTTTTGAAATTGTAAATGTTCCTTTTTTTGCTAGTAATGTTCCTCGTTCGGCATCCTATGGCGTTTATATTTTCGTAAAACCATTCTTCTATATAAGAAGATTGAGTACAACAAACAGATTTTGTCTGGCATTTCTGACAATAATCTTAATCACATTTGAGAAATGTTACTGTCTGTGTGTTAATATATGGCTGATGAGACCAATTCTAGGCCCGAACTGTTTTTTTTTTTTTTTTTTTTTTTTTGGCAGAGGTTAGAGAAAGACAGCTCTGAAAGCCTGTGATCTGTCCAACAGTCTGCACCACACATAGTCTTTGTCACTCTGACATCCTGTCTGTCCTTCCTCCTAACTATGACATAATCAATGAGATGCCAGTGTTTCGTAAAAACATCTTCGATATAAAAGATTGGGTACAACACAAATGTTATACAACAGACTGCAAGCATGGCGGTTAATCCAGTCACGGTTGACAACTTTGCTTCCCTCTTTAATTTCACGCCGATGGGTCAGGTTCTGATTCTATGACAGTTTCAGCGTAAAGGATAACTGAGAATTGGAGAGAATTTAATTTTATTTAATGTTGGTTGGTGCCTGATGCTCTGTCTCTGGTTGGGCCCATCGGAGCCCAACTGTTAGTTTTCTTTTGCTCCAGCATTCCAGTGGCTTCTTCCTGTCGAGTCATCAACGTTGTTTGCACTTCTGTGGTTGTTTGATTTTGTGTTCTCGGAGATGTTTCACTGATGAGTAAGGAGTCCTTCATGCGGACTGAAATTATTTGTCTAAATCGCGAGTGAAGTAAGAGTGAGCATTGCAGTCGCGTAAAATCGATTTTAGCCCTCTTCCCCCCAACACCCCCACCCCACGCCCCAGTCGAATTCGTTTCACTGACCGTTCAAATGCGGTTCTTCTGTCGCGGTTTGTTTTGTGATGGTTTGTCATCGCTTATATTTTTCGTTTTTGGATAGCCAATTGGCCATTTTGTGGGAAACTAAGTACCCTTTTGATGTTTCCATTTGGGTCTAGATATTGCATGTTTGTGTTGCTTTCCCTTTAGTGTCTCTGGTGAGAGCTGTGGGTTAATTGTATCGATTCCTGAACATTGCTTTCACGTCGTGTTTGTTGTGTCTGTTTGTATTGGAGGTTTACGACCGAGTCAAGACTATATTAGGTCATTTTTGAGCTGGTCAGTTTACCTATCCACACTTTTCCTGGGCAGGTTTATACGTTAGCGGTTAACCAGTACAGTGCACATTCTTTCGCCAGAGACTGACAACTGACCCTCTTGAATCAGCGGAAGGGTGAGAATGACCTTAGGAAAGATTTCATGATCAATCTCCACGAAAGAATGTTGCCGACCCCGACAGGTATCGAACCCGCGTCCTCCTGATCACCATTTAGACGCGCATCGGACTGAGCTACCGAGACCGGCACCTTCACTTCTATTTTGGAGCGAGGCTGCGTGCTGGCATCAATGAGGTCTTGTTGCGAGTTGACAGACGGAAGGCTGTGTTAATGATCAGCAGTCTATGCTCTTCACATTAATATGTTATACGACAGACTGCATACATGGTAGTTAACCCAATAATGGTTGATAACTTCAGACTCAGAGCCTCAGACTCTATGATGATTCCAGAGTAAAGACTTACTTAGGAGGCCTTCATGCGGACTTAACAAATTATTTGTCTAAATCGCGACGGAAGTAAGGGCGAGGATTGTGGCCACGTAAAATCGATTTAAGCCCCCCAGTTGAAATCTTCCACTGACCGTTCCAAGGCGGCTCTTCTGTGGCGATTTATTTATGTTGTTGTTTGTTACTTACTGTGTGTATCACTTGTGTCTTTTGGTTTTGGATGGCCATATGGCCATTTTGTGGGAAAGTAACTGTCCTTATGGCCTTCCTTTGTTTAGGTTTCCATTATGGTCTGGTCGCTTAATGCTTGTATTTCTTTCCCTTTTGTGTCTTTTATGGGTGGAGTAAGTTAATTGTATCAATTCCTGATCTTTGTTTTACTTCTTCTTTTTCTAAACCATTTTGTGGGAACATAACTATCATTTTGGCTTTCCGCTATTGATGTTACCATTAGGGTGTTGTTATTTCATGTTCGTGTTCCTTTACTTTGATGTCTCTGACGAGAGGTGTGGGTTTTTTAGGCCCCCAACTTCGAAGAAATTGTGGGAGCATATTGCTTTTGCCATGTTCGTCCGTCCGTTACGCTTATTACTGCATAGCATAATTTGTGAAACGTGCATGCTATTTTTTGGAAATTTCATATATGAATTCCTTGTGAAAAAAATAATTAACCCGTGTTTTTTTTCTCATCAGAATTATGCCCCTTTCTGGAGTTATGCCCCTTTGCAAAAAAGCTATGTAATCTTGTAAGCAAGGTATCTTAAAATCGATTAGAGCTATTACGCTGGAACTTTACATACTGGTTGCGGATGATGAGAAGATGAACTGGTTGGCTTTTGAAAAGAATCTGAATTTTTTACTTGTGTAATGGCCTTTGAAACTTTTGGTGTTTTAAGCTTGTAAGCAAGATATCTCATAAACGATTCGAGCCATTGCCCTGAAACTTTACAGACTGATTCGGGATGATGATAAGATGAATTAATTAACTTTTAGAAAAATATCCGAAATTGTTTTCTTGAGTTATGGCCCTTTGGAACTTCGGACATTTTAATCTGTAAGCAAGATATCTCAAAAACCGTTATAGCTATTGCCCTGAAACTTTATAGACTGACTGGGGACGATGAGAAGATGAACTGATCAAATTTTGAAAAAAAAAATCCGATTTTTTTAGTTATAGCCCTTTGAAATTTTGGTCATTTTAAGCTTGTAAACAAGATATCTAAAATGATTTGAGCTATTGCCCTGGTTCTTTACAGACTGATTTCGGATGATGAGTAGATGAACTGATTAACTTTTGGAAAAATTCTGATTTTGTTATTCTTGAGTTTTGGCCCTTTGGAACGTTTGGCATTTTAAACTTGTAAACTTGTAAACTTGTAAACGATTATAGGTATTGCCCTGAAACTTTTAAGACTGATTGGGGATTAGGAGAAGATGATCTTATTATTTTTTTTTCAATCCGATTTTTTTTTCTTGAGTTTTGGCCCTTTGGGATTTTGGGCATTTTAAGCTTGTACAAACAATCTGAGCTTTTGCCCTGAAACTTTACAGACTGATTGGGGATGATGAGTAGATGAATTGATTAATTTTTGGAGAAAAAATCTGAAATTGCTTTCTTGAGTTATGGCCCTTTGGAGTTTTGGGCATCTTAAGCTTGTAAGCAAGATATCTAAAAAAACATTAGAGCTATTGCACTGAACTTTTACCGATTGATTTGAGATGATGAGAAGATGAAATGATTAACTTTAAAAAAAAATCCGAAAATTTTATAGTGTTATGGTCTTTGAAATTTTTGGCATTTTAAGCTTGTAAGCACGATATCTAAAAACGATTTGAGTTATTGTCCTGATACTTTACAAACTGATTCGGGACGACAAGTAGATGAACTGAATAAATTTTGGGAAAAAATCTGAATTTTTGTTTTTAGTTATGGCCCTTTGAAATTCTGGGCATTTTAAGCTTGTAAGCAAGATATCTCGAAAACAATTACAGCTAATGCCCTGAAACTTTACAGACTGTCCGTCCCGCTTTTCTGCATAGCATAACTTTTGAACCAAGGACGCTTGGTATCTGAAATTTCATACATGGATTCCTTATGAAAAAATAATTGACCCGTGTTTTATTCTCATTTTTTGTACTACGGTCGTTTGAGAATTTCAACATTGCAACGAAATAAAAACTATACCCCAATAACTGTTAGGGGCAACCAGTGTAAGGGTCAGGAAGTTGGGGCATTGTGTTTCCTAAACACTGATTCTAGTTGTATAGATTCCTGATATTTTCCATTTTAGACTTTTCTATCTTTTTTTACACTATAATTTTATATCTGTATACGACCGTAACCTTGCCTCATTCTGACATACTCTTACTATTTTTTTGTATAATGACTGTTACTTAATAATATGTAAAACATTGCAACTTACTAAATATCTTTCGACCCCCGCCCATCGGGCTTGAAGAAATAGATGGGCTGCATGAGGCTTCCACACAGAGCTGAATCCGATCGCACACGAGTACTGATAAACACCTTAGAGGATATAAGCCTGCCCAGGCAAAGCGATGCGAGTCCATGCTTATAAACCCTATTGGTTTCATTGGGCGACAGGACTTGAGATGTCATTTCATCTCAATGTCGGGTAAAAGTCCCACAAAATTGGAAGCGACGTCTCCAAAATGACCTGTATAGTGTTGACAGGGACGTTAAACCCTAAATCAAACAATCAAACAAATACAAAATATCTTAGTTCTGGGCCTTATGGATTCAGAGAACACCATTTTCTCACCCTACGTCTATGGAAGCTAAGGACCCCAGAAGCACGGCCAATTTGGCCAATTACGACCCCAGGAACATGTTTGGCAGGAACCATACAGGTAACCACAAAAAAATTCTACATACAAAATATCTTTGCTCTCATAAGATAAGATATAATAGTATAAGATAAGATAAGATAAGATTTATTTAAGGTCATCTTGTTATAAACGATACATCATAAGCTCTGCGTGGGCTTTTGAACCGACTGCCTTATGACAATATGCTTTCAGAGAAAAAGATATTTTTTTTTTCCAATTATAAGTAGAAGTAAAACAAAGATCAGGAATCGATACAATTAACTTACTCCACCCATTAAAGACACCAAAGGGAAAGAAACACAAACATTAAGCGACCAGACCATATTGGAAACCTGAACAAAGGAAGGCCATAAGGACAGTTACTTTCCAACAAAATGGCCATATGGCCATCCAAAATAACAAGACACAAGTGATCCATACAGTAAGTAACAAACAACAACATAAATAAACCGCCGCAGAAGAACCGCCGCAGAAGAACCGCCTTGGAACGGTCAGTGAAACGAATTCCACTGGGGGGCTTAAATCGCTTGGCCACAATCCTCGCCCTAACTTCCGTCGCGATTTAGACAAATAATTTGTTCAGTCCGCATGAAGGCCTCCTAACTCATCAGTGCAACATTTCCGTGAACACAAATAACCAAAGAACCACAGAGGTGAGACAACGGTGAGGACTCGACAGCAAGAAACCACTGAAATGCTGGAGCAAAAGAAAACCAACAGTTAGACTCCAATGGACCCGACCAGAGACAGAGCATCAGGCACCAACCAACATTACCTTGAATTAGATCTCTCTAATTCTCAATGAGCCTTTACGTTGGAACCGTCATAGAATCTGAGGCCTGACCCACCGGCGTGCAATTAAAGAGGGAAGCAAAGCTGCCAACCGTAATTGTGTTAACTACTATGCATACAGTCTGTCGTATAACATCCATGTTGTACCCAATCTTTTTATATCGAACAATGATTTTACGAAATTGGGTGCTGAAGTCATTGCGGTTATATGTTTTTTCTGAATTTATAAGCTAAGTCGCCATAAAATTCGGGTTCCGATAGACCTTGTTGCAGAAGAGATTTAAGTCCAATATTGAATTTTGAAATTAAATCAGAAAGGCGTCTATAAAATTTTGAAAAGGCTATGCGTAGTTTATGGTACCGATAACCCTGATTAAGAAGTTAAGCCGTTTATAATTTATTACGAGTGTTGAAGTCAGTTACATGACTACACACTCTAGCAAATCGAATTAATTGCGAAATATAAACGCCATAGGACGGCGCACGAGGAGCATCGCCATCCAAAAAAGGAAAATTTACAATCTCAAGATCAAAGTCATCACGTTTATCATAAATTTTGCACGAAACAAACCCATCTACAATAGGTAGATGTAAATCCTAAAACGGGGCCTCGGTATCAGAAGAATTTGCTTTATTTAACTGAAGTTCTGAGGGGTACATCTGACTGCTCAAACCATCGAAATAGGTTATAATCAATATTTAATAAATCATATAAATATGTAGAAGTGGAGCTAAAAGCTTCATTAATTTCAGATTGGTTACCAATGGAAAGCGACAACATGAAGTCTCTTTCATAAAAATACAAGAACAGATGAGCCACAAGAGGTGCGCAATTCGTACCCATCGGAATACGCACAACTTGTCTAAATAACTTAGTACCGAATCTAATATAAATATAAATATCAAATATCAAGTAGAAAGGTGAGGGCATCACACACTTTCTGACATGACCAAAGTGTATAATTCTTATGCTCTTTAGAAGTGAAAAATGCATTTCTGACATTACATGCAAGATAGAGAGAATCTTCTCTGTGAAAAGCCCATTCTGTTAAATCATTAAGCTTTTCTTTTATGAGGAAGTGTAGTGTAAAGAGTGGAAAAATCGCAAGTAGACAGACTTGAAGCATTAAAATGTCTGGATTTCAATTTATTTAAAACCTCATTCGAATTTTTAATAGACCAAAACACATTTCTGCCTGATCTTTCAAAGACTTTATCACAATATTTAATCCCATGCGTTTTAATAGCAGTAAGACAGGAAGTTAATAATTTTGGAAGTTCAGTTGTAGTGCAAGAGCTAGAATTTGCAATAAACCGTGCTTTATAAGGTCTTTTATGAAGTTGTGGTAACCAGTATAGCGTAGGATGCTTGTCTTGGCCTTCGGTAACGCACACAGCAACAGTGGTGGCTGAATGACAAATATACTGACCGGAAATAGAAACTATACACTTTTAAATTGTTTTCAAATTGTCTCGCCTGACAAAACAAGTGGATAGTTCAGTTAAAAGTTACTGATTAAGGATTTGACAAACTATCGACATGAATCCTGTAACAATTTAAAGAACTCTGGTGTTCAAAATAACTGTTTTGGGGGAAAATGTAGAGAAGTGCATTTTTCACAAAATCTGTTTGTAATCGAATTTTGACTTCAACATTTTTGCGTGTAGGTAACAAGTGAAAAGCAAGAAATAAAAAAATAACATAACATCTGAAAATTATCGAGAAGCAAACATTCTATTGAAATCTCAGAAATTGCTTTTTTCCGCGAAATTTTCAAAGTAATGTTTCAAGCCAAAAATCGACCAAAAAGTGCCTTGAATCGTCTTCAGCTGTGTCTTAAATATTGATAAAAACAAAAACCGCACTCAGAAATGCCATACTTTTCGCTCACTTCCGGTGGTTTGGTCCAATATTTAAACGTCGATAACATTTCAGCCATTGTGAAAATTTTCATTTTGTTAACAATATTTCCAACGTTAGATGATGCGTAATAACTGGTAAAAATGGGAATCACATTCACGACACAAAATGTTTGACTCAATGGAAACTTTAACAGCAAGATTTTGACCCTTGCTTTGTACCTGTGGCTCTACCCGAAAAATCGTACTTATCATTAAAAAATTTATTCGATAAATCAGACATGCCAGTGATGATACGTTATATAATTGAAATTCAAAGTTCATTAAAATGTTTCGCCAGTGACAACTCAAAATTGAGTGTATAGTTTCTATTTCCGGTGAGTATATGTTTATCTACTAAAGTTCTCTCTTCAGCTAAAGGCCGAAGTTCATAGGCCTTAGTACCACCAAGCTCCTGCTTAAGCGTGTTAACATAGTGGAGCCGTCACACAACGACGACATTGTTAGCGGCCTTGTCTGCAGGGGCCAAAACAAACTTCTTATGAAATTCTTGAATACCTAGTTTAAGATGACGTAAAGACTTCTTAGGCTTAGGAGGTAGTAAGTTAGTATTTTGAGAATAGAAAGAAATGCGTTTATTCACTAGTTTTAAAATGCTAAGTTTCCAGTCCTTTAGGGCTTTATGCTCAACATACTCTCGCTTACACCATCGATTACCGAATTCATTCAAGGAGGCAGCGATTTAATCTCTACATTTACTGAAATCAATTTTAGGAGGAAACCGATATTTCGGTCCTTTAGAAATTATATTCCTTATCCTAGAATCAGGAATAATGTTCAAATTTCCAGTAATGACCAGCAGCAGGATAGCAATACACTGAGTTTTTACAATCTCATGAATCAGGAGTTTTAGTATCAATATCAAGATCTGAAACAAGTTTATTGAAATTAAAAATGATAGATCTAACAAGTTTGTTCTATTTATGGCAAATTATAGGCGTTTCAGTAGTTTGAAAATAAGCAGGAATGGAAGAAAGCACCGAGCTCTCACGGAAGATACTGGGCAAATCTATAAAATCCATACCCTTATTAATGAAGGATATTTTGAAGAAATGGCGTTTATGATTAATTTCAGAATCAATGTAAGGACGGAGAGTATGCTGAGTATAACCTCTAGTTGAGAGAGCCGCATCATATAACTGATTAGAACTATCGTATAATTTATTTGCCTCGGTGTCCAGAAGACGTTAAACAGAAACGGGTAATGAACTTAAAAATGAAAGCATAGAGTGGCGTCCATGATTTAATAATATAATTGACAGTCACTTCAGTCTAGTATTGTTTCGTTTAAACGCACGTATTTTACGTTTAAAGTGACCATTCCTCCTGGTGCCGTTCATAAGAGATACCCCGGGGCGGGTTTGACAGGATTCAGATAATTATGTAGGCTACCGCTGCACTTCGCTATTTATTAAGTTTCAGAGTTTTTTGTTTTGCTTTTTTTTTTTTTTTTTGGTTTTCCATTATAAAAGTAAAAGAAAAAGCAATGATCAAGATTCGATACAATTAACCCACATCTCCCATCAGAGACACCAAAGGGAAAGAAACATAAACATGAAATAACTTTACCCTAATGGAAACATCAATAGAGGAAAGCAAAAAGGACAGTTACTTTCCAACAAAAAGGCCAATTGGCTATCCTAAGCAAAAAAGTATCACACACCATCACAAAAATAAACCGCGACAGCAGGGTTAGTGAAACGAATTCCTATGGGGTGCTTAAATCGATTTTACTCGGCCGCAATGGCTTAAGTCGATTTTACGCGACCGCAATCCTCGCCCTTAGTTACGAGGACTGTTCAGATATGAATGCAAGTAGAACGTTTTCTCATGCACTAATGCGAAAATCACCTGGAAATAATATCACAGCGTAGAAAAACATTTTACCTATACATTGATACCAAACCTGTTAAAATCCGTTCACTTTAGCCATGTATATCGTTCGATAAACACTGTCTCCTCCTGTAAACTAATACAAAACATGGTTGGAAGAAGGTCAGAGTACGCCGTTGAAATACGGTCCTATATTAAGAATCGTTGTATTCTTGGTATACGGTGCAAAGACATTTTTGATGAAATATGTTCGGTTTATGGGCATAATGAAATGTCTTTTCCGACAGTTTTTCGTTGGTGTAAGAAATTCAGCTGTGGGCTAGGCTCAACAGAAGATGCACCACATGATCGTCGGCCGAAAAGAGCAACATCTGCCAAGATGGTTGCTAGAGTGAAAGAAATGGTTGCTACCGATGCACGATACACCACTAGGCAAATAGCTAGTACGGTTGGCATCTCATTAGGAGCAGCTCATACAATTCTGAAACGGGATTTGAAAATGAGAAAGATCTGTGCTAGATGGATTCCCCATCTGTTGACAGTTGAGCAGAAAAAGACATGCATTCAGTGCGCCAAGAAGTTGCTTAAAAAGTTTCCAAATTACAATGCGCTGTCTTTCGCTAATGTCGTCACAGGTGACAAGACATGGGTTCACTTTTTTGAGCCGAAACGAAAGATTCAGAACAAAATATGGACAACAAAGTATTGCAAAAGACCATGCATTGCAAAGCGGACTATGAACGCCAAGAAGGTAATTTATGCCATGTTCTTTTCAAATCAGGGCCCTGCTATTCAGGTTGCTGTGCCTAAAGGCAAATCTGTAAATGCGAAGTTTAACAAGAATAAAGTTCTTCGAAATTTGAAGAAATATTTCAAAGAACGAAAATACGCAATTGGTTTGGCCAATGTCAGATTGCTACATAACAATGCGTCATCGCACAAGGCCTTCATTGTGCAAGACTATCTGAAGCAGGAAAAGGTTGTTGAACTCCCTCACCCCCCGTATTCCCCTGACCTTGCCCCGTGTGAATTTTTTAATGTTCTTGCGGCTGAAAAAATACCTTTCTGGTCGAAAATTCGTACAGCGCAAACACCTAGGTTCTGCAATATTCCAGTGCCTTCATAGTATACCCTCGAAAAGACTACAAAAATGCATTCAATGACTGGATCAGAAGATTGAAAGTTTGTATATCTGTTAAAGGGGAATACTTTGAGGGGATACAATAATTTTTTCATCGAAAATCTATCACGGAATCATTTTTATGTGCTTAGTTGCATTCATATTTGAACAGTCCTCGTACGTTGCGATTTAGGCAAATTATTTCTTCAGTCCGCATGAAGGCTTCCTATCTCATCAGGTCAACATCTCAAAGAAAACAAAAAAATAAACAACCACAGGGATGAAACAACGGTGAAAACTCCACAGCACCAAACCGCTGAAAAGCGGGAGGGAAAAAAACAAGAGTTAGACTCCGATGGGCCCAACCAGAGGCAGAGCATCAGATACCACCAACATTACATGAGTAAGACTTTACGCTGGAACCGTCATAGAATCTGAGGCTTGGCAATTAAAGATACATAAGTATGGGAGTTAATAATCTCCGGGACGTGACAAATTATGGCTCTAGGAGCATAGTTGGCAGGACTACTTAATGTTGTTACATACGAAATGTCTTAGCACTTGACCTTATGGTTTTGGGGAGAAGATTTTTGAAGTTTTTCCCATAATAAGTATATTCCAATCCGATCAGCCCTAAAATCTAATGTATTCTTTCCCCCAACCTGACGAGGCTTTTCATGCAATTTTAACAAGATAAGCCGTCTGGTATAAGAGATATACTAATTTGAAATTGTGGACGGACGACCGTGCAATGGCATTCTAGCAGCTCACGTGAACCGCCAGTAAATAAAATAATCTGCAAGGGAAGGACAGTTCTTTATAAAACTATGGGCTACACCAAGCAAGGAAGGGTTTTCAAGCATCTGAGATCAGCAAAGACAAATCTCAACCTAAATACCCACTCAGTAGGAATACATCTTTCCTGGTTTGCAGGAAGTTTTGGGTCCATGGACTATCATATAGCTCACAGCAGAGACTGACCAGACTGTGGGGATGTGCAGGCTGATCTAATGCTGAGCGCATTTACTTGAATACACATTTTTCACTTGGCATGGCCCTTTTAAACATTAAGGTACTCACATTTGAATTATTGAGACAAGTCTGTAAATTATTAGACAAGTAACTCTCTTCATCAGAAAATCTCTGATATGGACACGTAATGAAATTTCTCTTCGCGTCCATTATCTTCTGGTCAATGTCTTCTATTCTATAAAGACAAACTGCTGATGGTAACTCAGGAGACTCAGGGTTAGACCCCGAAGCAAATGTGGCGGCCATTATCTTCTCATTGGCATTTAAATCATTGCCGAGTTCTTCCCCAGGTTTAAAGATAGTAATATCTTGTATAAGATTGTAAGCTAATCCATCTTTTCTACATTCAATCTTAATATCTGTGTAAGAGTAAAAACTGTCTATATCTGCATCAAATTTAGGGTTGGTGTCATTCTGACATACTCTGATCAGTTTTGATGTATATTGACTGTCACCAGCTTTAAATTTTTGTGTTGTTACAAAATAAACAAATCCATTATGCGTGAACCCACCTTTAAAATATACTAAATAGTCTTCAAGTTGTACAGTACCATGTAGTTTTATCTTTAAACTTTTGTCTCTGCTCAATTTATTATTAAGAAAACTAAAACTAGTGAAATAATAATAGTATGAATTAAAGCCCGCAGCATCAATATGTTTAACTCCTGGCCCGAATGTAACAGCACTATAAAGCTTATTTGTACCCTCTGTGAGTACAAATGATGCTGGTCTTTTATCACTTGATGACACAACAAGGTAATCAGGATCTGATTGTGAAATATTTGAGCTTCTTCTGATCAAGTCTTTCATATTGGTTAGTTTTCTAAGCTCACATGTTCCACCATGATCAGTTCCACATGTTATCAACTGATCCAACTTCTTATTAACCAGTAACACCTTGTTGATATTACTACATTCACCAGTACAAGTACTGACTTTATCTTGTGCCTCAGTAAGGTCAGCAGTATTTAAGATATAAATATTATTCTTAGCTCCAATATACACATTCCCATTATGCACTGCCATGTTAGTGAAGCTGTCCCCAAATGAATTCTTGGGAAACACCACCTCTGTGGCTCTTGTCATCATCACAGATAACAGTAACCGCTGTAGCTGCTGAAGTAATGTCATAGTCATTGGCTAACCTGAAACTGGAAATAAAGAATAGCAGGATATCTAAAACTTTAGGTGGACAATAAGAAGATAATGCTTACGTACAGTTAAAAGAAAATATTTTGGGTACTCTTAAGAATTGAGTGATATCTTAACTAACTTGTTTTTTAATTTGAACGGCCATCTGAACTGTAGTAACACAGATCAGCTTGTGAAGTTGAAGGTATTACTGGGTCATATCAGCCTGTCCTAAAAAGAAAATATTCTGTAGATTCGTCCTCTAAACACATATGCGGATGCGCAGGCTTAATGATTCGGAATGTACAAAACACCTTTCAGAAGCTGCATAAGCTGACCATTGCTTTAATAACCATTCAGTTACTATCAAATGTTACCACTTACCGCCTGAATAACTTGACCCGTTTCCAGTAGGGACCACTTTGAACAGTCTCAGATGGTGACCAACATAAGACCACTTTTGGACAGTCTGGTCTATGTATAGACACTTTCGAGTGAGTGTTTGAGTTGTACGTCTCACCAACAGCTAAGGTCATACGAAGACGGGACCTCGGTTTAAAGACTCATCCGAAAGTCTGGAGAAGCCCGCGATAGATCCTGCGACCCAGGCTTTACAAGGCGAGTAGCATAACCACTACACCACAGAGGCCTCTACAGCCCAAAGATGGTACATTTAAGATCACTTTTGAACAGTTCTAAAAGTGGTCTCTTATTAGTGAAGTTTGGGTGTAGAGAAACAAAGTGAATATGAATCTTTTGAATGTGTGTGGGTTTTTTTATATAAGAATGGGTTATTTGTAGCTAGTCTTAATAGCGGAAAATAAGTACACCCAACAGCCGGGTCATACTGTTTCAAATCTCATCCGAAAATCTGGAGTAGCCTACGATCGAACCTCCTACTAGTTTATGTGGCGAGCTAGCATGACAACTACACTACGGGGGCTTCTAACTGTATTTGCCGTATTCTTAGGCACTTATATTTGCTAATTACAAAAATCTCAAATAAATATCGATTGCCAATGCCTTTGTACGATGATAAAGCACTGTAGTATGAAATAATTATTGTGATTAGAATTTAAAAATATTAATTTTCAACAAACGTATTATGCATGAGCACCTGGAATCACTTTATCAACTCTTGCAGCACGTTTATTGCAAAATGGAATCTTCTTCCTCATAAATAGCACGAGTTCATTTCAAAATTTAGGGGAGAAAGGTTGTGTTTTCATGAAAATTTATTTGGAAAATGACTGAACATTCAGCAAACAATGCAGGCCCTGATCAGATGCCGCGTTCTGCGGCGTCTGATCTGGGCCTGCACTGTTTGCCAGGGTACCCCTTTAGGAGTATCTGGTACTAAATGGGTTAAATATCAAAGCATATGCATTCCCTCGTCTTAACCCATTTAGACTAGAGACCCCAAAACGGGTGCCCTGACAAACACTGCAGGCCCAGATCAGACGTCGCAGATCAGGGCTTCCATTGTTTGCTAAAAGTTCAGTCATTTTTTGTTGAAAACACGATTTGTTTTCCCTAAATTTTGAAATGAACTCCTGCTCCATTTGGTACAAAAAGGGTTAATGCTTTCATGCTTGGTCCAGTTTCTTGTGTTTGACCCACACCTAATCTATGTCCCCATTATGTTTTTTTTTTTGTTTGTTTTTTTTTTGGTTTTTTTTGGTTTGGGTTTTACGGCCCTTTCAAGATTATTTCACTCATATCGAGCCGATCGTTAATCAGAGGTGGGCGAAAACCGGAGTACCCGGAGAAAAACCACCTGACCTTC
This sequence comes from Lucinisca nassula, assembly GCA_963580285.1. NCBI lineage: Eukaryota > Metazoa > Mollusca > Bivalvia > Lucinida > Lucinidae > Lucinisca > Lucinisca nassula. The sequence goes on from CAUZLF010000001.1 coordinate 1,000,149, forward strand.
CGTTGCAGAACTTGGCGTCTCACACGTGGCCCGAGCGAGGCTCGAACCTACGGCGGTGAGAGACCTAATGACTAAGAGTCAGCGCTCTTATCCACTAGGCCAAGGAGGCCCGTCCCCATTATGTTTACAAAAGGAACAACTGTCGAGAACTGTGCTCCTTACCATTATTTTACTCTTTCAAAAAGAGTGCCTACTCCTGGGATGCAGTTTCTTGAATTACAAAAATACAAGTGAAAGCAATGATCAGGAATTGATACAATTAACCCATAGCTCCCATCAGAGACACCAAAGGGAAAGAAACACAAACATGCAACAGTTTAGTTTGATTTGAGGTTTAACATGTTTAACATGTTTAGTTTGATTTTAGGTTTAACGTCCCCGTCAACACTGTAAAGGTCGTTTTGGAGACGTTGCTGCCAATTGTGTGGGATTTTTACCCGACTTTGAGATGAAATGACATATCAATCCATGCCGCCCAATGAATCCAATAGGGTTTATAAGCATGGACGGTCCGACGCGTGCGCACTGCTTTGCCTGGGCAGGCTTAGATCCTCTAAGCGGTTTACCAGTACTCGTGTGCGGGTCGGATTCAGCATTGCGTGGAAGCATCATGCAGCCCATATATTTCTTCAAGCCCCGATGGGCGGGGGCCGAGAAACAACTAAAACCTAATGGAAACATCAATAGCGGAAAGCCAAAAGGACAATCACTTTCCCACAAAATTGCCAATTGGCTATCCAAAACAAAATAATATAAGCAATACACACTCAAAGACAAACCATAAGAAAAATTAAACCGCGACAGAAGAACCGCTTTGGAAAGGTCGGTGAAACGAATTCCACTCGGGGCTAAAATCGATTTTTCGTGGCCACAACCATCGCCCCTACTTCCGTCGCGATTTAGATAAATAATTTGTTCAGTCCGCATGAAGAGTAGTATTTCCGAACGAGTTACCTCTTCAGAAGATTATAAAGTTATCACTCTGCTATGGTCACTTTGTTTAATACAGAGGACCCGCGTCATAACGACAGTATTTGATCCCTGTTATTGTGCCGTTATAATGAATTTGCCGTTATAAAGAATCCAAGTTAGGATTATAATAGGTTTTAAAAGGTCTTTTCTACACCATCACTCCAAGAAACAAATGATATAGACATTTGTTAGAATCGCCTCGATGAGGAGATTCGAACAATAACATTTGTGTCTTGGAGTATTACATTACAATAATCTTTCATGACTATGGATTCGATTTGGGCATTTCCAAACCGAGCGAAGCAAAGCCGCTCGGAATCAAGGCTAAACTTTGAGCTAAGAATTCATTCCATCGAAAGCGTCGTTATAACGAGTTTTCCGTGATAGCAAATGTCGTTATAACACGGGTCCTCTGCATTGCCAAACCCTGATGTGAGATAGCTTTGATATCTTTGAAACAGACACTGCAGTGTCTCGCACACTGATACATCACGAAAACTCGCCTATACAAATGCACCGAAAAGAAACAAAATTTTAAGATAAAAAATTGTGACTTTTTCTTATTTCTGCTTGAAATACTACCAATTTCAATATCCATTAGACTTTCAGTCAAATGCAGCAGATCAAAGGGATACATTCTGATGTAATTTCAGAGGTCAGTGCTCTAGAAAGGTACATCAAACTTCACCAATTTCTTTGTACTCTAGACGTGTCATAGATGACTGACATGTGATATCATCTCTTATTGGACAGATGCTAGTTATTGAAATGTGGATATTGTATCTGATTGGATACCTGCACACTTGTTGTGTTATATTTGGTCAAATACTTTTCAATGCTTGTCAGTTTATGACATCATAATCTTAAGTTCAAAGGATGCAGCAACAGCTTTGAAATTGGTTGGGGTTTGACAGTTATTGAGTATCATGTCCACTCCAAAGTCTAATGAATATTGAAGTCAGTAGTATAGTTTGTGGGTACTCGATAGACCCGCCTCATTGAAGCAGTTCTAACGAGTACCCAAATCTATAGTTTAGATCAGAAGTAAGAAAAATAAGTTTCACCCCTGTAAACCCCAGTTTTACTATATAAAAGTGGGGTTGAAGGGGATCAAAATTATGTAGGTAAGTTTTCGTAATGGCACGTTTGCCATGGCTGACTTGGACCCCGCCCATCGGGGCTTGAAGAAATAGATGGGCTGCATGATGCTTCCACGCAGAACTGAAACCGACCCGCACACGAGTACTGGTAAGCCGCTTAGAGGATCTAAGCCTGCCCAGGTAAAGTGGTGCGAGTTGGTCCGTCTATGCGTATAAACCCTATTGGTTCCATTTGGCTACAGGTCTTGAGATGTTATTTCATCTCAATGTCTGGTAAGTCCCACAAAATTGGAAGCAATGTCTCCAAAATGACCTATACTGTGTTTGCGGGGACGTTAAACCTCAAATCAAACAAACAAAGCCATGGTTACCTAAAATCGCTTTAGAGTCCCAAGAGAATTTGTTCTATAAGTCCTGAAATAGGTAGGGTTTAGGAAAATGTTTCATCATGAAAATTTATGTTGCGTGTCGATGCGATTCTAATGAGTACACAAAGCATAGGTGTGTTTTAGAATAGCCTCGATAGGGCAATTCTAACAAGTGCACACAGCAAACCTATATCTTATAGAAGTGTTAAACTTCCTGACACAGCGCTATAAATTACCCTCAGTGGCTGAACTAACCATTTTCTCTTACAATTGTCATGCTTCCAATAGCGTTCGAACCATTGAAAATTAGCGAAATATACCTATTTTAAACTGTCGTTAAGGACTATGAAAATGTCTTCCTGGCACGTGGGCTAAAATTCATGGGTGTTTAGCATGTTGACATATTTCTAGAAAAACAACCAATGATGTTCCAAATTAAAAGAATAAATATAAAACATGCATATTAAAAATGTATTTATGTTGTTGGAAGAAAAAAATAAATATTCACTTTGTAAGAAAATTACATTTAAAAATGGTCCATTTTTGAACGTATGTTTCTCCATTGTCCTTCATTAGAAACATACCATTTTTACACCAAAATATACTTTAGTGTGTGTACTAGCAACGACGAGACGTGATTTTTCCAAAAACTGGCATTATAACATTATATCCATGTCGATAGAACCCCTATCAACATGTAGAGTTCACTATACATTGTCATCCATGTACACAGTATGACGCACGGATTAAATTTAGCACTGGGGTAAATCAGCGTAGCGATAATAAAAATTCTGTCAAATCGTTATTATGGCTTTTGGACAAATCAAACAATTTTTCCCTCTTGTATTTATTTAATGCATAATAATATTTACCAACTTAACGGAAGAATAAAGGAAATCATGATCTAGGCATAAAAATATTTAGAATAAAATCCGTTGTGCAGGATATTTTTACCCACGATTAGCATGTTTATACCCCTGTTTTACCTGGAGAATTTATCAACCATGTATACAGTAATGGCTGTCAAAATGACCGTTCGATGGGTGTTTAAAAGAATGGATATATTGTTATTGTGGAAGTTTTTGGAAAAACTACTTCTCGTCCTTGCTAGGACATGGAATATACTTTAGGTTAATGTAAAAACTGAATGTTTCCGAGGAAGGACAATGGAGAAACCGATGTTCAAAAATTGACCATTTTGAAAGGTAATTTTCTAATAAAGTAATTTATTATTTTTTCTTCTAAAAACAGAAATACACTTTTTAATAAGCATATTTTATGAGTATTCATATAATTTGGAACTTTATGAGTTGCTTTTCTAGAAACTTGTCGATATTATAAACAACCGTAAATTTTAGCTCACGTGTCTGGTTGACATTTGCATATACCTTAAAGCTTTTGCAAATTGGTTTATTTCGCTGACTTTGCACGAGCAAAAGGTCGCCTGTGACTTCCTACTTGATTTCCTAAACTGGCCCTCATTTAGCAAGAGAAATACTTATTAATAGGGTGAAGAACTATTTTTGGAGGTGTTGTCTCTCCCTTATATTTGGAAAAATAATTTAAATACTTACAGACTTAATATATGTCCCAAGTGTTCTGCTGCCGTGTACCGAGCATAGCTTTTAAATTTAAAGTGAAATGGTATTTTCTCTTCCTGATTCGAATCCGATAGTGTATACATTAATGTGTCAAACTAAGCCATGCAAGACCGATCCGACACAATATACTTACGTTTTACCGATGACGTCCATGTCGGGCTACACCTGCATATAAAACCCTAGCATTTTGTTTGACTGGTGGGGCTTAATTTGTCATTTCTTTGCAATGCAGGAGAAAAGTCCGAAAAAATGGAAGCAACATTAGACGCCTAACCTCAACACATGCAACGTCTTCGAAATTACCTAGGACGCAAAACCTCAACACAAGCAACGTCTTCGAAATTACCTAGGACGCCAAACCTCAACACAGGCAACGTCTTCGAAATAACGTAGGACGTCAAACCTCAACACAAGCATCATCATATTCGAAATTACGTAGGACGTCAAACCTCAACACAAGCAACGTCTTCGAAATTACGTAGGACGTCAAACCTCAACACAAGCATCTTCTTCGAAATTACGTAGGACGCCAAACCTCAACACAAGCATCTTCTTCGAAATTACCTAGGACGCAAAACCTCAACACAAGCAACGTCTTCAAAATTACGTAGGACGTCTAACCTCAACACAAGCAACGTCTTCGAAATTACATAGAACGTCAAACATCAACACAGGCAACATCTTTGAAATTACGTAGGACGTCAAACCTCCACATAAGCAACGTCTTCAAAATTACCTTGGACGTCTAACCTCAACACAAGCAACGTATTCGAAATTACATAGGACGTCTAACCTCAACACAAGCAACAGCTTCGAAGTTACGTAGGACGTCAAACCTCAACACAAGCAACGTCTTCGAAATAACGTAGGACGTCAAACCTCCACATAAACAACGTCTTTAAAATTACCTAGGACGTCAAACATCATACCAAGAAAAAGACTTTACCTTTAAGTAAGAAACTCCTGTGTAATCAAGGTTAAATGCATTCCTTACGTTAGGAATTTATTCGATGCGTCTTAAACAATCCGCAAGTAGTGTTTCATGTGAAAATTGTAAAGGGAACAAACCGAAATTCGAACGGACTTCGACGAAATTTCCCTTGCAAACTCCCGTGCTGTGTCACCATTTGTGCTAAAATAAACATTTTATTTTACTTCCATGTTATATAAAAATACAAATCCATTTCAAAATTAAGGTGTTTTGTTTTCTTCAAAATTTATTCGGAAAATGGCTGAAGTTTTTGCAAACAGTGTTGTTGCATGTGATGGTTTCTTGTGAAACAGAATTAAAAAAAAAATCAAAATTAATCGCTGTTCCCAGGAACCTTCCATAACTTTACTTTCCTTGAGGGGAATGGATACACCTTTAGGGGAGGCAACTCCTGCTCCTTCATGCGGACTGAACAAATTATTTGTCTTAATTGCGACAGAAGTAAGGGCGAGGATTGTGGCCAGGTAAAATCGATTAAAGCTCCCCCCCCCCTCCCACTTCCACTGACCGTTCCAAGGCGGTTCTTCTGTCGCGGTTTATTTTTATTATGGTTTGTCTTTGGGTGTTTGTGTCGCTTATATTATTTTATTTTGGATAGCTTATTGGCCATTTTGTGGGAAAGTAACTGTCCAGTTGGCTTTCCGCTATTGATTTTTCAATTATGGTCTGTTGTTTCATGTTTGTTTTTCTTTCCCTTTGGTGTCTCTGATGGGAGCTGTGGGTTAATTGTATCGATTCCTGATCATTGCCTCTACTTCCATTTTATAGAAAAGCGAACAGGAAGTCCCGAAAGTTGTTTCCCTTTGAAAAAAAGCGCGGAAAAATCTGCCAGTTGTTCCCATTCCCCTTAAGAGTAGACCCTTGTCAAAAAGGAAGAGCACTTTGTTGAAAGATTTTTCTCCCTTGTCAATGAAACAATTCTCCTCAAAAACCGTTACTGAAATCATTCTCTCTATTGTTAGAACTAATACACACAGTATCAACATACACAGTGCACTATAGGCCTAAAATTTACCCGAGAATAAATTATCCTGCATGATTGCTTGCCAGTAAACTGATCCCCACCTCTGTCTGTGTGTGTGTGTGGGGGAGGGGGGTGGTTAAGCCTTTTGTTACCGTATATAAATGCGTTTATTCTTCTTTCTGATTCAAAATGGATACTTATATATTAAATCGAGCCGAGACAAGCAAGACATTACAAAACCACGCCTGAACAAATATATTAAAAATTTTGCCACCAAAAAAATGAAAATCTTCAGATAAAAATTCTGATATTTCTAACATTTCTGTACAAATCATAGATTGGGAGAACTCGTTAGAACCGCCTCGACGTGGGGGTTCCAACGAGTACCCACAATCTATGTGTTGAGCTGAAATAAGAAAAATACTCATGTATACCCCCTTAAACATGAGCGTAAAGTTAGTTCCCGGTTCCCGGTTCCCGATTCCAGTTCCGCTCATCGTTATATGGCCTCCTTATAACTGACCCAATACAGTATTTTATTACTCGCCAATTTACGAAACCCGGGAAGGGACAATTCTGTACAGAAATTAAAACAATTAAATTAGAGTGAAAAAGAAAACAAGAAATATGTCGTTTAAACGATATAATATGTCGCATATTTCTTGTTTTCTGTTCCACTCTGAAAAAGGATGGTGGAATTTAAAACAATAAAATTAGAATGGAACAGAAAACAAAAATATGTCGTTTAAACGACACATTTCTTGGTTTCCTTTCCACGCTACGTTAAAACAAGAACTAGAGGTCCAAGTGGGCAAGAATCGCTTACCTGGATGAGGTTGATCATATATTACATTGCGTCTTGATGGTCATTTTGTCTATCAGATCACATTGCCTTTAGCAATTCTGAATCTGCATATTTTAATAATCTTGATGCTTCTTATAAAGTTTCTGAACAGCTTTGTCGGATTTAGGAGACAGGAAGAGATAATGTTGATGCACATCACGTGACCAAGTCCTTGAAATAAAGATCCCACTAAACCCCACTTTATATAGAGAAAACTGGGGTTTACGGGGGTATACATTATTTTTCTTATTTCTGCTCCAAGACATAGGTTGTGGGTACTCGTTAGAACCGCCTCATTACGAGCACCCACAACCTAAGTTTGGAGTAAAAATAAGAAAAATATCACAATTTTTCATGAGAAATTCCATTATTTTGGAGATATGAAAGAATACACTATTTCGCACGGATGTGTTATCGTAATGGAGTGGAAGCGTATAGTTTGGCAGGTCAGAGCTATCGTTTGCAACTGCTTTTGTCATATTCTGTTACCAAAAAAGTAAACAAAGTCAACCAAATAAGCGACTACAACTGGACTTGCGAGTTTGACATTTACTTACAACACCTGAGCTGCCCCTCCCTGTAAAACTTATATGCAATTACTATACACGTGCTTTGAAGAATTTCAAGATGGCCGTCATCTTGGATATGAGAATGCAATAATTTTAGCTTTTCTGAATCTCCATTTCACCCAAATGACAACCACCAATTTCAACTCAATGCAACAGACCATTCGGTCGAAGATGCGGTTTGAAGATTTTCAAGTAGGCCAACACGGCAGCCATCGGAGATATCAGGACAAAATGGTTCTAAGAAGTTTGAATCTCTATGTCAACCCGATGCCTCTGATCAAGTTTCAGCACAATTCGACCTTTGCTTTTGGAAGGAGAAATTTTAAAGATGGTCGCCATCTTGGAAATCCGAACGGAACTATTTTAGCGAATCTGAATCTCCATGTCACCAGGATGCCTCCCACCAGGTATCAGCTTAATTTGACTTCCAGTTTGGAAGATGTCGAAAATGGGAAAAGTTAACGATGGACGACGGACAACAGTCCACGGCATAAGCTAAATATGTCGTTTAAACGATATATTTTTGTTTTGTGTTCCATTCTAATTTTATTGTTTTAAATTCCACCCTAGTTTTTCAGAGTGGAACAGAAAACAAGAAATATGTCGTTTAAACGACATAGTGTTGTTTTCCGTTTCATTCTAATTTTATTGTTTTAAATACCACGCTACTTTATATGAGTGGAACGGAAAACAAACAAAAAAATATGTCGTTTAGAAATACATATTTCGGTTTTCTGTTCCATTCTAATTTTATTGTTTTTAATTCAGAATGGACCTTTTAAGTCTGCCAGACATTTTCTTCAGTGAACGAAACAATTTTGGTAGGTCGTCTTAGCAATCGTCCTATGAAGTTAGAATTAAAGTCAACAAAAGGTATAGGTGGAGTTGTCATTTAAATGAATTTCTTTTTTAAGCTCTGGTAGTCATCTTCACCCGGGAACCGTTTAGCTATTTCTGTAGAAGGTCACCTCGGCACCATTCCTGTGACATTTGCATAAAATTGTACCAAAGATATTGGCAGTGTTGTCATTTAAAGCTCTTTTTTCTATTTCTAGCGTTGGAGGCCATCTTGTTCACTGGAGTGGAAACGTAAACTAGTATGGTAGAGGGTCATCTTAGAAACATTCCTGTAAATAGAAGTAACGGCAATGGTCCGAAATCGATACAATTACCCACACTTCCCACCATAGACACCAAAGGGAAGGAAACACGAACAAAAAATAACTTCACTTTTATGAAAACGCCAAAAGGATAGATACCTTCCCAAAAATATCGAAAGGTCTATCCAAAACAAAAGGACACTAGAAATACATACATGTCATCACGAAAACATGCCTATATAATTTTGACTCCCTTGAACCCACATTATATAGTAAAACTGGGGTTTACAGGGGGATATATTTCTTGAAATAAGAAAAGTATCACTATTTTTCATCTTAAAATGTTTTTTCAGCGGTAAAGTCTACAATGAATTTGTATTGGCCTGTTTTCGTAATGCAAAAAGGAACACTAACAATAATGAACAACGACAAAAAGATCATTAAGATGGTTTTTACTGGGGAGCGGGGTGGACTAAAATCGATATTACATAGTCACAATTCTCGCCCTTGCTTCTGTCATGATTAGAGTCCGCATGAAGGGATTCTAACTCGTCAGTGCAACGTCTCCGGGAACATAAAATCAAGAAACTACAGAGATGAAACAACGATGAGGACTCGACAGTGTGAAATAACTGAAATGCCGGAGCAGAAGAAAACCAAGTGAGACTTAGTTGGGCCCAACCATCAGGCACCAACTGACATTACCTATGTAAGTCTTTAGGCTGGAGCCGTCATAGAAGCTGAGGCCGGAGCCACCGGCGTGCAATTAAAGAGGGAAGCAAAGTTATCAACCGTGATTGGGTTAACTACCATGCATGCAATCTGTCCAGGTACCAATCCTTTTATATCGAAGAATGATTTTGCGAAATCGGGTACTGGAATCGTTGCAAGCTTATATCTTTTTAATTTGTTTATTATGTCACCTTAAACTTCGGGTTGCGATTGGCCTTGTTGCAGAAGAGATTTACGTCAAACACTGAATTTTGAAATTAAACCGAAATGACGCCTATAAAACTTAGACAAGGCTTAACGTAACCAAACCCAACTAAAAAGGAGCAATATACATCATGGGGGAAAGAATCAGAATCACCAACAAGACATAAATTAAACTGGAAGGACAGACGTAACTAAAAATGAACAACCAAAACGGTTGAAGAATGAGAATCATGCGTTTTTCACTCCAGTGTATAAGATGGCCACCAAAGCTAAAATAGAAACACCTTAAAATGGGCCCCGTCAGGCGATTTTGGTACTTATCGCCTATGCGAGCAGCGAAGGTTCAGGCGAGCCTGCGCATCATACAAGCAGTGAATCAAGAGGAACCTTCAGACAGAAAGCCATATCCCTGGCCCCTCTTAATGGCTGGGCATGCGCAGTTAAAATTTGTGATGACGGAATGCTCGAAGACACAAATTCGCTTGGCGGGGCTCAAATGATAACTCCTTCAATACCGTTGGTACAATTGTATTCAAACGTAATAGGAACGTTGCTTATGTGACATTCTACAGAAAAAGCTCAACGGTTCCCTATTTACTTTTTCAATATAGTTCAAACATTACAGGGCGATAGCTTGCCAGTATTTTATTTTCAGTTCCATTGTGATTTCTTTGTAAACCGATTTGATTCACTGATGAGTTAGAAAACTTTCAGGCGGACCAAACATAATTATTTGTCTAAATCGCGGCGGAAGTAAGGGCGAGGATTGTGGCTACGTAAAATCGATTAAAGCACCCCACAAACCAGCCCCAGTGGAATTCGTTTCACTGACCGTTCCACGGCGGTTCTACTGACTGTCGCGGTTTATTTTTTTGTTATGGCTTGTCTTTGAGTGCGTATATCGCTTATATTACTACCGATTTCAACATTCATTAGACTTTCGAGTAGACATGATACCGACAAGGATAGAAAAGTATTGGACAAATTGTGGCACAACAAGAGTGCAGGTATCCTCTCGTCACTCCATGTTTCGACTTCTTTCCCTAGTGATATTGTATGAAGAATTTTGGATCTGATTGTATCAGTTCCGTATCGTTTCCCTTTTTATTATTTTACGAAGTTTATGATACCGATAATTGAGCAGTTATGCAGTTAATAATTTATTACGAGTGTTGAAGTCAGTTACATGACTTAATACTCCAGCAAACCGAATTAATTGCGATATATTTATACATCGTAGGGTGCCCAGGTAGAACATCACCATTCAAGAAAGGAAAATTTACGATCTCAAAATCAAAATCATGTGAAGTTTGAAAGAAAACGGACCATAGGTATAGGAGTTGTCATTTAAAAGTTGTTTTGTTTTGTTTGTTTGTTTGTTTGTTTGTTTGTTTTTTTTTTTTTTTTTTGTTGTTGTTGTTTAGTTTTTTTTTTCTATTTTTAGCTCGAATGGTCATCTTGGTCATCCGAATAAACATATTTTAGTGATTATTTTTATGATTTTAGTAGTGGGTCACCTAAGCAACATTCCTGTGACGTTTGAATGACAGTGGAAGAAAAAACGCTTTAGTATAGAGTGACCTAAGTAACATTCCTATGAAATTTGATTGAAATTCGGGTATACGATGAGTTGCTGTTTTAAGGTTTATTCTATTTAAGCCCTGGTGGTCAGCTTGTTCACTGGTATAGAACGAGTTTAAGTTTTGTTTCGGTAGAGAGCTATCTTGGCTTCATTCTTGTGCAGTTTGATTTTAGCTCCCAAACTAAAATTTGGAGATGTGAAAAATGCACTATGTCGCATACAATTTGAGTCAAACTTCACAGGTATGTTGCCAGTAGTATAGTGAGGACCGTATTTCCCCTTCTTGCTCTTCCTCTGCCATCTATCCAAAAAAGAGGACATTGACATTATCCTCCGTGGAATTGAAAAAGGTCAACTGTACTCTTTGGAACCTCATTCATCAAACTTGACAGGCATCCAGTAACTCGAGACTACGGAATGTCCCGCTAATCTGATCTGGGTCTACACTGTTTATTGACATGTTAAGGGCGATTTAGCGGTCTCTGATCTGGATCTACTTTCTGAAACGACCTGATTCGTACGGAATTGATCATTTCTCTGTTTGCAGACGCCTTCAGCTCATTTTTTCTAAACATAATTTCTGTTAATTACGGAATTTAACGGCCCAGTCAAGGCCATGAAGGTCATATATGGTCTTGCTTATTTGTATGTAATAGTGTAGTAACGATATGGCTACAAGCTGCGTCTAATCTGGGTCTGCATTCTTATTTGTCAAGTCTTCGGTCCAGATAACCTCATAACGATAAGCGTAGCGCGGTTACTGGAGTCACGCGGATATCGGCGACGTAAAGCTTCTGTGCTTAGTAACATGTTGGGTCGGTCTGTTCTTTGTTTTTCACCGATAACCAGAGAACGGAGTTAAAACATCAGTCCTGATATATGGTCAGTTTTCTTTATAATCCATAAAAATAAAACAAAAAAAAAGTACAGCCGCTAAAGCCACGTTATAGCTAACCGTTTTAAAAGTTAGTTTCAGCATACATGTAGAAGGTAAACCCATGGCGACAAATGGTGCGACGAGCAGAGACTCAAATCAACCTGCGCATCCATACACTGTGACAAGACCTTTTGCTGATGGTTCTTCGCATAGATCGCAGCCTATATAGTAGGTACATGCGATCAGCGAAGATTCTGATCAGACTGCGCGGATTCATGTTTTTTATGAAGAAGGTAAATCCATGGCGACAACAAGTCTATTGGATCTCATTTCAATATTTCAAAAGTGTAATACGTGCTAAGTTACGGGATGTCGTAACAAAAGAATAACGCTCAAGATAAATGATTGTGACACTTTAAATAGAGTGGTAATAATTCTTTCCATTCATCAAATCGGCTGGGTGTTATTTCTTACGAAGGAATTTAATAATTAATGTGCTACCTCGGTATATATAAAGCCAACGACCCCCACCCCCACCCCCACCCCCTCAAAAAAAAAATCGTCATTCTCGAAGAGGATCTCTCACAGTAATTGTTGGACAAATAAAAGTTGTGCTATAGTCAAATCAAGTGTTTAGAAACTTCCAAGGCTTGAGACGTAAATACAGAATATACAGGTTAGATTTTTTTCTTTTTTTGGTTTGTTTGATTATGAGGTTTAACGTTCCTCTCAACACTGTATAGGCTGCTCAAAACATAGATTGTTGGTACTCGATATAACCACCTCGTCGAGAGGTTGAACGCCCCTCACAACACTGTAGATGTCATTGTCATTCTGGAGAGGTTGTTTCCAATTATATGGCAGTATTGCCCTGTCGCAAAATGACACCAATTAGGGTTTATCAGCATGGGCTCGCATCGCTTTGCCTGGGCAGGGCGGTTTACCAGTTGTAGATGGGTTTCAGCTCTGCGCGAAAGCATCACGCAATCCAGCTATAGATTTTTTTTCTTTGATTTGAGGTTTAACGTCCCTCTCAACACTGTATAGATTTTGGAGACGTTCCTTCCAATTTTGTGGAGACATTTACCAGATATTGAGACGAAAAGACATCTCAAGCCCTGCCGCCAATGAAAACCAATAGGTTTTATAAGCATGGACGGTCCGACTCGCACCGCTTTGTCCGTGCAGGTTTAGATCCTCTTAACCCCGTGTGCGGTTGGTTTCGGTTCTGAGCGGAAGCATCGTGCAACACATCTATTTCTTCAAGGTTATTTTTTTTTTCCTTTTACATGTCTTTGTTTAATGCGTTAGATACTACAACCTTTCATTTCTACTTTCAGAATGGCTGGATCTGTAGCAATAATAGATCTAGTTTGGTGAGAATCCCCTTAAGATACTGTGCAAACAAGCCTACCGTGACTGAAATTTGACAAGTTTAGTCCGAAACTGACCTTGAAAAGGTCACGGTCTCCAAATCTGAATCAACTCTTTATCTATTCCAGTGTTATGCCTTTCTGATGAGAACCTATCCAACGTTTCCTGCGATAACGCGCACTTAAGTAGAATTTGATTGAAATTTAATGATTTTAATCCTTTGCTGACCTTACAAATAAGGTCAAGATCACAAAAACTTATTCGACTATTTGACTTGTCACAGTGGTGTATCCAAACAAGTCTGGAAAGAATCTTCCAAAAGGTTCCTGATATAATATGCACACACACTTAATTTGGCTTAAATTTGCCCTGAGGTGACCTTGAAAATGAGATTAATGTCACTAAACTCTAATCAGCTCTTAAGCATATTTCAATGAAGTGGCACTGCAAGTTTAATGCAAATCCTTCAACAAGTTCCTGATATAACATACATACAAGATTAATTAGGCTGAAGTTTGCCCATTTTAATTCCATGGTGACCTTGAAAATAAGGTCAATGTTAACAAAATTTGATCACCTCCTATGCTAATTCCAATGATATATCCCTGCAAGTTTGGTAGAAGCCTCCGTGGTCGAGTGGTTACGCTACTCGCCTTCTAAACCAGGGGTCGCAGGTTCTATCCCGGGCTTCTCCAGACTTTCGGACGAGTCTTTAAACCGACGTCCCGTCTCCGTATGACCTTAGCCGTTGGTGGGACGTAAAACTGAAACACTCAGTCACTCACTCCTGCAAGTTTGATGAAAATCCGCCAACCCGTTCAAGAGTTATCGTGCGCACAAGAAATTGCCACGTCCACGCTAACGCCAACGAGATACACTCCGACAACAGTATGTCCCTCTTCACCGCTGGTGGGGGCACATAATATAAAATAGACACCTCTTTCCTAGAATTGGAAATATACTTGTCCAAATTGTGAGGGGTCATCAAACCGACCAGGTTTGGAGAATCTTCAATATGCGCCGAATAATGGAAGTGGCTGAATGAATCCGTACACAGAAAAAAAATTGTTGGGCATACAGATTTTCCGATTATTAGCCGGGGCACAGCATTTCCTATAAGATCGCCTGTACGCCCAGCGAAGCAGGCGTACAGCGGAGACTCTGATCAGACTGCGTGTATGCGCAGGCTAATCAGTCTTCTCTGGGCGCACATACAATATTGTAGGAAATGCTGTGCCCCGGCTCATATCGCTCTTGCAGGTCATGCAACCAAACTGTGTTTCAGTCATGTAAAAATTCTTGTTTTTCCCGAAATCGGATCGGTCAGAAAGGGAAGGCGGGATTGGGATTGGTGAACATTTACCAAAAAGGTAGCAGGTTATTTGTCGACGACAGTAAACAAACACTGATTTACATGTATAAATTAATTATATGGTTGCACCAAACGACCTAAGTCTCCACTATTCGTTGTAAAATTCATCTGTAAAATCTTAAAATATGAAGTGCATTTAGGCTAGATATTTACATCGCTGTGGTCTGGCGCAGAATCTGTCTCCCAATTTCTGCTATTTACGACGCTAAATATTCTGATTCAAGAAAAGGCGGTGATCGCTCTATTGATTTTCGTTTCATTCCATTTTTATCTATTTATTTATTTATTTATTTATTATTATTATTTTTTTTTTTAGTGGCTACGCTGGCCGGTCATCTTGAACGTCAAGTAAGTTTAGCCTGTCAGTTAAAGTGATGGGCGGTGCTAAGACTTGCTGTAATCAGATTTGCTGAACCTGTTGAGTACAGCGATTCGTGTTACTGGGTGCAGCATGAAAGGATGCCGTTTTGTTTGTTTTCGAAGGGCACCGCTTTGAGTTTGAAAATGCGATTTGGGGCCAGAGATTTGCAATTAGGTGTAGCTCCCAAACTAAAATTTGGAGATGTGAAAAATGCACTATGTCGCACTATGTCGCATACAATTTGAGTCAAACTTCACAGGTATGTTGCCTATATGGCACCCTATCAATATATTTTAAATCGTTTTGCTTCGATGAACAAGATAGCTCCAAAAGATAAAGACATTGCTTTCAATCCATCCTCATAGGAACATTGCTTAGGTGACCCTCTACCAAACTAGCTAAAACAATAACTCCTAAATCGTTTCATCAAACTTCATAGGAATGTTGCTAGATGACCCTGTACCACCACAGCTAAACCGGTTCTGTCCTGATGAATACTGTGGCCACCAGAGCTCGTAATATATAAAACCGTTGACAACTCCCCCTACACCTTTGGCCCAATTTCATTCAAGCTTCACAAGGTACATTCCTCTTAGATGACCCTTTACCAAACTAGCTTAAATGGTTCCACACGGTTGACAAAGATGGCTGCCAAAGCTAAAAACAGAAAAAAACTAATGAAAACTCCTCCTACACCTTTGGTCCAATTTCCTTCAAACTTCATAAAATTATGGTTGAGGTGATCCTCTACAGACGGGTCACCTTAGCAACATGTCTGTGACAATTGAATGAAATTTGACTAAAGGTAGAGCATTTAAAGGTTTTGGAAATTACAGCTCTGTCGGTCAATTTGTTCATTAGAGCAGAATCATTTTGGCTGTTTTGTAGAGAATCACCCAAACAACATGATCATGAAGTTCGAACGAAATTGGACCGAAGATATAGGAGAAATTAGCATTTAAAGGGTTTTCTATTTTCAGCTCTGGTAGCCATCTTGTGCATATGCGCAGAACTGTTTTAGCTATTTCTGTAGATGATCACCTTGACTTAGGCTAAAGCGGCTCCATGGCTAAATAGAGCTAAAATTAGTAAAAAGTTTGAAATGACAATTCCTATCCATAACTCAGGTCTTATTTCATTCAAACTTCGCTGGAATGTTGCTTGAGTGACCTTCTAATACATTTAGCTAAAACCAAATCTTCTCCAATGAACAGGATGGCCACTAGAGCTAAAAATAGAACAAGAGCTGTCACTGTAAGCGACCAGTGCCCCCCCCCACCCCCGTGGGAGCCAATTTTTATTGCGGTTAAAGTTTTAAAGTTTTTGTGGCGGACAGACAGACAAACAGACAGGGCAAAAACGGGGGGGGGGGGGCATAAAAACCTTTTAATGACAAGTCTTCCTATACGTTTGATCCAATTCCATTCAAGCTGCATAGGAATGGTTCTAATGTGATCCTCTACAGTCCTACTCAGATGAGCAAGATGGTTCCAAGAGCTTAAAATATAAATTAATTTAAATGACCATTCCACCTATACCTCAGTTTGGTTCAATTTCATCCAAACTTTACAGAAAGATTGCTTAGGTGACATACTTTGTCATTCAAATGGTTTGCTCCAATGAAGAAAATGGCTTCCTAACTTAAGAGTAGAAAAATCTTTAAATGACAACTTTTCCAAATTTCTTAAGCCAGTTTCATTCAAACTTCGCAAGAACTTTGCCCATTGAGGCGGTTCTAACGAATAGCCACCGACAACATTTTTCTTGGATCTACACGGTTTGGCATTCAGTTTATGAATTTGTAGCAATAAATCACATCAAGTAACTTGATTGGTTGATAGACAGAAATAGGTGTGGCTTAAATGAACATTCAGCAAGTTAGGGTTAACATACGAGGGAAGTTCAATAAGTTCGTAGAACTCAAGGTTTAACTCGCAGATTGGAAGACGGTTTCACCATTTTTTTAAATAGAATCCCACTTTTTAGCTCACCTGTCACGTAGTGACGAGGTGAGCTTTTGGGATCAATTTTTGTCCGTCGTACGTGCGTGCGTGCTTCCGTAAACTTTAGAAAATAGAAAAACCTTTAAATGACATATCCTCCTAGGCAAATGGCCGATTTGAAAATAATTTCAAAGGAATGTTCCTTGAGTGACCCTCTTTCAAAATTGCCTAAATCGTTCTGCTCCGTTGAACAAAATGGCCGCCATAGCTAAACATAGAAAAACCTTTCAATGACATCTCCTCCTAGGCAAATGGCCCGATTTGAAAATAATTTCACAGAAATGTTCCTTGAGTGATCCTCTTTCAAAATTGCCTAAATCGTTCTACTCCGATAAACAAAATGGCCGCCAGAGCTAAAAATAGAAAACCTTTCAATGACATCTCCTCCTAGGTAAACGGCCCAATTTGAAAATATTTCACAGGAATGTTCCTTGAGTGACCCTCTTTCAAAATTGCCTAACTCGTTCTGCTCCGTTAAACAAAATGGCCACCAGAGCTAAAAATAGAAAACCTTTCAATGACATCTCCTCCTAGGCAAATGGCCCAATTTGAAAATAATTTCACAGGAATATTCCTTGAGTGACCCTCTTTCAAAATTGCCTAAATCGTTACGCTCCGTTAAATAAAATGGCCGCCAGAACTGAAAATAGAAAAACATTTAAATGACATCTCCTCCTAGGCGAATTGCCCGATTTGAAACGAATTTAACAGGAATGTTCCTTGCGTGACCCTCTTTAAAATTGCCAAAATCGTTCTGCTCCGTTAAACAAAACGGCCGCCAGAGCTAAAAATAGAAAAACCTTTAAATGACATCTCCTCCTAGGCAAATGGCCCAATTTGAAAATAATTTCACAGGAATGTTCCTTGAGTGACCCTCTTTAAAAATTGCCTAAATGGTTTCTCTTAGTTAAACAAAATGGCCACCAGGCCTAAAAATAGAAAAACCTTTTATTAAATTAAATGACATCTCCTCCTAGGCAAATTGCCCTATTTGAAAAAAAAAAAAATCGCAGGAATGTTCCTTGGGTGACCCTCTTTCAAAATTGCGTAAATCGTTCTGCTCCGTTGAACAAAATGGCCGCCAGAGCTAAAAATTGAAAACCTTTCAATGACATCTCCTAGGCAAACGGCCCAATTTGAAAATAATTTCACAGGAATGTTCCTTGAGTGACCCTCTTTCAAAATTGCCAAAATCGTTCTGCTCCGTTAAACAAAATGGCCACCAGAGCTAAAAATAGAAAACCTTTCAATGACATCTCCTCCTAGGCTAATGGCCCAATTTGAAAATAATTTCACAGGAATGTTCCTTGAGTGACCCTCTTTCAAAATTGCCTAAATCGTTACGCTCCGTTAAATAAAATGGCCGCCAGAACTAAAAATAGAATAACATTTAAATGACATCTCCTCCTAGGCAAATTGCCCGATTTGAAACGAATTTCACAGGAATGTTCCTTGCGTGACCCTCTTTCAAAATTGCCAAAATCGTTCTGCTCCGTTAAACAAAACGGCCGCCAGAGCTAAATATAGAAAAACCTTTGAATGACATATCCTAGGCAAATGTCCTGATTTGAAACTAATTTCACAGGAATGTTCCTTGAGTGGCCCTCTTTAAAAATTGCCTAAATGGTTTCTCTTAGTTAAACAAAATGGCCACCAGACCTAAAAATAGAAAAACCTTTAAATGACATCTCCTCCTAGGCAAATTGCCCTATTGGAAAAAAAAACACAGGAATGTTCCTTGAGTGACCCTCTTTCAAAATTGCCTAAATTGTTCCACTCCGTCAAACAAAATGGCCGCCAGAGCTAAAAATAGAAAAACCTTTAAAAGACATTTCCTCCTATGCAAATGGCCCGATTTGAAAATAATTTCCCAGGAATGTTCCTTGAGTGATCCTCTTTCAAAATTGCCTAAACTGTTCCGCTCAGTTGAACAAAATGGACACCAGAGCTAAAAATAGAAAAAACCTTCAAATTCCACTACAATGGAAAATAGCCTCCAAAGATAAAGTCTTTGGTCCACATCTCCTTAAAGCAGTGAATCCTTCATTTCCATAAGCTTTGAAACATCTTGGTTTCCGTTGGGGGATTCAGGGCCATCATGGCCCTCTTGTGTTATGTTCCTTTGGAATATATTCATTCAAGCATGCATTTTAAAATAGCTTTTAATAATTGCAGACCATTGCATAAACATTTCATTGATGTTAAACATGATAAAGGCCTTATGTCATGTGATATAATTGGACTTGCAGAAACTCGATTATGCGAAAATGAAGATGATAGTTATTATCAAATACAAGGATACCATTTAGTACGCAATGCTCAGTGTGCCATGGCCAAGTCACATTCAGAAAGACCTCCACATGGATTGGCTGTTTATGTCAAATATGATGTTGTTATAACAACTACAGTGAGATTTAGCTCTGCGAATTTTGAATTTCTTCTTCTGAAAACTACAAGAGAATTAAATGAAATGCAAGTGATTGTGTTGTATAAAGCACCAAAAATGTCAGATACTGCTCTTCGCTCCGTTTTGATAGAATTTTTTTTTCCACATTAGGTAATTCATAAACCTTTAATCATTCTACGAGATTTTAATATAGATGTCACAAAATGTGATGGGGGTGTTTTGAAGTATTTATGTGACAAGCTTCTGTTTAGATCAGTTATAAATGAACCTACAACTGATAATCTGTCTACACTAGACTTAATAATTACAAATTTTGATGCCACAAGTGGGACGATAGAAACTTACTGGCCAGATCACAAAATTGTATACTGTTCTTCAAGATAATTAATATGTAAAGATAGTTCTTAGGGTTTTTTTTTATTCGGGAACTAATCCAATCAGAACCCAAACCTTATCCCAAACTCAAAGTGAAAGACGGACAAACATAACCACATCTTAACAAACGAAATCACAGAGGACAAGCCATGTTAGCAGCTCTTTCCCAAATAGGTGGTAACTTAGTTGCCTTTACTGAACCAAAAAGTTTTGACACACATGAGAATTAAAATGAAAACCTATCAATATATAACAGCACAGAAAATACCACCTTCGGATGAACAGTAATAATTACTGGGGTTGGTGGGGGTTAAACCGGTTTTACGGGGCCCTAACCATCACCAACATCTTCCACCATGGTTTACACAATTAATTGGTTGTTCGGTTCGCATAGAGGTCTCCTTGTTCAAACCTTTAAATGACTTCTCAACTCAAGGCAAACGGCCCATTTTCAAAATAATGGCCTATTTCAAAATATTTCACAGAAATTTTCCTCTATTGCTGCTAAAATGGTTCTACCAGAATGAAAAATAGCCTCCAAAGATAAACATCTTTGGTCCACATCTCCTTAAAGCAGTGAATCCTTCATTTCCATAAGCTTTGAAACATCTTGGATTCAGGTGAGCTATTCAGGGCCATCATGGCCCTCTTGTCTTCAATGCGTTTGGCCAACTTTTCTTTTAAGCACACTATGCCTTTAAAGTTAAAGTCGTTTCTTTGGTCCTCAAACAAAGCTTTGAGCTCACCATCGTCCCGAAATCTCATTCCACGTAAGTGGTACTTCAAATTTCAAAACGTATAATAATCACTTGGGGTCACGTCTGGCTTGTATAGCGGGTGATTTAACTGTTCGAACTTGCACTCACGATTAGCCGTTTGTGCAACTCTGGACTTGTGCACAGGGGCATTATCATGCAAAAGAAGGACACCACAGCTAGTTGTCCCCGTTTTTCTTTAATAGCAACCCTTGTTTCATGACATTTGCATGGTATTCTCCTGTTCTTGAAGTACTTACTTGAAGTACCAGCAGATTTGTAATCTATCAATATCTTTTGGATCCCTTTGGAGTCCCAAAACACTGTGGCCATTACCTTGTCGACTGATGGATGGGTAAGAAATATCTTAGGCGGGGTGAAACAGAGCTTTTAGTATATGGGTCCCAGCGGTGTCGCCAAGTTTCATCTCCTGTTACAAGACGCGTGTGAAAGTCTTCTGGGTTTGCAATGTGCATTCCCAGAAGTTTTTGACTTGACTCCACCCAATGCTGACGAGCTTGCATGTCCAGGTTTCTGGGTACCAGCCCAGGAGATACTTTTGACATGCTTAAATGTCCATGGATTATAGTGTAAACGCTTCCATCAGAAATACCACATTCTGAAGCAAGTTCAACAACTTTGATTCGGCGATTGTTTAGCACGGTCGATCATCTCCTGGCTGATAACATCAGCAGGTTGACCTGGCCTTGGGTTACCTTCTAAGGAGTCTTGCCTACGTTTAAATTCTGCTGACCACTTTGCCACTGTGGAATACTTTGGGCTACTATCAGCCATGCGCCGATGGATTTCTTTGACATTTGCACCCTCCATATAGAGAAACTTTATGCTGCTCTGAACTCAATATTCTGAATTTCCCTTTCTGCCTACTGGTATAGGTTTTTAAACAAAATGTAAGAGCACAGAATGTATATGTTGACTGAACGACTGTTTTCATTAACTGACGCAGGTTTTCACTGCACAAAAATGAAAAAAGAAATCTTGAATTGTATAAATAAATACCGAGTTTTGCGAATTAATGAACTCCCCTCGTATTTATTGTTCACAAAATATCTCAAAATACAGATCGAATGCCAATGTCGTTATACGAGCATAAAAGGAAGAAATTATTGTGATAATAATTTGAATATTTTATTTAAACTTTAACAAATATCATACATGTGCACCTGCAACACGTTTACTTACTCTGCTGCCGGCTTAGTATATCTGTTTAACATTTAAAACTATCATAAATCTATTGCATTCCCGCGTCTTAATGTTTTCATGGTTCGTACAGTTTTGTATACACCCTCAGTTAAGACATTACGAAAACACACCTATATAATTTTGACCTCCTTGAACCCCACTTTTATGCAGTACAAATGGGGTTTACAGGGGTTAACCTTATTTTTCTTATTTCTGCTCCAAAATATTAGATTGTGGGTACTCGTTAGAACCGCCTCGTCGTTCTTATTTCTGCTCTAAAATATAGATGAGGCGGTTCTAACGAGTACCCACAATCTATATTTTGAGCAGAAATAAGAAAAATACCACAATATTTCATCTTAAAATTTCCATTTTTTTCGGCGGTAAAGTTTACAATGTATTTGTATAGTCATGTTTTTGAAATGGAGAATAATATGCATAAAAAAGAAAACTTTGGGACTTCACGTTCTCCTTGCGGTAAACTGAGTCTCTCAAAGGGGGTAGGGTGTGGCTTTTTTAACCCTTTATCTTGCTGAATATTCATTTAAACCACACCCATTTCTGTCTATCAACCAATCAAATTACTATATATTATGCAATTTATTGCAACAATTTCATAGACTTAATGCCAAACAGTGTAGATCCTGATCAGATGGCTTCTTCAGAAGAAGCCATCTGATTTGGATCTATACTGTTTGCAAAGATAGGGGTTGTCGTGAACAGCAAGCTAAGGGTTAACAAGGTTTTGATTTGATACGGAACATTTAAAGTGAAACTTCATTGGCTCTTTTCTCATGGCGGGCTCAAACATGTGGAAATTCGTCCCTTAGGTACTGGTAAAAAAGACTTACGCATGGTTTAGAAAGATATTTTATCAATGGTATGTTGTATGTAGGTTAGAATCGCTCGACGGGTCTGATTCGGCGATTCTAATGAGTACACACAGCATACATATGTTTTATAGAAGTATTAATGGGAATGGGAACACCTAACACATTTTTTCGCCATTTTTCAAAGGGACACAACTTTCGGGACTTCCTGTTTGCTTTTCTATAAATTCTGTCCCACTGAAAAGGAGGTCTACTCTTGAAGGAAAGAATTTGCTCCAGAGGAGCAAATTCTTTCCTTTAAGAGTTGACCCCTATTGACATGGGAGACAAAAATAGTTTTGCAAGAGTTGCCTCCCCTGAAGGTGTTCCCATTCCCCTTAAGGCTCCTGATATGGCGCTATCAAAAACCCTCAATGGCCGAAACTATCCCCTGTTTCTAACAATTCTCATGCTTCCAATGGTGTTCCACCCACTGAAGTTTCAACATATATACAGTAAAACTTCGATAACTCGAACATTAATAGTTTGTTTACCATGGCTAATTCCAGTTAGTTCTAGAAGCCTCTGTGGTGTAGTGGTTACGCTACTCGCCTTGTATACGCAGGATCGATCCCGGGCTACTCCAGACTTTCGGACGAGTCTTTAAACCGAGGCCCCATCTCCGTATGTTGGTGGGACTTAAAACTCGAACATTCACTCACTCACTTGAGTTAGTTCTGGAGTCCCCTGAAGATATTTCCAAATATTCCAGACATCCATTTATTTAGGATGAAAGCTGGATTTTGTTTTCTGATTTTATCTTGAAAAGGTATGATGTGTGTACTCATTAGAATCGCCTCATTGAGGCGGTTCTAATGAGTGAGTGAGTGTTTGAGTTTTACGTCCCACCAACAGCCAAGGTCATACGGAAACGGGACCTCGGTTTAAAGACTCTTCCGAAAGTCTGGAGAAGCCCGGGATCGACCCTGGTTTAGAAGGTGAGTAGCGTAACCACTACGCCATGGTGGCTTATGTGGCTCTAATGTGTACACACAACATACCTTTATTTGATAGATGATCGCAAAAATATCCATTGTAAAGTGAATCCCACTATGTCTTATGAACTGGTTCCCAATAGTGTTCGAGTTATCGAAGTTTCACTGGTCTGCATTACGAAAACACGCCTTCACAAATACATTGTAAACTTTACCGCCGAAAAAAAACGAAATTTCTTTAGATGAAAAATCTTGACAGTTTTCTTATATCTGCTCTAAAATATAAATTATGGGTATTCGTTAGAAGCGCCTCAATATATAGATTGTGGGCACAATGTATATTTTAGAGCAGAAATAAGAAAATAAGGTTTACCCCTGTAAACTCAATTATACTTTATAAAAGTGGGGTTTCAGGGGGTCAGAATTATATAAGCGTGTTTCGTGATGCGCTTTTGAAATATTAACCATTGTCCTGCTGAGCCCGGATATGTCTTACCTTTCAAACAATGTAGATCCAGATCAGATGGCTTCTGGCTTCTAAAGAAGTCATCTGATCAGGATCTACATTATTTTTCATTCGGATTGTGAATTTGTTGCAATAATTTACATCAAGTAATCTGGTTGGTTTATAACCAGTAATGGGTGTGGCATATTTATATATTCAGCAGGACAAGGGTTAAGAGCCGACAGATTTAAAATGACAGAAAGACATGGGGCTGGTTGTTCACAGCATCATGGGCTTCACGAGCTCGTTAGAGGACAAACTACAATAAAATTCCTATAATAAGACCACGTTTGGGACTGTACAAAAGTGGTCTTTAAGACCACTTTTGAACAGTCCCAAATGTGGTCTCTTTCCAGAAGATGCTGAGTGCAGACAACACGTAGAAATCTAATGACTGAAACCTTTAAAATATGGTTTTCAAAGAAGAAGTAGTCTTAATTTTAGGTGGTCAAAATAGTGGAATTTCGCTGCATGAACAGTTCTAGCAAGTCGGCCCCCGCACATCGGGGCTTGAAGAAATAGATGGGCTGCACGATGCTTCCACGCAGAGCTGAACCTGACCGCACACGAGTACTGGTAAACCGCTTAAAGGACCTAAGCCTGCCCAGGCAAAGTGGTGCGTGTCTGGCCGTCAATATGCTTATAAACCCTATTGGTTTCATTGGGCGACAGGGCTTGAGATGTCATTTCATCTCAATGCCGGGTAAAAGTCCCACAAAATATGGAAGCGAGGTCTCTCAAATGACCTATTCAGTGTTGACGGGGACGTTAAAACTCAAATACAATAAATCAAAACAATTCTAGCAAGTACAATACCTAACACAGTGGACCGGCCCCGATAGCTCAGTTGGTTATGTGTCCGCTCCAGGGAACGGGAGGTCACAGGTTCGATCCCGGGCCGCGACATACCAAAGTCGTTAAAAATGGTACTAGCTGCTCCTCGCTTGGCACTCAGATTTACGGGGTAGAGCTAGGACTGGTCGACCCAGTGTCAGAATAATGTGACTGGGTGTGGTATCATGTAATGTGTCTGGGACATGACACTTCAGTGAGGCAGCACTATAAAAGTAAGCATTGAGCTCCCTGTCGCAACCAGACACCGTCGTGATATGACTGAAAAAATGTTGAAAGCGACGTTAAACCCGAATTCACACACACACACACCTAATACAGTGGTAGTTTTGCGAAAAATAATGTGAGCAGCTTTTGCTCACATTTTACTGCAAAAATATGAGTATTGTTGCCATATTAAATGATCAAAGTTTTAACGACCCGTTATCTAACGACAGCGTTAGTTCCTGTTGTACTTCTGCCAATTTTTCAGGAACAAAAATCCTTTTATAACTCTGATCTGGACCCCTCCTGTAAAGCCGTCTTTTCCTAGGGAGAAAACACATTGATAGGGGAAAATTTTTTTTGAAGAGTTGGAAAAAAGGATAAATACTTACAAACTTAATATATGTCTCAAATGTTCTGCTATCGTGCAAAGCCTTTAAATTTAAAGTGACATTTGATATTTTTTCTTCCTGATTCGAATCCGATATTGTTCACAGTAAGTCACGCCAGGTAAGAAAAAAACTATTACAACAACGATGGGCTATAATAAAAACTTTCGTCGTTTCGATTTCGTCGATGTCTGCCCGCCATTTTTTATGCTGGCTGAGAAGATGAAGCCAGCAAATGCTCAGGTAAGCTTGCGTATTCGCACAGCCTAATTAGCTTTCAATGGATTTCCATAGTTAAAGTACCTATCTATCTGTCTTCATATACCGAGTCGGTCATATTTTGCCATTACCTCAGTTACCTATTTTCATACTTACAGTACATGAGTGTGCCCCGCCCATCGGAGCTTGGATTTTGCTTCCGCGAAGAGCTAGAACCGACCGAGTATGGTAACTGGTAAACCGCCAGTCCTTGCATATCCACCCTAGTGGTTTGTTTGGGCGATTGGGCTTGATATGTCACTTCATCTCATTGTTGACTAAAAGTACCAAAACAATGGGAAAAAGCTGGTCCTGTATTGCTCACCTAAGCTAACAGATTCAAAGTTTCAGGAAGTGCCAACCTTTACTGAAGGATTAATGGAACGACATGGTGATGACAAGGAAAGCAAATTCTGCAAATCAAGTAGAAAATAACTCTATGATAATAAAAGCACGCTAACACTGCATGATACCCCACCACTGCAAGATAATATGGTTATAGCCTTGCCCATAATAGTGGTACTTTTAAGTGTTATAGTTATCTGTAAAACTTCACTAAGGCATTCAATATAGTAAAGGAACTACATACATGTATATCAAAAGGGCAGATAATACAATAACCAGAAAAGCAGAGTGACTGTCCTTGGCAATAATATGTGTCCTTTAGTGTTTTAAAATTTGAAGAAAATCCATGAAAAGATTCTTAAGTTATTGATCGCAAACTCCAAAAAAAATATTGTGAGAAATTAATCAAGTTATCGGTCGGAAATGGTGTGGATGGACGGACGAACGGACAGACACCGGAGGGTATATTATAATACCCCAGCACTATCGTGTGATGGGGTATGACAAAAAGAAGAAAAGAAAAAAAGGCATTCCCGATATAAACATGTAGGCACAATTTGAAACAAAAATGTGAAAAATTAATCAAGTTATCGGTCGGAAATGGTGGGGATGGACGGACGGACAGACGGACGGACGGACAGATACCGGAGGGTATATTATAATATCCCAGCACTATCGTGTAATGGGGTATAACAAAAAGAAGAAAAGGAAAAAAAAAAGGTAAAAAAAAGGAATGAAAAACAAAAAATGAGAAAAAAAAAAGAAAAAAAAAATTCATTGCAAAAAGAAAGAAAAGAAAAATAAACGGAAAAAAAGAAAAGAAAAAACGAGAAAAAAAGGGAAAAAAAAAGAAAATTCCATTCCTCCACGGGGGTTTGAACTCACGCCCCTCAGATTCATAGCACAAATTAATCCAGTTATTGGTCGGAAATGGTGGGGACGGACGGACGGACAGACACCGGAGGGTATATTGTAATATCCCAGCACTATCGTGTGATGGGGTAAAACAAAAAGAAGAAAAGGGTGAAAAAAAAGGAAAAAAAAAGGAATGAAAAACCAAAAATGAGGAAAATTAAAAAAAATAAAAAAAAATAAATAAATTCATTGCCAAAATGAAAAAGAAAGAAAAAGAAAAAAGAAAAAAGAACACAAAAAAAAAAAAAAAAATTCCATTCCTCGATGGAGATTTGAACTCACGCCCCTCAGATTCATAGTCAACAATAGGATTTGTAGTCCAGCACTCTAACCACTTCACTGGCAGTGATAATCAATATATTTCATAAATTAAAGGAATAAATGCGCAGAAACTATTTAATGGGAATTGTTAACGACCAATTTTTCGTTAAATGTTAACGCATTTTGTGTATTCACAACACAAAACCTGCTTATTATGGTCGTTTATACATCAGTGCAGTTTCATCCAAATATTCCATATAGTAAAGGAATAAGTCCCCAAAAACCATTTAATCGGAATTTTTAACGACCATAATTCCGTTAAATGTTAATGTATTTTGCCCATTTACAATCCCAAACCACTCATACCCAATGCCAATGTGTATACAAAATTTGAAGAAAATCCGTGAAAAAATATTCAAGTTATTGATCGGAAACGCCCCAAAACCCCTTATTTTGAACTAAAAAGGGCCATAACTCTGTCAATTGTTAACGGATTTTGCCCATTAACAATCCCATACCACTCATCCCCGATATATACATGTATGCAAAATTTGAAAAAAATTCGTTAAAAATTACTCAAGTTATCGATCGGAAATGGTGCGGACGGACGGACGGACGGACATACGGACGGACGGACAGACACCGGAGGGTATAACATAATACCCCGCCACTATCGTGTGGTGGGGTATAAAAAGGCTGACCTCACCAGTTTTCAAACTTATTCAAGCTTTTATTCCTGACTTGCTAAGAAGATCCGATATAAACTGATGGGGCTATGGTGATGACAAGTTCAAAAATAAGCAATTAACTGCTGCAATCAAAGGGATGTTTCTCTGTGACAAATAGGCAAACCTCACGAGTTTTCAAACTCCTCCGAGCTTTTCTGTCTGACTTATTTGTTTGTTAGTTTCATGAAGATCCGATCAAAACTGAAGGGGCAGCAGTGCTAACAAGGTCGAAAATAGGCATTTTTAAGCAATCAAAGGCACGTAACTCTATGATACTTGTGCCGACTTGGCCAGTATTCAAACTCATCCAAGGTTTTATTCCCAGCCACCTTACATATAAGTTTCAGAAAGATCCGATCAAAACTGAAGGGTCTACGGTGATGACAAGGTCAAAATTTGGCATTTTTAGCAATCAAAGGGATGTTACTCTAAGATAAATGGGCTGACTTGGCCAGTTTTCGAACTCATCCGAGGTTTCATCCCCAGCCACCTTACATATAAGTTTCAGAAAAATCCGATCAAAACTATAGGAGCTACGGTGATGACAAGGTCAAAAATCAACATTTTCAGCCATCAAAGGGACGTTACTCTACAATAAATGGGCTAACTTGGCCTGTTTTCGAACTCATCCAAGATGTTATCCCCAGGCACCTTACATATAAGTTTCAGAAAGGTCCGATCAAAACTGAAGGGGCTATGGTGATGACAAGGTCAAAAGTCGGCATTTTCAGCAATCAAAGGGACGTCATATTTGGCTAAACAAAAAAAGGGGGGGGGGGTCGTTGGATGAGTCCTTAAAACTATTTACAATCATACTAAAACGCATACCTCTGAGTCCCAACTTACACTGTACGGTCTTTGAACTCCACTGTCGGTCTTTGAACTCATCTGTAGTCTTGGCATCTACCACAGACGAGAGAAGATTATTGCACTGAGGAATAGTTCTGGGGGATGCTTAAGGGCGTCACTATAGGCCTGGTACCTATGGTATTGTGTGTTATTTACTTTTGATGCCCTTGTTTGAGTTAAAACTGTTACAGGGGTTGAGTATTTATCTTTATCGAAAGAAACTATACCAGAGTGTACCTTATAAAATAAGGTAAAGGGGGATTTAGGTAGTTAAAATTGGTGTAGAACATAAAAAATACCAGTAGTCGTAGCTCATTGGTTAGTGCACCTGCCTCTGATGCTAGATACCCCCGGTTCGATTCCAGGCAGCGGTATTAAGTTTGGTATCCGAACATGTTCCATTGGCATCATTTGTAGGGAATTCCACAAAGTGCACCGTCCTTCGGTTCAGGACGCTTGAGCAGAAAGAATCATCCCCTCTGCAGGTCACAGAGCCTTACCGTAAACCGTAATGTCATAATTGCCATCCTGCAAATAGATAGATAGATAGATAGATAAATAGATAGATAGATAGATAGATAGATAGATAGATAGATAGATAGATAGATAGATAGATAGATAGATAGATAGATAGATAGATAAGAGAGAGAGAGAAAGAGAGAGAGAGATAGATAGATAGATAGATAGATAGATAGATAGATAGATAGATAGATAGATAGATAGATAGATAGATAGATAGATAGATAGAAAGATAGATAGATAGATAGATAGATAGATAGATAGATAGATAGATAGATAGATAGATAGATAGATAGATAGATAGATAGATAGATAGATAGATAGATAGATAGATAGATAGATAGATAGATAAGAGAGAGAGAGAGAGAGAGAGAGATAGATAGATAAGAGAGAGAGAGAGAGAGAGAGAGAGAGAGAGAGAGATAGATAGATAGATAGATAGATAGATAGATAGATAGATAGATAGATAGATAGATAGATAGATAGATAGATAGATAGATAGATAGATAGATAGATAGATAAGATAAATAGATAGATAGAGATAGATAGATAGATAGATAGATAGATAGATAGATAGATAGATAGATAGATAGATAGATAGATAGATAGATAGA
Source organism: Lucinisca nassula (assembly GCA_963580285.1). Lineage (NCBI taxonomy): Eukaryota > Metazoa > Mollusca > Bivalvia > Lucinida > Lucinidae > Lucinisca > Lucinisca nassula. The sequence continues at coordinate 1,030,146 of CAUZLF010000001.1, forward strand.
TAGATAAGAGAGAGAGAGAGAGAGAGAGAGAGAGAGAGAGAGATAGATAGATAGATAGATAGATAGATAGATAGATAGATAGATAGATAGATAGATAGATAGATAGATAGATAGATAGATAGATAGATAGATAGATAGATAGATAGATAGATAGATAGATAGATAGATAGATAGATAGATAGATAGATAGATAGATAGGCCAACCGATAGACACCGTCACTCTTGACTAGATAGAGAGAGAGAGAGAGAGAGAGAGAGAGAGAGAGAGAGAGAGAGAGAGAGAGAGAGAGAGATATAAATAGATAGATAGATAGATAGATAGATAGATAGATAGATAGATAGATAGATAGATAGATAGATAGATAGATAGATAGATAGATAGATAGATAGATAGATAGATAGATAGATAGATAGATAGATAGATAGATAGATAGTCCAAGACTTTGTAGGAGGAATATATGAAGGCCAACCGATAGACACCGTCACTCTTGACTTTAAAAACGTGTTCAGGAAAACAGTAGGGGATACGCCCCTGAGTATATGGACCGACATCTTCTGTCAACTCTCCTTCATCGGCACGGGCATCAGACTTAAGGGCCACCTTCCACAGAATATTGTCACTTCTGGGATGCTCGAGGGCTTCAAAAGGGATCTTACCTGAACTACATAAAACTGTTTTTAAAAGTTTTGATATGTTCTGTTGTGAGGCAAAGGGCAAAGGTGACGGGAGTCCAACTGATATTGACTTACATTTGGGCAAGGCCTGCTGTCCTTGCAGCAGGCAGGGGTAGAGGGGGAGCGTTGTTACTTCTATTGTTTGTACACTTTTATTCATCTTCCCCTTTCTCCCTCGTCCCCACCCACTTCTCTTCTCCGCTACTACCTCCTCTATCTCTTTAGTCTTTTTCTCTGGGAGACGACTCAAAATGACCCACCAGGGTTGACGTCTCATTAAACCCAAAACAATGGTTCGAGCTTCACCGTCGCTATGCACAGTGATTCTCCAGTGGTGGTCCTGTGTGCACTTCATGGGAATTAGATAGGGTGACTCAGTAAGTTTGCAGCATGGACACTAAAGTATCCTGAAGCACTAGCGTTATGCTATGGATTTGGAGCTCATCATCATTTTGTAAATCTGGAGAAGATAGAAATCCACAGGTAGCCAGATAGTTCATTGTGTCTCTTTCTATTCCCGGGGCTTTATTTTACACCCCTGAGTGTTTGTGAAAAGCTTTAAATGATTGGCCAGACGAGAGGCGCTTTCCACCCAACCGAGAAGCTCCGGTAAATGCTCGTGGGTCCAATCGCGGACCTGGATTTTACCGGCTTACATTTTCGGCTTAGTGCGGTATGTTTCATTCATAAATGCGTGACGCAGTTTCGAAACATTCCAACGACCAAACTTCAGCGTTTGATGCAACGATCTCTCGGAGGTAAAAGTTCGCAGGTAGCCAAATATAACTATTCCCAGGGCTTTATTTTATACCCGAGTAATTTGTGACTTTGTGAAAAGTTGTAATTGCTTGGCCAGACGAGAAGTGCTTTCCGGTAAATGCTTCGGTAAATGCTCCGGTAACTCGTTGGACCATATGGTGGCATGTAGCTGCCATCGAGATGCGAGATCCTACTTACTAAGTCGATGTATTTTATGTTGACATACTAGTGTAAGGCGACATATTTGGTTTGTTTATCGTTATGATAAAAAATATCTCGATTTTCATTAACTAGCCCAGAAACTGGTTTACAATGACACCCAGTTCATTGATATTTTTTACAACGAAGTGTTACTTACTATAGTGACATAAACTCGTTGTAATTTTTGTGATTATTGCTTTGTAATGACATCATGATAGGGTATGTCGACTTAGGTTTTTTATGTTTACTTATTTTTAAGTTGACTTATCTACCAGTTCTATTGATTTATCTTAAAAATTGGCCAAGTTATAGTCGATTGTAGTACCCTATATGCTATTATATTGAGATATAATGGGTTGTCATGGAAACGGTGACGTAATATATAGTGGGAATGAGATTTTTCTTGGGGGCAATTTCTTAAACCAATATTTAATCTATTTCCTAAATAAAAGCTTACTCTCAAGGCATGAAAGTGGAGCTGTGGCTTAAGAGTCTTTATACTTTCGTTGGGTGCAACGAGGACGTAGTATAATAAACTCATAAGGTCTCCATTTCTGAACGTATTCTGTTATTCTGAAGATTTGCCTATAACCCATACTTTGGGTATATATATTCTATTCTATTTTGTTACATTCTCTAATTTAACGGCGACCTAATACCGGCTTTTACACTCCTTAAATCCTACATGGTTTATTGTCATGTCAGTTTAAAGCACTGAGACGACTTTGTAGTGAACTAAAAAGATATAAAAATAAAGTGACGTTTTTAAAATAAGTCGACTTGCCTGTCCCGCAAGGCGCCTTATAAGCTATTTTTTCAAGTTTGTGTATGTCATATTAAAGCACTTTATCATATGTCTGAGAGTGTAATAACGCCATGTAATATTTTTGATAATCCACTAGTGGATTAAATATGCAAATTAGCTAGATACGTCCCGTAACGTTACATGCACGACGTCCTTAATGACGTCGCGTTTACTAACGGCGGAATATTGACATTTTTGTAAACAATCGTCAATAAAATCCGTTTTAAATGTCATATGATAAATAGAATCTTGAATTCGTGCTCATGTATTATTAAATTTATTAAACTCGTTGAGGAAATGGGATAAAATGCTCGGCAAAGCCTCGCATTTTATTCCTTTTCCTCAACTCGTGTAATAAATTCAATAATACATGACCACTCATGTAAGATCCTCTATATCTCGCTCATTTTTAGTAAAATTTAGATAAAAATGACAGAAATATAAGACGACATATTTTATGTCGACTAAATATAAGAGAACATATTTCATGTAGACTTAAAATATTTCAATGAACAAGAAAATTATGTAGACTTAATGCTACTTTTGTTGTTTTATCTGTATAATAAGTATACTTAATATCTCGCATCTCGATGGCAGCTACATGCTACCATAACATGCCACCATAGGACCAAGCCCGGTGCTTGGTTTTAACCGGCTAACAAAACGCGCAACGTAGTTTCGAAACTTCCCCGCGATCAAACTTCTGCGTTTGATGCAACGGTCTTATTTCGATGCATTTTGTGTTTCTTTTGTTATGGGACTTGACTCCTTCTGGTTTTGAGAAGCAATTTTGGGATGTGAATACAATTCTTATAAACTCTGCAAAGATGGCGGATTATCGCGAGAAACTGAACGGGATTCCCGGCGAGATTTGGGTGCCTAAGTATGTTGTTCCAGCCTCTCTACAGTAAAGCAAACACTTCGTGTGTTTGTACTAAGTTTCAGAAAGATCCGATCCAAATTGAAGGGGCTACGGTGATGACAAGGTCAAAAATCGACATTTTCAGCCATCAAAGGGACATAACTATATAGTAAATGGGGTGACTTGGCCGGTTTTCGAACTCATCCGAGGTTTTATCCCCAGCCACCTTACATATAAGTTTCAGAAAGATCCGATCAAAACTGAAGGGGCTACAGTGATGCCAAGGTCAAAAATCAACATTTCAGCAATCAAAGGGACCTAACTCTATCATAAATCGGCCACCTTGGCCGGTATTCGAACTCATCAGAGGTTTTATCCCCAGCCACCTTACATATAAGTTTCAGAAAGATCCGATCAAAATTGCAAGGGCTACAGTGATGACAGGGTCAAAAGTCGGCATTTTCAGCAATCAAAGGGACGTTACTCTACGATAAATGGCCTGACTTGGTCAGTTTTCGAACTCATCCGAGATTTTATATCCAGCAACCATACATATAAGTTTCAGAAAGATCCGATCAAAAATGAAGAGGCTACGGTGATGACAAGGTCAAAAATCGGCATTTTCAGCCGCCATCAAAGGGATGTAACTCTATGATAAATGGGCCGACTTGGCCGGTTTTCGAACTTATCCGAGGTTTTATCCCCCGCCATCTTATATTTAAGTTTCAGATAGATCCGATCAAAACTGAAAGGGCTACGGTGATGGCAAGGTCAAAAATCGGCATTTTCAGCAATCAAAGGGACGTTACTCTGTGAATATGGACCAACTTGGCTGGTTTTCGAACTCAACCGAGATTTTATCCCCAGCCATGTTACATATAAGTTTCAGAATGATTCGATCAACACTGCAAGGGCTACGGTGATGACAAGGTAAAAAAATCAGCATTTCCAACAATCAAAGGGGCGTACTCTACGATAAATGGCCCAAATTGGTCGGTTTTCGAACTCATCCGAGATTTTATATCCAGCCACCTTACATATAAGTTTCAGAAAGATCCGATCAAAACTGAAGGGGCTACGGTGCTGACAAGGTCAAAAATCGGCATTTTCAGCAATCAAAGGGACGTAACTCTATGACAAATGGGCCGACTTGGCCGGTTTTCGAACTCTTCCGAGGTTTTATCCCAAGCCACGTTATATATAAGTTTCAGAAAGATCCGATCAAAACTGAAGGGGCTACGGTGATGACAAGCATTTTCCCATTGTAAGTGGATGGGACCTTGTGATTGCCAAAGCAACCAAAGTTTTCATGCGATTTCAAAAAAAAAGCTTATGTCATCAGTGCCCCACCAGAGGCATGCTACAGATGAAAAATGATTGCGATCAGCCTGCAGGCTGCAGAGATATAGCTGCTCAAAAGTGTGGACGGACGGACGACGGAGGACCCACTATACTATAAGCCAAGGTGAGCTAAAATCAGATCAAAACGGAAAGGGCTTAGGTGATGACAAGGTCAAAAATTGGCATTTACAGCCATCAAAGGGGCATTACTCTATGAAACATTGGCCGTCTTGGCTGGTTTTCGAACTCATACGAGGTTTCATCCCAAGCGACCTTACATATAAGTTTCAGAAAGCTCGGATCAAAACAGAAGTGGCTACGGTGATGACAAGGTCAAAAATCGGCATTTTCAGCAATCAAAGGGACGTAACTCTATGATAAATGGGCCAACTTGGCCGATTTTCGAACTCATCCGAGGTTTTATCCCCAGCCACTTTACATATAAGTTTCAGAAAGATCAGATCAAAACTGAAGGCGATACGGTGATGACAAGCATTTTCCCATTGTAAGTCTATGGGACCTTGTGGTTGCCATTGCAACCAAAGTTTTCGTGCGATTTGAAACAAAAGTTTATGTCATCAATGTCCCACCAGAGGCATGCTACAGATGATAAATGATTGAGATCAGCCTGCAGGCTGCAGAGATATAGCTGCTCAAAAGTGTGGACGGACGGACGACGGAGGACCCACTATACTATAAGCTCCCCTGGAGCCTTCGGCCCAGGTGAGCTAAAAACTAGAAACGCCTTGTAAATGACCTAACTAATGTTAACGGGACGTTAAACCTCAACACTAACAAGCAAACAAACGACAAAAGGAGTCGTGTTTACAATCATTCACTTTTAACGTCCCCGTCAACACTGTAAAGGTCATTTTGGAGTCGTTGCTTCCAATTTTGTGGGACTTTTACCCGACATTGAGATGAAATGACATCTTAAGCCCTGCCGCCCAATGAAACCAATGGGATTTATAAGCATGGACGGTCCGACTCTCGCACCGCTTTGCCTGCGCAGGCTTAGATCCTCTAAGCGGTGTACCAGTACTCGTGTCGGGTCGGTTTCAGCTCTGCGTGGAAGCATCATGCACCCCATCTATTTCTCCAAGCCCCGATGGGCATTCACTGTCGAAATAAATTAATTATCTCAGATCCAAGAGAGAGAGAGAGACAGAGACAGAGACAGAGACAGAGAGAGAGAGAGAGAGAGAGAGAGAGAGAGAGAGAGAGAGAGAGAGAGAGAGAGAGAGAGAGAGAGAGAGAGAGAGCTCATACGCCAGTCTGTGGCAGTCTATACGATAAAACTATAAAATGCGATGTACTGGCAACAGTGGTCAAAAAGAATTATACTGATATCAGACGTGGTGTCACAGCTAATGGTTTTCCATTAAGTGATCGTGCAAATAAGCCATATACGTCCTTGTAATTTACCAATTCTATATATGGTTTAAATGGGTGTGCCGAACCTGTCAAAATGTCTTGGTCTGTGAAAGGAAAGTTAGATTTTGCAATTTTCTCCCAATAATCACAGCCTTTCCTGGTTGTAACAGAGGCATACGACTTGCTGGAGAAATCGGCGGAGGGTCATGTCTAAAACTTCTCCATAGTGATGTATGGGCTAAAATGAATATTAACAGCAAGAAACGAAAAAATCGATGATTCAGATTTTCTGAATACAGTTCATTTTCCCGTCCTCAGACAAGCTTAAAAGACGAACTTGTGGGGAATATCTGCTTGTGTGTCTGTCTGTCCGTCGGAACATTTGACTGTAGGTCTGTCTGTCGGAACTTGTGACTGTCTGCTAGTGTGTCCGTCCGTCTGTCTACATTTCAGCAATCACAGGGACCTAACTCTATGATAAATCGGCCACCTTGGCCGGTATTCGAACTCATCAGAGGTTTTATCCCCTGCCACCTAACATATAAGTTTCAGAAAGATCCGATCAAAATTGCAAGGGCTACAGTGATGACAGGGTCAAAAGTCGGCATTTTCAGCAATCAAAGGGACGTTACTCTACGATAAATGGCCTGACTTGGTCAGTTTTCGAACTCATCCGAGATTTTATATCCAGCCACCATACATATAAGTTTCAGAAAGATCCGATCAAAAATGAAGAGGCTACGGTGATGACAAGGTCAAAAATCGGCATTTTCAGCCGCCATCAAAGGGATGTAACTCTATGATAAATGGGCCGACTTGGCCGGTTTTCGAACTTATCCGAGGTTTTATCCCCCGCCATCTTATATTTAAGTTTCAGAAAGATCCGATCAAAACTGAAAGGGCTACGGTGATGACAAGGTCAAAAATCGGCATTTTCAGCAATCAAAGGGACGTTACTCTGTGAATATGGACCAACTTGGCTGGTTTTCGAACTCAACCGAGATTTTATCCCCAGCCATGTTACATATAAGTTTCAGAATGATTCGATCAACACTGCAAGGGCTACGGTGATGACAAGGTAAAAAATCAGCATTTCCAACAATCAAAGGGGCGTACTCTACGATAAATAGCCCAAATTGGTCGGTTTTCGAACTCATCCGAGATTTTATATCCAGCCACCTTACATATAAGTTTCAGAAAGATCCGATCAAAACTGAAGGGGCTACGGTGCTGACAAGGTCAAAAATCGGCATTTTCAGCAATCAAAGGGACGTAACTCTATGACAAATGGGCCGACTTGGCCGGTTTTCGAACTCTTCCGAGGTTTTATCCCAAGCCACGTTATATATAAGTTTCAGAAAGATCCGATCAAAACTGAAGGGGCTACGGTGATGACAAGCATTTTCCCATTGTAAGTGGATGGGACCTTGTGATTGCCAAAGCAACCAAAGTTTTCATGCGATTTCAAAAAAAAGCTTATGTCATCAGTGCCCCACCAGAGGCATGCTACAGATGAAAAATGATTGCGATCAGCCTGCAGGCTGCAGAGATATAGCTGCTCAAAAGTGTGGACGGACGACGGACGGACGGGCGACGGAGGACCCACTATACTACAAGCTCCCCTGGAGCCTTCGGCCCAGGTGAGCTAAAATCAGATCAAAACGGAAAGGGCTTAGGTGATGACAAGGTCAAAAATCGGCATTTACAGCCATCAAAGGGGCATTACTCTATGAAACATTGGCCGTCTTGGCTGGTTTTCGAACTCATACGAGGTTTTATCCCAAGCGACCTTACATATAAGTTTCAGAAAGCTCGGATCAAAACAGAAGTGGCTACGGTGATGACAAGGTCAAAAATCGGCATTTTCAGCAATCAAAGGGACGTAACTCTATGATAAATGGGCCAACTTGGCCGATTTTCGAACTCATCCGAGGTTTTATCCCCAGCCACTTTACATATAAGTTTCAGAAAGATCAGATCAAAACTGAAGGCGATACGGTGATGACAAGCATTTTCCCATTGTAAGTCTATGGGACCTTGTGGTTGCCATTGCAACCAAAGTTTTCGTGCGATTTGAAACAAAAGTTTATGTCATCAATGTCCCACCAGAGGCATGCTACAGATGATAAATGATTGAGATCAGCCTGCAGGCTGCAGAGATATAGCTGCTCAAAAGTGTGGACGGACGGACGACGGAGGACCCACTATACTATAAGCTCCCCTGGAGCCTTCGGCCCAGGTGAGCTAAAAACTAGAAACGCCTTGTAAATGACCTAACTAATGTTAACGGGACGTTAAACCTCAACACTAACAAGCAAACAAACGACAAAAGGAGTCGTGTTTACAATCATTCACTTTTAACGTCCCCGTCAACACTGTAAAGGTCATTTTGGAGTCGTTGCTTCCAATTTTGTGGGACTTTTACCCGACATTGAGATGAAATGACATCTTAAGCCCTGCCGCCCAATGAAACCAATGGGATTTATAAGCATGGACGGTCCGACTCTCGCACCGCTTTGCCTGCGCAGGCTTAGATCCTCTAAGCGGTGTACCAGTACTCGTGTCGGGTCGGTTTCAACTCTGCGTGGAAGCATCATGCACCCCATCTATTTCTCCAAGCCCCGATGGGCATTCACTGTCGAAATAAATTAATTATCTGAGAGAGAGAGAGAGAGAGAGAGAGAGAGAGAGAGAGAGAGAGAGAGAGAGAGAGAGAGAGAGAGAGAGAGAGAGAGCTCATACGCCAGTCTGTGGCAGTCTATACGATAAAACTATAAAATGCGATGTACTGGCAACAGTGGTCAAAAAGAATTATACCGATATCAGACGTGGTGTCACAGCTAATGGTTTTCCATAAAGTGATCGTGCAAATAAGCCATATACGTCCTTGTAATTTACCAATTCTATATATGGTTTAAATGGGTGTGCCGAACCTGTCAAAATGTCTTGGTCTGTGAAAGGAAAGTTAGATTTTGCAATTTTCTCCCAATAATCACAGCCTTTCCTGGTTGTCACAGAGGCATACGACTTGCTGGAGAAATCGGCGGAGGGTCATGTCTAAAACTTCTCCATAGTGATGTATGGGCTAAAATGAATATTAACAGCAAGAAACGAAAAAATCGATGATTCAGATTTTCTGAATAGAGTTCATTTTCCCGTCCTCAGACAAGCTTAAAAGACGAACTTGTGGGGAATATCTGCTTGTGTGTCTGTCTGTCCGTCGGAACATTTGACTGTAGGTCTGTCTGTCGGAATTTGTGACTGTCTGCTAGTGTGTCCGTCCGTCTGTCTACGACTGTTCGGGGAAGATAGATATTTCACCCATCCATCCTTTCAGTTTTCTTAACACGCATGTCCTTTGTTTGATTTGAGGTTTAACGTCCCCGTCAACACTGTAAAGGTCATTTTGGAGACCTTGCTTCCAATTTTGTGGGACTTTTACCCGACACTGAGATGAAATGACATCTCAAGCCCTGTCGCCCGATGAAACCAATAGGGTTTATTAGCATGGACGGTCCGCCTCGCACCGCGGTTCCTGGACAGGCTACACGCACGTCCTTCCTGGTTTGGCCGTGTAAGAGTGACTGTAGGTAAACATTGACGGCCCAGGCAGATATTGAGCAGATATTGGTATTTGATATTCATAACGGGAGAGAATCTTGCCATAGCTTTTGTTCGACAGGGCTTATCCAGCGTACTGTCATTACTCAACAGTGGAAAAGCTAGCCACTTCCCGTTACACTTTTTGGGGTCTCGTCCAGTCTTTTAAGTAGAAACATGTCTGAGAAGGAGAGAATGATTGATATATCCGCAAGTAAGGCGTCATTAGATGTATCGTCTACAGAACCAATACATCAAGCAAATACTGTAGATTCTCATGCAACTCATGATTAAAGAATACCAAGGTGCACGGCATAAAATAAGTTAAATTTACCCCTGAAGATAGCGTTTTTTTCTAAAACAGAGGCATTGGAGAATCTGAGTAATTGTGATGCTGATTCAGTTAAACAAAAGCAATTGAAAAGGATTCAAGAAATCAATCAGGAATATGAAGAACTTGCAAATTCAAGGCTTGACACAATTAAAACTGAACATAACGTAGATTCGAATATGCCTTTGAGTGCAGGGTCAGGGAAATATAATAAGACTAATGCCTATCAAGACGATGGTGTGACATTATCTCATCCATCTGCTAGACGAAAATCACTTAGTCAATATGCACCTCTAAGCACAGAGTTCAAATCTGGCCATAGTGGGGTCCACCTCAGAAAGACAGTCTCAAAGTTACATTTTCATTACCGAGTGCAGTTTGTTCTGTGAATGAGGCAATTCAGATCCCTCCTCTAGTGTACACTCGTACTCACAGTAATCTAGCCTCAGGCAATTCCACTGCCTCGGGTTTACAGCCATCACAAATTAACACCACACAGGATAGTATTTACATACATTTACCTCCATCAAATGCTTCTTCTTCTTCCAGTAAAGTACTGTCCGCCTCTGGCGTATTGTCGTACGGTAACGATGTGCTGTGTAAAGACGTCAACGGTGAGTTAAAAGAACTATATACAGTGCAGTTAAAACGTCTGGAGGCATCGTACAGAGGTTGATGGACTGCATTTGCTGCTTGAAGCTTTCGAGCGTAGGGCAGTCAACAGCAGACCGTGGAAGGTTGTTCCAGAGACGGATGCTATCTGGGAAGAAGGACTTCTGGTAAACCATGGTTCTGGCGTAGGGTACTAGGAACCTCTGTTCATGACCACGCAGAGGGGCTGTTGGAATTAGCAGGGTCGTCGGGACTGCTACTTTTCCATGCACAATCCGGTACATCATGGTAACCCTTGCCTGTGCACGCCGTTCTTGTAATGTCGACCACTAGAGCTGGTTCAGCATCTCTGTGATGCTGCTTGTCGTCCTGTAGTCACCCATAACGAATCGGGCAGATCTACGTTGTACCATCTCCAATTTTCGAATGTTGTCGGCAGTGAATGGATCCCAGATGATGCTGGCATATTCTGTCACTGGTCTGATGAGTGTCAGGTAGCACAGCTCCTTGGTTTGCCTGGGAGACTGTCGAATGTTCCTCTGGAGGAAAGCTCTTGTCGAGTTGGCTTTCTTCGTGACCTGGTCTATGTGAGTGTTCCAGCTCAAGGATTTGTGCACACAGACGCCTAGATATTTCGCTCCATCTGTTTCTTGGAGAATCTCGTCATTCCTGGTGGGGTTCCTCTTGTTTGTTACATGCATAACTTGACACTTTTTGGGATGGAACTCGTTAAGCCAATCTCTCTCCCACTCTTGAAGCTTGTCCAAATCTTCTTGCAACTGGATGGCATCGTCCATAGATCTGATGGACCGGTACAGGACACTATTATCAGCAAACAGTTTGGTAGTTGAGCTTGGTGACACACATTCCGGAAGGTCGTTGATGTAAAACAGGAATAATGCTTGCCCGATTACACTCCCTTGTGGAACACCTGACTGTACAGGTGCTGAAGAGGAGGAGACGCCATCAAGTAAGACCTGTTGTAAGCGGTCACTCAAGAAGTCTGGAATCCAACTGTGGATGTTGTCCCGGATGCCATAGTGTTGCAGTTTGTGCAGTAGTCTGTTGTGTGGCACTTTGTCAAATGCATTGGAGAAGTCGAGAAGGATGGTGTCGACTTGGCCTTTGACATCAGTGCTCTTTGCCAGTTCTTGTACCGTCTGGAGTACCTTTGTCTCACAAGAACGCCTCTTCCTAAAGCCATTTTGTGCATCTGTGAGTATACTGTGAGCATCAGCATGCCTCATGAGGTTACTGCAAACAATGTGCCCTAGGGGTTTGCACATGACGGAGGTCAAGGACACCGGACGATAGTTTCTGGTCTATTCTTTTCTCCTTTCTTGAAGACAGGGACCACATTAGCTGTTTTCTAGTCCTTTTGGGTCACTCCTTGGTCTAGAGAAGCTTGAAAGAAGACAGCTAGTACCGGAGTAAGCTCATCTGACAGTTCGTTGTGGAGTCTAGTTGGAATCTCATCAGGGCCTGTAGCTTTGTGTACTTGTAGACCTTCGAGCAGCTGAAGTGCGCCATCCTGGTTGACCACGATCCTATGCATTGATGTATATGGGCTTGGTCCCATGTCTTTAATGGTGCTGGCGTCTTCATCCTTATTGAACACAGAGGAGACCTGGCCGTTAAGCATGTTGGCCTTGGTTGCACTGTCAGAGTAAGTGATCCCATCATTGGCCTTGAGTGGAGCGACCACCATTTGTAGACTCTGGGCTGATCACATTGTTGACATAGTCAGTGTATGCAGACTTACAGGCAGAGCTTGTTGTCTTTTTGAGCTTCTGATATCGTCTGAAGTCTGCTGGCTAATTAGTTACCCTGGCTTTCCTGAAGCTAAGCTTTTTTCGTCTTGACAGGCGTTTGACCTTCCTATTTATCCATGGCTGGTTGTATCTGCTAGTAGTCATTTTGGAGGGTACATGCTAGTCTAATGTTAACAAGTACGTACACAGAACCTATTCCAGGACATGCACCAATGATTGCACATTATAAGCAACCTAAAAGTATTAAAAGAAACGAAAAAGATCCTGATAAGTTTGATGGCAGAAATGTAGAATGGCGAGATTATATCGTTCATTTTGAACAAGTTTCGACCTCGAACAACCGGTCCGACTTGGAGAAAGCACAACAACTTGCAATGTCACTTAGGAGTCAAGCATAAAAACTTCTCGGTGAGCTAAAACAATATGCAATGCTTAGATACGAGGACCTGAAGAAAATTCTTTCACAACGATATGACCCATAAGAACGCAGTGTTACATATCGTTGTGAATTTCGTACTAGAAAACGTCAGAAGAACGAAAGCCCTTCTGACTTCGCTTTTGCATTGAGACGTCTTGCCTCATTGGCTTACCCTGAAATGCCATATGACTATAGAGAAATTAATGTACTAGAACAGTACTTGACTTCAGTGTGTAGCACGGAACTTAGAAATCATGTAATTTTCCAACACCCTAAGTCACTTGATGAAGCTATTTCTCATACAGTGGAGTACAAAGCAGTCAAAGGCAATTATCAAACACCTCCATCAAAACCAAACATCCAAAGTGATGAAGGCTATATTCAAGCCATAAAACAAACTAAAACTAGAGCTATCACTAAAGGTGATGAATAACCCCACAAGCGCCTTGATAGTACAACAGCGGCATTTTGCAATTTTTTCACTTGAAAGGGGCCATAACTATGTCGAAAATTGACAAATGTAGTGGAAATCGAACTTGACCTGTATTTTATGATGTTACATCAGTGTACCAAAAATTATAAAAATCGGTGAAGCGCTTTTTGAGTTATCGTCTGGAAACCAAGTCAACAGACCGACCGACAGACCGACAAGCTCACTCCTATATACCCCCCCCCCAAATTTCATTTGTGGGGGTCTAATTGATAATGTAATCACTACATCAAATACATCCACAGAACTAAATAAGTTGATCCAAACACTTAGTACATGTATGGAAAAGTGGAATGAAACACTTGAGCAACTTTAACATTGTAATCAAAAGAAATCTATATAAACAAATAGAGATCATTATAACAATACTTGTTATAGTTGTAAACAGAAGGGTCATATAGCCAGAAACTCCCCGAACAAAACAAACTTTGATGAGCGAACTAAAAAGTCGTAAAACTAGCTAAGGCTGACTTTGAGGCCGAAAAGCCAGCCTACAAGACTGATCTAAAATGGCCATGGATTAATAAGATTTCCCAATCAAGCAACCGAAGTTACACAAGAAATAAATCAATATTACCTGAATATACTCAGCTTTTTTCGTCTAATTCTTTATCGTTTTTGGTAGAATTATACAAATATTGATCATTTATTAATATTTGTTTGGGGGGGGGGGGTGTAATATTGTGAAAGCTTTTAGTTGTAAAGTTGAACTTATTTGTGTTGCTTTCCTTGTTTTATTGGTGAACAATAGATTTATGACTGAGCGTGTTATTTTATGAGAAATTCCATAAGGATCATATTTATATTTGATCGGCTTGCATTTGTTTCCATTATATTTGTTTGTTTGTTCAATGTTTAGATTGACTTTGGCAGACAGATGTTAGTGCAGACTGATGCAAGGTTTTCACCTAATTCTTATAAGATTTGTGTCATATGTCTACTGTGTTTGGCAGGGGATGAGGGTCGGTTGATTTTCATTGCCACTTTCAAGGGCTGTTTAAAAGGTACCAAGATTTACCTAAAATAGCCGTGTTGGTCAGAAGTAGCATGTTAGGCTTCACCAGCACTACATATTCCTCACTGCTCACAATGGAGGGTTGGGCTTAATAAGCAACTCTTCATATTGATAAACATAACTGGTTGCATCAAATTTTGCGGTCTATGAATCTAATGTGAAATGTTCACATCATTCTTACCATCTATGTTAAATAAAATTCAATATTAAGTACTTTTCTTTCATTTTCCCGTTCTCAGACAAGCTTAAAAGACGAACTTGTGGGGAATATCTGCTTGTCTGTCTGTCTGTCCATCGGAATATTTGACTGTGGGTCTGTCTGTCGGAACTTGTGACTGTCTGCCAGTCTGTCCATCCGTCCGTCCGTCTATCTACGACTGTTTTTTCATCTATCCATCCCTACAGTTTTCTTAACACACATGTCCTTCCTGGTTTGGCCATGTAAGAGTGACTGTAGGTAAACATAGACGGCCCAGGCAGATACTGAACAGATATTGGTATTTGTTATTCATAACGGGAGAGAATCTTGCCATAGCTTATGTTCGACAGGGCTTATCCGGCGTACTGTCATTACTCAACAGTGAAAAAGCTAGCCACTTCCCGTTCCAAATAAAATGAAAAACAAAATTCAGTGGTTGCTCAGACAGAGTCTTATGCTACAAGAGTATAATATAGACACAAGACATATCAGAGAGAGAGATAACATTATCCCTGATTCCCGTTTCAAGAGCTTGAGCAGTGTCAGGAATTGTGTTTTTCTTTAGTAAGTAAGTAAGTAAGTAAGTAGGTAAGTAAAGACTTTATTTAGTGAGGGTTACAACATTTAGCACATGCATAAGTACATGTAATAGCTAATCTTCCATGAGGCCCTCAGTATATATATATATATATATATATATATATATATATATATATATATATATATATATATATATATATATATATATATATATATATATATATATATATATATATATATATATATATATATATATATATATATAAACATATATACATAAATATAAACAAGTTCACGTCAACAGAAAAAAAAAACTAAATAAAATAAAACACACACACGCATGCATGCACACAGAAAGTGTACATGGATATTTGATAATGTTTACCTTCCACACAGTATGTTTGCTTCTGAGTTTCCTTACCGAAACGAAATGCAACATCCTCATTGATAACATTCTGCGTGAGAATTGTAAACATATATATATTTCTTTAATGAGATATATGCAGTTATGGCTTAGCATCAAACAAACACTTTACCAAAAGTATATAAGGATTTAAACTTAAAATACAAATACAATTTCATGTGTGTGTGTGTGTGAATTCGGGTTTAACGTCTCTTTCAACAATTTTTCAGTCATATCACGACGGTGTCTGGTTGCGACAGGGAGCTCAGTGCTCACGTTTATAGTGCTGCCTCACTGAAGTATCATGTCCCAGACACATTACATGATACCACACCCAGTCACATTATCCTGACACTGGATCGACCAGTCCTAGCTCTACCCCGTAAATCTGAGTGCCAAACGAGGAGCAGCTAGTACCATTTTTAACGACTTTGGTATGTCGCGGCCCGGGATCGAACCCGAGACCTCCCGTTCCCCGGAGCGGACACTCTGCCAACTGAGCTATCGGGGCCGGTCACACAATGTCATGTAATGGAATGATTAGGACTACAAAATTAAACAAACACACACATACACACACACAAAAAAATACAGTAAATTTATGTGCAGTATGATGTTTAGTGTAAGGCTGGAAATATTCTGTCATAATAACAAAGCATCATATATGCTTTAACACACTTTGAACCAGAAACCCCAAAATGGAATACCAGCAAACAGTGTGGGTTCAGATCAGACACTGCAGAAGGCAGTGTCTAATTCAGGCTTACACTGTTTGCAAAATGTTTGGTTGTTTCAAAAATAAAATTTTAGAAATAACATAATCTGTTACCCCTAAATTTTTCAAAAGGACTCCTGCTATAGGGGAAGATTCCAGTTTGTACAAAATGGGTACCGGTAAATGGAAAAAAGGGTTGGGGGAGTGGGAACAAATCGCAAAAACATTCATATGTCGGGGACTTGTCTCAATTAACAAGCCATTTCAAACATCTGTTATGAAATGAATCTAAGGACTGTGATTTTTTAACATCCTCAGACAGGCTGTTCCATACCAGGCAGCCAGAGTATCTCATACTGTGTTTGAAATATTCTAGGCTTAGGTGGGACATGCTGAAGTGGATTGTAGATACATGTAATTTTATCTACTAAGTTAAATTATTATTATTCTAAAAGCAAAAGAAAGCTTTATTACATAAATCTTTCTTTTCCCCGAAGAGGGGGACTGTTATGCATAAGAATTTATTTTTCTGATTCCCACTTTCACTCCACTGGGTGACCTAATAAGGCTATTACTATCTTGTTTATTCTTCTTGAAGAAGTTTCTGGAAAAATGAGTCACCGATTAATTTCAGTTGGTAAACAACTTGTTCACAAGGAAAAGTAATTTAAAATCTTCCAGAAAGTTCGGGGTTGCATTATTTTTAGAAAATTAACCAATCTTATTCCACAGCCCTCTGGAACTTTCCAGAGAAATCTTAAGGTCTATAAAAGAGCTTGATTTTTTTTCTTCCAGTCTGACTTTGGAATTTGAAGTTAGGGTTTATAAGAAAAGTTATTTCCGAGTTCTGTGTTGGATTGTTAAAGGATATTATTTTTTCATTTCAGACTGTGACTTCTGTGGGATCAAGGAAAATAGATTCATTCAAGGTTATTTCATAACAGAGCTAAGTAAAATTTTCTTACTTCGGCAGGTGTAAGACAGTTTGTACATAAAATTTGTTAATTTTTGCCAGGTTTGTTTGCCTTTTCTCTCTGCTACGCCTGGCTCGTAAAACACCTCAAAAACCAGGGTTGTGAGTTCGATCCCGGGCTTCTCCAGAATTTCTGATGAGTCTTTAAACCGAAGTCCCGTCTCCTTTTGACCTTAGCTGTTGGTGGTATGTAAAACTCAAACCCACTTTCACACTTATCCCTCAACTCTACAATGTCATTTCCTCCTGGAGGAAATGACATTGTAGAGTTCAGGGTTAAGTGCTGTCTTAAAACTTAAGTGGTGGCATAAGGGAACATACAGTACCAAATTGCATGGTTACATCACTACAAAAAAGCAACAACAGTGATTAAGTTTTAATTGCCTGGACCTTATTTTCAAGTTACAAACAACACAAAAAATTAGGGTCTACTACTTGGCTGCACCCTGTCTCTAGAATAACATTAATTTTGGTCAAATTCGGTACTTCATATCATTTCAACCTACCAAACTCTTCATGAGATTTTAATTACCTTGACATCATTGTCAAGATCTAAGCCCCCTTTTCAGAGCCAATGACCTTGAAAACAAGGCATCGAATGCGATACAAATCCCCTCGCACAAGGCAACTTTGTGTATGGAAAACACTGAAATGGCAAAAGTCCAACTTGCTTGAGATTATCACAGGCAACATTTGTGTAAAATTTGTTTAACAAGAGGACCAAGCTAGCTTGGTCCTGTATCGCTCACCTGAGCTAACAGATTCAAAGTTTAAGGAAGTGCCAACCTTTTCTGAAGCCTTTATGGGAGGACATGGTGATGACAGGGTAAGCATTTTCTGAAAATCAAGTAGAATGTAACTCTATGATAAAAAGGCTGACCACACCGGTTTTCAAACTCATTCAAGCTTTTATTCCTGACTTGCTAAGAAGATCCGATCTAAACTGAAGTGATGACAAGTTCAAAAACAAGAGTTTTCAAACTCCTCCAAGCTTTCTGCCTGACTTCCTTGTCTGTAAGTTTCATGAAGATCCGTTCAAAACTAAAGGAGCAGCAGTGGTGACAATGTAGAAAATAGGCATTTTCAGCAATCAAAGGCATGTCACTCTATGATAAATGTGCCGACTTGGCCGGTATTCGAACTCACCTGAGGTTTTATTCCCAGCCACCTTACATGTAAGTTTCAGAAAGATCTGATCAGGCTTGGCCAGTATTCAAACTCATCCAAGATTTTATTCCCAGCCACCTCACATATAAGTTTCAGAAAGATCTGATCAAAACTGAAGGGGCTACGGTGATGACAAGGTCAAAATTTGGCATTTTTAGCAATCAAAGAGATGTTGCTCTAAAATAAATGAGCCGACTTGGCCAGTTTTCGAATTCATCCGAGGTTTCATCCCCAGCCACCTTACATATAAGTTTCAAACAAATTCGATCAAAACTGAAGGGGCTACGGTAATGACAAGGTCAAAAATCAACATTTTCAGCCATCAAAGGGACATAACTCTATGATAAATGGGCTGACTTGGCCTGTTTTCGAACTCATCCAAGATTTTATCCTCAGTCACCTTACATATAGGTTTCAGAAAGATCCGACCAAACTGAAGGGGCTACGGTGATGACAAGGTCAAAAATCGGCATTTTCAGCAATCAAAGGGATGTAAATCTATGATAAATGGGCCAACTTGGCCGGTATTCGAACTCATCCGAGATTTTATCCCCAGCCACCTTGCATATAAGTTTCAGAAAGATCCGATCAAAACTGAAGGGGCTACGGTGATGACAAGATAAAAAATCGGCATTTTCAGCAATCAAAGGGACGTTTCTCTGTGATAAATGGACCAACTTGGCTGGTTTTCAAACTCATCCGAGATTTTATCCCCAGCCACTTTACATATAAGTTTCAGAAAGATTTGATCAAAACTGAAAGGGCTACAGTGATGACAAGGTCAAAAATCAGCATTTTCAGCGATCAAAGGGACGTTACTCTACGATAAATGGGCCGACTTGGTCGGTTTTCGAACTCATCCGAGATTTTATCCCCAGCCACCTTACATATAAGTTTCAGAAAGATCCGATCAAAACTGAAGGGGCTACGGTGATGACAAGGTCAAACATCGGCATTTTCAGCAATCAAAGGGACGTAACTATGATAAATCGGCGGACTTGGCCGTTTTTCGAACTCATCCGAGGTTTTATCCCCAGCCACATTACATATAAGTTTCAGATACATCCGATCAAAACTGAAGGGGCTACGCTGATGACAAGGTCGAAAAGAGGCATTTTCAGCAATCAAAGGGAAGTAACTCTGTGATAAATGGGCCGACTTTGCTGGTTTTTTAACTCATCTGAGTTTTTATCCCCAGTCACCATACATATAAGTTTCAGAAAGATCCGATCAAAATTGTAGGCGCTACGGTGATGACAAGCATTTACCCATAGTAAGTCTATGGGACCTTGTGGTTGCCATAGGAATCAAAGTTTTAGAGCGATTTCAAAAAAAAGTTTATATCATCAATGCCCCACCAGAGGCATGCTACAGATGAGAAATGATTGAGATCAGCCTGCAGGATACAGAGATATAGCTGCTCAAAAGTGTGGACGGACGACGGACGGACGGACGGACGGCCGGACGACGGATGACGGAGGACCCACTATACTATAAGCTCTCCTGGAGCCTTCGGCCCAGGTGAGCTAAAAATCCATCAATAAATGTAGGTTCTAGAGTGATGACAATGTTTCTCTAAAAATAGCCATAGTGACCTTGACTAGAGGCCACGACCACGAAAGTAGATCTTGCTCAAGATATTATCATAAGCATCTTTTGTGTGAAGTTATATTAAAATCTGTTAATAAATGTAGCCGGTAGAGCAATGACAAAGTTTTTCTAAAATAGCCACAGTGACCTTGACCTTGAGGTCATGACCTTGAAAGTCAAAGCAATTCGAGATATTATCATAAGAAACATTTGTGTGAATATCTATTAAAATCCATCAATAAATGTAGGCACTAGAGCGATGACAAAATTTTTCTAAAAATAGCCACAGTGACCTTGACCTTGAAAGTCGAAATAGCTCGAGATTTGTCATAAGGAACATTTGTGTGAAGTTTTATTGAAATGGGTGATAAAATGTAAGCGCTAGAGCAAAGACAAAATTTTTCTAAAAATAGCCACAGTGACTTTGACCTTGAAAGTCAAACTCCCTCGAGGTATTGTCATAAGGAACATTTGTGTGAAGTTGTATTGAAATCAGTGAAGAAATGTATGCGCTAGAGCGATGACAAAGTTTTTTCTAAAAATAGCCACAGTGACCATGACCTTGAAAGTCGAAATCGCTCGAGATATTGTCATAAGGAACATTTTGTGAAGTTATATTGAAATTGGTGAAGTAATGTAGGCACTAAAGCGATGACAAAAGTTTTTCTAAAAATTGCCACAGTGACCTTGATCTTGAAAGTCGAAATAGCTAGAGATATTGTCATAAGGAACATTTGAGTGAAGTTTTATTGAAATTGGTGAAAAAATGTAAGCGCTAGAGAAATGACAAAGTTTTTCTAAAAATAGCCACAGTGACCTTGACCTTGAAAGTCGAAATCGTTCGAGGTATTGTCATAAGGAACATTTGTGTGAAGTTATATTAAAATCAGTGAAGAAATGTATGCGCTAGAGCGATGACAAAGTTTTTCTAAAAATAGCCATAGAGACCTTGACCTTGAAAGTCGAAATAGCTCGAAATATTGAAATAGGAACATTTGTGTGACGTTATATTAAAATCGGTGAAGAATTGTAAGCGCTAGAGTGATGACAAAGTTTTTCTAAAAATAGCCACAGTGACCTTTACCTTGAGGACATGACCTTGAAAGTCGAACCAATCGAGATATTTTTATAAGGAACATTTGTGTGAAGTTATATTGAAATTGATGAAAAAATGTAGGCGCTAGAACGATTACAAAGTTTTTCTAAAAATAGCCACAGCGACCCTGACCTTGAGGTCATGACCTTGAAAGTCGAAATCGCTCGAGATATTGTCATAAGGCACATTTGTGAAGTAATATTGAAATCAGTGAAGAAATGTAGGCGCTAGAGAGATGACAAAGTTTTCAAAGAATAGCCACAGTGACCTTGACCTTGAGGCCATGACCTTGAAAGTCGAACTCGCTCGAGATATTTTTATAAGGAACATTTGTGTGAAGTTATATTGAAATCGGTGAAGAATTGTAAGTGCTGGAGCGATGATAAAGTTCATCTAAAAATAGCCACAGTGACCTTGAGGTCATGACCTTGAAAGTCGAACCCGCTCGAGATATTGTTATAAGGACATAAGTTATATTGAAATCAGTGAAGAAAAATAGGCTCTAGAGTGATGACAAAGTTTTTCTGAAAATAGCCACAGTGACCTTGACCTTGAGGTCATGACCTCGAAAGTCGAACCCGCTCGAGATATTGTTATAAGGAACATTTGTGTGAAGTTATATTGAAATCAGTGAAGAAATATAGGCTCTAGAATGATGACAAAAGTACATACGTACATACACACGTACATACTAAAATAGCCACACAGTGACCTTGACCTTGAGGTAATGACCTTGAAAGTTGAACTCGCTCGAGATATTGTCTTAAGGAACATTTGTTTGAAGTTATATCAAAATCGGTCAAGAAATGTAGGCGTTGGAGCGATGACAAAAGTACGTACGTACGGGACAAATGTTATATCCCCTCTCACAACTATGTTGTGTGAGGGGACAACAAGGTCAAGGCCATCAAAACTTAAGTACTATTGCCATCTGTCCTAGGGATACAACCATGTAACTTGTTTAGAATCTATTCACTGGTTCAGGAGATTCAGTGCTGCAGCAAATGCAAACAGGATCCATATCCGTTGGTGTGGGTAGAGAGGGAGGCATAAGAAGAAGAACAAACAAACAAGAACTCACTTTTTAATGAAAACCTGTCAGTATTATTGATTACTACTTCTTTGGAATAATTCTTAATGGACATATACCTGTTTGGTAAGTTATCAAAATCCCTTTATGCAATTCTATACCTGTTAGCTGTACAATTCTGGAATGATTGAACAAAGTGAGGAGTCCTACTTTGCACAATATGATTCTAGAATTGTACCAATACCACTTTGCACAAGCCACAAAAATACTAAAGAAGCATCTTTTACACATGGACATGATCACAATAATGTGTTCATCTGAAATTTCTTATTCAAAGGGAAAAAGAAATAAAACACAACGCATTTGTTGCTTAAATGGTTTGCTTTTATTACCTTAACAAACTCAATAACAACATATTTTTTGTAAGATGACACATCAGTGTTTACACCACAGCCTCATTATAACACTGTTTGTTATAACATGATTTGGAATAAAATAAGGTTTCAAGGATGGATTCCAAAAATGTATTGATTATATAGAAAAATGACCATGAATGGTCATTTTTCTATATAATCTTATACATTTTTGTTTGGATATAACATGGTTGTTTAACTAATACGGTTTCTACTTTGGACCCCATTAATAGTGTCATAAAGAGGTAGTGGTGTATTTTCTTTCATTATTGTGTTAAAAAAAAAAAAAACACTTTTTTTCTGATTACAAATTATGATATGCCCAAAAACTAAAATGGCATCTTTCCTTCCTCTAAATATAGTATTTTTCTGATGAAACTGATACTTTCTATTTCTGTCCTAAATATAGATTGTTGATGCTCATTAGAACCACTTCAATGAGGCAGTTCTTTCAAGTACCCAAAATGTATGTTTATGAGCAAAGATAAGGACAAGGATAGATACGCCATCTATCTTAACAGGCTTCTCTGGTCAGCCAGCTCCCATCAGAGTCTAACTGTTGTTTATTTTTTTTTTAATTTGCTCCAGTATTTCAGTGGTTTCTTGCTGTTGAGTACTCATCATCATTTCATATCTGTGGTTGTTTGATTTTTGTGTTCTCACAGATGTTGCACTGATGAGTTAGGAGGCCTTCATGCAGACTGAACAAATTATTTGTCTAAATCGTGATGGAAGGGCGAGGATTGTCGCTGCGTAAAATCGATTTAAGCCCCCCCCCCCTCCCCGTTAAATTCTTTTCACTGACCATTCCAAGGTGGTTCTTCTGTCACAGTTTATTTTTGTTATGGTCTGTCTCTGAGTGTGTGTAACACTTATATCTTTTTGTTTTGGATAGCCAGTTGGTCATTTTGTCAGAAAGTAACTGTCCTTTAGGCTTTCAGCTATTGATGTTTCCATTAGGGTCTGGTTGTTTCATGTTTCTGTTTCTTTCCCTTTTGTGTCTCTGATGGGAGTTGTGGGTTAATTGTATCAATTCCCGATCATTGCCTTCGTTTGCCATACTGACCTAGCTCTTCCGTGCATGAAATGCCCAATTTTGCAGCCTTAACCTTTAACCGCCTGAACATCATAACCATTACCTTTGCAAACAGTGTAGATTCAGATCAGATGAAGAAGCCATCTGATAAGGGCCTACAATTTTTGTAACACAGATTGGAGAAGCCATCCGATCAGGATCTACACTGTAATGCAGTTTGTGAACTGAATGAATACATTATATCAAGTAATCTGCTTGGCTGACAATCAAAAATGGGTATGTTTAAATAAATTAATTCAGCAGGATAAGTCATTTTAAACAGAATAAAGGAGGAGCAGTCTTATCTGGGTCCACAGTTTGCAAAAAAAGACTTTTAAAGTAACTGGCAAATGACAAAACAGGCAACAATTGGCATCTTTTGGGTTATGAAAATGATTGAACTCTTGGCAAGCAGTGACAGCACTGCTCAGACACTGGAGGACGCAGCATTCTGAGCTCAATTGTTCATAACTTAGATAATGTTTAGTAATATACAGTTGAACTTCAATGGCTCAAACACCTTTGGGACCACGAAATTCTGTTTGAGACAGGGGTAGTTCGAGCCACTGAGGGTTACTGTCAGGAGGCATAACGAGGCGATTCTAAAGAAACACACAACATACATTTGCAAGATAAAAGACTAAAATCTCCTTAATCATCCCCCACTATTTCTTATGTAGAGGATTTCGCAAGGGGCTCAAGAATGGGTTCGACACAACAATGGTAAACGAGCCATCGGTGTTCGAGCCATCGAAGTTTTACTGTATCATCAAAACTGTTCTCATTCAATATGGCAAAAATACAAAAATATTTTGCTAAAAAAAATGTGAACAGCTTTGCTAAATCTGTTCACATTTTTTCATTAAAAATACCACTGTATTAGGTAAAAGTATTGTACTTACTAGAACAGTTACCAATTTGATCACTAAAAGAGCTCGTTCAGCAAATGGTGCTTTGAATAACTGGGCCCTGATCTGGATCTGCACTGTCTTTTAGTGTCCCTTTATAGAGTTTCCTCTCTAAAATAGATTCATGCTAATGCCACTATCGCACTTCAAGCACACTCTAAAATAGATTGATGTTAAAGCCACTATCACACTTCAAGCAACATAAATATGTTAAGGTTTTTTATTCTGTGATATAATTAACTCTTATCATGCTGTTCACGACAACCCTTTTCTTTGGAAACATTGTAGATCCAGATCAGATGGCTTCTGAAGAATATACACTGTTTGACATTTAATTTATGAATTTTTATGAATAAATGACATCAAGTAATCTGATTGGTTCAAAGTCGGAAATGGGTGTGGCTAAACTGAATATTCAGCAAGAGAAGGGTTAACGTTTATGCATTCTGCGAAGAAGGCACAGGCATATTAGTGTATTTCCATCAAATCCAGTGCCAAATTACATATCATTTATGGAGCCCTTTCATTATACAGTAAAATTTCGATGGCTCAAACACCGATGGTTCGTTTACCATGGCTGAGTCGAACCCGTTCCCTCCACATAAGAAAAAGGGTTGGTAATTAAGGATTTTTTTTCCTATTTTGTAAATGTATGCTGTGTGTACTCATTAGAATCGCCTCTATGAGGCGATTCTAATGAGTACACACAGCATACATTTTTTGTCCCAAAATTAAGGCTGTTATGCTTCATGGCGGTAACCCTCAGTGGCTCAAACTACCCCGGTCTCTAACAGATTTTCATGGTCCCAAACGTGTTCGAGCCATTGAAGTTCTACTGTATACAGTTTTTACCCCCAAAGCATGCAGACACTTCTACTCCTTACTATACTTTTTCCAAAATTCAAAAAAGTAAAATTTACAATCCGATGTTGTATCTAAAAATAGCTAGATTGGAGGCAAACAATGTAGACCCTGATGAGGTGCTGCCTTCTGTGGCATCTCAAGATAGTCTACACTGATTACTCAGGCCCTTCTGTCCAAACATCTACAGAAAATACGGTACCGAAAATATGCACCTTTAACTACATAATACAGCCTTGTGTGGCCTAGAAATATGAACATACAATCATATTTTAATCTGCGTATATAGTATGTCTTCAGATTGTTCCGCATAACAATTAGTAGATTTAGGAAGATTTGTCTTACTGCACCTTGAAATTGTGGTTGTGTGTACTCATAAGAATTGCCTAATTGATTGCAATAAGAAACACAATACATCACGAAAACACGCCCATAAAATTTTGACCCTTAGAATTCCACTTGTATACAGTAAAACTGGAGTTTACAGGGGTAAACCTTATTTTTCTTATTTCTGCTCTAACATATAGATTGTGGGTACTCGTTAGAGCGGTTCTAACGAGTACCTACAATTAATATTTTGAGCAGAAATAAGAAAAATATCACAATTTTTCATCTAAAAGTTTACAATGTATTTGTATAGGTGTGTTTTCGTAATATATAGTCCAACCCGTATTAAGTAATCACCTAAGAGATAACTAAAATGTGCTTGGTGAAGACAGGTGCTTGTTTAATGCAGGTGAATTTTTATGCATTTGCCTTATTGGGAGCTGAATTCCTGCTTGCTTAAAACAGGTGGCTTGCTTAAAAGAGGTGGCCACTATGACAGGTTTTACTGTGACTTTTTTGGCCCGTATCTTTAATAACATAAACTAAGCCACCTCCATTGACTTTCAATCAATCAGACTACTTGATGTAAATCACGCCTACAAATTCACAAAATGAATGTCAAACAATACTGATACTTATCATATGCTTATCAGATGGCGTCTTCAGAAAAAAATATGATTTGATGATTTGCAAAGGTGGAGCATATCAGAGTTCAGCAGGATAAGTGTAATGTGCCATCATTCCCAGATATATTCTATATTTTTCAGGGTCTACCTTGGAAGAAAAAAAAGTACCATATCATGCATTGTCAATATACATGTGTATTGAATCAACCCAGTAATATTTATTATCCATTTTTATCATATGACGTCGCGTCTGAGAATGCAATAACCCCATGTAATAAATTCGATAATCCACTAGTGGATTAAATATCCAAATTAGATAGATAATCCCCGTAACGTTACATGTATGATGTCCTTAACGACGTCGGGCTTACTAATGGCGGAATATTGACGAAAGAAGGTCACTCAATGAACATTCCTGTGACATTATTTTCAAATCGGACCATTTGCCTAGGAGGAGATGTCATTTAAAGGTTTATCAATTTTTAGCTCTGGCGACCATTTTGTTTAAGGGAGCGAAACGATTTAGACAATATTGAAAGAGGGTCACTCAAGGAACATTCCTGTGAAATTATTTTCAAATCGGGCCATTTGCCTAGGAGGAGATGTCATTTAACGGTTTTTCTATTTTTAGCTCTGGCGGCCATTTTGTTAAACGGAGCGGAATGGTTTAGGCAATTTTAAAAGAGGGTCATTCAAGGAACATTCCTGTGAAATTATATCAAAATCCATTCACTGGTTTAGGATGAGATGTCGTTTGAAGAAAAAGTTTACGCATGCACGGACTACGTGACAGGTGAGCTAAAAAAATAATGTATACCACGAAACCCCTGTTTTCTCTAATATAAAGTGGGGTTTAACGGGGTTTTCATTTCACGGACTTGATCACGCGATAAGAGGAAATTTACTTTTATAGATCAATACCAAAAATATTTCATCTCGTATTTTTAGCATTTATCGAAAAAAGTAAATTTTCATTTTAATTTATACGTGAATTTGGCGATGTACTGTAACTGAACAGTTGTTCGTAACATGTTTCCTACTCGTGAAAATTCATTACGAAAACACGTCTATACTAATACAGTGTAACCTTTATAGCCAAAAAAATGAAAATTTTAAGATGTAAAATTGTGATATTTTTCTTATTTCTGCTCAAAATATAAATTGTGGCTACTCGTTAGAACCGCCTCATTGAGGCGGTTCTAACGAGTAGCCACAATCTATATTTTAGAGCAGAAATAAGAAAACTAAGGTTTACCCCTGCAAACCCCAGTTTTACTATATAAAAGTGGGGTTCGAGGGGGTCAAAATTATATAGGCATGTTTTCGTGATGTTCTGTTCTTTTCAACACTCACTCGATGAAATATGTTTTCAAAACATTCAATGAAATATTAGTATTATCGAAAACAAAAACGTAACTTTCTTTTTATTTCATAAGAAAAAAAAAGCCAAAAAAGGAGTCCAGGCTGCTACTGTGAAAATAACATGATAAAGTTATTTTTCACAGTGTGGATACATCTTTTTATTTTATCACAAAAAAGCAAGCCAAAAAGTAGTCCGGGCTGCTACTGTGAAAATAACATGGTCATGTTATTTTTCACAGTGTAGAAACATCATATATATTTTTTCAGTGTGAAAATATCAGTTTTATTTGTTTCAGATAGGCATTGATTTCACTGCTACATGTAAGTATAAAATAAATAACCTTGACCTGGGCTTCGTACAAGCCCAATCTATGCAAGGGTCAGTGATCGCCATATGGACATCAGTAACATAAATTTGCCTGTAAATTCATTACGAAAACACACCTATATTATTTTGGCCCCCTTGAACCCCACTTTTATACAACAAGAGGGCCACGATGGCCCTGGACCTGAGCCATAGAGTAACAAGAGGGCCCCGGGCAGGGCCATTATTGACCCCGGGGTTATAATGTGCATAATGTTGAGGGAGGTCTGAAAAGGTGAAGCTTCATACCAAATATCAACAAAGGCTATAATTTGAACAGTCTTGGCAAAGGTCCACCAGATGAAGCAACACACCAAATATCAAAGACCTAGGCCTTGCGGTTTCAGAGAAGAAATTTTTTTCAAAGATATTCCCTACATAAGCCTATGTAAAACCGAATGGCCCCGGGGCGGGGGCATTTTTGGCCTCAGGGCTATAATTTAAAAAATCTTGATAGAGGTCCACTGGAAGAAGCTTCACACCAAATATCAAAGACCTGGGCCTTGCTGTTTATGAGAAGAAGATTTTCAAAGATTATCTCTATATAAGTATATGTAAAATCAAAGGGTCCCGGGGCAGGGGCATTTGTGGCCCGAGGGCTATGATTTGAACACTCTTGGTAGAGGTCCACTAGATGAAGCTCCATACCAAATATCAAAGGCAATGGCCTTGCAGTTTCAGAGAAGAAGATTTTGAAAGATTTCCCTATATAATCTATGTAAAACCAAAGGGTCTCGGGCGGGGGCATTTTTGGCCCCAGCACTATAATTTGAACAATCTTGATAGAGGTCCACTAGATGAAATTTCACACCAAATATCAAAGACCTAGGTCTTGTGGTTTCAGAGAAGAATATTTTTAAGATTTTCCTTATATATGCCTATGACAAACCAAAGGGCCCCGGGGCGGTTTTTTTTTTGGCCCCAACACCATAATTTGAACAATCTTGGTAGGGGTCCACTAGATGAAGCGTCATACCCAATAGCAAAGACCTGGGCCTGGCAGTTTCAGAGAAGAAGATTTTAAAGATTTTCCCTATATAAGTCTATGTAAAACCAAAGGGCCACCTGGCTGGGGCATTTTTGGTCTCAGGGCTATAATTTGAACAATCCTGGTAGAGGTCCACTAGCTGAAGCTTCATAACAAATATCAAAGACCTAAGCCTTGTAGTTTCAGAGAAGAAGATTTTTCAAGATTTTCGCTATATTAGTTTATGTAAAACCAAAGGGCCCTGGAGCGTGGGCATTTTGGGCCCCATGGCTATAATTTGAACAATCTTGGTAGAGGTCCACTAGCTGAAGCTTCATAACAAATATCAAAGACCTAAGCCTTGTGGTTTAAGAGAATAAGATTTTTAAAGATTTTCCCTATATAAGTCTATGTAAAACCATAGGACCACATGGCGTGGGCATTTTTTGTCTCAGGGCTATAATTTGAACACTCTTGGTAGAGGTCCACTAGCTGAAGCTTCATAACAAATATCAAAGACCTAGGCCTTTTGGTTTCAGAGAAGAAGATTTTTCAAGATTTTCCCTATATAAGTCTATGTAAAACCAAAGGGCCCCGGAGCGGGGGCATTTTTGGCCCCAGGGCTATAATTTGAACAATCTTGGTTGTGGTCCACAAGATGAAGCTTCATATCAAATATCAAAGACCTGTGCCTTGTAGTTTCAGAGAAGATTTTTCAAGATTTTCCCTATATAAGCCTATGTATAACCAAAGGGCCCTGGGCGGGGGCATTTTTGGCCCCAGCACTATAATTTGAACAATCTTGGTAGGGGTCTACTAGATGAAGCTTCATACCAAATAGCAAAGACCTGGGTCTTGCAGTTTCAGAGAAGGTTTTTAAAGATTTTCCCTATACAAGCCAATGTGAAACAAAAGGGCCCCGGGGCGGGGGCATTTTTGGCCCCAGCACTATTATTTGAACAATCTTGGTAGGGGTTCACTAGATGAAGCTTCATACCAAATGTCAAAGACCTGGGCCTTGCGGTTTCTAAGAAGAAGATTTTTTAAAAATTTTCCCTATATAAGCCCATGTAAAACCAAAGGGCCCTGGGGCGGGGGCATTTTTGGCCCCAGCACTATAATTTGAACAATCTTGGTAGGGGTCCACTAGATGAAGCTTCATACCAATATCAAAGACCTGGGCCTTGCGCTTTCAGAGAAGAAGATTTTTAAAAAGTTTCCCTATATAAGCCCATGTAAAACCAAAGGGCCCCGGTGCGGGGGCATTTTTTGTCCCAGCACTATAATCTGAACAATCTTGGTAGGGGTCCACTAGATGAACTTCATACCAAATATCAAAGTCCTGGGCCTTGCGGTTTCAGAGAAGAAGATTTTTTAAGTTTTCGGTGAAAAAAAATCTATTTTTGGCTCCTGTGGCCTATATGTGCAACGCACCGGAACCATTTGAACAACTTTGAAAGGGGACAACCTAAGGATCATTCCTGTGAAGTTTGGTCAAAATCCGATCAGTGGTTTAGGAGGAGATGTCGTTTGAAGAAATTGTTTACGCACAGACGCACGACGGACGAAAAGTGATCCCAAAAGCTCACCTCGTCACTACGTGACAGGTGAGCTAATAAAACTTGGGTTTACAGGGGTAAAACCTATTTTTCTTATTTCTGCTCTAAAATATTGCAGGTACTCGTTAGAAACGACTCGATGAGGCGGTTCTAACGAGTACTCGCAATCTATATTTTGCGCGGAAATAAGAAAAGCATCATAATATTTCATCTTAAAATTTTCGCTTTTTCGGCGGTAACATTTACAATATATTTGTATAGGCGTGTTTCCGTAATGTACAACTTTGGACAGGTTGATAAACAATCGATCCATATCTAAATGCAAGTTGCTATCGTTTTGTCCAATAAATGTTCAACTAACGAGAATCATAGTGCGTCTTCATTACGAAAACACGCCTATACAAATACAAGAAGCCTTTATCGCCAAAAAAAAAAAATGAAAATTTTAAGAAGGAAAAATGTGATATTTTTCTTATTTCTGCTCAAAATATAGATTGTGGGTACTCGTTAGCACCGCCTCATCACAATCTATATTTTAGAGCAGAAATAAGAAAATAAGGTATACCCCCGTAAACCCCAGTTTTACTATACAAAAGTGGGATTCAAGGGGATCAAAATTATATAGCCACGTTTTTGTGATGTTGTTATTTTATGAAGACAACTAGCAAAAAACATCCGTCCTCGGGAGGAAATGTTTCCGCTACTGGGAGAAATGTTTTAGGAATGAGTTGCCTGCCCGAACGTGTATCCAATTTTCCAATACAATTATAACTATTTCCATTTAGACAGGGTTGTCTTAAAGGTTAAACGCTTTGAAAAGCCGATGTTTCATTCGATACGGTTGCTTAACCCATTTTATACAGGAAGATACAAAATAGGATCAAAGGCAACTCCTACAAAAGTAATTTGTCTCCCATGGCAATAGGGGTTGACTCTTAAAGGAAAGAATTTTCTCCGCAATAGAAAATTCTTTTATTTAAGAGTAGACCCCTTTCCATGGTAAATAATTAATAGTAAATCGAACAGAAGGTCATGAACGTTGTCTCCCTTTGAAAAGTGGTGGAAAAATCTGCCGGGCTGGTAGGTTCCTTTCCATATAAAATGTGTTACTATTGTAGGTTCCTTTCCATATAAAATGTGTTACTATCCATGCCAAACGAACCGCATTAAAAGTAAAAACGTGTCTATAGACATGTGTGCAACAATCTGTTACGTTCAGATAACCCTTATTCCACACTGGTAAAGGCAAGCGCGCAGGATAAGGAACAAACACACCGGATAAGGAAATTTTTCCGCTCAGGATAAAAAAGAAAATGGCGGAATGGGTATCGCATGTGCAGGTTTGTTGTTGTTCTAGATCTCGTGTTATGGTTACTAATCAATACGGCTGCTCATATTAGCTTCACGGAAGACACATATTATTCACAAATTTATATTCGATGGTCCGAATTCGACAGTTACATTCAGTCAAACGGAGAACCGGGCACAGTTGAGCTACTCCACCGTGAAATCTCATTATTTTACATGAAACGCTCTTCTGGGAAGATGGCATGCACTGTTTTGTTGGTTGTAGACATACACATGACAACTCGGATTGTTGCAAATACGATTTAAGGAAATTTTGAAATAAGAAGGCTCACAGTGAGAAATCCTAGTTCAATTTTCAATACAACGCCCACGGGCAAGGAAATGGGTACAACGCACATGATAAGACACAAAATTTTCCGGGGAAAATGGTTGTTGTATGGTCGTAGCACTAGTAAATTTCCATCTCAGATTAGGTTTTCCGATATTAATAAATAGTCATACATAGTTTAAAGCACCAATTGTGACCTTAAGGAATCATCCAAAATTTGTGCGAATTGTCTTGGCATGCGCATTGCTGTGGTTCTAGCAATATAATCATCTCCTATGAAGATAGATGGATTGAGTTCATCGCGATCATGAATTAGAGAAATGATGTATTTGTCCATGCAGTATTTCTGGTAGAAAATTGTATGCTTGTTCTTTTGGCTGAAAATAAGGTAGATAACTTCGCCAAATTCGTGAGACATACCTATTACATGGTCATTAAAGGGCCTGATATGATTTAGCTTCTTTTTGACCCTCACTCAAATCCTCTTCAGTGTGCGACGTTTCACTCTTGCTAACAGGCTTCGTTAATGGAAACATACACAGAAACGAGTTGTTTCGTCTTCAAGTATTTTCAGAATAACTTGACGTTTGATGTGTGTGTATTGAGTTAATAAATTATGACGAAAATAGTAAGAAACGTGTGATAAAAGTATACTCCTTCGAAAGAAAAAGACAATAGAAAGTGCCCTTAGAAACCCGGTTTCAATTGGCGCATTAATATATCAGGTAGCACTGCTGATCGTTTGTACACTAAGTGAATCGTATCTTGTTACCCCACCCACTTGCGTTATCATGGAGATATACGAAAAATGAAAAATTACAGGATCAAAATGAAATAGGTATCAAATTATTCCTTGGTCTCTAACTAAGAAAATGAGTGATAACAACATATATTTAGCTTAACTATGAACGGAGTTATGGCAATTTTATGTTGACTTTTCTGACAATGACCAAAATTTTATTTATGAAAAAATAAACACAGATGCCACCTTTCATTTTTTTTTTTTTTTTTTTCACCACATGTTAACAAATCAAACCTTTATCTGTATACAAAATATAAAATATGTAAAGGCAAGGCTAGGCTGTTATATTTTGAAAGCCATAAAGGTGACAAATTTTGCAATTTTGGTCAAAATCAGCTGGGGGTAGGGGTAAAGTCATGGTAAAAACATACCTTATTTGTGAATGACCAAACATTTTATTGATTTGTTTTTCTTTGAAGCTGTATCTTTTCATATAACTTCCTTTGGCTATCAGTCACCATACAACATTTATGAAACAAATATTCCGGTGTGTGTGTGTTTGTGTGTGTGTGTGTGGGGGGGGGGTGCAGATATAATTGGATATCTTAACAGGCCCTTTGTATGCAGTTCGTCGTCGGATATAAGACAAATATTGTTTGTTTGATTTGAGGTTTAACGTCCCCGTCAACACTGTTAATGTCATTTTGGAGACGTTGCTTCCAATTTTGTGGGACTTTTATCCGACACTGAGACGAAACGACATCGCAAGCCCTGCCGCCGAATGAAACCAATAGGGTTTATAAGCATGGGCGGGTCGACTCGCATCGCTTTGGCTGGGCAGGCTTAGATCCTCCAAGCAGTTTACCGGTACTCGTGTGTGGGTCGGTTTCAGCTCTGCGTGGAAGCATCATGCAGCCCATCTATTTCTTAACCCCCATGGGCAAGGCAACTATTCAAGTGTGTGTGAATTCGGGTTTAACGTCGCTTTCAACAATTTTTCAGTCATATCACGACGGTGTCTGGTTGCGACAGGGAGCTCAATGCTCACGTTTATAGTGCTGCCTCACTGAAGTATCATGTCCCAGACACATTACATGATACCACACCCAGTCACATTATCCTGCCACTGGATCGACCAGTCCTAGCTCTACCCCGTAAATCTGAGTGCCAAGCGAGGAGCAGCTAGTACCATTTTTAACGACTTTGGTATGTCGCGGCCCGGGATCGAACCCGAGACCTCCCGTTCCCCGGAGCGGACACTCTACCAACTGAGCTATCGGGGCCGGTAAACAACTATTCAAGTATGTGCATGTATTGGTAACTGAATGATTATGTAGGCCTCGGTAGCTCAGTCGGATTCGCGTCTGCTGGTCTGCACGGGTTCGACACCTGCCGGGGTCGGCAACATTCTTTCCTGGAGATTGATCATGAGACCTTTTCTACGGTCATTCTCTCCCTTCCGCTGATTCAAGAAGGGCAGTTGTCAGTTTCTGGCGAAAGAATGTACAGTGTACTAGTTAACCGCTTACGTGTAAGCCGGCCCAGGAAAAGTGTGGATAGGTAAACTGACTGGCTCAAAAATGACCTAAAATAGTGTTGACAGTGCCATTAAACTCTAAAACAAACAAACAAACCAAGAGGCATTACTGAAAACAAACCCAAAAAAATGTAAATGTCAATTTGAACAGGACATTATATTAGCCTTGCCAAGTTGTCCAACCCAATATTTTTACGGACCACATTCTCCTTGGCCGAATTCTCCTAGGTCAAATCGTCCGGGCCAAATCGGCCATAGATTCATAGTGTATGGGTGTGTGTGTGTGGGGGGGGGGTTGGGGTGGAGTACATTGCTAGAACCAGAGCAATGCACATGCCAAGACAATGCACACAAACTTTGAACGTTTCCTAAAGATCACAATTGATGCTTTAAACTATGTAGGACTAACTATTAATATCGGATAACCTAATCTGAGATGGACATTTCCTTGTGCTACGACCATACAACAACCATTTTCCCCGGAAAATTGTGTGTCTTATCACATGCGTTGTACCCATTTCCTTGCCCGTGGGCGTTGTATTGAAAATTGAACTAGGATTTCTCACTGTGTGCCTTCTAATTTCAAATTTTGCTTAAATCGTATTTGCAACAGTCCGATTTATCATGTGTCTGTCTACAACCAACAAAAAAGTGCATGCCATCTTCCCAGAAGAGCGTTTCATGTAAAATAATGAGATTTCGCGGTGGAGTAGCTCCACTGTGTCCGGTTCTCCGTTTGACTGAATGTAACTGTCGAATTCGGACCATCGAAGATAAATTTATGAATAACATGTGTCTTCCGTGAAGCTAATATGAGCAGTCGTATTGATTAGTAACCATAACACGAGATCTAGAACAACAACAAACCTGCACATGTGATACCCATTCCGCCATTTTCTTTTTTACCCTGAGCGGAAAAAATTCCTTATCCGGTGTGTTTGTTCCTTACCCTGCGCGCTTGCCTTTACCAGTGTGTATTCCGCTGAACATGACAACCCCTACCTTTTCAAACAGTGTAGATCGAGGTCGGATGGCTTCTTCGGATCTACACTGTTTGTCAGTTAGCTTGCCATTTGAACAAAACATTATATCAGATGGTTTGATTGGTTGGTAAACAGATATGGATGAGTCAGAGTTAATTTATTCAGCTTGATAAAGATTGCACGACCCGCAGAAAAAGCAACCGACTGAAGTCGGTTTTTTCTAAGAGTGCCCTAAAATCACCGTGTCATTCTGTCATTCTGTCAGTCTGTCAGTCTGTCATTCTGTCATTCTGTCTGTCCGTCTGTAACCCGTTTGTGAAAATTGGTGAAAGTGACTTAACCGCTTGGAATATTGGAATATTTTTGGCATACTGATAGATATCAATGAGATCTAACCAATGAACTTACGAAATATTACATTCCATTTAGTATAGCCTCGCCGAGGCGAAAAATGTGAAAATTTTCGAACATTTTTGAACTGCTTCTCCTCGGAAACCGTTGGGCCGATTGAAGTCATATTTCATATGGAGCCTCTATGGGATGGGGGAAACCAAAATTTGCTCATGGGGTCAAGGTTACATGACCAAAATGGCCGCCAAGCCATATATGGTTTGTCTGTCTGTCCGTCCGTAACCCGTAAGTGAAAATTGGTGATAGTGACTTAACCGCTTGGAATATTTAAACAATTTTTGGCATACTGATAGATATCAATGAGATCTAACCAATGAACTTGAAATATTACATTCCATTTAGTATAGCCTCGCCGAGGCGAAAATTGTGAAAATTTTCGAACTGCTTCTCCTCGGAAACCGTTGGGCCGATTGAAGTCAAATTTCATATGGAGCCTCTATGGGATAGGGAAACCAAAATTTGCTCATGGGGTCCAGGTCACATGACCAAAATGGCCGCCAAGCCATATATGGTAAAAACCCTTCAAAAATAGTCTTCTCTAGAACCACTGGGCAGATTTCCACGAAACTTGATAAATAGCATCTGGGATGTAGGCCTATCATAAATTGCTAAAATGGTGACCCTGGGTTGACCTTGACCTTCTTTGGGTCCGTCCGTAACCCGTTCGTGAAAAATGGTGATAGTGACTAAACCGCTTGGAATATTTAAACAATTTTTGGCATACTGATAGATATCAATGAGAGCTAACCAATGAACTTACGAAATATTACATTCCATTTAGTATAGCCTCGCCGAGGCGAAAAATGTGAAAATTTTCGAACATTTTTGAACTGCTTCTCCTCGGAAACCGTTGGGCCGATTGAAATCAAATTTCATATGGAGCCTCTATGGGATGGGGGAAACCAAAATGTGCTCATGGGGTCAAGGTCACATGACCAAAATGGCCGCCAAGCCATATATGGTTTGTCTGTCTGTCCGTCCGTAACCCGTTTGTGAAAATTGGTGATAGTGACTTAACCGCTTGGAATATTTAAACAATTTTTGGCATACTGATAGATATCAATGAGATCTAACCAATGAACTTGCGAAATATTACATTCCATTTAGTATAGCTTCGCCGAGGCGAAAAATGTGAAAATTTTCGAACTGCTTCTCCTCGGAAATCGTTGGGCCGATTGAAATCAAATTTCATATGGAGCCTCTATGGGATGGGGGAAACCAAAAATTGCTCATGGGGTCCGGGACACATGACCAAAATGGCCGCCAAGCCATATATGGTCTGTCTATCTGTCCGTCCGTAACCCGTTTGTGAAAATTGGTGACAGTGACTTAACCGCTTGGAATATTTAAACAATTTTTGGCATACTGATAAATATCAATAAGATCTTATCAATGAACTTGCGAAATATTACATTCCATTTAGTACAGCCTCGCCGAGGCGAAAAATGTGGCAATTTTCGAACTGCTTCTCCTCGGAAATCGTTGGGCCGATTGAAGTCAAATTTCATATGGAGCCCTTACGGGATGGGGGAAACCAAAATTTCCTCATGGGGTCCAGGTCACATGACCAAAATGGCCGCCAAGCAATATTTGGTAAAAACCCTTCAAAAATAGTCTTCTCCAGAACCACTGTGCAGATTTCCACGAAACTTGATAAATAGCATCTGGAACGTAGGCCCATCATAAATTGCTAAAATGGTGACCCTGGGTTGACCTTGACCTTCTTTGTGCCTAGGTCAAACTTTGACACATATGCTTTTGTGTTGGATTTTATCCTGCAAACGATTCAGAATACAGTACTAAAGTATAAGATATATTTTTGCTCCTTACGATAAGGCGCATTTATTGGGGGAACCGTTTTATGTCCAGGTCACATAACCAAAATGGTCGTCATACCCATATATGGTAACACTCATAAAGCTAAAAGCATCCGGCGGGTCGTGCACTTCAGCTGAAGCACTGGTTAAAATACTTTATCATATGACGTCGCGTCTGAGAGTGTAATAACGTCATTTCTTACATGCTTTTCAATGAATGATAGAGATTTATCAGTGAAATATAAATCGATATTTTCACTGTTTCAAACAGTGAAAATACGATTTTTTATTTTTCACTGTTTGGGACTACTTTTTTCTTCAAATCTAAAACTAATTTCAATTTTATCTTTGTCAGATAACTGAATAATACTGAAATGTGTTCTAATTGACGCATAGCCCGTTCATGTGTGACGGGGACGTTACTGACGTCATTTATGACGATGACGTCACGTCTTTTGTCGCGCGACGTTAGACTTGCCAGCAACTTCTTTGGAAAACTACTCTCTCAATTATTTCATTAATCATTCATAATAATACCATCCCAGGCCATTTCTCAGGTGCAAACTTTCAGTTTACACCCAAAAGTATACCCACTAAACATGATGGACACCACTAAATTGACGCGAAACGAACAGGAACAAAGATAATTTTCTCCGAATGTGAGCGATACCATTAAAGACGCTAAATATTGCCTTTTGAAGCATGTAAGAAACAGAAAATTTGATTTTTTCAGTGCAAGATCAAATTTTATTTCACTCATGAACACCAAAACTGCTATTTTTACTCGTGGCTACGCCACTCGTGAAAATAACAGTTTTGGTGTTCATTCGATGAAATAAAATTCGATCTTACACTGAAAAAATCAAATATCCTCTATGTATTATTTTCGATAATCCACTAGTGGATTAAATATGCAAATTAGCTAGATACGTCCCGTAACGTTACATGTACGACGTCCTTAATGACGTCGTGTTTACTAACGGCGGAATGTTGACATTTTTGTAAACAATTGTGAATAAATTACGCTTTTAATGTCATATGATAAATAGAATCTTGCATTCGTACTCATGTATTATTAAATTTATTAAACTCGTTGAGAAAAAGGGATAAAATGCTCGGCAAAGCCTCGCATTTTATCCCTTTTCCTCACCTCGTTTAATAAATTCAATAATACATGAGCATTCATGTAAGATCCTCTATTCAGAAGATGACCCAAGTCAAGGTCGCCCTGCTGATGTCATGAGCCAGGAGATGAGCGACCGTGTTGAGTGACTTGTGCTAAACACTCGTCGAATCAAAGTTGTCGAACTTGCTTCAGAATATGGCATTTCTAGCGGAAGTGTTTACACTATAATCCGTAAGCATTTAGGCACGTCAAATGTATCTGCCAGGTGAGTACCCAGAAACCTGAACATGCGAGGTCGTCGGCAAAGGGTGGAGTCAAATAAAGAACTTCTGATATAGTACAATGCCAATCTAGAAGACTTTCACACTCGTCATGTAACAGCAGATGAAACTTGGCTTCACCACTGTGACCTAGATACTAAAAAGAGTCCATGCAATAGAAGCGCCCTGGCTCACCCCACCTCAGTTTTGTACCAACCCATCAGCCGGCAAGGTAATGGCCACGCCGTTTTGGGGCTCCAAAGACATTATATCGATAGATTGCACGCCTGCTGGTACTTCAATTACAGGAGAATACTATGCCAATGTCATTAAACAATTAAGTGTTGCTATTAAAGAAAAACGAAGGGGAAAGCTAGCTGCTGGTGGCCTTCTTTTGCATGATAATGCCTCTGTGCACAAGTCCAGAGTTGCACAAGAGACTTTTCGTGAGTGCAAGCTCAGGCAGTTAAATTACCTGCCATACAGCCCAGAGCTGGCCCCAAGTGATCATTATCTGTTTCGTAATTTTAAGTCCTACTTGCTTGAAACGAGATTTTTTGACGGTGATGAGCTCAAGGCTGCTACAGAGGCTTGGTTTGAGGATCAAATAGATGACTTTTATCACAACGGCATAGACTTTTTGAAAGAAAAGTGGGCCGAATGCAATGAAGTAAAGGGGGTTATACTGAAAAGTAATTTTGAAACCATCTTCCAATCTGTGAGTTAGACCCCGAGTTCTACGAACTTATTGAACTCTCCTTGTATTTAAACGGTCTTAACCAACTTCGTCGGTATCATTGGCTCGGAAAAGCTTATCCCAAGTTTTGTCCCCGACATTAATAATTGATTGATAAATCAGAAATGGAAGATAGTGAGTTGCATAATTAATCTCTCCTCGTTTGCATGGTTATCTTTTTGGTTATCTTTTTGCTTATTTCCTGTAAAGTAGAAGTAAAACAAAGATCAGGAATCGATACAATTAACTTACTCCACCCATCAAAGACACAAAAGGGAAAGAAATACAAACATTAAGCGACCAGACCATAATGGAAACCTAAACAAAGGAAGGCCATAAGGACAGTTACTTTCCCACAAAATGGCCGTATGGCCATCCAAAATTAAAAGACACAAGTGATACACACAGTAAGTAACAAACAACAACATAAATAAATCGCCGCAGAAGAACCGCCTTGGAACGGTCAGTGGAAAGATTTCCACTGGGGCTTAAATCGATTTTACGTGGCCACAATCCTCGCCCTTACTTCCGTCGCGATTTAGACAAATAATTTGTTCAGTCCGCATGAAGGCCTCCTAACTCATCGGTGCAACATCTCCGTGAACACAAAAAATCAAAGAACCACAGAGGTGAGACAACGGTGAGGACTCGACAGCAAGAAACCACTGAAATGCTGGAGCAAAAGAAAACCAACAGTTAGACTCCGATGGGCCCGACCTTTATTGAGAAAACAAGAACTCTGCCGAAGGCCATGTCGCACCTGTGGGGTGTAAAGTCACTGAACCATGAAGTATAGGTCAAGGTGAAACTGTTTTTAAGTTGTCATCCATAGATGCAACTTTGTACCAAGTATCATCAATGAAGCTCTTATAGTCCTTAAGAAATGGACTTGACCATTAGGGTGAACGCCACGGTTGACGAAATGGTTCATAAAGTCAGTTAACCATAAAATATAGGTCAAGGTCTACTATAAATGCCTGCATTAAAATTGTCTTCCCTAGAAGCAAGTCCGTACCAAGTAGTATTAATAAAGGTGTACTAGTTTTTTTTTTTATTTTGAGAAAGGAACTTGAACATAAAGGTGAATGCTAGGAAAGCTGCAATATTTCACGAACTCAGTGAAAAATGAAATGAAGGTCAATAAATATGGAGGCTTGCATTAAAGTTGCAATCCCTAGATTCAAAACTGTACCAAGTATCATTAATGATGCTCTTAAAGTTCTTGAGAAATGGATTTGAACTTTACGGTGAACGCCAGGGAGATTGCAATAATTTCCAAAGTCAATGAGATGTAGGTCAAGGTCAAATACGCATGCTTGCGATAAAGTAATTTTCCCTAGATGCAAGTCTGTACCAAGTATCTTTAATGAAGCTCTTACAATTCTTGAGAAATGGACTTGAACATTAGGGTGAACGCTAGGGTTGTCGCAATAAATTCTAAAGTCAAAGAACCATGACATGTAGGCCAAGATAAAATATGGATGCTTGCGATAAAGTGGCTATCCCTAGATGAAAGTCTGTACCAAGTATCATTAATGAAATGGACTTGAATATTAGGGTGAATACTATGGTGGTCGCAGATGTTGACGGCATGACAGACGAACGATCAAACGACCGAACGGACGGAAAATGCGACTTCTGTATTGCGCAATGCTTAAAGCATGCGCCAAAAAAATAACATTTTTGGCTTGTCATTGATTTGGTGTTACTATTAACCTGTCAGGAAACATCACGTTTCTCTTAACCTTTCACAGACAATTTGAGATGAAATGCATATATTAGCAACATGTGCACTAAGGCCAATAGAACGGGAGTCTCTCAAGAAAAGGAGAAAAGACAGTAGGCTTATACTTTTATACAAAGGTCTAAAGGCTGCTGCCAGCATTACAACAGTTGACCATATTCTCCCAGCAAGGCACTGTAGAAATTATCATTCAATGGTGTTCCAGACTCTTACTGCAAGAACCATTAGAGATTGGAATGCAATTGCCAATGCGATCATTTTGACAGCTTAAGGTGCTGAGGATTGTGTAGCTAAGTTTACCACTTTGGTGAGCGCTAGGGACTAACTTCCCAAATTACAGGTATTGGTGTATGAATTTCATTTGACGTGTCTTGTTTTGTTTGTTCGATTTAAATCGTAACGCCCCCCCCCCCCCCCCCCCCTCAACACAGTAAAGCTCATTTGGAGACGTTGCTTCAAATTTTGTGGGACTTTCACCCGACATTGAGATGAAATGACATCACAAGCCCTGTCGTCCAATGAAACCAATAGCGTTTTTAAGCATGGTCTCGCCCCGCATTGCCTGGGCAGGCTTAGATCCGCTAAGCGGTTTACCAGTACTGGTGAGTTGGTCGGTTTCAGCTCTGCGTGGAAGCATCAAGCAGCCCATATATTTCTTCAAGCCCGATCGACCGGGGTACATTTGACGTGTCAGCAGCAACAATTCCGACGGACTTGTTAATATGATGATATTTATCTCTCTTCAATACAGGTCATCTCTTAACCCTTGTCCTGCTGAATATTTAAATATGTCACACCCACTACTGATTATCAGCCAATCAGATTACTTGATGCAAATTATTGCAACAAATTCATAAGCTGGATGGCAAACAATGAAGATCCTGATCAGATGGCTTCTTCAGAAGCCATCTGATCTGGATCTACATTGTTTCAAAGATAAGGCATATTCGGGCTCAGCAGGACAAGGGTTAACCCTTATTGTGTTGAATAAATTAATTTAGCCACTCCCTGATTTTCAACCAGTGAAATTACATAATATTATGCATTCCTTAAATTCACAAAAATTGATGACAGTGTAGAGATCCTGATCAGATGGCTTCTTCATCTGATCTGGATCTACGCTGTTTCCAAAGGTAGGGAATTCGAGTTCAGCAGGATAAGGGCTAAAGTCAAGAATGTTCTACTAATGAGTAAGTTCTTTCCATTTAGAACAGACCCCATATTTGGATTGGTTCCATCCACATTACAGCAAAACCGTTGTCATGAAATGGCGGGAATTGTAGCAGATGTATTCATTTCCTTTAGGTCCTTTATGTCGCCCTTTGATCTTGATAAACAATGAAAATCCGCTAGTAAGACCAGCTTAAATTCAGACTACGCACAATTCTTTTTCTAAAATATATTTAAAGGGCTTCAGGTTTCTGCGTTCATTTTTTTTCTACACCCACAGTCTTCCCGTCAGAACCCACCTTTGGGACTTTTCAAACTTTTGATAGTTCCAAAGGTGGTCTTAATATAGGAATTTCACTGTATCTTATTGAAGGTGTCATGACAAGACATTACTGTGTCACCAATAAGGGGGTAATATTTATGTCCTGATTACATGATAACTATGTTAATAAACATTCAAATACATATTTACACTAAGGGACCATGTTGGTTCGTTAACGCTCACCTGAACTCTTTAGCATCTGTTAAATAGATGTTTCTTGACTCTAAATCAGTAGCATTCATCTTTCTGGGCAATTTGATGTTTTTAATGGATCAGGCCCCTTTGACGTATTCAGTCTAAAAAGTTTTTTAAGTACGCATTAAGCATGTTTATTGCCTCACTGTTCCGTCGTTTAAACAATCAACAGGATTCTCAGAGAGTCACACACAGACTATCCATCGCATCACGAAAACACGCCTATATAATTTTGACCCCATTGAACCACCACTTTTATGTAGTTAAACTGGCGTTCACAGGAGTAAACCTTATTTTTCTTATTTCTGCTCTCAAATATAGATTGTGGGTACTCGTTAGAACCGCCTAGATGAGGCGGTTCTAACGAGTACCTACAATCAATGTTTTGAGCAGCAATAATAAAAATATCATAATTTTTCATCTTAAAATGTTCATTTTATCGGCGATTAAGGTTACAATGTGTTTGTATAGGCGTGTTTTCGTAATGGTACATTAGATCATCTTATATCAGAGGATAAGCTGTTTTCCTTACCGTTGCCATGGCAACAGAGCTCTGCATGGATCCAAATGTTTCAGGGCACTGCAGTGGGCGTTAAAAAGAGGGTGTTCAGTGGAATCTCTCTGTCAAAGTCCGGTTTTTTTAGAAGATAATTAATTTTAATGACATGTTGAGGCATGACTGAGGACGGACTTAGGATGATCACAATACCTCACCATAAACTCTTCCTGCTGAAGTAAGTTATTAAAAGATTTATCTTTTTGTTGATCAATACAAAAAAAAATAATGTGGACAGAACGTGCACGTGATTATGATACTGTATCATAAATTATTCAATCGATCTTTCACAAAAGCTGGTCTGTAATTCCTCATATCCAACTGCCTCTGTTGCAGGGTTTTTCAAAGCTTGATAACTGTGCGTGGAAGACTGGTCTAGTTCTGTTAAACGATAAAAAAGAATACAAACATACTAAATTGTTACATTACGATAGCCAACCCGTGTGGCTTAATGCTTTGTTTAACATCTCTAAAATGGCTACTTTTCAAATGAAAATCTGTGATATTATTGTAACTTTTACTTCAAACATAGGTTGTTGATCCTCGTTGGAA
This sequence comes from Lucinisca nassula, assembly GCA_963580285.1. Taxonomy (NCBI): domain Eukaryota; kingdom Metazoa; phylum Mollusca; class Bivalvia; order Lucinida; family Lucinidae; genus Lucinisca; species Lucinisca nassula. The sequence continues at coordinate 1,074,363 of CAUZLF010000001.1, forward strand.
TTGAGGCGGTTCTAACGAGTACCCACAACCTTTGTCTTGGAGCAGAAATAAGAAAAACTAATGTATAACCCCTTAAACCACATTTTTCTTTATATAAAGTGGGGTTTAGGGGTGTTCATTTCACGGACTTGTTCACGTGATAAAGTTGCGTAAAAGGGTCGTTCCTTAGCAGTTCATGTATGGTATCCGACTTTGTTTGTTTGTTTAGTTTGATTTGAGGTTTAACGTCCCCGTCAATACTGTATAGGTCATTTTGGAGGCGTTGTTTCGAATTTTGTGGGACTTTTACCCGACATTGACATGAAATGACATCTTAAGTCCTGTCACCCAATGAAACCAACAGGATTTATCAGCATGGACGGTTCAACGTGCACTGCTTTGCCTGGGCAGGGTGAGATCCTCTTTTAAATAAATCATAAATGCTGACGTTTTAGTTAATCGTATTAAACACTGGTGCAAGTTCATGCAAATGGTTTAACAAGCTTTATCAAGTTCAACCAAGTTATATGAAGTTTTTAACTTGATAAAGCACGGTTTATTGCAAATTCTAGCTCTTGCACTACCACTGAACTTTCTAAATTATTAACTTCCTGTCTTACTGCTATTAAAACGCATGTAATTAAATATTGTGATAAAGTCTTTGAAAGATCAGGAAGAAATCTGTTTTGGTCTATAAAAAATTCGAATGAGGTTTTAAATAAATTGAAATCTAGACATTTTCGTGCTTCTAGTCTGTCTAGCTACGATTTTCCACACTTTACACTACACTTCCTCATAATCTTATAAAAGAAAAGCTTAATGATTTAATTGAATGGGCTTTTCACAGAGAAGATTCTCTCTATCTTGCATGTAATGTCAGAAATGCATTTTTCACTTCTAAAGAGCATAAGAATTATACACTTTGGTCATGTCAGAAAGTGTGTGATGCCCTCACCTTTCTACTTGACAATATTTATATTAGATTCGGTACTAAGTTATTTAGACAAATTGTGGGTATTCCGATGGGTATTAATTGCGCACCTCTTGAGGCTGATCTGTTCTTGTATTGTTATGAAAGAGACTTCATTTTGTCGCTTTCCATTGATAACCAATCTGAAATCATTGAAGCTTTTAGCTCTACTTCTAGATATTTAGATGATTTATTAAATATTGATAATACCTATTTTGATGGTTTGATCAGTCAGATTTACCCCCTAGAACTTCAGTTAAATAAAGCAAATTCTTCTGATACCGAGGCCCCGTTTTTGGATTTACATCTATCTATTGTAGATGGATTTGTTTCGTGCAAAATTTATGATAAACGCGATGACTTTGATTTTGAGATTGTAAATTTTCCTTTTTTGGATGGTGATGTTCCTCGTGCGCCATCCTATGGCGTTTATATTTCGCAATTAATTCGATTTGCTAGAGTGTGTAGTCATGTAACTTACTTCAACACTCGTAATAAATTATTAACGGCTAAACTCCTTAATCAGGGTTATCGGTACCATAAACTACGCAAAGCCTATTCAAAATTTTATAGACGCCATTCTGATTTAATTTCAAAATTCAATATTGGACTTAAATCTCTTCTGCAACAAGGTCTATCGGAATCCGAATTTTATGGTGACTTAGTATATTAATTCCGAAAAATATATAACCGCAATGACTTCAGCACCCAATTTCGTAAAATCATTCTTCGATATAAAAAGATTGGGTACAACATGGATATTATACGACAGACTGCATGCATGGTAGTTAACCCAATCACGGTTGGCAACTTTGCTTCCCTCTTTAATTGCACGCCGGTGGGTCAGGCCTCAGATTCTATGACGGCTCCAACGTAAAGTAGAAGTAAAACAAAGATCAGGAATTGATACAATTAACTTACTCCACCCATAAAAGACACCAAAGAGAAAGAAATACAAACATTAAGCGACCAGACCATAATGGAAACCTAAACAAAGGAAGGCCATAAGGACAGTTACTTTCCCACAAAATGGCCATATGGCCATCCAAAACCAAAAGACACAAGTGATACACACAGTAAGTAACAAACAACAACATAAATAAATCGCCACAGAAGAGCCGCCTTGGAACGGTCAGTGGAAGATTTCCACTGGGGGGCTTAAATCGATTTTACGTGGCCACAATCCTCGCCCTTACTTCCGTCGCGATTTAGACAAATAATTTGTTCAGTCCGCATGAAGGCCTCCTAACTCATCAGTGCAACATCTCCGTAAACAAAAAAATCAAAGAACCACAGAGGTGAGACAACGGTGAGGACTCGACAGCAAGAAACCACTGAAATGCTGGAGCAAAAGAAAACCAACAGTTAGACCCCGATGAGCCCGACCAGAGACAGAGCATCAGGCAACAACCAACATTATCTCTCTAATTTTCAATATTGAGGCTTAAATTATTTGTCTAAATCGCGACGGAAGTAAGGGCGAGGATTGTGGCCACGTAAAATCGATTTAAGCCCCCCAGTGGAAATCTTCCACTGACCGTTCCAAGGCGGCTCTTCTGTGGCGATTTATTTATGTTGTTGTTTGTTACTTACTGTGTGTATCACTTGTGTCTTTTAATTTTGGATGGCCATATGGCCATTTTGTGGGAAAGTAACTGTCCTTATGGGCTTCCTTTGTTTAGGTTTCCATTATGGTCTGGTCGCTTAATGTTTGTATTTCTTTCCCTTTGGTGTCTTTTATGGGTGGAGTAAGTTAATTGTATCAATTCCTGATCTTTGTTTTACTTCTACTTTGTCTTAATGTGCTTTTTAAGAAGTAGCCAGACGTATTATGTAGAACTTCATTTCCCAAAGGAGGGTTTTTTGAAGAATGCTTCCTGTATACCAGGTAGTTTAACAACAATACCTTCAACAGTCACGTCACCGGAGCTTCAAGTCGGAAGTATTGGGCAGGATTTTGTTTACGAACGTCGGGGATTGTATCAAATACTTAAAGTCCCTAGTGTTTCACCTTGTATGAACTTGATAAAACCGGAAAGCGCTTGTTCTGTTTCTGGTCGGGCCCATCGGAGTCTAACTGTTGGTTTTCTTTTGCTCCAGCACTTCAGTGGTGTCTTGCTGCCGAGTCCTCATCCTTGTTTCATCTCTGTGGTTGTTTGATTATTTGTGTTCACGGAGATGTTACACTGATGAGTTAGGAGGCCTTCATGCAGACTGAACAAATTATTTGTCTTAATCGCGACGGAAGTAAGGGCGAAGATTGTGGCCACATAAAATCGATTTACCCCCCCCCCCCCCCACCCCCAGTGGAATTTGTTTCCACTGACCGTTCCAAGGCAGTTCTTCTGTCGCGGTTTATTTTTGTTATGGTTTGTCTTTGAGTGTTTGCGACGCTTATGTTATTTTTTTTGATAGCCTATTGGCCATTTTGTGGGAAAGTAACTGTTCTTTTGGCTTTCAGGTGTTGGTGTTTCCATTAGGGTCTGCTGTTTCATTTTTGTGTGTCTTTCCCTTTGGTGTCTCTGATGGGAGCTGTGGGTTGATTGTACCGATTCCTGATCATTGACCTCCACTTCTATTTTGTAAGCCTACGTTTGATTTGTTTGATTTGATTTGAGGTTTAACGTCCCCATCAACACTGTAAAGGTCATTTTGGAGACGTTGCTTCCAATTTTGTGGGACGTTTACCCGACATTGAGATGAAATGACATCTCAAGCCCTGTCGCCAAATGAAATCAATAGGGTTTATAAGCATGGACGGGCCGACTCGAACCGCTTTGCCTGGGCAGGCTTAGATCCTCTTAGCTGTTACCAGTACTTGTGTGCGGGTCGGTTTCAGCTCTGCGTGGAAGCATCATGCAGCCCATTTATTTCTTCAAACCCCGATGGGCGGTGACCCCTGTATTTGGTGTAAAGCCACAGGAAGTTGCATTTTAAACTTACAAATACATTTGAACCAGCTCAAGAGAAAATGCTTATTGTCGCCTATTGCATAAAATGATAATTATCGCATATGCGAGTAGCAAAGACTCTGGTGAGACTCCGCATGACTGTGCATGCGCAGTCTCGCCAGAGACTTTGCTAATCACAGACATGTACATCGTGGAAGGATCATGCAGCCCATCTATTTCTCAAGCCCCGATGAGCGTGGGCATACAGGTGTGTTATTGTAATGGCAAATATACTGTTTTGCTTGACGAAAATTTCTCAGAATGAGATATTGCAATTGCTAGAAGAGTAACAATTTGACCACTTGCATGCTCGCTTTGAACAAATGACCCGAAATGGCGAGTATATACAGATTCACTACGTTGTCACCATGCATAAATGTCCTAAACAGAAGTGCAGGCAATGATTGTTACGAGAAGGAATAGGAAACCTCTCTGGTGCTTATGCACATCTAAATTATTTTTGTAGGTATATGGCAGAGCAGCGCGACTAAACTATTTTAGGTGAAATATGGTAGGCAAAATATGCTGCTCCACGCACAAATCATGCATATATCATACGATGTGTGCAAAAGTGGTTTGTGGGGCAATTATTTGCCATACAGTTGGCCGCAAAACGTCTGATTATTATATAGTTTGCCTAAAAAGTCGCCAAGCGCCAAATAGTGCCATATATTTTTCATGCCAGTCACAATGTTGTGGATATTCGTACTGACGGGAGTTATACCATTGATCGGTAGGGAAGTTTCATCAGTTTTCCCTGACGGAAAAGCAATTGTAAGGGAGATCAATGATCTGCTGAAATTTGCTGTATGGCTATGATTGTGGATAGTATCTTTACTTCTCAAAAGTTTGGCGAGCTAGCACGGATGTGCATGATTTTTCTGTAGTTTTCATAGATTTAAATACCCTGAAAAAATGGACCAAATATTAGCAGCAGGTCGATGGTGTAAGATTACACACACCATTGCGACGGGCCAAACAAGACGCTTTGCTGGCACTTAATGTCAAGATGACGTGTGATTACCTGCTGCTCCCTGGCCTATAGGAGCAGGTATTGGTACGAGTCACAGGGAAGAAGTGCCCTGCAGAGGCGGGCATCCCAATACATCTGACCGACCAGACCAGTTGACTGGCAGAAGTTCTAATGGAATAGAATATTCCAAATATCCAGAGATAAAACAAAAATGGAAGTGAAGGTAATGATCATGAGTTAAGACCCTGACTTGAGATAAGAAGAGTGATTCTTCATGTTAAACCCCCGGTGCACCAGTGCGGCCGACATATCTTTTGCCGGCCAGTTATTTTTTGGTTGTTTTTGTCGGTTTATTTTGTTATTTGCTTCTATATAATTTTCACATCACCGCCTCGAGCACAAGACGTAGTTTTGCCTTCGGGGCGTGCGCCGTGAAATGATTATAGAAGCAAATAAATGTAGTATTTATTGTTGGTATTGTTGTATATAGTTACTGTTAAAAATTTATGTCTTGTATATAACATCTTTCTTGTGCCTTACCCCACAGTTGCCCGTTTGCCTGTCTGAGATCAACATCGGTCTTCTTGTGAGCATGGGGGTTTGCGAGACGCTGTAAATCGATACAACTACCAAACACCTCCCATCAGAGACACCAAAGGTAAAGAAACACCTCTCTCCATTATTTTGACAACTAACTCTTCATTTTGTTTTCTCATTAGGAAAACATGCATATACAAATATACTGCAAATTTTACCACCGAAAAACGACAATTTTAAGATGAAAAAAATGTGATATTTTTCTTATTTCTGCTCAAAATATAGATTGTGGATACATGTCAGAACCCCCTCAATGAGGCGGTTCTAACGAGTACCCACAATCTATTTTTAGAGTGGAAGCAAGACAAATAAGATTAACCGCAGTAAACTTCAGATTTACTATATAAAAGCGGAGTAACATGATTTCAGTGAAACATGTTGATGAAAGGTGTTAAATTTACTTTTAGAAGTAAATGGTAGAATATATAAAATACCGTTTTCAGTATGACCACCGTCATTCAGACTGTCGTCTTCATCTGGGGGCGCCATCAGTTCATTTGTGTAGAGGCAATTTGTACATGTCTCGAGGTTCACGTACGTCGTCTGAATGTTCTTAGTTTCCTCCCCTTGTTTCATCCGTTGTTCTAACTCAGCTATTATGTCTTTCATCCTTTGTTCGATTTTCGTAAATTCTGGGCGATCACTTGGGTTTGGTAACCAACATTTCCACATCAATTTGTACCTATGGAACAAAGAAAATACGGTCTTATTTCTAACTCGAACACGTAATGCTTGGAACCAAGCATTACGAAAACACGCCTATACAAACACAGTGTAAATTTTACTGCCGAAAAAAAAACACAAAAATTTTAAGATGAAAAATTGTGATATTTTTCTTATTTCTGCTCAAAACATAGATTGTGGGCACTCGGTAGAACCGCCTCATTGAGGCGGTTCTAACGGGTACCCACAATCTATGTTTAAGCGCAGAAATAAGAAAAATAAGATTTACCCCTCTAAACCCCAGTTTTACTGTATAAAAGTGGGGTTCAAGGGGGTCAAAATTATATAGGCATGTTTTTCGTGATGACAATTTTGTCTTTTACATTTTCCTTAAAATAAAGTATGCCTTATTTGTGCAGCTCAGATGAGGTTACACTACATACATCACTAGACAAGTCCGTGAAATAAACACCCCACCAAACACCACTTTATATAGAAAAAATGGGGTTTACGGGGGGCATACATTATTTTTCTTATTTCTGCCCAAGACACAGGTTGTGGGTACTCGTTAGAACCGCCTCAGTTAGGCGGTTCTAATGAGCACCTACAACCTATGTACGTAGTATCAATAAGAAAAATATCACGGATTTTCGTCAAAAAAGTAGCCATTTTGAAGATGTGAAAAAATGCAGTGTGTCGCACGGGTATTTTATCGTAATGTTTGTCAAAGATAAACTGATATTCTTTGTAAATTATCCACAATGTATTAATATTTGCAGCTTTGGGAATTTTTCAAAGTGAATCAAGAAATTACTACGAAACTACCATGGTAAAACTATCATCGCTGTTCGATTTTCAGAAGCCTCCATGGTGTAGTGGTTATGCTACTCGCCATGTAAACCAGGGATCGCAGGATCGATCCCAGGCTTATCAAAACTTTCGGATGAGTCTTTAAACCGAGGTCCCATCTCCGTATGACCTTGGCTGTTGGTGAGACGTAAAACTCAAACACTCACTCACTGTCCGATTTTCAAAGTTTCATAGTGATATATGCGGTAACAATATCAGTATTATCTGCGGTCACAATATCAGTTTTGAAAAAAACGTTAGCCATATTTGATTTTTACTCTTCCATCATGCTATACAAATTGAGGCCCAAGTTATGTACTTTGTATGGGGAAAAATACACATTTTCACCCTTTCAGAGTGGTTTTACATTCCAGAATGGTATTTCGATGGGACTTAATTGTAAAAAAGAAGAAACATCCGCTCGGTCAAAACAGAGTCTTCACCGCGAGCTATGCATAGCTTCTTTAGGTGGATACGAAAAGCTGTTTTCTGATTGAAAGAAATTATCCTTCACTTTGCGCATCGTTCCGAAAACAAGAGACAGCGCACAACAAAATATACATCATGAACTGACTAATAACATCCTATGTCATATATGCTCGCTTACATCAGTTCAGTGACACACAAGAACAGTGAAGACTCTAATCAGACTGACCGGATGCACACGCTGATCTGAGTCTTTGCTGGTGGCAAAATTCTTCAATTACAGTAAAATTCCTTTAATAAGACCACCTTTGGGACTGTTCAAAAGTGGAAGACCACTTTTGACCAGTCCAAAAGTTGGTCTCTTATAAGGAGACACTGGTTGTAGAAAACACAAAGAAAGAATAGATGAAAGCTTCTCAATAAGTTCTTAAAAGCAGATTTAGTCTTAATTTTAGGTGGTCTTAATAACGGAATTTTACTGTATTTCAATTATTGTTTGTCCTGGTTTATTTTATTCTTGTTCGTCTATTACAGTGTATACCAACATTTCATCTGGACAGAACTGGGGCTGTGCTAGTCTCCTCCCCTGTTTTAAATAACGCACCATGTCCCAGTTATCAACATCCGGGTAAGGATGGTTTCCTCTTGTAAACAGCTCCCAAAGCACAATTCCGAATGACCACTGTAACAATAAACAAATATGAAAAGAAAACGCCGGAATAACAGATCAAGACATTACGAAAAAACGCCTATACAAATATATTGTAAACTTTACCGCTGGTAAAACGAAAATTTAAGATGAAAAATTGTGATATTTTTTCTTATTCCTGTTCAAAATATAGAGTGTGGGTATACGTTAGAACCGCCACAGGCGGTTCTAACGAGTACCCACAATCTTTATTTAAGAGCAGAAATAAGGAAAAAAAAGGTTTACACCTGTCAAGCCCAGTTTTACAATATAAAAGTGGGGTTCCATGAGTGAGGGGTTGTTTGACTTTTACTTATCATCAACAGCTAAGGTCATACGGAGACGCGAACTCGGTTTAAAGACTCATTCGAAAGCCTGAAGAAGCCCGGGATCGATCCTGCGTCACCTGGTTAACAAGGCGAGTAGCATAACCACTACACCACGGATGCTTCTAAACATGCAAAGAAAACGCCGAAACAATAGCTCAAGAAATTACGAAAAAACGCCTATACAAATATATGTAAACTCTGCCGATGGTAAAACGAAAATTTAAGATGAAACAATGTGATGTTTTTTTTTCTTATTTCTGCTCAAGAGCAGAAAAAAGAAAAAAAAGGTTTACCCCTTTTAACCCAAGTTTTACTGAATAAAAGTGGGGTTCAAGGGATCAGAATTATATAGGACTGTTTTCGGGAAGAGGTGCCAATAAGAGCAACAACAGAACACTCAAGTATAACAGTATACAAAATTACAGAAAGTGAAGTAGCCAAAGTTTATATTTCTTATTTCTGCTCAGAACACAGATTGTGGGTATTCGGTAGAACCGTCACGCCGAGGCTGTTCTAACGAATACCCACTATCTATGTTGTGAGCAGAAATATGAAAAATATCAGAATTTTTATCTGAAAAAAATAAGTTTTTTGTTGGTTAAAATTTTTAATATACCTGTATAGGTTTGTTTTCGTAGTGAATTGATGATAAAGCCTCCGAAATTACATATGGTTTTACCATGTTAGCAGCCTATAATCGATTATTGTGGCACTTCCCGGTTACCTCTATTTGTATATTGTGGCACTTCCAGGTTACCTCTATTTGTATTAAGATAAAGCAGAAGTGAAGGCAAGGATCAGGAATTAATTCAGTTAACCCACAGCTCCCATCTGAGACACCAACGGGAAAGAATCAAAAACATGAAACAACAGACCCTAATGAAACACCAACAGCAGAAAGCCAAAAGGACAGTTTCTTTCCCACAAAATGGCCTATTGGCTATCCAAAGCAAAATAATATAAGCGATACAAACACTCAAAAACAAACCATAAACTGCGACAGAAGAACCGCCTTGGATTTAGTGAAACGAATTCCACTGTGGGGCTTAAACCGAGTTACGTGGTCACAATCCTCGTGTAAAAGAAACCTCATTTCAATAATCCTGTGACGTGCCATTACGATAACATACCAGTACGATATACTTACTTTTTACACCTCCAAAATGGCTACTTTTATGATGAAAATCCGTACATTTTTATTATTTATGTGACACACATAAATGGTGGGTGTTCGTTAGAACCGCCTCAATTAGATGATTCAAACGGGTACCCATAACCTATATCATGGAGCAGAAATAAGACAAATACTGTATACCCCCGTAAAACTAAGTTTTTCCTATATAAAGTATGATTTAGGTGGGTGTTCATTTCACGGATCTGCAAACGTGGTGTATAAAAAATTTCATTTCAGTCATCCTATATGATATGTAGGTGGTGGTTGGGTGGGGCAAAGGCAACGAGTATCCTGCATCACTGGGGCGTCCAACAGATAATTGCTTATAGTTGGGCAAGGCTTGCTGTTCTTGCAGCATAGTGGGAAAATGGTATGTTACTATTTTTCTTATATTAGACTTTCATTCATCTTCTCCTTCTTTCCTCCTTTTCTCTCGGAGATGACGCAAAACGGCACACAATGGCTGACGTGTCGTTAAAACCAAAACTATCAATAAAAAGTCTATGTCATGTAATGCAATAAGAGCAAAAGAAAGCGAAAATATATTTACCACATCAGACTTGGTTGAGTATTTTCCTTGTTCAAGACATTCCAGGGCCATCCACTTGACAGGCAACATTGTTTTCTTGTTTTCGCAATAGTAGTACTCTTTCTCATAAATATCACGTGAGAGTCCAAAGTCAGCCACTGTCACATGGAGATTATCATCTAGCCTATCAAAACGATACTTACATATAAAAACATATATTTAAATATTTAATTTGATTAATATATTTTTCCAAGACAGATAATTCAATTTGCGTTTCTATATTCTAGATGATTTGCTTTTTTCATCATAATGTTAGCACGTCCTTGAAACGAACAACCAGAAAAGAAAGATAAGTTTATATAAAGGGAATTGGTTATCTCACTATTTTTCTCTCTTTTTTTTTCTTTTTTGAAGGAAGAATGATTTAGCAAAGTTTTAAGTCAAGTATGCATTTCGGGCAAAATATGCTTAAGTTTACAAAGCTTAAAGACGAGGTCCATAATGGACCTAATAGTCTCACCTGAGTTTTTGGCGTAGAGTATCTTAAGGATAACTTTTGCTTCAGAAGCATTTAATAGAAGGTCATGACTGGTTTTCTATTGACTGGTTTCACTTTTCATACACAGGAGTATTTTCCATCGGATTACCCTCTGGTTATACCGGAACAGCCCCTTGCGTAATAAAACCTGGTAATTGGTGGACGACCCCCGCCCATAGGGGTTTGAAGAATTATATGGGCTAAATGATGCTTCCACGTAGAGCTGAATCCGGCCAGCACACTAGTTAACCGCTTAGAGGATCTAAGCCTGTCCAGGAACCGCGGTGCGAGGCGGACCGTCTATGCTAATAAAGCCTTTTGGTTTCATTGGGCGACAGGGCTTGAGATGTCATTTCATCTCAATGTCGGGTAAAAGTCCCACAAAATTGGAAGCAACGTCTCCAAAATGACCTTTATAGTGTTGTCGGGGACGTTAAACCTCAAATCAAACAAACAAAAATAATTGCCGGTCCGCTGCCTTAAGTTTATCACATGTACATGATTGCTCTAACGCTTGCAAAATAAACATATATTCGTGGTTTACATGATGTTGACTTCGCCCTCACCTCGTTCTTCGCAGAATCACTTAAGCACTTTTAGTAGAGGGGTCACCCAAGGGGCATTCCTTTTAATTATTTTAAAAATGAGCCATTGGCTTAGGAATTGCTCTTTGAAGATTTCTTTCTATTTTACCTCTGCAGACATTTGGTTCAGGAGAGCAAACCAATTTCAGCAATTTAAGCAATAATCATTACAGTAATACCTATTTTGAGGCTTCTGGCATTTACAGTTCCCGAAAATTTTTGGGTCAATCATTTTCATTTGGCACGAAGTTTTAATAAACACAAGTAGCTCCTTTGTGCTTAAGTCCATTGGCAACAGAACTTTATTTATGTATTTGTTGAAAAGAGCTATTCTAAGATCAAAGAGGGTTTTCTATTTTAAGCTCTGGCAGCAATTTTCTTTAGTGAAGAGGAACCTTTTTAACAACATTGGTAGAAAATCGACAAAGAAACATCTCTGTGAAATAATTTTGAAATTGGATTAATAACCTAGGAGAAGATGTCCTTTAATCGTTTTTTTATCTCTGTTGGCCATTTCGGTCAGCGAAGTGGAACCGTTTTAGCAATTTCGATAGAGGGTACCAAAGGATCATTTTTTGGTAAATAATTTTGATTTGAAATCAGTCCATTAGCTTAGGAGTACATGTTTTGTAAAGTTTTTTTTTTTCTTTTTTTTAGCTCTTGCGGCCATCTTTTGGAACGGAGCAGAACCATTCTAGCAATTCAGGTAGAGAAACATCCCATAAACATTCCTGTGAAATTATTATGACATCGGAATACTAGTCAAGGAGGAACTGTTGTTCAAAGTTTTTTATCCATTTTTACATCTGGTGGTCATAATGTTCAGCGAAAGTGGAACCATTTCAGCAGTTTTGGTATAGGGTCACCCAAGGAGCATTTCTTGTAAAATTATTTTGAAATTGGCACAGCGGTTTAGGATAAGACATTTGAAGAAATTGTTGATTGATGGACAAACAGAAAGAAGGATAGACGACGGACAGAAAGCGATCACAATAGCTCACCCTGTGAGCCGAAACCAGAAAAGATAAGTAAAATGTTTATAAATGTACTATATATGTCATGTTCAAACATCTGCAGAGTTTCAATACGATCAGTGCATAGGTGTACGAAGAGATACCACTGTAACAGAAACATAGCTGCTCGGGGTGAAATCACCTGGACAAGTCCGTAAAATGAACACCCCCTAAATAGAAGTGAAGGCAATTCTCAGGAATAGATTCAATTAATCCACAACTCCCATCAGAGACTTCAAGGGAAATGAACACAAACAACTAGACCCTGATTGAAACATCAATAACGGAAAGCCAACAGGACAGCTTCTTTCTAAAAATGGCCAATTTGCTATCCAAAACAAAATATAAAAAGCGATACATACAATCAAAGATGAACAAAAACAAAAATAAATTGCGACACAAGAACCACCTTGGAACGGTCAGTGAAAAGTATTTCACAGGGTGGGGCGGGAGGGTTCAATTGATTTAACGCAGCCTCAATCCCCGCCCTTGCTTCCCTCGCGGTTTAGACAAATAACTTGTTTATGCCGCATGAAAGCATCCACATTCACCAGTGCAACATCTCCAAGAACACAAAAATCAAACAACCACAGAGATGAAACAACGGTGAGGACTCGACAGCAAGAAATAACTAAAATGCTGAAGCAAAAGTAAACCAACCGTTAGACTCCGGATAAAGTCCAAAATTGAATTTTGAAACTATATCGGAATGACGTCTTTGAAGTTTATGATACCGATAAACCTGATTAAGAAGTTTAGCAGTTAACAATTTATTACGAGTCATTACAACTATTTTTAAAACATGATTACTGTTTATGTGCACGCTACAGCGTACGTGGGTTAGAGTCCAATGTTGCTTACTGAGAGTGTCGACAATGTCCACACTACAAGATTGCATCTCTTCCAAACACAGCCTATATGCTTTAGATTTAGTGTGGCTTACAAATTTCAATTTTCCTTAATATAAGTCTCTTTGCAAAGTATCAAGACTGATGACAAGACACGTGTTTTTTCTCTCTTTGTTACTCAATATATATGTTGGGAGCAAAACAAAGAACAATTAAATACGTTTGCAAAGCTAATTCTTCCCTTTTCCAAGTGCGTTAATCTCTGGTCCACTAAGGCTATATGCCTTACATACATATATCTATGTCGTTTACGGTTGCAATGGACCTTGGGGATTTTTTTATATAACGTAGACATGTACGATATCACCTGCTGTACATATGAACAATATCGCGCTGAAAATTAGCTATGTCCAAGTAAATTTAAGTATTTATCGAACTAACATGCAGTTTCTTGCCGCGAGGTCTCTGTGGACAAATTTCAGTTCCGAAAGGTAAGACATTCCTTCACTGATATCAATACCGAAGTTGATTAAGTCCCTTACAGAAGGAGTCTGTAAATTGCAAAAAAAAAAAATGTTCTCCAAGTCAATATATTAAATGCTTAACGACCACATTAAACACGCACAAACACCTCTAAAAGTTTGGTTGTGTCTTCTCAGTATTCAATTAATTTCAGCCGGCCTCGCTATTTAAGTCGGGTGCGCGTCTGACTGGTGATCAGGAGGAGGTGGCTTCGATACCTGCCAGGGTCGGAAAAATTCTTTCGTGGCGATTGGGGAAGCCTCCGTGGTGTAGTGGTTACGCTACTCGCCTTGTAAACCAGGGATCGCAGGATCGATCCCGGGCTTCTCCAGACTTTCGGATGAGTCTTTAAACCGTGGTCCCGTCTCCGTATGACCTTAGCTGTTGTAGGGACGTAAAACTCAAATACTCACTCACTCACTCGTGGCGATTGATCATGAACTCTTTTCTACGGTCATTCTCTCTCATTTGCTGATTTAAGAATGGTAGTTGTAAGTTTCTGGCGGAAGAACGTGCACTATACTGGTCGGCCGCTTACGTATAAGCATGGCAAGCAAAAGTGTGGATAGGTAAACTGGCCGGTTCTAAAATGACCTAAAGAAGTGTTGACTGGGCCGATAAATACCAATATAAACAAACAAACATTTTTTTCAGTAATGTTTCTACATCAAGAATGACCGGGTACACCAATGTGCAGATGAAAACTGAAATAAATAATGTCTCACACAGGCATCGATGTAATTACCGCACATCCAAGACACGAAAGGGAAAGAAACACCAACATTAACCAACTTCACATTAATAAGGAAAGCCAAAACGACAGCCACTTTCCAACAAAATGACCTAACAGCTATCCAAAATAAAATATATTAGGAATTTATACTCTGTTGGTTTTCTGTTGCTCCAGCATTTCAGTTATTTCATGCTGTCGAGTCATCATCGTTGTTTCATCTCTGTATTTGTTTGATTTTTCTGTTCTCGGAGATATTGTGCTGAGGAGTCAGAAATCCTTCGTGTGGACAGAACAAATCATGTGTCTATTTGTCTGGTTTATTATTGCTATAATTCGTGTTATTTGTCAGTTTTCTGGTTTAGCATTGTTATAATATGTGTTGCTAATTAATTTTTATTTTGGAAAGCCGCTACCATTTCGTGGGAAAGTAACTGTCTTTTTGGCTTTCCGCATGTGACGTTTCCATTATATTTATTGTTTGTTGAGATATCTTTTTCATCATTGCCTTTCCTGTTTCGGATAGGCTTATGCTTCACATTTTATCAGTTCCCGAATTATATTAACTAGACATCTAATATGCATGGAATACTTACATGTTTCGCATCTCTAATGAATTTCAAAAGATCCCCATTCTTCAGATATGGTAATACGACCAGGGGCATATGATCCATTCCTAGACAGATGCCAGTTAGACTGAGAACGCGTGGATGAGTAAAATCTTTCATTACGAACGCTTCGTCAACAAAGGCTTGGATGTCGATCTGTCTTGGACTGTTGTCTAGAATAATACGTTAAAGTGTTATGTAGTTTAGGTTGTAGTTCCAAAGCGTTAATCCAAAATAATTAATCCATAGACAAAATGGTAAATATCCATGTTCAGATCAACAGACATGGACTCCAGAAGAGTGTTATCAAGGCGTCCGCGGATCGTAAGCATTACTTGGTGAGCAAGGTTCGCCCACAATGCCCAGCGACCCCAACGAAGAAAGGGAGTAAATGCCGAGAATGCTATAACACCCTGACTGTTTTCTGGTGAGATTCTACAAAACGTCTTCAACAAATCTTAAATAGACATGTTCAATGCTATTTTGTAGAAGATTCAGTATATCAAATATGGGTAAATGCCTTAATACTTGCAATGACGTCATTATAGAATACATAATGACGTCATTACAGAATAAACAAAAAATAGTTTGAGAAAGAACGAGCATAAATTTGATATAAAACAATGCTCTGACATTCCAAAACATTTTCGGAGCCTTTTTTACCGAGACATTTTATCAAGGATTTCTTATCCATGCCAGAAATAAAGAACGTTTGTCTTTTGAGTGTGGGTTTCGCTTATATCCTTTTTTGCCATTTTGTCGGAAAGTAACTATCCTTTTGGCTTTCCAATATCGATGTTTCCATTAGGGTCTAGTTATTTAATGTTTGTGTTTCTTTCCCTTTGGTGTCTCTGATGGGCGGCATGGGATAATTGTACCGATTCCTGATAATTGCTTTTAATTTCTATTGGTTAGTCAAACCAACTCAATGAAGAAGCAGTAGCATGTTTATGTGCCCATGTAATGAACACCCTAAAAACAGACACGTTTTATAAGAAATGGTATCTTTAAAGGGCAAAGATAAGTTGTTTCTTAGTATCGTTTGAACATGGAATGAAGAAAATCGTTCCGACGGCAACGATCAGTGTGTCATTGAAATATAAATGAGAAATATAGCACTGCCTTGTAAGAAACATTGCAATTCCTACATAAATCACTTTGGAGCGTTCTTCAAGGCCCAGATTTTCAAAGCATCTTTATCTTTACGACCTCTTAACTGGTCAAAATTTTACTTGTTCTGTTATGTAAAATATTTTAAACAGTTGTGCTTTCCTGAAAATTATGTCAGCAGCTTTAATGTTTGCCTCCATGTAATCATTGCCTCCACTTCTATTTTCCATAAAACACAAACGCTGCTGACATTTTTATTATACAACTATTAGTATTTATGATTTACGATTGTTTTGATTTTAAGATTGTAAATTTTCCTTTCTTGGATGGTGATGTTCCTCGTGCGGCATCCTATGGCGTTTATATTTCGCAATTAATTCGATTTGTCATAGTGTCTAGTCATGTAACTGACTTCAACACTCGTAATTAAGTGTTAAATGCTAAATTTCTTAATCAGGGCTTTCGGTATCATAATCTTAGCAAAGCCATTTCAAATTTTTATAGACGTCAGTCAGACGTAATTTCGAAATTCAGTGTTAGACTTCAATCTCTTCTCGAACAGAGTCTATCGGAACTCGAATTTTATGATGACTTAATCTATAGAGTGAGGAAAATATACAATTGCAATGACTTCAGCGCTCAATTTCGTAAAATCATTCTTCGATGTAAAATATTGGGTACAACATGAATGCTATACGACAGACTGCATGCATGGTACTTAACCCAATCACGGTTGACAACTTTGCTTCACTCTTTAATTGCACGCCGGTGGGTCAGGCCTCAGATTCTATAACGGTTCATGCGTAGATGTTTACTGATAATTAGGGAGAATTTAATTTATGTAATGTTGGTTTGTGCCTGATGCTCTGTCTCTGGTCCGGCCCTATCGGCGTCTAACTGTTGGTTTTCTTTAGCTCCAGCATCTCTGTGGATTTTAGCTTATAAGTCCTCACCCTCGTTAGATCTTTGTGGTTATTTAAATTTTTGTGTTCTCGGAGCTGTTGCACTGATGACTTAGGAGGCCTTCATGCGGTTTTGTCTAAATCGCGACGGAAGTATGGGCGAGGATTGCGGCCGTGTATAATCGATTTTATCCCCCAAGTGGAACTCATTTTAATTACCCTTCCAAGGCGGTTCTTCTGTCGTGGTTTATTTTCGTTATGATTTGACTTTTAGTGTATGTTTCGCTAATAGTATTTTAATTTTGGTAGCTAACTGACCATTTTGTTGGAAAGTAAATGTCCCTTTGGCTTTCCGCTATTGATGTTTCCATTAGGGTCTAGTTGTTTCATGTTTGTGTTTTTCCCTATTATGTCTCTGATGGGTGCTGTGGATCAATTTTTATCGATTCCAGATCATTGCCTTCACTTCTGTTTGGCATTTATAAACGAAGTTCTAACAGTATGTTTACTAAAACACTGTTTGGTTTGAAAAAAGCTGACCAAAGTGTTTGAAAGACAACCCTTCTGGGTGGTAACCCACCTATATTGCAGGTAACATTCTTGAGAAGTAACCGTACTATATTATAGATACCCGTATAACTTATGGACATTGCTAGTAACACTCGTGGGTATGTTATCCTAATGTAATTAACACCCATTTTAGTTATCCAAATGTACTTTTAGTACTATTTACGGTGTATTGTCCTACTATACTGAAAGGTAACACTCTTGGGTCTGTTATCCTATCTAAATGCATTGTAAGTAACAGTCATGCTTCGTTGTCCTACTGGTTTGCTGGTAACATTCACAGATATATTAATCTAACTGAATGCAGGTAACAATAATGGAGGTTATCCAAATGTATTCTAAGTAGTTTTTAATGGCGTGTTGTCCTTCTGTATTGTAAGTATCTCTCGTGGATATGATATCATTATTTATTTTAGGAAGGTTACACTCTTGGTGGTTATCTAAATGTATTGTAATGAACATTTATGGTGTACAGTCGTAATGTATTTTAGGTAACACGCATGCGTTGTTATCAGATTGTATTGAAGTACGGCTAACATCACATGGGTACTGAAATAATTTCAAGGGAAGGATCAGACAGCAAAAGAAGGGGAATGTGGCTCTCCTTTCATATTGCGTGCCTATAATACGAGCGAACTCTAAATTTAAACAGGCTATCTTCACTTTGTCATTAACTTATGTCTAAATATTGGTGACTCAAGGTATGTTTTTGCTTTGCAACATTCGGCCGATAACTGACTTTAAAAGATGTTTTGGATGTTATGCAGCAGACGGTCGATAATTGTGATAATACCTTAGTGCATTATATATAACGAAGATTAATGTGATGATATTCAGAATTCTTCATAATCACTTACGATGCAAAGTTTTTACTGCAACAAGCGTTGTTTTATCTTGGTTTGCGCTGGTGAGATATCCTTTGTAAACACTACCAAAATGTCCTGCAAATGCATGAATGAATTTTAAGAAGATTTAACAAATTATACTTCAATGAACGTTTAGAGTAATGCGTTATTCATTAATAAGATTCTCTAGAGTATACTTACAGACAGACTTCGATTTAAGTCCCCCAGTGGAATTCGTTTCCGCTGACCGTTCCAAGGCGGTTCTTCTGTCGTGGTTTATTTTTTGCTATTGTGTGTCTTTGGGTGTTTGTGTCGCTTATATTATTTTATTTTTTTGGATGGCCTATTGGCCATTTTGTGGGAAAGTAACTGTCATTTTGGCTTTCCGCTATTGATGTTTCCATTTGGTCTGTTGTTTCATGTTTGTGTTTCGTTCCCTTTGGTGTCTCTGATGGGAGCTGTGGGTTGATTGTGTCGATTCCTGATCATTGCCTCTACTTCTATTAAGATCGATATACTGGTCGTGCATGTGATAACAGTCAAATCGTAGAATACGTTTTAACACACATTATCATATGTCGTCGAGTCAAAGAGTGTAATAACGTCAAGTAATCTTTTCAATAATCCACTAGTGGATTAAATATGCAAATTAGCTAGATACGTGCCGTTACGTTATGTATGACGTCCTTCACGACGTTGCGTTTACGAATGGCAGAATACTGGGGTTTATAGGTGTCAGCCTTATTTTTCTTATTTCTGTTCTAAACTTTAGATTATGGGTACTCCTTAGAACCGCCTCGATGAGGCGGTCCTAACGAGTACCCACAATCTATATTTTAGGCAGAAATAAAAAAAAATATCACAATATTTCATCTTAAAATATTCTTTTTTCGGCGTTTAAGTTTACAATGTATTCCTATAGGCGTGTTTACGTAATGTCTTCAACGAGTTTAAAGAGCCTCGCATTTTATCCCTTTTCCTCAACTCGTTTAATAAATTCAATAATACATAAACACTCATGATAAGATCCTCTATAACACATGTTTCAACACTATACATAGGTAAAGAACAAGTGTGTCAAAATCAATAACAAGGTTAGGTGGCATAAAATCGATTGCATCTTATATAGAGGATCTTACACGAGTATTTAATAAATTCAATAGTACATGAACACGAATGCAAGATTCTATTTATCGCATGACATTTAAAACACATTTTATTCACGATTGTTTGCAAAAATGTCAATATTCCGCCATTAGTAAACGCGACGTCGTAAATTCGTCGTACATGTAACGTTACGGGACGTATCTAGCTAATTTGCATATTTAATCCGCCAGTGGATTATCGAAAATATTACATGAAGTTAATACACTCTCAGATGCGACGTCATATGATAAATACGCATATAGTAAGATGACAATAAATAACAGTGATGTTAGATGGTATGTTTTAGTTCTCTTGAATATATTATGTTCGACATTGTCAAAATGAAAAACACACCTTTGCCAAGTAAGTCTCCTACTTGCAATAGTGTCCTATCAATCAACAAATTATGATCTTTCAGAACCAGCTGCATATCTTTATCCAGTCCAGGCGACGTTTGGGCTGTGTCATGTAGTTCGATATAGCCTGCGAAAAAGTAAATCAAGATGGAGTCTTTACAGAACAAAAACCATCACCCGTATATATCAGTAAAATAATTTTCCTTGTAAACTCCAATTTATATAAGGATTGTAGATGTTTACCTGGAACTCAGAGTGAGGGTTGGGCCTATAGATTCAGTTTAAATTTTTCAGTGGATCTCGCTACTGACAGTCCTAGGGCGGTGGTTCTAATGTTGGTTATTTTATATGTAGACGTTATTCCGGGCCCCTCGGAGTCTAACTGTTGGTTTTCGTTTGCTCCAGCAATTTTGTTGTTGTATGCTGTCGAGTCCTCAAACTTGTTTCATCTCTGTAGTTTTTTATTTGTATGTTCTCGGAGTTGTTACACTGATGAGTTAGGAAGCCTTCATGCTACCACGACAGAGGTAAGGGCACTGTCACTTGTGTCTTTTTATTTTGGATGGCCATTTGGCCATTTTTTGGGAAAGTAACTGTCCTTATGGCCTTCCTTTGTTTAGGTTTCCATTATGGTCTGGTTATGGTTTGTGTTTCTTTCCCATTGGTGTCTTTGATGGGTGGAGTAAGTTAATTGTATCGATTCCTGATCTTTGTTTTACTTCTTCTTCAAAATTGAATGTTGGACTTAAATCTCTGCTGCAACAAGGTCTATCGGAACCCGAATTTTATGGTGACTTAGTATATAAATTCAGAAAAAAATATATACTTGCACTGACTTAAGCAACCAATTTTGTAAAATCACTCTTCGATATGAAAGAATTGGGAACAACATAAATGTTACACGACAAACTGCATTCATGGTAGTTTACCCAATCACGATTAACAACTTTCTTCCTTAATTGCACGCCTGTGGATCGGGCCTCATATTCTATGACGATACCAGCGTAAAGGCTTACTGCAAATTAGAGATAATTTAATATTATGTAATGTTGATTGGTGCCTAATGCTCTATCTCTGGTCGGGCCAATCGGAGTCTAACATTTGGTTTTCTTTCGCTCCAGCATTTCAGTGGTTTCTTGCTGACGAGTCCTCACCGTTGTTTTATCTCTGTGGTTGTTTGATTTTTGTGTTCTCGGAGATGTTGCACTGATGCATTAGGAGGCCTTCATGCGGACTGAACAAATTGCTTGTCTAAATCGCGAGTGAAGTAAGGGCGAGGATTGTAGCCAGGTAAAATCGATATAAGCCCCCTCCCTCCCCTGAAGCGGAATTCTTTTCACTGACCTTTCCAAGGCGGTCCTTCTGTCGCAGTTTATTTTTGAGATGGTTTGTATTTGAGCTTGTGTGTATCGCTTATATTTTTTGTTTGGATAGGTTTGGGTTTAGTGGGAAAGTAACTGTCCTTTTGGCTTTCTGATATTGGTGTTCCCATTAGGGTCTAGTAATTTCATGCTATGCTTCTTTCCCATTGGTGTCTCTGATCGGAGCTGTAGGTTAATTGTATAGATTCCTGATCATTGCCCGTCGGGGCTTTCCATGTTGTACGTGCTCATGTGTGTGTGTTATTATTGTTTATTTTCATTAAATGTTCCTGCTGCACCATGATCACCTCTTTAGGGGAATAGGGAACTGGTTGCTGCGCGGTTTGTAATTCGTTATTTTCCTTTTTTGTTATCCGTATTGTTAGTTACTCTTTCTCTCGGTGCCATTGGTAGGCTGTAATCTTTGATTGTGGTTTTTCCTGAGCATCTATTTCTATATATTGTGACATTACGCAAACACGCCTATACAAATACATTACCACCTTTATCGCCGAAAAAAAAATGAAAATTTTAAGATGAAAAATTGTGATATTTTTCTTATTTCTGCTCTAAAATATAGATTGTTGGTACTCATTGGAACCGCCTCGATGAGGCGGTTCTAACGAGTACCCACAATCTATATTTTAGAGCAGAAATAAGTAAATAAAGTATAAACCCGGAAACCCCAGTTTTGGTGTATAAAAGCAGGGTCCAAGGGGGTCAAAATTATATAGGCGAGTTTTCGTGACGCATATGTTTTATCCTTTAGTGTAAAGTAGAAGTAAAACAAAGATCAGGAATTGATACAATTAACTTACTCCACCCATACAAGACACCAAAAGGGAAAGAAATACAAACATTAAGCGACCAGACCATAATGGAAACCCAAACAAAGGAAGGCCATAAGGACAGTTACTTTCCACAAAATGGCCATATGGCCATCCAAAATTAAAAGACAAAAGTGATACACACAGCAAGTAACAAACAACAACATAAATAAATCGCCACAGAAGAGCCGCCCTGGAACGGTCAGTGGAAGATTTCCACTGGGGGGCCTAAATCGATTTTACGTGGCCACAATCCTCGCCCCTACTTCCGCCGCGATCTAGACAAATAATTTGTTCAGTCCGCATGAAGGCCTCCTAACTCATCAGTGCAACATCTCCGTGAACACAAAAATCAAAGAACCACAGAGGTGAGACAACGATGAGGACTCGACAGCAAGAAACCACTGAAATGCTGGAGCAAAAGAAAACCAACAGTTAGACTCCGATGGGCCCGACCAGAGACAGAGCATCAGGCACCAACCAACATTACCTTGAATTAGATCTCTCTAATTCTCTTAAATCTATATAAGCCCCCTCCACGGTAATAAACTATTGATGACCATTGCAAAATGGTTCTTCTGCAATGGTTTATTATTGCTATGGTTCGTCTTCGCTAGCTAATATATTTTTAATATGGAATCCATTTCGTCATTTTGTGGGAAAGTAACTTTCTTTTTCGTTTTCCGTTTGTGGCGTCTTCATAAAGGTGAAGTTAATTAGTGATCGTGTTTCTTCCCTTTGTTACCTTGGATGCAAGGTATGAGATAATTGTATCGATTCCTAGTCACTGCCTACACTATTGTTTTTAAACTTTTGCTTTGGCTATCAGTTTTTAGTAAAAAACCACGCCCCTCAATGCTGCTATTCTGAAATACAACTTCATTGCTGTATAAGATGTATGCCCCTTATCTTTAGCCATAATCAGTATTTTAGATATGTCAAAGAATAGATTATGTAACGGTGTTGTGAGATGCCACTGGCAGAAACAAAAGGAGCCGGTGAGTGTTTTGACTTGTACTTTTTGCTACTTATTCACTAAGTACAGTAGCCGCAGGTAAGACTGACAGATGTTTGTTACTTAGTCACTAAGTACAGTAGCCGCAGGTAAGACTGACAGATGTTTGTTACTTATTCACTAAGTACAGTAGCCGCAGGTAAGACTGACAGATGTTTGTTACTTATTCACTAAGTACAGTAGCCGCAGGTAAGACTGATATATGTTTGTTACTTATTTACTAAGTACACCAGCCACAGGTAAGACTGGCAGATGCTTGTTACTTATTTACTAAGTAAACAAGCCGCAGGTAAGACTGACAGATGTTTGTTACTTATTTACTAAGTACAGTAGCCGCAGGTAAGACTGACAGATGTTTGTTACTTATTTACTAAGTACACCAGCCACAGGTAAGACTGACAGATGTTTGTTACTTATTTACTAAGTAAACCAGCCAAATGTAAGACTGACAGATGTTTGTTACTTATTGACTAAGTACAGCAGCCACAGGTAAGACTGACAGATGTTTGTTACTTATTTACTAAGTACAGCAGCCAAAGGTAAGACTGACAGATGTTTATTACTTATTTACTAAGTACAGCAGCCACAGGTAAGACTGACAGATGTTTATTACTTATTTACTAAGTACAGCAGCCACAGGTAAGACTGACAGATGTTTATTACTTATTTACTAAGTATAGTAGCCGCAGGTAAGACTGACAGATGTTTGTTACTTATTTACTAAGTACACCAGCCACAGGTAAGACTGACAGATGTTTGTTACTTATTTACTAAGTAAACCAGCCACAGGTAAGACTGACATATGTTTGTTACTTATTTACTAAGTACAGCAGCCACAGGTAAGACTGACAGATGTTTATTACTTATTTACTAAGTACAGTAGCAGCAGGTAAGACTGACAGATGTTTGTTACTAACTTACTAAGTACAGCAGCCACAGGTAAGACTGACAGATGTTTTTTACTTATTCACTAAGTACAGTAGCCGTAGGTAAGACTGACAGATGTTTGTTACTTATTCACTAAGTACAGTAGCCGCAGGTAAGACTGGCAGATGTTTGTTACTTATTCACTAAGTACAGTTACCGCTGGTAAAACTGACAGATGTTTGTTACTTAATTACTAAGTACAGTAGTCGCAAGTAAGACTGACAGATGTTAAATACTTATTCACTAAGTAAAGTAGCCGAAGGCAAGACTGACAGATGTTTGTTACTTATTCACTTAGTACAGTAGCCGCAGGAAGACTGACAGATGTTTGTTGCTTATTCACTTAGTACAGTAGCCGCAGGTAAGACTGACAGATGTTTGTTGCTTATTCACTAAGTACAGCAGCCGCAAGTAAAACTGACTGAGCAGGGGCAGTCAGCTGTTGTAAATAACTGTAAAAATCGCGGAGTTTACTAGAAGTGGAGAAAATATCGCGCGACCAGACAGTCTTTTACATCATAGCGTTGTTTGTGTTATAGATGAAATTATATAATCGGGTGACTTGGTTTAAAAATTTTGTTAAAGTTATATTCCAAATGCAGATGCAAAACACAGCTCTACCCTGTCGATAGTATCTGAAACCATTTGTCATCGGGCTGTATTATTCAACAGCTTCAGTCACAGGCATGAGATATTAGCCTCTTTGTGCAATTCAAGATTTCAAGACTTGCCCCGCTCCGTCAAATTTACAACCCCGGAAAATTTAAATAAAGCAAATACATCTGATACCGAAGCCCCATTTTTGGATTTACATTTGTCTGTTATAGATAGATTTCTTTCCTGCAAAATTTATGATAAACGCGATGATTTTGATTTTTAGATTGTAAATTAAACCGATCACGGTTGAAAACTTAGCTTCCCTCTTCAATTGCACGCCAGTGGGTCAGACCTCAGATTCTATGACCATTCCAGCGTAAAGGCTCTGTCTCTGGTTGGGCCCCTCCGGAGTCTTAACTGTTGCTTTTCTTTTGTTCCAGCATTTCAGTGGTTTCATGCTGCCGAGTCCTCATCGTTGTTTCATCATGATTGTGATTGTTTGATTTTTGTGTTCTCGGAGATGTTGCACTGATGAGTTAAGAGGCCTTCATGCTGACTGAACAAATTATTTGTCTAAATCGCGACGGAAGTAAGGGCGAGGATTGCGGCCGCGTAAAATCGATATAAGCACCCCCCCCCCCATGTTGAATTCGGTCGATTACTTACGGAGTTATGTACACTATTTTGCTGAAAATGCTTATTTTTGACATTGTCATCACTGTAGCCCCTTCAGTTTGATCAGATCTTCTTGAAACTTGCAAAGAAGTTAGTCGGGGATAAAAGCTCGGATGAGCTCTAAAACTAGCGATGTCGGTCAATTACTCACGGAGTTATATCCCCTATTTTACTGAAAGTGCTTATTTTTTTAGATTGGCATCACCGTAGCCCCTTCAGTTTTGATCGGTTCTTTTTGAAACTTACAAACTACTAAGTCAGGGATAAAAGTTCAAATGAGCTAGAAAACTAGCAATATCGGTCGATTAATTACGGAGATAGGTCCCATACTTTGCTTAAAGTGCTTATTAGCTCCACTGGCCGAAGGCCAGCGGGGCTATTGTCATGGCCCTGTGTCCGTCGTGCGTCCGTGCGTCCGTTCGTTCGTGCGTCCGTGCGTTAACTTTTTCTTTAAACATCTTCTCCTCCTAAACTACTGGGCCAATTGTAAATAAACTTCACAGGAATGTTCCTTACATAGTCCTCTTCTAAATGCCTTCAAAGAATTTTGTTACACCCAGAACTCTGGTTGCCATGGCAACAAAACCACAAAAAATTAAAAATCTTTAAAAATCTTCTCCTCCAAAACCACCTGTTGGATTTCATTTTTATTTTGCATGACTGTTCCTTGGGTTGACCTCTTTCAGATTCCTTGAAGAAATTTTGATCCGACAAAAAACATGGCCGCCATGGGCGGGGCTTATTTTCCCTATTTAACATATAGTGTAATGCTAAAACATCTTCTCCTCCTAAACTATTGGGCCCATTGTAACCAAACTTCACAGGAATGTTCCTTACTTAGTCCACTTCTAAATTCCTTCAAAGAATTTTGTTACACCCAGAACTCTGGTTGCCATGGCAACAAAACAACACAAAAAATTAAAAATCTTTAAAAATCTTCTCCTCCAAAACCACCTGTTGGATTTCATTTTTATTTTGCATGAATTTTCCTTGGGTGGACCTCTTTCAGATTCCTTGAAGAAATTTTGATCCGACAAAAAACATGGCCGCCATGGGTGGGGCTTATGTTCCCTATTTAACATATAGTGTAATGCTAAAACATCTTCTCCTCCTAAACTACTGGGCCAATTGTAGCCAAACTTCACAGGAATGTTCCTTACTTAGTTCTCTTCTAAATTCCTTCAAAAAATTTTGTTTCACCCAGAACTCTGGTTGCCATGGCAACAATACCACACAAAAAAATAAAAATCTTTAAAAATCTTCTCCTCCAAACGCACCTGTTGGATTTCATTATCCCCTCGCACAACATAGTTGTGAGGGAGGATATAGCATTTGTCCCGTACGTACGTACGTACTTTTGTCATTGCTCTAGCACCACGTAAGTACGTACTTTTGTCATCGCTCTAGCGCCACGTACGTACGTACTTTTGTCATCGCTCTAGCGCCTACATTTCTTGACCGATTAAAATGTAACTTCACACGAACGTTCCTTACGACAATATCTGGAGCAAGATCGACTTTCAAGGTCATGACCTCAAGGTCAATGTCACTCTGGCTATTTTTTGAAAAACTTTGTCATGGCTCTAGCGCCTACATTTCTCCCCCAATTTCAATATAACTTCACACAAATGATCCTTATAAAAATATCTCGAGCGAGTTTGACTTTCAAGGTCATGACCTCAAGGTCAAGGTCACTGTGGCTATTTTTAGAAAAACATAGTCATCGCTCTAGCGCTTACATTTCTTCACCAAGTTCAATATAACTTCACACAAATGATCCTTGTAAAAATATCTCAAGCGAGTTCCACTTTCAATGTCATGGCTTCAAGGTCAAGGTCACAATGGCTATTTTTAGAAAAACTTTGCCATCGCTCTAGCTCCTACATTTCTTCACTGATTTCAATATAACTTCACACAAATGTTCCTTATGACAATATCTTGAGCGAGTTGGACTTTCAAGGTCATGACCTCAAGGTCAAGGTCACTGTGGCTATTTTTAGAAAAACTTTTTCATCGCTCTAGCGCCAACATTTCTTCACCAATTTCAATATAACTTCACACAAATGTTCCTTATAAAAAAAAAAACTCCAGCGAGTTCGACTTTCCAACTCATGGCCTCAAGGTCAAGGTCACTGTGGCTATTTTTAGAAAAAACTTTGTCATCGCTCTATCGCCTATATTTCTTCATTGATTTCAATATAACTTCACACAAATGTTCCTTATGACAATATCTCAAGCGGGTTCGACTATCAAGGTCAAAGCCTCAAGGTCAAGGTCACTTTGCCTATTTTTTAGAAAAACTTTGTCATCGCTCTAGCGCTTACATTTCTTCCCAATTTCAATATAACTTCATACAAATGTTCCTTATGACAATATTCTAGCGAGTTCCACTTTCAAGGTCAAGGTCACTGTGTCTATTTTTAGAAAAACTTCGTCATCCCTCTAGCGCTTACATTTCTTCATCGATTTCAATATAACGTCACACAAATGTTCCTTATGACAATATCTCGCCATTTCGACTTTAAAGGTCAAGGTCACTATGGCTTTTTTTAGAAAACTTTGTTATCGCTCTAGCGCCTACATTTCTTCACTGATTTCAATATAACTTCACACAAATGTTGCTTATGACAATACCTCGAACGAGTTCGACTTTCAAGGTCAAGGTCACTGTGGCTATTTTTAGAAAAACTTTGTCATTGCTCTAGTGCTTACATTTTTTTCACCAATTCATCACGTGAACAAGTCCGTGAAATAAAGACCCCTCTAAACCCCACTTTATATAGAGAAAACTGGGGTTTAAGGGGGTAAACGTTATTTTCCTTATTTCTGCTCCAAGACATAGGTTGTGGGTACTCGTTAGAACCGCCTCGATGAGGCGGTTCTAAAGATCACCCAAAACCTATGTTTGGAGTATAAATAAGAAAAATATCACAAATTTTCACCAGAAAAAAATGGCTTTTTTGGGGGGTTTGAAAAATGTACTATATCGCACGGATGTGTTATCGTAATGTTCAATATTACTTCACACAAATGTTCCTTATAACAATATCTCTAGTGAGTTCCACTTTCAAGGTCAAGGTCACTGTGGCTATTTTTAGAAAAACTTTTTCATGGCTCTAGCGCTTACATTTCTTCACCCATTTCAATATAACTTCACACCAATGTTCTTTATGACAATACCTCGAGCGAGTTTGACTTTCAAGGTCAAGGTCTCTGTGGCTATTTTTAGAAAAACTTTGTCATTGCTCTAGTGCTTACATTTTTTTCACCAATTTCAATATAACTTCACGCAAATGTTCCTTATGACAATATCTCGAGCTATTTAGACTTTCAAGGTCAAGGTCACTGTGGCTATTTTTAGAAAAACTTTGTCATCGCTCTAGCGCCTACATTTAATGATGGATTGTAATAGAACTTCATGGTAGTTAACCCAATCACGGTTGGCAACTTTGCTTCCCTCTTTAATTGCACGCCGGTGGGTCAGGCCTCAGATTCTATGACGACTCCAACGTAAAGGCTTATTGAAAATTAAAGAGATAATGTTGGTTGGTGCCTGATGCTTTGTCTCTGGTCGGGCTCATCGGGGTCTAACTGTTGGTTTTCTTTTGCTCCAGCATTTCAGTGGTTTCTTGCTGTCGAGTCCTCACCGTTGTCTCACCTCTGTGGTTCTTTGATTTCTGTGTTCACGGAGATGTTGCACTGATGAGTTAGGAGGCCTTCATGCGGACTGAACAAATTATTTGTCTAAATCGCGACGGAAGTAAGGGCGAGGATTGTGGCCACGTAAAATCGATTTAAGCCCCCCAGTGGAAATCTTCCACTGACCGTTCCAAGGCGGCTCTTCTGTGGCGATTTGTTTATGTTGTTGTTTGTTGCTTGCTGTGTGTATCGCTTGTGTCTTTTAATTTTGGATGGCCATATGGCCATTTTGTGGGAAAGTAACTGTCCATATGGCCTTCCTTTGTTTGGGTTTCCATTATGGTCTGGTCGTTTAATGTTTGTATTTCTTTCCCTTTGGTGTCTTTTATGGATGGAGTAAGTTAATTGTATCAATTCCTGATCTTTGTTTTACTTCTACTTCACACAAATGTTTCTTATGATAATATCTCGACTTACTTCGACTTTCAAGGTCATGACCTCAAAGTCAAGGTCACTGTGGCTATCTTTAGAAAAACTTTGTCATCGCTCTACCGCCTACATTTATTAACAGATTTTAATATAACTTCACAAAAAAGATGCTTATGATAATATCTTGAGCAAGATCTACTTTCGTGGTCATGGCCTCAAGTCAAGGTCACTATGGCTATTTTTAGAGAAACGTCATCACTCTAGAATGTACATTTATTGGAGGATTTTTAAACAAACTTTACACAAATGTTGCATATGATAATATCTCAAGCAAGTTGGACTTTTGCCATTTCAGTGTTTTCCACACACAAAGTTGTCTAGTGCGAGGGGATTTGTATCGCATGCGATGCCTTGTTTTTATTTTGCATGATTGTTCCTTGGCTGGACCTCTTTTAGATTCCTTGAAGAAATTTTGATCCGACAAAAAACATGGCCGCCATGGGCGGAGCTTATTTTCACTATTTAACATATAATGTAATGCTAAAAAATCTTCTTCTGCAAAAGTACTTGTGGGATTTCATTGTAATTTGCATGAATTGTCCTTGGGTGGACTGTTGTCAGATTCCTTGAAAAAAATTAGATCTAACAAAAAAACATGGCCGCCATGGGGGAGGCTTATTTTCACTATATAACATATAGTGTAATGCTGAAAATATTTTCTGCAAAAGTTCTTGTTTTATTTCATAGTTATTTGGCATGCATGTTCCTTGGGTGGACCTCTGTCAGATTCCTTGAAGAAATTTTGATCCGACAAAAAACATGGCTGCAGTGGGCGGGGTTTATTTTCACTATATTACATGTAGTGTAATGTTAAAAAAGTCTTCTGCTCTTCAAAAGTTCTTGTTTATTTTTTTATTTATTTATTTAAAAGTACCTTCCTGTATCTGAATTAATCTCCTCCAATTTTGCTGACTATCACATATCTATAGAGGTCCACCTACAAATTGTCATTCTAAAATTCAAAACATCAGAAATTTAACTTGCCCATCACACTGGTGATAAAACTGATGTTTTCAACACAAACTCTATTTATACGACTTGATGTTTCAAAATAAATTCAAAATACTGAGGGAGATTGATTTATTAGACCTAATTATACTACAGTGTCAACAGTTCTCCAGATCTCTGAGGGTTGAAATGGCTTAGTTGAAAAGGGAGGTATACCGAATCCGACGGAGGAAAGGAAAAAATAAATAAAGAAAGAAATAAAAACATAAATCTGTTCATTTTTTAGCTCCACTGGCCAAAGACCGGCGGGTCTTATGTTATATGTTATGGCCCTGTGTCTGTTGTGCGT
Source organism: Lucinisca nassula (assembly GCA_963580285.1). Classification (NCBI taxonomy): domain Eukaryota; kingdom Metazoa; phylum Mollusca; class Bivalvia; order Lucinida; family Lucinidae; genus Lucinisca; species Lucinisca nassula. Next base: position 1,105,087 of record CAUZLF010000001.1, read on the forward strand.
CTGTGCGGTTGTGCATCTGTGCGTTAACTTTTTTCTTGAAACATTTCCTCCTTAACTACTTGGTCGATTGTAACCCAACTTCACAGGAATGTTTCTCACATAGTCCTCTTCTGAATTCCTTCATCGAATTTTGTTACATGCAGAACAAAATGGCATCGAAACCCCCAAAAAATATTTAAAAATCTTCTCCTCCAAAACCACTCAATGGATTTTATTCTTATTTTGCATGAATGTTCCTTGGGTGGACCTCTGTCAGATTCCTTGAAGAAATTCGGATCAGACAAAAAACATGGCCACCATGGCCATGCCCCACATGACTGCCATGGCCATGCCCCTTGGCTCATTAGCTTTCAAAGACTTATATGGGGAAAAGTTTTAAAAACCTTCTCCTCCAAAACCGCTCAACTTAATGGATTTCATTCTTACTTTGCATGAATGTTCCTTGGGTGGACCTCTGTCAGATTCCTTGAAGCAATTTTGATCAGACAAAAAACATGGCCGCCATGGACACGCCCATTGGCTAATTAGCTTCCATAGACTCATAAAGGGATCTTTTTTTTTTTTTTTAATCTTCTCCAAAACCGCTAAATGGATTTCGTTCTTAATTTTCATGAATGTTCCTTGTGTCTACATTTGTCAGATTCATTGAAGAAATTTTGATCAGACAAAAAACATGTCCGCCATGGCCACCACCTTTGGCTCATTAGCTTCCATAGACCAATAAACGGAAAAACTTCTTCCCTGAACCCATTAAGCCTAAAGCTAAGACATTTACAGTAAAACCTGTCTTAGTGGCCACCTCTATTAAGCAAGCAACCTGTCTTAAGCAAGCAGGCATTCAGTTCCCAAGAAAGGCAGATGCGTTAAATTTCACCTGTATTAAGCAAGAACCTGTCTTAAGCAAGCATATTTTGACTATCCCTTAGGCACTTGCTTAATACAGGTTGAACTGTAGTATGTAGCAAAGTTATGTGGTCACCTACTAAGTCCTGCAAACTATGATTCTTGAGTCCAAATTGGCAACGCCCCGATGCTTAGTAGCTCCCATAGACTAATAATGACAAAATATTGAAACTTTTCTCCTCTGAAACCATAAGGCCAAGAGCAACTTGAAGTATTCAACTGCGTAAATCCTGCCAACTATGCCCCTGGGGTCCAAATTGGCCACACCCTGAGGCCCATAAGCTCCCATAGACTTATACTGGGAAAAACTGACAAAAATCTTCTCTGAAACCATCAGTGCCCAGAGCTTAGATATTAAGTATGCAGCAACGTCAAGTGGTCACTCAAATAAATCCTGCCAACAATGCCCCTGGGGTAAAAAATTGGTCACGCCCAGAGGCATATTAGTTCCCATAGACTTAATAGGAAAAACTTAAAAAAAAAGTCTTCTTCTCTGAAACCATAAGGCGGCCCAGAGCTTTTGATATTTAGAACGGAGCAATGCCAAATGGTCACTCACATTAATCCTGCCAACCATGGCTCTGGGGTCCAAAAATATAGAATGGACATTCCTTGGGTGGATCACTTGTTTCTTTTTTACCCATTGCATGCGGGAAAACCCTAAATGGGTACCTTGGTAAACAGTGCGGGCCGTGATCAGACCCCACAGAACACCATGTCTGATCAGGGCCTGCACTATTTGCTAACAGAATTTTCCATCAAAAATAGAAAAAAATAGGCCTGACACCCTTTATATGACAAATGGACTGGTCCAACATATAGCAATAGAAGAGTCCACTAGTATACAATTGGTTAATGTAATAAATATGACAATTGTCTGAAGTTAGCCGGTGGAGCGACAGGCCCTCTTGGGCCTCTTGTTTTTAACATTGTCATCACCGTAGCCCCTTTAGTTTTGATCGGATCTTCCTGAAACTTAAAACAAGTAAGTCAGGGATAAAATCTCAGATGAGTTTGAAAACTAGCGATATCGGTTGATAACTTACGTAGTTTTGTCTCCTACTTTGCTGCGAATGCTTAATTTTGACAATGTCATCACTGTAGCCCCTTCAGTTTTGATCAGCTCTTCTTGAAACTTACAGAGAAGTAAGTCGGGGATAAAAGCTCAGACGATTCGAAAACTAGCAATATCGGTCGATTACTTATGAAGTTATGTCCCCTACTTTGCTAAGAGTGCTTATTTTTGACATTGTTATCACTGTAGCCCCTTCAGTTTTGATCGGATCTTCTTGAAACTTACAAACAAGTAAGTCAGGAATAAAAGCTCGGAAGACTTCGAAAACTAGCGATGCCAGTCGATTACTCGCGGAATTATGACCCCTACTTTGCTGAAAATGCTTATTTTGGACCTTGTCATCACCGTTGCCCCTTCAGTTTTGATTTGTTCTTCTTGAAACTTACAAACAAGTATGTCAGGGATTAAAGCTCGGTTGAGTTCGAACACTAGCGATGTCAGTCGATTACTCACGGAGAAATGTCACCTACTCTACTGTACATGTTTATTTTTGACGTTTTCATCACTGTAGCCCCTTCAGTTTTGATCGGATCTTCTTGAAACTTACACACAAGTAAGCCAGGGATAATACCTCGGATGAATTCGAAAACTAACGATATCGGTCGATTACTTACAGAGTTATGTCCCCTACTCTGCAGAAAATGCTTATTTTTGACCATGTCATCACTGTACCCCCTTCAGTTTTGATAGGTTGTTCTTGAAACTTACAAACATGAGGTCAGGGATAAAAGCTCAGATGAGTTTGAAAACTGGGAGGTCGGCCTAGCTATCATAGCCCTCTTGATAGCTGAAAATGCCTATGTGTGACCTTGTCATCACTGTAGCCCCTTCAGTTTCCATCGGATATTCTTGAATCTTACATGTTAAAACCTCAGATGATTTTAAAAATTGGTAAGGTCGGCCTATATTTTAGAGAGTTATGTCCCCCTCGATTTCAGAACATGCCTATTTTTGACCTTGTCATCTTGTCTTTACTGTAGCCCCTTCAATTTTTAACTCACCAGAGCCGAAGGCTCCGGGGGGAGCTCATAGGATAGGCAGTTGTCCGTCGTCGTCGTATGTCGTATGTCTGGTGTCAACACTTTTAAACATCTTCTCCTCTGAAGCCACTAGGCCGATTGAGACCAAATTTTATGTGTAGCATCCTTGGGCTGGGGGATTGAAATTTTGTGCTTTTTTATGAAAATCGACTGTTTAGTTTGGTTGCTATGGAAACTTAGATTTTCCATAGACTTATAATGGGGAAAATTGAAAAATGGCATTAACTGCCAAGTCATTGCAGATATTTTGACAAAACTTTTATAGAAATGTTTATTGAGTACCCTTCTCTCAGCCATATGCTTTTATGTCAACCTGAGGGTCCCCCATGTGTGCCGGGGTCATGCCCCACCCCCACCACTTCATAAAGGCCATATATCTCAGAAATCATTCAGATCCCGACACCTAAACCATATATATTATTGTTCCTATTGATATGACGCATTCAGTGACACCAACCTGTGGGTCCTCCGGGATGTGCCGAGGCCATGCCCCACCCCCTCCACTTCATAAAAGGCCCAATATCTCGGAAACCATTCAGATCTCCAGCCCTGAACCATTTATACTCTTGTTCCTTATGATAAGACCCATTCAGCGACATCAAACTGGGGGACTCCGGGATGCGCCGGGGCCATGTCCCATCCCTCCATTTCATAAAAGGCCCAATATCTTGGAAACCTTACAGATCCCCACCCCTAAACCATATATATTCTAGCTCCTTATGATAAGACACATTCATTGACACCAAATTGGGGGTCTTCCGGGTTGCGTCGGAACCATGCCCCACCCCTTCACTTCACAAAAGGCCATATATCTCAGAAACTGTTCAGATCCCGACCCCTAAACCATATATGTTCTTGTTCATTATGATAAGACACATTCAGTGACACCAACCTGAGGGTACCCAGGGATGTGCTGGGGCCATGCCCCACCCCCTCCATTTCTTAATATCACACTATCTCGGAAACCTTACAGATCCCAACCCCTAAACCATATATAATCTTGTTCCTTATGATAAGACACATTCATTGACACCAACCCGGGGTCTCCCGGGGCCTGCCCCACTCCTGCACTTCACAAAAGGCCTTATATCTCAGAAACTGTTCAGAGCTCCAACCCTAAACCATATATATTCATCTTCCTTATGATAAGACGCATTCATTGACACCAGATTGTGAGTCCCCGGGGCATGCCCGGGCCTTGCCCACCGCTTGACTTCATTAAAAGCCATATATCTCAGAAATAGTTCAGATCCCCACCCCTAAACCATATATAGTCTTGTTCCTTATGATTAGACTCGTTCAGTCACACCAACTTGGGGTCTCTTTGTGCTGAGGCAATGTGCCCCGACCTTCCACTTCATAAAAGGCCATATATTTCAGAAACCATTCAAATCCCCACCCCATATTCATATATGTTCTTGTTCCTTATTATTAGCACACCTACTGTAGGGGTGTCCGCCGGGGCCTCATATCTTGGAAACCATTGAGATTCCCACCCCTAAACCATATATATACTTGGTCCTTATGATAAGACACATTTAGGGACAACAATATTGGGCTTTCCTGGGATCGACGGGGCATGCTCCAACCCCTCGACTGTTTAAGAGGCCTTATATCTCCAGCCATGCAGATCCCCACCGCTAAACCATATATATTCTTGTTCTTTGTAATTGGAAGAATTTAGTGATACCCACCTGGGCCCCATTGGATCCGTGCCCCACCCCCTCTACTTCATAAAAGGCCTAATGTTTCATATACTGAGTCCACATGGTTGTCATTTGGATATGGGGGTTCGTTTGGCAGATCAAAATGATATGTTAAAATACATTGCTGCAATTGGGCAGTGCCAACCTGAGCTCTGGTGAGCAAAGTGGCCCATGGGCCTCTTGTTATTCGTATCTTCTAGAAACTTACTTGTAAGTAAGTCAGAGATAAAAACTTGGATGAGTCGAAAACTGATGAGGTCATCCTATTTATCATAATGTAACGTCCCTTTGATTGCAGAAAATGCCTATTTTTGACCTTGTCATTACCCTAACTCATTCAGTTTTCAATATGTCTTCTTGAAAATTAAAAACAAGTAAGTCAGGGATAAAGCGATGTTGGTCTATTACTGACAGAGTTATGTCCCCTACTTTGCTGAAAATGCTAATTTTTGACGTAGGGCCTACGGTTTTGATCGGATCTTTTTGAAACTTACATATAAGCAAGTCAGGAATAAAAGCTCGAATTAGTTTTAAAAAAAAACGTGAGTTTGGCTTATTTGTCATAGAGTTACATCACTTTGTTTGCAGGAAATGTCTGTTTTTGAAAGTTGATTTTTTAAATCAAGTTTCTTTGTCACTACATTTCTACTTCCGGTACTGGACCGCGTTGCTCCACTTCCGCTGTTCGTTCGCTGCATAAAATAGTCCAAATGAGCTCTTGAAAATTAATTTTGCAGGCCGGCCCCGCATGGAACGTCTTCCAAAATATTTCAGTTTTCGAGACTTTATACGGATTGAATATAAATTGGCACAGAAAGACGAATTCTGAAAAGAAAACAGTACTCTGGAACTATTTTCCTACGCACTTTTCGGTGATATTTATGTTTTACTCTTTCATCCCTGAGTTTCTAAACAGGACTCTTCTTGCCTTAAATATATTCTTATAGAAAAGGATTTCTGATTAGTTCACTGACAGGATGGCAAACAGTGTACATGTAGATTCTGGCGAGACGTTATAGCTACATGCCGTATTATCAGGATCTACAAGATTTGCATAGATACAGTGTATTTCTACCTCGGCGTCTGCACCGGTCTACAGGGTTAACTGAGTTAGCTTATCACAACCCTTTACTGACCTACAATTCGCCTGCTTTCGAGAGCTCTAATATTACAAAACATCAAGTGCTATCAATATTTAATCCTTAAAGACCAGCCTGCTGTTGGACCAGGTCAGCTGCAGACAAGAATATTAATGGGTTTTCTGGCTTTCGAGGTCAAGTCTAGGTCAGTTACAACTTAGGTGTATATATAGACTTTGCGAGAAAGGCTGTCCCTTTCAACCCTGGAATATGGTACAGATACCTATGCAAACAGTGTAGGTCCTGTGATACAATTTTAGGTGCCATATTTAGCAGAATGGACGAGCCTTACTTCAGTGATGGAAGAGTACACTCCATAAACTCAAGGTAGTGAATAAGTCAAAGCACTGACAACACTCAGGCCGATTGTCTCTAAATGCAGGCTGGTCATAAACGGGGACTTGGACCGATTCGTCTAAACTCAAGATGTTAGTAACTGATGCAAAAATGTGTAGAACAAGATCAGCACCGTGCTCTGCGGCGTTTGAACTGAGTCTACAGTGTTTGCCAGATCCAACATTTGATTCAAGTGCAGATTTTACAGATAACACTTACATGTACCCAACACTGACAAACGACGCGGCTATGTTTGGGTTGATTATTAGGCATTCGACCCGAAGTGACTAATAAGAAAAGCGATTCAGAGCTAACATCTATGTGACTATCACTGACTTCTCAGAATAACACTTTTTTCGTGCAGAAAATATCCGCAGTGAGATCAGGGTATTCCATAAGACTAAATTAAGAGGGTTATCCTGGAATCATAGGGTGAGCTTGGCAAACAGTGTAGAGCAAGATCGGACGCTGCAGAACCCGCTTCTTATCAAAAGCTTCACTATTTGTTTGGAATTTCAGAGTAAGATTAAACAGTTTAAATCTCAGCCCAGGACTATTACCCCAACCTAAATCCCAGAAACACTTTCAGTGCTTTGATTCTGAAACCAAACGATTGCATGATTCCAACACACTTAGGCACCATGCCCTTAAGCTAAAATGTTCAATCAATCAACCGTGACGTATGGTTACCAGTCCGGTCACGATCCTGTGTACCACCTTCACACCAGTACTGACAGAAACCACATGTTCAGGATCAAACTTTTGATGTGTGATGTAAGGTCGTGCCTAGAAAAGAAGAAACTTAATTTTTAAGTGAGAGCGTATTGCAACATTTACATTAAAGGATCGTAAGCGTGCCCCTGGACTGTTAGATTGAGTGAGTGTTTGAGTTTTACGTCCCACCAGCAGCTAAGGACATACGGAGGCGATACCTTGGTTTAAAAGTCTAGAGATGCCCGGGATCGATCCTGCGACCCCTGGTTTACAAGCAGCATAACCACTACACCACGGGGGCTTCTAATGGGCAGTTAGAAGCTGGTCGTAAGGTGGATGATGTTGACTCTGAATTTTGGCGCCACATGTGTGTGATCTATCGCCTACTGGAGCGACATCTTACTATAAACAGACGACGCTACTGGACGTCGACGTAGCGGAAGACCGACGTTAGTACGTCAAGATCGATTCATCCGACAAACGCATATGCGAAACAGATTTCCGCCAGCAGCTGCTACACTGTACCTGTAGATAAACAAGGGTCCCAACTACCGACTAATAAGCACTGACACTGTTCGTCGCCCTTATGCGATGCACGTTTGAGAGCTAGACGTCCCTGTCGTGACCAAAAATAACACGTTGACATTACACAGTATGGATCACTAACGCTGGTGCATGAAATACGTAAATTGCCATCTTAGCGACTGATGTGATATGCGTTTCCGTGACAAATCGCACTTCAGCGTGAACCACGCCGATTGTCGTTTCGGGGTGTTTCGACATATAAGTGTAAGCTATGCCGAGGCGACTCGTGCGTAATAGAGCATGACATATTGGGTGGAATAAGCGTAATTGTGTGGCGCGCTATTGCATGTAGTTAGCGAACGCAGCTTAGTGTCATTAAGAACATTCAAGATAATGGCTGAGACGTGAACTGAACAGCTAGACGTTACATCAATCAAGTGCGTCGGCCTCACGTAGTTCCATTTATTTGTTTACGCTCGGAATCCGGGGTATTTTGTCCAGCAGGATTACGCGCGGGCTCATAGTGCTGTTCTTACTAAAAAAAATGTCTCCAGGCAAGTGGAATTCATGTACTGGGCTAGCCAGCCTTTCTCCTCCGATCTCTTTCCCATTGAGTATCTTTTAGGAGAGGTATCCACAACCGACCAGACAAAAATGTTACTTATGGACAGTAGCATTGTTAAAACTTGAAGTTTAATGTTTGGTTCAGAAAACGTAAATGGTTTCTTACAAAAATTTGAAACATCGAATGGCATTTCATAATACCACCGGTCTATAGACATCTGCAAACATATCATGTAATGGAAATTGCAGAACTACTTTTCTAAATTTTAGGATCTTTTTAGAAAGGTTTTCTGTAAGTTTTCACAGTGTAATGATTTTCTCATAGAATCTGTCATTTCAGTGTCTTTGGCGCTTTGATTATGTCCCGACGCCCGGAGGAACATAGCTCCAAGCGGCTGCACAACGTATGTGCATCGTCGTATCAATGCGACGTTGATGCGACGTTGCTAAGACATCATATGCCCGCTAGGAGAACTTCTCTGTAAGATTATTAGCAGACATGTACTGAGCTAATTTAGAAATTTATGGCTGGACCATGAAGAAATTGGCAGGCACTTTTTTCTTTCTTTCTTCCGTATTTTCTTCGCGGGGGTAGTTGAGTGAGGCAATGGTGATGTGTAGCTTGTGTCACTGGGGTGTCCAGCTGATACTGACTTACAGTTAGGCAACACCTGCTGTCCTTGCATTCAGCAGGTAACGGTAGAGTGAGGGAGTGTTGTTATTTCTTCTGTTTCTAACTTCCATTCATTTTCCTTTTTCTCCTCTGTCCCTCACTTTCATCTTCTCTACAACGGCCCTGCCCATCGGGGCTTGAAGACATATATGGGCTGCATGATGCTTCCACGCAGAGCTGAAACCGACCCGCACACATGTACTGGTAATCTGCTTAGAGGATCTAAGCCTGCCCAGGCAAAGCGGTGCGAGTCGGCCCGTTCATGCGTATGAACCCTATTGGTTTCATTGGGCGGCAGGGCTTGAGATGTCATTTCATCTCAATGTCGGGTAAAAGTCCCACAAATTGGAAGCAACGTCTCCAAAATTACCTTTACAGTGTCGACGGGGACGTTAAACCTCAAATCAAACAAACAAACAAACAAATCATCTCCTCTACTGTCTCTTCTATCTCTTTTCCCCTTTCTCTTGGAGAAGACAAAATGATCCACTAGGGTTGACCTATCGTTAAACTCAAAACAATCGATGAATCATTTTTTCTTTGTCGATTTTTAACCCACTTGGGCCTTGTCATATCAGAACCAGAAATAGAATTGTAACTGGTGACACGTCAAATGGTATTCATACACCAGGACCTGTGATATGGGAAGTTAGTCTCTATATTATTTTTTCAACAAAATATCTAGATAACTGCTTGATCTACGACTAACATTGTTATATAATAATTATTCCTCATAAATCAACTTTCCTCAGTACTTTCAGTACTTTGATTTATCCTTGTCATCACCGTAGCCTCTTCAGTTTTGATCGAATCTTCTTGAAACTTACATGTAAGTAAGTCAGGGCTTAAAGCTTGGATGAGTTTAAAAACTGGTGAGGTCAGCCTATTTAACATAGAGTTATGTCCCTTCGATTGCTGAAATTGCCCATTTTTGACATTATCATCATCATAAGTCCCTAAGTTTTGAACATACCTTCCTGAAACTTACATATAAGTAAGCTAGAGAGAAAAGCTAGAGAATGTGTTTGCAAACTAACATTGTTGGTACATTACTCCCAGAGTTAAGTCACCTTCTTTGCCGAGAATACCTATTTTGTGCCTTGTCATCACCATAAGTCCTTTAGTTTTGATCGTATCTTCCTGAAACTAACATATAAGTAGGTTGGGATTGAAAGTTCGGATGAGTTTGGAAACTGGTGATGTCTGCCTATCTCTCATGGATTTACGTCCCCTTGAATGCTGAAAATACCTGTTTTAGACATTGTCATTAGCATAAATCCTTCGGTAAAGATTGTAACTTCTTGAAATTTCTAATCTGTTAGCTCAGGTCAGCGATATAGGACCATCATGGTCCTCTTGATTTTTCTTTAGGATAGCCAATTGGCCATTTTGTGGGAAAGTAACCGTCCTTCTGGCTTTCCGCTATTTATGATTCCATTGGTGTCTTGTTGTAACATGTTTGTGTTTCTTTCCCTTGTTTTCTATGATGGGAGCTGATGGTTAATTGTATCGATTCCTGATCACTGCCTTCACTTCTATTTTACATATGTAATGCTGTCTGGTACCCGATGCTCGGTCTCTGGTTGGGTCTAGCGGAGTGTAACTGTTGGTTATTCATTTGTTCCTGGATTTCAGTGGGTTTTTGCTGTCGAATCCTCATCGTTGTTTAATATCTCTGATTCCTTGATTTTTGTGTTCTCGGAGATGCTGCACTGATGAATTAGGAAGACTTCATGCGGACTGAACAAAATACTTGTCTCAGTCGCGACGGAAGTAAGGGCGAGGATTGCGGCCACGTAATATCGATTTAAGCCCACCTCCCCCACCCCCAGTGATTTGATTTTCACTGACCGTTCCAAGGAAGGGTTTCTATCGTGATTTATTTTTCTTATGGTTTGTCTTTGTGTGTGTGTATCGCTTGAATCTTTCTTTTTGATAGCAAATTGTGGGAAAGTAACTATCCTTAATGTCTTTCGCCTTTTTTGTAATTTGCATAACGATAACACACTCGTGCGACCTAGTGCGTTTTTCATATATCCGAAATGGCTACTTTTCTGATGCATTTTTCACTTCTAAAGAGCATAAGAATTATACACTTTGGTCATGTCAGAAAGTGTGTGATGCCCTCACCTTTCTACTTGACAATATTTATATTAGATTCGGTACTAAGTTATTTAGACAAATTGTGGGTATTCCGATGGGTACTAATTGCGCACCTCTTGTGGCTGATCTGTTCTTGTATTGTTATGAAAGAGATTTCATTTTGTCGCTTTCCATTGATAACCAATCTGAAATTATTGAAGCTTTTAGCTCTACTTCTAGATATTTAGATGATTTATTAAATATTGATAATACCTATTTTGATGGTTTGATCAGTCAGATTTACCCACTAGAACTTCAGTTAAATAAAGCAAATTCTTCTGATACCGAGGCCCCGTTTTTGGATTTACATCTATCTATTGTAGATGGATTTGTTTCGTGCAAAATTTATGATAAACGCGATGACTTTGATTTTGAGATTGTAAATTTTCCTTTTTTGGATGGTGATGTTCCTCGTGCGCCATCCTATGGCGTTTATATTTCGCAATTAATTCGATTTGCCAGAGTGTGTAGTCATGTAACTGACTTCAACACTCGTAATAAATTATTAACGGCTAAACTCCTTAATCAGGGTTATCGGTACCATAAACTACGCAAAGCCTTTTCAAAATTTTATAGACGTCATTCTGATTTAATTTCAAAATTCAATATTGGACTTAAATCTCTTCTGCAACAAGGTCTATCGGAACCCGAATTTTATGGTGACTTAGTATATAAATTCAGAAAAATATATAACCGCAATGACTTCAGCACCCAATTTCGTAAAATCATTCTTCGATATAAAAAGATTGGGTACAACATGGATATTATACGACAGACTGCATGCATGGTAGTTAACCCAATCACGGTTGGCAACTTTGCTTCCCTCTTTAATTGCACGCCGGTGGGTCAGGCCTCAGATTCTATGACGGCTCCAACGTAAAGGCTTATTGAAAATTAAAGAGATAATGTTGGTTGGTGCCTGATGCTCTGTCTCTGGTCGGGCTCATCGGAGTCTAACTGTTGGTTTTCTTTTGCTCCAGCATTTCAGTGGTTTCTTGCTGTCGAGTCCTCACCGTTGTCTCACCTCTGTGGTTCTTTGATTTCTGTGTTCACGGAGATGTTGCACTGATGAGTTAGGAGGCCTTCATGCGGACTGAACAAATTATTTGTCTAAATCGCGACGGAAGTAAGGGCGAGGATTGTGGCCACGTAAAATCGATTTAAGCCCCCCAGTGGAAATCTTCCACTGACCGTTCCAAGGCGGCTCTTCTGTGGCGATTTATTTATGTTGTTGTTTGTTACTTACTGTGTGTATCACTTGTGTATTTTAATTTTGGATGGCCATATGGCCATTTTGTGGGAAAGTAACTGTCCATATGGCCTTCCTTTGTTTAGGTTTCCATTATGGTCTGGTCGTTTAATGTTTGTATTTCTTTCCCTTTGGTGTCTTTTATGGATGGAGTAAGTTAATTGTATCAATTCCTGATCTTTGTTTTACTTCTACTTCTGATAAAATATGTGCTATTTTTCTTATTTCTGCTCCAAATGTACATGTACCTCATTGAGGCGGTTCAAACGAGCGCCCACAACCTATGTCTTGGAGCAGAAATAAGAAAATAATGTATACTCCCGTAAACCCCAGTTTTTATTTCACGGACTTGTTCACGTGATGGTGAACTGAAAAACAAATCTGGCATATTCTGCGGATAAAAGTACAAGCGCCTTTCACGACTTCGTTTAAAAGGATTTATTTTAAGGGTCTTCTAACCTGTACGTTACTCATTATGAACAACTGGTCAGATTTTAACATCCTTACGAACTCTGAAGGGCTGCTGAAACGTTTAAGCCAATATGCTGCACAGAGAAACATTCCTCCTAAATGTAGATGTAAAGGCAATGATCAGGAATAAATACATAGTTACCCCGACCTTCCATCAGAGACTCCAACGAGAAAGCAACACGAAGATGAAATTACTAAATCCTAATGAAAACACCAGAGGCATAAGGAAGAAGCTTTTATAACAAAAAAGAACAAATGAGCCGAAAGGGTTGCACAATCCGTACCCTTTGGAATAGCCAAAATTTGTTTAAATAAGTTAGTACCCAATCTTGTATACATATTGTCAGATTGACATGTCAACTATTTGACATGCCCATAATAAATATGCAATTTTTATGCTCTGCAGAAGAGAAAAAACACAAAAAACATTCCTTGCATTACGTGCAAGATAGGAGATTCCTTCTTAATGGAATGTCAATTAAAAATATATATATAAAGTTGTTTTTCTAATGGGATTAAATAGTTTAGGTCGTAGTACCAAAGCGTTAATCCAAAATCATTAATCCATAGAGAAATGGAAAATATTAACGTTCAGACCACCAGATATGGACTCCAGAAGAGTGTAATCAGGAAATGTAGTTCAAGGCGTGGAAAAATCGTAAGTAGACAGACTAAAACACGTTCTATAAAAGGGTTATCCTTTGGAAGCAAGGAATACACCACAGACGAAATATTAAGTGCGCATGTTTTGCGGGCCAGACAAGCTAGTTTCGGCCAATTAGGTCTCATCAGTGACCTTCAAGTATTTTCAAAATTCCACGATGGAATAAATGATCCCAAAGGACATGAATATATATATTACACCATTATGTAGGACAGGGAGACTTTTTACGACCGCCACACATTCCCAGACACCAGCTGTAGTGAGGTTAAATATTTTCTATATAAGGGTTATCCTTTGGAAGCAACACCACAGAACTAGAAAATATAATGTGCATGTCTTCTGGGCCAGGCTAGCTAGTTTCGGCCAACTAGGCCTAATCAGTGAACCTCAAGTATTTTCGAAATTTCACGGTGGAATCAATGATCCCAAAGGACAAGAAAATATATGCTACACTATGATGTAGGGCAGGGAGGCTTTTAACGGCCACCGCACATTCCCAGACATCAGCTGTACTGACGTTAAATATGTTTTATAAAAGGGTTATCATTTGGAAGCAAGGTGTACACCAGAGAACAGGAAAATATTAAGTATGCATGTTTTCTGGGCCAGACTAACCAGTTTCGGCCAATTAGGCCTCATCAGTGACCCTCAAGTATTTTCAAAATTCCACGATGGAATCAATGATCCCAAAGGACAAGAAAATATATACTACAATATGATGTAGGGCAGGGGGACATTTCACAGCCGCCACACATTCCTAGACACCAGCTGTAGTTAAGTTAAATATGTTCTTTAAAAGGTTATCCTTCGGAAGCAAGCAACACACCACAGAACTGGAAAATATGAAGTATGCATGTTTTCTGGGACATAATATTATGTAGGGCAGGAAGACTTTTTACTGCCGCAACACATTCCCAGACACCAGCTGTAGTGACTTTAAATATGTTATATAAAAGCACTAAAAGATCTAGATTTCAATTTATTTAAAACCACAGTCGAATGTTTGATGGGCCAAAACAAACTCCATTTTAAAGACTTTGTCACAATGTTTAATCTCATGCGTATTGATGGCAGCAAGACATGAATTTAATAACTAGAACGTTCAGCAGTGCTACAAGAGCATGAACTGACTGTTATAAAAGCCTGAACAAAAGCTTGAACAAAAGCTTGAAATTGGTTGTTAATGTTGTTTTGGCTGAATAAGTGATTGAATTTAATATTTTGCTGTAGTCTTAACAACAGTCCTGAAAGTTTTTCAATACACTTCGTTTTGGTCATGGTCGCTTCTTCTCGTTTTACATTGTGTATATATATATATATATATATTATATGGAAAATCAACAAAGTCCGATATCGCCACACAATTTTGTATATTTTATACGCTTCTACCGGTTTCACTGTTCTAACAGATTTTCAAGAAGACGTTAAGTTATTGACATAGCAACAATGCGTCACGACGTTACTTCCGGCGTTACTTCCGGCGTCAGTAACGTTACGTTCATAAACAATGATACAAAACGGTATTATAACAAAGTCTGGTCGGTGTATACCCTGATGGCACGTGTCCCTATCAATGAAGTCTATTCAACTTCGGCTTCAGAGTATTGATGAAAAGTTTTTCTTTTGCCCGTCGTGAAGTTGTACTCTCAGAATACATCTTATAAAAGGGGAAAATCTTATATTTCGGGTCCAGAGAATGGGCACAATTTGCTATATGCTCACTAACCTTAAGCATTCTTGTCTTAGGGTCACGAATTTGCTGATTATGTATCGTAATATATATATATATATATATATATATATATATATATATATATATATATATATATATATATATATATATATATATATATATATATATATATATATATATATATTAAAAACAAAATATTTAAGTGCCCAATAACTATAGAACACGTGTATGCCTCGTTCTTAAATACTTGCGCGTGTACAACGACGACTTTATGGATTAGGCCAATATTAGCAGACTATGGCAAGCCATTTTACTATTTATTATGGAATGTAGATATCTTATTTATTATATAAGATATCTTATATGTTATATTAGATATCTTATATATAATATACAATATCTTATATAATAAATGAGATATCTTATATAGCATATAAGATATCTGATATGTTAAATAAGATATCTTATATGCTATATTATATATCTTATTTATTATATTAGATATCTTATAGGATAAAGATATCTAATATAAGATATAAGATATCTTATTTACCAAAATATATAAGATATCTTATATAAAATATATAAGATATCTTATATAGTAAATAAGATATCTAATAAAGCATATAAGATATCTTATATAACATATCAGATATCTTATAAAGTATATAAGATATCTTATTTATTATACAAGATATCTTATTTAAAGATGGAAAAAAGATATCTTATATAATATATAAGATATCTGATATATTATATAAGATATCTTATATGTTATTTTAGATATCTTATTTGGTATATTAGATATCTTATCCAGCATATCAGATATCTTATATATTCCAGTAAATAAGATATCTTATATCCTATATCAGATATCTTATTTAATATATTAGATATCTTTTATAGCATATAAGATATCTTATATAATATATAAGATATTTTTTTTACCTAAATATATAAGATATCTTATTTGACAAATAAGATATCTAATAAATTAACCCCTAAAAATAATGAAGTCTCCCCCAAACTGCCAAAAAGCATATCTGGAAATGACTTCCCCCATTTATGCCTAACTTTCCATCACCCATTTTGTACCGGAAACCCTGGCAAACAGTGCAGGCCCAGATCAGATCAGGGCCTACACTATTTGCAAACCATTCAGCTATTTTCAGATTACACAACCTGTCATATCTCATTTTCGAAATGGACTCCTGCCATATATAAGGAAGAAGATTTGGTAAAAAAAAAGGATAAAAGGGACAAAGAAATATTGAACTAATTATGCGAAAAGAAGAGACAGAAACCAGGCTGAATATATGCACAGTCTGGTGAGAGTATTTGCTTTTTTGTCAAAATACATGCAGCGAGCATTATTTAGTTTATTAGATATCTTATATAGCATATAAGATATCTTCTATGTTTTAGTAAATAAGATATCTTAATTGACAAATCAGATATCTTATTTAACATATAAGATATCTTATATGTTATATAAGATATCTTATTTAAGATATAAGATATCTTATATATCATATAAGATATCTGAATTACAGAATTAAATAAGATGTCTCATATAGGATATAAGATATCTACTTTAGGATATAAGATATCTTATTTGTTATATGAGATATCTTATATGCTATATGAGATGTCTTATATAATAAATAAGATATCTTATATAATAAATAAGATATCTGCATTCCATAATAAATAGTAAAATGGCTTGCCATAGCAAACATTCATTTAGAAAAACTCATATCAATGGAATAAAATCAAACACTTGCAGCAGCTAAGTCTAGAAAAAAACATACGTTAACAGAATCTCGTACATAGGCCATATTATAATTTTGAAAAAAAAAAATCAAAATGCATAACACGGAGTGACTTGTGTCTTGAAGTTTAGTTGAGGTGGATTATCGTCTGTTTCACGGTCGTGTATTTAGGGGATAACTGTAAGGAAAATTGTCATTTGGAGAGGTAAATCTGAGGTTTTGCGGTCGGAAATTTCGTTTTATGGCGACCCTAAAACCGTAATTTGCGACCGTAAAACCGTCGGTTTACCTCCCCAAATGACAATTTTCAATACAGTCATCCCCATTCTAATGCACTTATTCGGTTGTTATGTTACAATTGTACTAAACAACCGAAATTGTAAGTTAAAAATTATACTATGCTGCACAAGGCGGCAAGCGCGTCGAGCTGCGTAAAACCAAATGCCAGCCAATGAAAAGCGACGTTAAGTGATGACGTCGGGTTTCCGATAGTATATCGCAGAATATACTGTCGCAAATTTTCGACGTTATCCAATCGGACGTCGCGTTACATACGCAAGCGCATTAGACATCGTTCAAAATGACAGGTATGCCCTTTATATTGCCAGTGATGCTCTATCTCTGAGGATTTGTATCCTATAAGAGTGCAATAGATTGTGCTGTTTATCAACCCAAGCATGCAGAAGAGCATGCTAAAAGTCTCGGGAAAATTACTGTTTGATTCTTAATATAAGTCAAGGCAATGATCAGTAATCGATACAATTAACCCACAGCTCCCATCAGAGACAACAAAAGGAAAGAAGCACAAGCATGAAATAACTGGATATTTTTATCTTTTGCCGCGTTTTTCGGAGATAACTTTTCAAAATCAAAAATGAAAAAGTCATCGCCCAAAAAGCAACACAAGGATAAAGAAATCGACTTAAGCATATCCCTTTTTGACGATCTCGGGGCAACATTTTATTTTCTGGAGACTGTAACCATACAATTTCTAATTTTATATAACTATACAGTAGAATTCCACTTAAAGACCACCCCTATATTAGTACCACTCCGCTATTAAGACCGTTTTTTGCCAGACCCAAAATATTTCCTACATAATTAGTTGCTATTTATTTCGAAAAAGAGACCACCCCGCTATTCAGCATTAAGACCGCTTTCAAAAGACCAAATCTGTCGTAACTGTTCGCTATTGAGACCACCTTTTGGTCATGTCAAGATGATTTTTATTTCTCAGTCCACTGGTCAGGTATGAATTTGTATTTCTCAGTCCACTGGTCATGTTTACCGGCCCCGATAGCTCAGTTGGTAGAGTGTCCGCTCCGGGGAACGGGAGGTCACGGGTTCGATCCCGGGCCGCGACATACCAAAGTCGTTAAAAATGGTACTAGCTGCTCCTCGCTTGGCACTCAGATTTACAGGGAAGAGCTAGGACTGGTCGACCCAGTGTCAGGATAATGTGACTGGGTGTGGTATCATGTAATGTGTCTGGGACATGATACTTCAGTGAGGCAGCACTATAAAAGTGAGCATTGAGCTCCCTGTCGCAACCAGACACCGTCGTGATATGACTGAAAAATTGTTGAAAGCGACGTTAAACCCGAATTCACACACACACACTGGTCAGGTATAAATTTATCCATTACAACACCTCTTGGTAATGAGCAGTTTGCAGTTCACATATATCCCTAAAGGTGTGAAAAACAGCAGTTTACCTATACTAACCTGTGTGTTGTTTTAACAAGATCACTGTCAAGGCTAATTGAATGAATAGTTTTAACTCTTATCATGCTGTTCAGGACAACCCCTATCTTTTGAAACACTATAGATCAAGCCATCTGATCAGGATCTACACTGTTTGATATAAAGTTTATGGCTTTGTAGGAATAAATAACATCAAGTAATCTGATTGGTTCAAAGTCAGAAATGGGTGTGGTTAAACTGAATATTCAGCAGGATAAGGGTTAATAATTTTGGTTATGTGCAGCTCTATTTTCTTCAGATATTTAAGAAGATAATTTTGGAAAAATTGAATATGATATAAAGCAACATTAAGTTCATACTGTTATCATTAATGATTTTTTATTGGTGTAATATTACCTATAATTAATAAGGAAAATTTAACTCTAAGTTAAACTGAGAATCAGTAAAGTTAAAGACAAGACAGACTTATGTCACGACAAGGTTTCTTATTTTCAACCCGAAACTTATAGGCATGTAATTACTTGTTCTCTTACAAGAGAGCAATACTGACATGTTTACAAGTTAACCGAATTCTTATATTTGTTTGTGCTACGGTAGCTAGGCCTTGTCAAGAAAACTGTCCAAATATGTTTTCCTTGATAAACATAGGTTTCTTCGTTCTTTTCGGACGGTTTCGGACCTGCACACACCTAAACATATGTTCTTGATGGAAGTTATGTCTGTCAAATCAGACAGATCTTGTTTAGAGGGCGTATTTTCTAACCAACTAACCTTCTTGAACCCTCTGTTATTCTCTGCTGGCTGGCCTATGTGGTCCTCCATACAGGTGGCGTGTCGATCAGGCGACCCGACTTTGCGAGCTATTGTGGCAAGGCCATCGCATGATCGTACACGTGTACTGACCCATCCCTATATAAGTAACTGACCGCTCAACATCGGGTGTGGGACATTATTTCCAGAGCCGATGTTGCAGTATCGAGCATAGGCCGATAGCAGTGAGTAAAATGATTTTTATTTATTATCTTTGATTCTTAGATGCAGCGCTATTCTTGCTTGTCAGTATCCTTCTTGTGTTAATATTGCCATTTCTTTTCCCTGTTCAGCACATAAGGGGGGCACCTTAGTGTTGGGCAGAGAAGAAATGGAACTTAAGCGCTGGATCTATTGCTTACATGGATCGCCATCTATTGTAAGGGTAGATAATTTTGGCGATTTATGTACCCGCGTTCATAGTAGGGGAGATAACTGCGTTAGGATTAAAAGATACCGTGTAAGACGGCGTTTGTTCATAGGGCACGCACGCACGCATCTTTTTGCAATATAATGTGTGTAGATTCTGATCAGGCGCAGTTTAAGGTCACACATACCATCATTATCGGCGCTTCATTGCATGAAGGTCCTGATCAGACGCAGCACTGAATTTTCGCGATAATGTTATTGTACATGTTTTTTTCTCTTCTTTCGTTGGAAGACTGTTCAGATCCAATGAAAGTTTTAATGAAATAGTGCCAGGGTGCATTTTCTGTAGACCCTGATCAGACGCCACCTGCGTCTACGCGCGATATGTTTTTTATCAATCATATGGCTCCAAGCAGATTTTTCAGATATTTTGAGGGGAGTACATTTTGCTCACCGGTCTAGCCTGTAAGACTGGGCGAGCATACTGTACTCGATTATGGATGACAAAATAATGTCCTTTACTCGCAGTCTGTTGGCAAGGCGAGGAGTCCCAGCATCTATGGCTGGTTGTCATCACGAGTTAGTACCCTTTATCCTTAGTTTAGAGTCGGTGTACTTATATCAGAGTACTCCGAGCGATACATTGTCGCTGCAGTGTTAAAATAACGGTGGTGCACTCATTTTTTCGTGTTTCTGCTTTGGCATTCGGATTGTGGGTACTCGTTAGAACGGCCTCACGCAGTGATACTGTTCTAACGTGTGGACGCGGTCCGTATTCTGGGCAGAAGTAGGGAACAATGGCAAACTTTTGCACCGTCATTTTCAGCCATATGTTTGTTAGAAGAACATTATATTTATGGTACCGCATTGGTTGTTTGCGCAATGGCGTTCTAAGGGACAATTCCAATCATTTAAAAGTGTAATGTTTCTGTATTTTATTTGTACATGTATAAGCTCGTTTCTTAAGTGTAATAGTTTTGTCTTAATGTAGTAAGCTTTGGTGCACTGAGGTTATATCAGTCCCACCACGTGTATTCGGCCGCAACGTCGTGACGTCAAATTGACGTTGACGTCATGACCGTTGACGTCGAATATACGTTGATATAACGCTCGCTTACCCGCTCCTAGTGATCTGTTATGCAGGTTTCCCGTGCAATGAGGGGTGGCTTTCATTTATCGCATTTTGTCAAAGGTCAAATTATCCTGAAAGTTTCACAACCCCCCACTTGCGCGGGCATGGGATCACACATCAGGGAGAGAATTTGAAAAATTGAGGTTAGCAGAGATTATTATGAGATGTTCGTTAATTTCAGACATCTACAAGGCTTTATGAGCTACCAATGGCCTGTGGCCCGTAGTAGCATCTAATCGACTATTTTGTCAAGCCAAGAGGGTAATCCATATTTGACGTAGTCAGAAACGAATCTCTTATATGAAGGAAGAATCTCCAACATGAAGGACGTGTGAAGGAGGCATACAGACGTCCCGTGTATCAGAGATCTCCTTAAATGTGTATGGTTCAAAAAATGAACACATCTCGTATATTACAATCCTAAAAATGGGATCAGAAAAGAAATCAACTTATTGCTCCTAAGAGCATGTGCACCTTGCTCTTAAGTAACTGTTGTTTTACATAAGTGAGTGTGTGTTGTGTACTGTTTTATTGAAGTGACGTGTACTGTTTTATTGAAGTAATGTTGTAAATAAATATTTGTGTTACTTGGACCTTGTTCTTTCTCGATTAGACCACCCCTCGTCTATCTTGACGCACGCTGCCTTTGGGTGTGTGTGAAGCTGAACGGAGCAGCGGGCTAGCTCAACCTCCCACTCACCGGAAGTCACGTGACAACTTACTAAAAACCTTCTAGCAAGAAGCAATAAAAAAGGCACAATACACATACTGTAGAATAAAAATTTAAATCAGTGTTGCCAACAATATTTTATTCATCAATTCCATTATTAGGACCACCCCGCTAATAAGACCACTTTTTAGAAGTCTGGAAAGCGGTCTTAATAGCGGAATTTCACTGTAATATAAAACTATGTTAAACGGTAGGCTGTGATAAGAAACAATTCTTTGTAACAAAGCTTAGTATTTACCAAAATTGTCCAATGGTAATGCCGGCGGTTCTTCTGGATTTTGCTGCTCAGTTACTCTCGGGCTCCTGGTGTCAATCATATCTGAGAAAAATTATAAACCAATTTAATAGATATTTACACACATTTATAAACAAACAACACCAGAAAAAATAGAGGTACGCTCAAACCCAATGATTACAACGTTTCTGAAGAAGCATAATCCATAAACAGATGTAGTTTTCTGTGTTTATAATTTTAAGAAAGTTCAGTTTCTCTTAGGGCGTTTTTCAGTAAATACCATGATCCACACAATTTTCTCAATCATAAATATTATTAACGGAAAGGTTAAAATTATTAAATAACACACTCTGAAATATCTCTAGTACCAAAAAGACTCTGTGGCGTAGTGGTTGGCTATTTGTCTTATAAGCCAGGTGTCGTGCGTCCGATTCTGGGATTCTCCAGACTTGCGGATGTGTCTTTAAACTGAAATTCCGTCTCCGTATGACCCGAGCTGTTAATGGGAGATATATCTCCACATCTAAGAATGATTATCTGACAATTATCAAATAATTTATGAGCCCATGTCACATGCATACATACAAACCTCACATTTTAAGGGCTATATACGGTTAAGGGATCTTAATTAAAGGTAAATACCCCAGGGAAAGAACTGCAACCAGACGAGGCCAACAAAGGAGCTGCAACCAGACGAGGCCAACATCAGCACATGCATGTGCATAGAGAAATATGACACACTCAAATCAGAAAGCTCTTCTGAACATTTGTTTCCTTACAACTAGTGTAAAGTTAGAAAAAAAAAAATGTCCAAAGAGGCAAGTTGTACATGGCTAAGTTTCTTATTCGGGGCGAACGTTAATAGGAAACTACATTGAGCTGTAACAATAGTCGTCGGATCGCTGGAAAAAAGAACATTCCAACCCCTCCCCTTAAATTAAGGAATATAAAAGCTGCCAGTTCAGATTCCTCTTAATAAGTGTCATCAATGCGAAAAGAGACTATTTAAGCACAAGGTGGTAAAAATAAAATGTTAATTGTTAGCTATGAACAGCAAACTTTTACGCGCAGTGTGTTCCTACACTACGCACTGAAAAGGGGGTAAATTCTTCCGTGTAACAAAGGCTGGAATTATGTTAGGCGACTTGCTATTAATTACACATACGCTTAACCGAAAGTGCAACAAGCGTTTTGCAGTTATGCATTTTAGCGATTTTTGTCTCTTTTAAGCTCACCTGAGCCAAACGCTCAGGGTGAGCTATTGTGATCGGTCACCGTCCATCGTCGTCGTTCGTCCGTTCGTCCATTCACAATTTCTTTAAACAGCATCTCCTCTTAAACCACTGAACAGATTTGGACAAAACTTAACAGAAATAATCCTTAGGTGGTCCTTTCTCAAAGTTGTTCAAATAATTCAATTCCATGCAGTACTCTAGTTGCCATGGCAACAAAAAGGGATAAATAGGAGAAAACATTTAAAAATCTTCTTGTATGAAACCAGAAGGCCCAGGCCTTTGATATTCGGTATGAAGCTTCATCTAGTGGACCTCTACCAAGGTTGTTCAAATTATAGCCCTGGGGCCAAAAATGGCTCCGGGGCGGGGCCCACTGATTTTACATAGGGTTATATAGGGAAAACCTTTAAAAATCTTCTTGTCTGAAACCAAAAGGCCCAGGTCTTTGATATTTGGTGTGCAGCTTTGTCTAATGGACCTCTACCAAGATTGTTCAAATTATAGCCCTGGGGCTAAAATGGCCCCGGGCGGGGGCAACTGGGTTTACATAGGGTTATATAGGGAAAACCTTTAAAAATCTTCTTGTCTGAAACCAAAAGGCCCAGGTCTTTGATATTTGGTGTGAAGCTTTGTCTAGTGGACCTCTACCAAAAATGTTCAAATTATAGCAATGGGGGCAAAAATGGCCCCTGGGCGGGGCCCACTGGGTTTACATTGGGTTAATTAGGGAAAACCTTTAAAAATCTTCCTGTCTGAAACCAAAAGGCCAGGTCTTTGATATTTAGTGTGAAACTTCATCTAGTGGACCTCTACCAAGATTTTCAAATTATGGCCCAGGGTGCGGCCCACTGGTTTTGCATAGGGTTATATAGGGAAAAACTTTAAAAATCTTGTCTGAAACCAGAAGCCCAGTTCTTTGATATTTGGTATGAAGCTTCAACTAGTGGATCTCTACCAAGATTGTTCAAATTATAGCCTTGGGGCCAAAAATGGCCCCGGGGCAGGGGCCACTGGTTTTACATAGGGTTATATAGGAAAAATCTTTAAAAATCTACTTGTCTGAAACCAAAAGGCCCAGGTCTTTGATATTTGGTATGAAGCTTCATCTAGTGGACCTCTACCAAGATTGTTCAAATTACAGCCCTGGGGGCAAAAATGGCCCGGGGCGAGGAACACTGTTTTACATAGGGTTATATAGGGAAAACCTTTAAAA
The DNA here is from genome assembly GCA_963580285.1 of Lucinisca nassula. NCBI lineage: Eukaryota > Metazoa > Mollusca > Bivalvia > Lucinida > Lucinidae > Lucinisca > Lucinisca nassula. Next base: position 1,129,181 of record CAUZLF010000001.1, read on the forward strand.
ATCTTCTTGTCTGAAACCAAAATGCCCAGGTCTTTGATATTTGGCATGAAGCTTCGTCTAGTGGACCTCTACCAAGATTGTTCAAATTATATTGCTTGGGCAAAAACTTGCCCCGGGGCGGGGCCCACTCGTTTTACTTAGGGTTATATATAGATAACCTTTAAATATCTTCTTGTCTGAAACCAAAAGGCCCAGGTCTTTGATATTTGGTGTGAAGCTTCGTCTAGTGGACCTCTACCAACATTGTTCAAATTATAGCCCTGGAGCAAAAACTGGGCTCGGGGCGGTGCCCACTGGGTTAACATAGTGGTAAAGGGATAACCTTTAAAAAACTTCTTGTCTGAAACCAAAAGCTCCAGGTCTTTAATATTTGGTGTGAAGCTCCGTCTAGTGGACCTCTACCAAAATTGTTCAACTTATAGCCCTAGAGCCAAAAATGGTCCAGAGGCGGGACCCACTGTGTTAATATAGAGGTATATTGGGACAACCTTTGAAAATCTTCTTGTCTGAAACCAGAAGGCCCAGGTCTTTGATATTTGGTATGAAGCTTCATCTAGTGGACATCTACCAAGATTGTTCAAATTATTGCCCTGGAACCAAAAATGACCCAGGGGCGGGGCCCACTGTGTTAACATAACGGTATATGGGGAAAACCTTTGAAAATTTTCTTGTCTGAAACCAAAAGGTCCAGGTCTTTGATATTTGGTTTGAAGCTTCATCTGGTGAATCGCTACCAAGATTGTTCAAATTATAGGTCTGGGACTAAATATGGCCTCGGGGCGGGGCCCATTGGATATATATATATTGACTTACGTAGGGAAAATCTTTAAAAATCTTCTTGTCTGAAACCAGAAGGCTCAGATGTTTGATATTTGGTATGAAGCTTCTTCTAGTGGACCTGTACCTAGATTATTTGAATTATACCCCTTTAACCAAAAATGGCTCACCCTGGGGCCCACTGGTTTTACATAGACAGAATGCCCAGGCCTTTGATATTAAGCTTCATTTAGTAGACCTCTATCAAGATTGTTCAAATCATAGACCTGTGACCCACATGTAAATCTCTTAGCTCAGGTGAGCACATAGGACCATCATGGTCCTTTTTTCTACTTCTTCAGCTTCTCATTTTTTAACTTTATTACTTCTTCTCCTCTGGTGCATCCTCCCTTTTGTCATCATCATCACCACCATCACCACCAGCAGCAACATGGCACCATTGTCATCAGCATTAAGTTTCTTTTTTTCTTCTTCTTCTTCTCCTTTTTATGTTCTTCTTTTTCTTCCTTATCAAGGTGTACGCAACTGCAATTTTGGGGAAAAGTGGGTAAGCTGCTGTGCTTCATGCTTTAATGTGCCTCGTTTAAGTTAGATGGTAACACTGGATTTGTTTCAGTTTGAAATGCACAAACATTACAAAGCAAGCAATCTCACCTTCTTTGTTGACTTGCTTTTCCTGTATCTCCGACTTCTGATACTTAAAAATCTTCTGAACAGTCCTCTTATATACCACTAGAAAAACTACAGAAATTGTTATAATCACAACTAAGGAACAAACAACAGCCACTATTATTACAGTCGACGTTTGTTCTGCGGCTGCAGTCACTACTTCATACTGAATATATCCAACTGTGGCGTGCACATTTCCTACCGTAACCTGCAAAATAAAATTACGTCCTTTAAACCACTTCTTCTCCTTAACCAGTGAATGGATTTCAAAATTATTTTACAAGAATATTCTATGGATGACCGTCTACCAAATTTGTTAAAATAGCTCCGCTCAGATGAACAAGATGGCCACCAGAGCTAAAAATAGAAAATCATTTAAACGACTTCTTCTCCTTAACCAGTGAATGAATTTCAAAATAGTTTCACAGGAATGTTCCTTGGGTGACCCTCTACCACAATTGCTCAAACCGTTATGATCGGATGAACAAGATGGCCACCAGAGCTACAAATAGAAAAACCTTTAAATGGCTTTTTCTCCTTAATCAGTGAATATCTTTCAAACAGTTTCACGTGAATGTTCCTTGGGTGACCCTATACCAAAATTGCCCAAACCGTTATGCTCGGATGAACAAGATGGCCACCAGAGCTAAAAATAGAAAAACCTTCAAATGGCTTCTTCTCCTTAACCAGTAGATGAATTTCAAAATAATTTTACAGGAATGTTCCTTGGGGGACCCTCAACCAAAATTGCTCAAAATGTCCTGCTCGGATGAACAAGATGGCCGCCAGAGCTAAATATAGGAACATCTTTAAAAGACTTCTTGCTTAAGTATTGGATGGATTTTGAAATAACTGCACAACAATGTTCCAATAGTGCTCAAACTGCTCTGCTCGGATGAACAAGATGTCCACCAGGGCTAAAAATAGAAAAAAAACGACTTCTGCTCCTAAACCAGTGGATGGATTTCGATATAATTTAACAGGAATGTTCCTTGGGTAAATACGTTCTATAAAAGGGTTAGGCTTTGGAAGCAAGGAATACACCACAGAACTGATATATATGGAGTGTACATGTTTTCTGGGCCAGACTAGCTAGTTTCGGCCAATTAGGCCTTATCGGTGACCCTAAGATATTTTCAAAATTCCACAATGAAATCAATGATTCCAAAGGACAAGAAAATATAATATACACTATGATGAAACCTTTACCACAATTGCTAAAACCGTTCCGCTTGGATGAACAAGATGGTCACCAAAGCTAAAAATAGAAAAAAAAACTTTAAAAGACTTCTCCTTCTTAAACAGTGGATTGATTTCGAAATAATTTCACAGGAATGTTCCTTGGGTGACTCTCGACCACATTTGTTCAAACCGTTCCGCTCTGTTGAACAAGATGGCCACCAGAGCTAAAAATACCAAACTCTATATAACATCTGCTCGTTAACCAGTGGATGGATTTTAAAATAATTTCACAGGAATGTTTCTAATGTGACTTCATACATAAATTATTCAAAGCGTTCTGCTCGGATGACCAAGGTGGCCTCCAGAGCTAAAAATAGAAAATCTTTAAACGACTCCTCCTTAACCAGTGGATGGATTTCAAAATAATTGCACAGGAATGTTTCTTTTGGGTGACCCTCTATTAAAATTGTTAAGACAATTCTGCTGGGATGAAAAAGGTGGCCGCTAGAGCTAATAATAGAAAAAACTTTTAAATAACTTCTCCCGCTTAACCAGTGGATGGATTTCGAATTAATTTCATTACGATAACACACACGTGTGAAATAGTGCATTTTTCAGATCTCCAAAATGACAACTTTTCTGATGAAAATCCGTGATATTTTTTTATCAAAGCTTAAAACATTGAGGCTGTTCTAACGAGTACCCACAACTTATGTCTTGGAGTAGAAATAAGAAAAATAGTGTATACCCCCATAAACCCCAGTTTTCTCTGTATGGTGTGGAGTTAAGGGGGTCTTCATTTCACGGACTCTTTCAAGTGATGTCACAGGAATGTTCCTTGGGTGACCCTCTTCCAAAATTGCTCAACCCATTGTGCTTGGATGTACATGATGGCTAAAGTTATAAAAAGACCTCCTTGGGTCAACCAAAATTGCTCAAACCCTCTATCCCACCATATATTACCTACAATTCCATTTGTACAATATGGATCAGGTGAGCGATCCAGGGCCATCATGGCCCTCTTGTTAAAGATATATTATACTTTCAAATCTCAGAAAAAAACATTCAATCATTATTATGAGCTTTGTTTGTTTGATTTGAAGTTTAACGTCCCGGTCAACACTGTATAGGTCATTTTGGAGACGTTGCTTCCAATTTTGTGGAACTTTTACCCGAAATTGAGATGAAATGACATCTGAAGCCCTTTCGCCCAATGAAACCAATAGGGTTTATAAGCATGGATGTTCCACCTCGCACCGCTTTACCTGGGCAGGCTTAGATCCTCTGAGCGGTTTACCAGTACTCGTGTGCGGTAGGTTTCAGCTCTGCGTGGAAGCATCATGCAGCCCATTTATTTCTTCAAGCTCCAATTGGCGGGGGCTCTATTATGAGTTTAATAGTATGTAATCACAGCAGCTATAAAAAGCACATTAACCATGTTTTTACATGGTTCCTAATTACAGTGTTGTGGATATACCAAGGTTCAAAGTGGATTCCAAAAATGCATATATTATTTAGACAAATAACCGACCAATAGCACCGACCAATAGCACGGCCCAATAGCAAACAATATTGGGTGGTTTTATATTCAGTTAAACTGATTTAAACGAATTCTAGAGCCAAAATAATATTATTACACTCTATATAGTAGATTGGGTAATACATATTATATTATGTGCGCATTAAAGGCCCCGTATGCTTTTAAACAAGTAGATTGTAATGCAAATAAAGGACACGTACGTACTGGTAATGAATAATTCTTTAACCCATTAATGGTCAGGGTCCCGAAAAAGGACATATTTGACAGTGTAGACCAAGTTTAGGCACCACAGACGATGGTGTCGAATTATGGCTTACACTTTTTACTTAAATATTAAGAATTCAAACAATTTAAGTCCCGTCGCAGGACAGTTTTCAAGTCCTGCAGTGAATTTTTTTTCACTGACCGTTTTCTGATGCGGTTCATATTGTTATATTTAGTCTTTGACTGTGCGTGTCGCTTATATCGTTTGGTTTTGGATAGCCATTTGACCATGTTGAGGGAACGTAACTGTCATTTTGGCTTTCCGCTGTTGGTGTTTCCATTAGTGTATTGTTATTTCTTGTTTTGTGTTTCTTTCCATTTTGTGTCTCTAATGGGAGTGGTGGGTCTATTGTATCGATTCCTGATCAACGCCTTTTACTTCTATTCTACACTTAGAGCTACACGACATATCATACCTACCACTGCTTAAATCAATTTAATAAAATGTTTGAAATATCACTTACTTTCTAGTTATATCGTATTTGCGTTTCGTTTTCTTTGGTGTCTCTGATGGAAGTTGTGAGTTAATTGTATCGATTCCTGATCATTGCCTTCACTTTTTTTTAAAAAAATGTAATGAGTTTTTATATAACTTACATTAACTTCTGGATATAGTGAACCTGGAATATTAGACGCAGGCTGAACGGCTGGAGGTACGCAGGTTATGTTCACTCTACTTAGGTATATCACGTCACAAGAATCCACGCCCACGGTAACTAAAACATCATCTTTTACAGCTACAAGGTTAATATTCCTCCCCTGAAATCAAACGGGACAATGATGGAAAACTGAAGAACATAACCTTATATACTTATCCAACGGAATAAGCTAATCTTGGCTTAAAATAAACAAAAAATAACTAAAAAGAAAAACAATAGATAAACAACATCTGTTCATGTACCTTCATCAGAAACATTAAAATTTTATTTTATTTTCTGATGAAAACTGTGGACTATTACATTTACAAAAGTGTAAGAACCTGAGAAACAAGATAAATGCCTAACGGAATTAAGGATTTTTGAGCCAACCGCATTTGTAACAAAAGTTGTCAGAAAACTGCATAGCTAGCCTATATGGGCCTAAGTTGAATGAGGGCTAATTATCAAAAATGAAATTTCATTATGCAGACTTTTACCAATAATGACATTTTCTTTTGTAGAAGAGCCCAACAAACCCTAAGAGAACCAGAAATCGCAGTACACATAGGTACTGATTGAACTAGAAATCTCGTTTAAAGTGTTTTTGATTTAAAAAAAAAATAAACATTTCAATTTCACAGGTTTTGCACTAACAAGCCATTTTCTTATATCAAATTTGCTCGAGATATCATACACAATATTTGTATTAGTACCCATCAATAAGCGATGACAGGGTGTTTTCTAACGATAGCCAAACTGACCTCGATCTTTAGCCCAGGACCTGGAGAGTAGAACTTACTCGACATATTATCATATCCAATATTTGTGTGAAGCTATTTAAAATCCATCAATAAATGTAGGTGCTACAGCGATGACATTTTTTTTTTCTAAAAATAGCCAGATACCTTGACCTTTGGCTGAGAAACCTGAAAGACAAACTTGCTAGAGATATTATCATAACTATCATAAGTGTGAAGTTATATTAAAATCAATCAATAAATGTAGGCACTAGAGCCATGACAGTTTTTTTTCTAAAATTAGCCACAGTAACCTTGACCTTGGGCTCAAGACCCTGAAAGTCAAACTTGCTGGAGGTATTATTATCAACAATATTCGATAGAAGTTATATTAAAATCCACCAATAAATGTAGGCGCTAGAGTGATGCAAAAGTTATTTTTTTTTCTAAAATTAGCCACATTTACAGTTACATTACTAGACACTCTCGCTAATCGAATTAATTGCGAAATATAAATGCCATAATTATGATCCGCGCGAGAAACATCGCCTTCCAAGAAAGGAAATTTACAATCTTAAAATCGAAATCATTGCGTTTATTGTACATTTTGCAGGAAACGAAACCATGACAATAGGGGTCAACTTTTAAAGCAAAGAATTTGCTCAAGAGGAGCAGTCTTTCCTTGAAAGGAAGATCCCCTTTATTCCACACTAATTGCCTGCATGCAAAATTATTGTTTAAGTTTTGTAAGAACTTTCAGCAACCCATATAAACATACGACATACGAGGGTAGGCTGAAAAGTTCTGAGCCTGACCAAGATCCAATGGTTTGTCCATGCCGAAAGTGCCTTATTTTTCAACATAGTCTCCCTTCCTGTCCCCACACTTCCTCCAGCGATGCTGGAGTCCTTGGATCCTAGTGGTATAGAAGGTCTCATCTTGGTCCCTGAAAAACTCCTCCACAGCTATCACCTCGTATATTAAACAGATGCATGTTTTCATAGCATTATAAGGGTTAAACAGAACTAACCATTTGAATCATAACATCTCACCTCTATGGTCAATTTTTGTGTAGCAGAGTCGAACAATTTCACTTGTTTATCACCTTCAAATGATGAAAATGATGGATCGCTGTAGTACCAGATTGAGAATGATTGTTCAACACCATCTAGATGAACAACAATTTCCACACTTATACTGGCATCAGAGTCAGCATCCCTCTTCTTACGTGTCCTGTTTATTTTTTTCTCCAGATCTTCTACCTGTCCTGTTGATAATTTTGGTGAAGGGCAGATCATTTCTGTCTCACTGTTTACTCTACAAAGCGTCCTTTCACCCTGAAATCCATAGGAGTGGACAGAACTGGAGCTAGTATATAAAATTATTCCATGCTCAACTCACCCGAGCATGAAATTTGAAATGAGACCATTTGTCTGCTCAGATCAGCAAAGGATGGTTTTTTTCCTGCTTATAAATTTTAAAATGCCAACAATTTTTTGGCATTTTAAAATTTATGAGCAGGACAAATTCTATGCTCAAGTGAGCTGAGCATGAAACACGTTTCAAAACCTCAGACCCTGAATACATATGAGCATCTTGCTCATTGGGTCTTTAGGTCTGGACCCCGAGGTCACACAATTTTTTTCATGATCAACTCAGCTGAGCATGGAATTCGTAATGCTCAATAATTCTAAACAATAGGGCCCTGGGTCGCTCACCTGATCCTTAGGGTAACAAGTGGGCCCCGGGGAGAGCCCTTCTAGTTTCAGACAAGAAGATTTTTTAAGGTTTTCCTTATACAAGTCTATATACAACCTAAGGGTCCCAGGGCGCGGCCATATTTGGACCTAGGTCTACAATTTGAACAATCTTGGTAGAATTCCACAAGACAAGACTTCATACCAAATATCAAAGACATTGACCTTCTGATATCAGGCAAGACGATTTTCAAAGGTTTTCGCAACATAAGTCCATGTAAAACAAGTGGGCTCAGGGGTGTGCCCATTTTTGGCCGCAGGGCACTAATTTGAACAATTATGGTAGAGGTTCACTTTATGAAACTTTATACCAAATATCAAAGACCTTGGCCTTCTGGTTTCAGACAAGAAGATTTTCAAAAGTTTTCCCTACATTCGTCTATGTAAAACCAGTGGACACCAGGGTGGGCCTCTTTTAGGCTCACGGCTATAAATGGAACAATCTTTATAGAGGTCTACTAGGCAAAGCTTCATACCAAATATCAAAGACCTGAGCCTTCTAGATTCAGACAAGAAGACTTTCAAATGTTTTCCCTATATAAGTCTAAAACCAGTGGCCCCGGGGCGGAGCCATTTTGGCCCCAGGGCTATAAGTTGATCAATCTTGGTCAAGTTCCACTAGACAAAGCTTCATGTCAAATATTAAAGAACTGAGCCTTCTGGTTTCTGACAAGAAGATTTATGGATTTTCCCTATATAAGTCATTGTAAAACCAGTGGGCCCCGGAGAAGGGGGTATTTTGACACCAGGGCTATAATTGAATAATCTTGGTAGAGGTCCACTCGATGAAGCTTCATACCAAATATCAAAGACCTGAACCTTCTGGTTTCAGACAAGAAGATTTTAAAACATTTTCCCTATATAAGTCAATGTAAAACCAAAGGGCTCCGGGGTGGGGGCAGTTTTGGCCCAAGGGCTATAATTTGAACAATATTGGCAAAGGTCCACTAGATGAAGCTACACATCAAATATCAAAGACCTGGGCCTTGCGGTTTCAGAGAAGAAGATTTTTAAAGATATTTCCTACAAAAGCCTATGTTAATCCGACGGGTACCAGGGCGGTGCATATTTGGCCGAACGGCTGTAATTTAAATAATCTTGATAGAGGTCCACGAGATGAAGCTTCATACCAAATATCAAAGACCTGGGCCTTGTGGTTTTAGAAAAGAGGATTAATAAAGATTTTCCTATATAAGGCTATGTAAAACCAAAAGGCCCCAGAGGTTTGTAAAACCAAAGGGCCCCGGAGCGGGGGCATTAGGCACCAGGGCTATAATTTGAACAATCTTGGTAGAGGTCCACTAGATGAAGCTTCATGCCAAATATCAAAGACCTGGGCTTTGCGGGTTCAGAGAAGAAGATTTTTAATTATGTTCCCTATATACGTATATGTAAAGACAAAGGGCCCCGGCCCAGGGGCATTTTTGGCCACGGGGCTATAATTTGAAAACTATTGGTAGAGATCAACTAGATGAAGCTTCATACCAAAATATCAATGACCTGGGCCTTGCGGTTTCAGAGAAGAAACTTTTTTTTAAAGATTTTCCCTATATAAGCCTATGTAAAACAAAAGGGCCCCGGGACGGGGGCATTTTTGGCCCCAGGGCTATTAATTTAACAATCTTGGTAGAGGTCCACTAGATGAACTTTCATACCAAATATCAAAGACCGGGGCCTTGCGATTTCAGATAAGAAGAGTTTTATAGATTTTCCCTACATAAGCCTATGTAAAACCAAAGGGCCCCGGAAGGGGGGCATTTTTGGCCCCAGGGCTATAATTTGAACAATCTTGGTAGAGGTCCACTAGTTGAAGCTTCATACCAAATATCAAAGACCTGGGCCTTGCAGTTTCAAAGATTGAGTCAGCGTTTTTGAGTTTGACTTCCCACCAACAGCTAAGGTCATACGGAGACGGGACCTCGGTTTAAAGACTCATCCGAAAGTCTGAACAGTTTCAGAGAAGAAGATTTTTAAAGATTTCCCCTATATAAGTCTATGTAAAACCAAAGTGCCCAAGCGCAGGGACATTTTTGGCCACGGGACTATAATTCGAACAGTCTTGGTAGAGGTCCATTAGGTGAAGCTTCATACCAAATATCAAAGACCTGGGCCTTGCGGTTTCAGAGTAGAAGATTTTTAAAGACCTTCCCTAAATAACCCTATGTAAAACCAAAGGGCCCAGAGGCGGGGGCACTTTTGGTCCCAGGGCTATAATTTGAACAATCTTGGTAGACGTCCACTAGATGAAGCTTCATACCAAATAGCAAAGACCTGGGCCCTGCGGTTTCAGAGAGAAGATGTTTAAAGATTTTCCCTACATAAGCCTATGTTAAACCAAAGGGCAAGAGGGCGGGGGCATTGTTGGCCCTATGGCTGTAATTTAAACAATCTTGATAGAGGTCTAATAGATGAAGCTTCACACCAAATATCGAAGACCTGGGCCTTGCGGTTTCAGAGTAGAAGATTTATCAAGATTTTCCCTAGATAAAAATGGAAGTGGAGGCAATGATCAGGAATCGATACAATTAACCCACAGCTCCCATCAGAGACACCAAAGGGAAAGAAAGGCAAACATGAAACAATAGATCCTAACGGAAACACCAACAGCGGAAAGCCAACAGGACAGTAATTTCCCCACAGAGTGGCCAATAGGCTATCCAAAATAATATAAGCTACACAAACACCCAAAGACAAACCATAACAAAAATAAACCGCGACAGAAGAACCGCATGGGAACGGTCAGCGGAAACGAATTCCACTAGGGGGCCTATGTTAAACCAAAGGGCCCCGGAGTGGGGGCATTTTGGGCCCCAGGGCTATAATTTGAACAGTCTTGGTAGAGGTCCACTAGATGCAGCTTCATACCAAATATCGAAGACCTGGGCCTTGCGGTTACAGACAATATGATTTTTAAAGATTTTCCCTATATAAGTCAATGTAATGCCAAAGGGCCCTAGGTAGGGGGCAGTTTAGGGCCAACGGCTATAATTTGAACAATCTTGGCAAAGGTCCACTAGATGAAGCTACACACCAAATATCAAAGACCTGGGCCTTGCTGTTTCAAAGAAGATTTTTAAGATATTCCAAACATAAGCCTATGTTAAACTAAAGGGCACCCGGACGGGGGCATTTTTGGACCTAGGGCTATAATTTGAACAACCTTGGAAGAGGTCCACTAAATGAAGATTCATACCAAATACCCAAGACCTGGGCCTTGCGGTTTCAGAGAAAAAAGATTTTTAAAGATTTCGCCTATATAAGCCTATTTAAAACCAAAGGACACCGGAGCGGGGGGGGGGGGGCATTTTTGGCCCCAGGGCTATAATATGAACAAACTGGGTAGAGGTCCACTAGATGGAGCTTCAAACCAAATATCAAAGACCTGGGCCTTGCGGTTTCAGAGAAGAAGATTTTTAGAGATTTTCCGATATAAGTCTATGTTAAACCAAAGGGCATCGGCGCAGGAGCTTTTTTAACAACGGGGCTATAATTTGAACAATCTTGGAAGCGGTACACTAGATGAAGCTTCTTAGGAAATATCAAAGAACAGGGCCTTGCGGTATCAGAGAAGAAGATTTTTAAAGATTTTCCCTATATAAGCCTATGTAAAACCAAAGGGCGCCTGGGCGGGGGCATTTTGGCCCCAGGGCTATAATTTTAACAATCTTGGAGAGGTCCATTAGATGAAGCTTCATACCAAATAGCAAAGACCTGGGCCTTGCGGTTTCAGAGAAGAAGATTTTTAAAGATTTGCCCTTATAAGTCGATGTAAAACCAAAGGGCATCGGCGCAAGGGCTTTTTTAACAACGGGGCTATAATTTGAACAATCTTGGAAGCGGTCCACTAGATGAAGCTTCTTACCAAATATCAAAGACCAGGGTCTTGCGTTATCAGAGAAGAAGATTTTTAAAGATTCTCCCTAAATAAGCCTATGTAAAACCAAAGGGCCAAGCAGCGGGGGCGTTTTGGGCCCCATGGATATAATTTTCACAATCTTGATAGAGGTCCACTAGATGAAGCTTCACACCAAATATCAAATACATGGGCCTTCTGGTTTCAGAGAAGAAGATTTTTAAAGGTTTTCCCTATATAAGTCTATGTGAAACTGGCGGGTCCCGGCGTGGGTGCATTTTTGGCCCCATGGCTATAATTTGGACAATCTTGGTAGAGGTCCACTAGCTGAAACTTCATACCAAATATCAAACACCTGGGCCTTGCGGTTTCAGAGTAGAAGATTTTTTAAAGATTTTCCCTATGTAAGCCTGTGTAAAACCAAAGGGCCCCGGGCGGGGGCGGGGGCATTTTTGCCCCGGGCTATTATTTGAACAATTTTGGTAGAGTGCACTAGATGAAGCTTCATACCAAATATCGAAGACCTGGGCCTTGCGGTTTCAGAGAAGAAGATTTTTAAATGTTTCATTTAAAAATCTATTTTTAGCTCATGTAACCTAGATGTGCAAGGGACCGGAATCATTTGAACAACTTTGAAAGCTAAGAATCATTTCTGTGAAGTTTGATCAAAATCGGATCTGTGGTTTAGGAGGAGATGTCTTTTGAAGAATTGTTTATGGACGCACGCACACACGGATGCTCCCACGGACGAAAAGTGATCACAAAAGCTCGCCTTGTCACTATGTGACAGGTGAGCTAAAATGAGGCTATTGACTAAAATCATTGTTAGTCTGGAACAGCTGGGCCTATGACCAAAAGCAAAACCCAAAATGTATTTGTGAGTGAGTGTGAATTCGGGTTTAACGTCGCTTTCAACAATTTTTCAGCCATATCACGACGGTGTCTGGTTGCGACAGGGAGCTCAATGCTCACTTTTATAGTGCTGCCTCACTGAAGTATCATGTCCCAGACACATTACATGATACCACACCCAGTCATATTATCCTGACACTGGGTCGACTAGTCCTAGCTTTACCCCGTAAATCTGAGTGCCAAGCGAGGAGCAGCTAGTATGTCGCGGCCCGGGATCGAACCCGTGACCTCACGTTCCCCGGAGCGGACACTCTACTAACTGAGCTATCTGGGCCGGTAAACCCATCATGTGCTTAGGTTATACAGAAATAGTGGTAACCTTAACAGAATGTCTGATGTTTGCCGAGGAACTTCTATAAAGGTTCAAAAATGGAGAAAACCCTCTCTTAACCCATTGTATATGGGAAACCCCTAAAGGGTATACCTTGGCAAACAGTGCAGGCCCAGATCACATACAGCAGAACGCGGCATCTGATAAGGGCCTGCACTGTTTATTAACATAAATTTCCTTTAAAAATGGAATAAAAATTATACAATAGGCCTGACACCCGCTTTATGACAAATGGACTTGTCCACACATATAGCAATGGAAGAGTCCACTAGTATACAATATATTAAAGCTTCCATTATGGACTTTCAACATACCAGCAGTCATGGGAACAGATTGCAAAGGATAGAGCAAGGTAGGGAGACATTATAAGAAGGGGAGCTAGAGAATACGAAGTACAAAGAGTCAGTGAAACTGAGCAAAAACATGCTCACGATAAAATCAGAGCTAAAGTTTCACCTACGCAGCTTTCCGCCCCGTCCATCGGGGCTTGTAGAAATAGATTGGGCTGCATGATGCTTCCACGCAGAGCTGAAACCGACTGCACATAGAACGTCTAAGCCTGCCCAGGAAAATTGCTGCGAGTCAGCCCGTCCATGCTTATAAACCCTTTTAGTTTCATTGTGAGGCAGGGATTGAGATGTCATTTCCTCTCATTGTCGGGTAAAAGTCCCACAAAACTGGAAGCAACGTCTCCAAAATGACCTAAATAGTGTTGACGGGGACGTAAACCTCAAATCAAACAAACAAAAACCTACGAAGCTTTCTTCAACACACCACTTTTTCTTCTATCTGCAACAGACAGTTAAGAGTCATGATTAATCCATTGTAGGCGGGAAGCCCCTAAAGGGCTACCTTGGCAAACAGTGCAGGCCTAGATCAGACGCACCAGAACGCGGCGTCTGATCAGGGCCTTCACTGTTTTTTAACAGAATTTTCCATCAAAAATAGAATAAAAACGAAAAAATAGACATGACACCCCTTGTATGACAAATGGACTTGTCCAACATATAAACTGCAACCTCGTTATAGCGCTGATCATTTAAGGGCCGAAATCAGTATAATGCGGCTGCTCCATGGCTCCCGTTTTTTATTATTATTATTATTTTTTTCATAATTTAAGGTAAAAACCACTTTTTGCCCCATGAATTATGGTAAAAAACTACTCTGTATTTGTTTCAAACCTGTGAGAAAAAAGCGATAACAAGAGGGCCATGATGGCCCTGGATCGCTCACCTGATCCACAGGGTATCAAGTGGGTCCCTGAGGGAGCCATTATTAGCCCCGGGCTGTAATATGAATAATCTTGATAGTGATCTGAAAGGTGAAACTTCATACCAAATATCAAAGACTGGAGCCTTCTGATTTCAGACAAGAATATTTTTAAAGGTTTTCCTTATATAGGTCTATATAAAACTTTGTGTCCCCGGGGCGGGTCATTTTTGGCCCGAGGACTATAATTTGAACCATCTTGGTAGAAATCGACAAAACGAAGCGTCATACCAAATATCAAAGTCCTTGGCCTTCTGCTTTCAGACAAGAAGATTTCAAAGGTTTTCATTGCCTTGACTTCTTAAGTTCTATTTCCTAGGGCTATAATTTGAACAATTTAGATGAAACTTCACACCAAATATGAAAGCCTTGGGGTTTCAGAGTAGAAGATTTTTTGGAAATTTCCCTATAAAAGTCAATAAGGGTCCCGGGGCGGGGAAATTTTTTTGGCCCAAGGGCTATGATTTGAACAGACTTGGTAGAAGTCCACTAGATGAGGCTACACACCAAATTTTTAAGAACTGGGCCATGCGGTTTTGTAGAAGAAAATTTTGAAAGATTTTCCCTGTATAAGCCAATGTAAAACCAAAGGGCCCACCGTTGGGGGGGGGGGGGCATTTTTTCGCCCTAGATTTTTAAAGATTTTCCCTATATAAGTCTATGTAAAACCAAAGGGACCCGGGGTGGGGGAAATTTTGGTCCCAGGGCTATAATTAGAACAATCTTGGTAGAGGTCCACTAGATGAAGCTTCATACCAAATATCAAAGACCTGGGCCTTGTGGTTTGAGAGAAGAAATTGTTTAAATATTTTCCCTATATAAGCCTATGAAAACCAAAGGGCCCCGGGGCAGGGGCATTTTTGGCCCTGTAGCAATAATTTAAAAATCTTGATAGAGGTCCTCTAGATGAAGCATCACACCAAATATCAAAGACCTGGGTCTTGCGGTTTCAGAGAAGATGATTTTTAAAGATTTTCCCTATATAAGCCTATGTAAAACAAAAGGCCCTCGGGGCTGGGACATTTTTGGCCCCAGGACTATAATTTAAAAATCTTGGTAGAGGTCCACTAGATGAAGCTTTATACCGAATATAAAAGACATGGGCCATGCGGTTTCTGAGAAGAAGATTTTTTAAAATTTCAGTTAAAAAATCTATTTTAGCTCCCGTGACAGAGATGTACAACAGACCGGAACCACTTAAACAGCTTTGAAAGGGGACCACCTAAGGATCATTCCTGTGAAGTTTGGTCAAAATCGGTTCAGTGGTTTAGGAGGAGATGTCGTTTGAAGAAAAAGTAACCCAAGGACCATATCTGTAAAATTATTTTAAAATCAAGCAAAGGGGCTAGGGGAGATGTTGTTTGAAGGTTTTTCTTTTTTTAGGTCTGGCGGTGCAAAACCCTTTTATCAATTCTGGTAGGGGGTCACCCAAGGAACATTTCTCTGAAATAATTTGGAAATTGGGCCAAAGGGCTTGGAGGAGATGTCGTTTAAAGGTTTTTCTATTTTTAGCTCTGGTCGCCATTTTGTTCAGCGGAGTGGAACCATTTAGCAATTTTGGCAGAGTATCACCCAAGGAACAGTTCTGTTATATTATTTTGAAATTGGGCCAAAGTGCTAGGAGGAGATGTCGTTTATTTTTTTTTTTTCTATTGTTAGCTCTGGTGGCCATTTTGTTCAGTAGAAGGGACCAACTTGCAATTTTGTTAAATGGCCATCCAAAGAACATTTCTGTGAAATTATTTGAAATCGGGCCAAAGGGCTAGGAGGAGATGTCGTTTAAAGATTTTGTTTTCTATTTTTAGCTTTGGTGGCCATTTTTTCAGCAGAGCGGAACCATTTTATCAATTTTGGTAAAGGGTCACCTTAGGAACATTACTGTGAAATTATTATGAAATCGGGCCAAAGGAGGTGTAGATGTCGTTTATAGGTTTTTTTCTATTTTTAGCTCTGGTGGCCATTTTGTTCAGCTGAGCGGAACCGTTTTAGCAATTTTGGTAAAGGGTCATCCAAGGAAGGTTTCTGTGAAATTATTGTGAAAGCGGGCCAAAGGGCTAGGAGATGTCGTTTAAAGGTTTTTTTTCTATTTTTAGCTCTGGTGGACATTTTGTTCAGCAGAGCGCAACCATTGTAGCAATTTTGGTAGAGGGTCACCTTAAGAACATTTCTGTGAAATTCGGGCCAAAGGGCTAGGAGGAGATGTCGTTTAAAGGATTTTCTATTTTCAGTTCTGGCGGCCATTTTGTTCAGCGGAGCGGAACCATTTTAGCAATTTTGATAGAGGGTCACCCAAGGAACATTTCTGTGAAAGTATTTTGAAATCATTTACCCGGCTTAGGAGGGGATGTCATTTAAGTGAATAGTTGATGACGTATGACGCACAAAAGGTTTTTCTATTTTTATTTCTGGCTGCCATTTTGTTCAGCGGAATGTAACCATTTTATCAATTTTGGTAGAGGGTCACCATAGGAACATTTCTTTGAAATTGTTTTGAAATCATGCCAAAGGGCTTGGAGGAGATGTCGTTTAAAGGTTTTTTTCTATTTTAAGCTCTGGTGGCCATTTTGTTTAGCCGAGCGGAACTGCTTTAGCAATCTAGTAGAGGGTCAACTTATTAACATTTCTGTGAAATTATTTCGAAATCAGGCCAAAGGGCCTGGAGGAGATGTCGTTTAAAGATTATCTCTATTTTTTAGCTCTGGCGGTCATTTTGTTCAGCGGAGCGGAACCATTTTTACAATTTTGGTAGAGGGTTATCCAAGGAATATTTCTGTGAAATTATTTTGAAATCGGGCCAAAGGGCTAGGAGGCAATGTCGTTTAAATATTTTTCTATTTTTAGCTATAGCGACCATTTTGTTCAGCCGAGCGAATCCATTTAGCAATTTTGGTAGAGGGTCACCTAAGGAACATTTCTGTGAAATTATTTTGAAATAGGCCAAAGGGCAAGGAGCAGATGCGCTTTAAAGTTTTGTTTTCTATTTTTAGCTCTGGTGGCCATTTTGTTCAGCAGAGCAGAACCATTTTAGCAATTTTGGTAGAGGGTCTTCCAAGGAACATTTCTGTGAAAGTATTTGAAATCCATTCACCTGTTTAGGAGGAGATGTCATTTTAGTGAATTTTTGACGACGCACGACGGACACAGGGTGATCACAATAGCTCACCTTGAGCACTTCGTGCTCAGGTGAGCTAAAAATGTCAGTCAGTCAAGTGGATTAACGGTCCACTGCACTTACTCTACCTGTCGACCTACAAACGTGAACACGTGTAACGGTAATTGTCAATCAAACTACCGACTTTACAGGATCCATGTTCAAACAATTACCAATGGTGTCAAAACTGAGTGATAAGCGTTAGAACAAGCAAATTCATTTGATCATGTTGATTAAGAGAACACAATTTCAGTGTCACAAAGTTGAGCAATTTCTGCCCTAATTTTCGGCCCTTATAAAAGTGTATTGAATGCTGACTAATGACATTCCTACCTACAAGGTACGTTCGCGTCCTTAGGTAAGACTTTTTTTAGCATCTTGCTTCATTTGTGTATTTCTTTTCATTACATTTTATTTTGCCATAAAAAAAGTTTAAAAAACTGCGGTTCTGCTGTTTTTAGTGTGGTGTTTCTTTTTTATTGGTGTCGGTGATTTTTGTGTTCTGTTTAGCTTATTCGAGTGATTTTATTTGTGTGCTGCGGTATTGTATTGTGTTTTGTGTTTGTGATTATTATGTATTCAAGTGATTTATAAGTGCTGAACTTTCACAAGATGGCTACAGCTCAGGTTTCGCTTATTCTATCTTTGAGAAACTACAGATTGTGGAGAGAATTCGTTAAGGAGAGATGCAGACCAAGGTCAGCAAGGAAGATGGAATTCCAGAGTCGACTTTACGGGGATGGCTTAAGGACTAAGCAAAGCTGAGGGAGGCAAGCACTATTTTAGAGGACTGTGGACAGGCTAGGAACTTCTCTGACACTGACATACAACAGGCCAAGCGGGTATTAGGGACAGAAGTGGACGCAACAGTAATGCAGGCTTGGCGACGACGAGCCATCATACAAAAATATGACAGACGACGAGATAATTCAGAGCATCAGACAGGAAACCGAGACAAACAGTAAGACTGACACACTTGAGAAAGATGATGAGATCGTATATGACCCTCCACGTACAGCCACAGAAGCTATCATGGAGATAGAAGTCGCTCTGAGGTGGTTAAAGTATTCAGAATGTGCCACAGCAGCGAAGGTAGCTCACCTCCATAATCTCCTGCATGATGCGAAGGCAGACGCACGGACAACCCAACGGAAGTTGATGGACTTTTTCACATTAAAATGAGAACTGATAGGCGGGGACAATTCCCAATCTATTTCTTCAAGCATGATGGGCGGGGACGCTGCGCAAATGTACTAGAACTGCTATTCCTAACCTATTTCTTCAAGCCCTGATGGGCGGCGTCCGCTGCCCAACCGAACTGGAAGTGCTTTTTGCATTCCATTTCCCAAGCCCTGATGGGCGGGGGCCGCTGTGCAAATGTATTAGAATAGATATTCCTAATCTATTTTTTCAAGCCCCGATTGGCGGGGGAGGGTGGGGGGGGCTGGGCAAATGTATTGGAAGTGCTATTCCAACTCTATTTCGCCAAACCCTGTGGGCAGGGGCCGCTGTGCAAAATGTACATGTGTAATAGAATTGCTAGTCCCAATCTATTTCTCCAAACCCTGTGGGTGGGGACCGCTGTGCAAACTGTACATGTGTATTAGAATTGCTTTTCCCTATCTATTTCTCCAAACTCTGTGGGCAGGGGCCGCTGTGCAAAATGTACCTGTGTATATCTATTCCTCGGCCCCTGCACATCGGGGAGCAGAGCTGAAACCGACTCGTACACGAGTACTGGTAAACCATTTAGAGGAACTAAGCCTGCCCAGGTAAAGCGGTGTGAGTCGGCCCATCTATCCTTATAAACCCTATTGGTTCTATTGGGTGACAGGGCTTGAGATGTCATTTTATCTCAATGTCGGGTAAAAGCCGAAAAATTCGGAAGCAACGTCTCCAAAATTACCTTTACAGTGTTGATGGGGACGTTAAACCTCAAATCAAACAAAAACAAACAAACATCTATATCTCCAAGCCTTGATGAGCGGGGCCGCTTAGCAAATATATTGGACGTGTTATGTCTCCATAGAGCATGTTGCCGAGGCGATTCTAATAAGTACTCACAACATAAAAGGAAAAATATATGTTTCTACCAAGAAACTTACTTGAATGTTTCCGACATGAAATTATCCCTTATTTAAATTCTTTGTCTTTATCGCTATTCTGAGCAGACAATTAAAAAAAAAAAAAAATAAGAAAAATATCATTTTGTTTTTTTCCTCTGAAAATTTTCATTTTCTTTCAGCGGTAAAATTTAAAATTGATGTATTTGTATAGGCATGTTTTGGTACTGTGATACATCAAGGACAGATAACTCAAATGACCAAGTCTGTGTAATGAACACCCCTTTAAACCCTACTTTATACAGAGAAAACAGGGATTGACAGTGGTATACATTATTTTTCTTATTTCCCCTCCAAGACCTAGGTTGTGGATACCTGTACTGTTTAAAATCGCCTCAGTGAGGTGGTTCTATAAAGCACCCACAACCTATGTTTAAAGTACAAATAAGGTTAAAAAATACCACAAATTTTCATCAGAAAATAACCATTTTGGAGATAAATATGAAAAATGCATGAGTGTTTTATCGCAATGTGATATACTTACTTTCCCTGTGATGTATCCTTTATAAGCATTCCGAAGATGCTTTCCAGTGACTCTCAGAGGATTTGCACCACTAAAATAAAAAGAAAAGGAAAATCATGAAGAACTAGAGAAAGCGACCAGTGGGTCACGTATACCCTAGGCCAGCGCCACCCTCTGATATATCTTTCGAGCTTTATGTAATATGAATGAAGCAGTGAAGAAGCTATAAGAATCTATAAATGGGCTGTAAAAGCTAAACCAAACATAAAATATTTAAATGGACAAAGGGAGTGAGTGCATCAAAGATACTGAAGGGGTGGGGGCGTCAATATTACTAAAGCAGCAGGTTGGGTATGCATCAATGAAATCTTTGGACTGGTATGCAACACCGATGCAAGTATCAGTTGAGTTTGTCTTAGAGTTTAGACCCTACAGGCATCTATAAACTTTGTCATAAAACTTTAACCAAATGTAAAATTTCTAAGTCCATGACCTTGAGGTAAAGGTCACCATGGGTGGGAAGGGACATGCATCACAAAATCTTTGTACTACTATGCAACACTTAATCAAGTATCAACTGAATTTGTCTTAGAGTTTAGAACATACAGCCATCTATAAACTTTGTCATAAAACTTTAACCAAATGTAAAATTTCTAAGTCTGTGACCTTGACCTCAAGGTCAATGTGGGGGGGGGGGGGGGCATGCATCAATGAAATCTTGAGATCAGTATGTAACTGCAGGGTAAGTATCAACTAAATCTATCATAGGGTTCAGAAGATACAATCTCTTAGAAACTTTAACGCAAAACTTTAACCAAAATGTTAAAGAACGGATGGAAGGACGGATGGAAGGACGGACGGACGGACGAACGGCATGACAAAAACTATATACCCCCATAGCATACTTCGTATGCCGGAGGTATAAAAATCAAACTGAATGATCTGTGTGTAACCATTATAAATGGGCCTAACTAAAGCCAGTTGAAACTTTAATCTCTACATGTGTATCCATTATTGTTGTACCTAACGAAAGCCAGTTGTAACTTTGATCTCTACATGTGTAACCATTATTGTTGAACCTAACTAAAGCCAGTTGTAACTTTGATCTCTACATGTGCGGCCATTATTGTTGAACCTAACCAAAGCCAGTTGTAACTTTGATCTCTACATGTGTATCCATTATTGTTGAACCTAACCAAAGCCAGTTTTAACTTTGATCTCTACATGTGTAGCCATTATTGTTGAACCTAACCAAAGCCAGTTTTAACTTTGATCTCTACATGTGTATCCATTATTGTTGAACCTAACTAAAGCCAGTTGTAACTTTCATCTCTACATGTGCAGCCATTATTGTTGAACCTAACCAAAGCCAGTTTTAACTTTGATCTCTACATGTGTAGCCATTATTGTTGAATCTAACTAAAGCCAGTTTTAACTTTGATCTCTACATGTGTAGCCATTATTGTTGAATCTAACTAACGCCAGTTGTAACTTTCATCTCTACATGTGCAGCCATTATTGTTGAACCTAACCAAAGCCAGTTTTAACTTTGATCTCTACATGTGAAGCCATTATTGTTGAACCTAACTAAAGCCAGTTGTAACTTTCATCTCTACAAGTGCAGCCATTATTGTTGAACCTAACCAAAGCCAGTTGTAACTTTCATCTCTACAAGTGCAGCCATTATTGTTGAACCTAACTAAAGCCAGTTGTAACTTTGATCTCTACATGTGTAGCCATTATTGTTGAACCTAACTAAAGCCAGTTGTAACTTTAATCTCTACATGTGCAGCCATTATTGTTGAACCTAACTAAAGCCAGTTGTAACTTTGATCTCTACATGTGTAGCCATTATTGTTGAACCTAACTAAAGCCAGTTGTAACTTTGATCTCTATATGTGTAGCCATTATTGTTGAATCTAACTAAAGCCAGTTGTAACTTTAATCTCTACATGTGCAGCCATTATTGTTGAACCTAACTAAAGCCAGTTGTAACTTTGATCTCTATATGTGCAACCATTATTGTTGAACCTAACTAAAGCCAGTTGGAACTTTGATCTGTATATGTGCAACCATTATTGTTGAACCTAACTAAAGCCAGTTGTAGCTTTGATCTCTACATGTGTAGCCATTATTGTTGAATCTAACTAAAGCCAGTTGTAACTTTGATCTCTACATGTGCAGCCATTATTGTTGAACCTAACTAAAGCCAGTTGTAGCTTTGATTTCTACATGTGCAGCCATTATTGTTGAACCTAACTAAAGCCAGTTGTAGCTTTGATCTCTACATGTGAAGCCATTATTCTTGAAAATTTACTAAAACCAGTTCTTTTTTTTTTTTTTTTTTTCTCCTATTACTGCTACACGCTCACATCTGAGCATTACGAGCAGGATTTCCTGGGTGGTAACCAGTACTTTTTTTTTATTATTATTTTATTTTTTAAGCAATGTGGATGAAGTGACTTGCTCAAGGACACAACACTTTGGCCAGTGTGAGGCTCGAACCCACAACCTCTCGATCACCAATCCGATGCGCTACCACTGCACCAAAGCGCTCCACAACTTGTAACTTTGATCTCTACATGTGCAGCCATTATTGTTGAACCTTACTAAAGCCAGTTGTAACTTTGATCTCTACATGTGTAGCCATTATTGTTGAACCTAACTAAAGCCAGTTGGAACTTTGATCTGTATATGTGTAGCCATTATTGTTGAACCTAACTATAGCCAGTTGTAACTTTGATCTCTTCATGTGCAGCCATTATTGTTGAACCTAACTAAAGCCAGTTGTAACTTTGATCTCTACATGTGTAGCCATTATTGTTGAACCTAACTACTAACTAAAGACAGTTGTAACTTTGATCTCTACATGTGCAGACATTATTGTTGAACCTAACTAAAGCCAATTGTAACTTTGATCTCTACATGTGCAGCCATTATTGTTGAACCTAACTAAAGCCAGTTGTAACTCTTAGGTGTAAAATAACTTCTGGACTTTTTCTTAGGGTGGTCGCAAATGTTAACGGCTTGACGAACGAATGGACAATATTTTTTGGATATAACACAGTTTAAAGATGGATCCTAAAATTGTTTAGATTATCGAAAAATGACTATAAATAGTAAATGGTCATTTTTCTATATAATCTATACATTTTTGTTTGGATATTTGGATATATATATATAATAGGTTTTTTCTACACCGAATAGTGTTAGACCCCAACAGTGTGTTATAAAGAGGTAGTGTTTGAAGAGTTTAATATTTTATGGCTAGACTTTCATACCTTTTAATGGCTTTTAATGGTAGGTTATCCTTTATTTCAGGGTTTGTGAGGTATGTGAAGTTGATGTTTTTCTGCACCTCTGTTCCACCATCAAACATTATTTCTACTGACTCCAACATCGTTCCAACCTCTAGAGCAGGTGTATCACATTCAATCTGGAAGATAGCACTGAAAAGAAGACAGGGGTCCATTAAATTTGGTCAAAGCTAATGAGGTCATTAATAAACTTATATTAACCCTTTTGTACCAAATGTAATCGTCCTCCTTATATATAGCAGAAGTTCATTTCTAAATTTGGGGTGACAGGTTGTGGTATCTTCAAAATTGATTTGAAAAATGGCTGAACTTTCTGCAAATAGAATAGGCCCTGATGAGATGACGCGTTCTGCAGCGTCTCACCTGGGCCTGCACTGTTTGCCAATGTATCCCTTTTGGGGTCTCCGGTACAAAATAGGTTAAAACTAACATTGCAAGTCATTAATAAACCTTCATCTAAAGTAATATTGCAAGTAAAGAAATAATTTTGCTGAAAAAATGTGCAAAGCTATGCAAAAGGTACTCACAGGTTTGTTCATCAAAAGTATCACTGCATTAGTTTTTGTACTTGCTAGGGAAGTTAGTTAACCCTTTTTGTACCAAATGGAATATTCCTCCTTATATATTCAAGTAGTCCATTTCAAAATATAGGGGTGTCAGGTTGTGTTTTCTTCAAAATTGATTAGGAAAATGTCTGAACTTTTTGCAAACAGTGTAGGCACAGATCAGACGCCGCGTTCTGCGGCGTCTGATCTGGGCCTGCACTGTTTGCCAGGGTAACCGTTTTGGGGTTTCTGGTACTAAATGGGTTACCTAGTTAATGTTTTGATCACTGAAACGTTTTTTTCAACTAACAATGCTTTGAACACTTTGGTTGGGGTTTAATGGCACATCAACCCTTTGGGTCATTTTGTGTAGACTCCATGAGAAAGAGAGTAAACTGAAGATTTGTTTATTTATTTGTATTGGAGTAACAGCCCTGTCAACACTACTTAGGTCATTTTTTAGCCGGTCAATTTATCTATCCACCGTTTCCTGGGCAGGCTTATACGTAAGTGGTTAACCAGTACTGTGCACATTCTTTCGCCAGAAACTGACAATTGCCCTTCTTGAATCAGCGGAAGAGAGAGAATAACTGTAGAAAAGATTTTATGATCAATCTCCACGAAAGAATGTTGCCCACACCAGCATGTATCAAAATAGAAGTGGAGGCAATTATCAAGAAATCAATACAATTAACCAACAACTCCCATCAGAGACACCAAAGGGAAAGAAACACAAACATGAAACAACAGACCCTAATGGAATCAACAATAGCGGAAAGCCAAAAACAGTTACTTTCCCACAAACTGGCCAATAGGCTATCTAAAATAAAATAATATAAGCGACACAAACGCCCAAAGACAAACCACAACAAAAACAAACCGCGACAGAAGAACCGCCCCGGAACGGTCAGCGGAAACGAATTCCACTGGGGGGCTTAAATCGATTTCATGTGGCCACAATCCTCGCCCTTACTTCCGTCGCGATAAAGATAAATTATTTGTTCAGTCCATATGAAGGTCTCCTAACTCATCAGTGCAACATCTCTGTGAACACAAAAATCAAACAACCACAGAGATGAAACAACGGTTAGGACTGGACAGTAAGAAACCACTGAAATGCTAGAGCAAAAGAAAACCAACAGTTAGACTCCGATGGGCCCAACCAGAGACAGAGCATCAGGTACCAGCCTTTTAACCCTGAAGACTGTTAGAAACTACAGTTAAAATTCCTACCTCAAGACCACCTTTTGGACTTTTCAAAAGTGGTCTGAAGACCACTTTGAACAGTCCTTAAGGTGATCTCTTATTAGTATATGAAACTGGGTGTAGAAAACACAAAGAAAACAAAACTGTAACTTTAATGTTTTAAAAGAAAATTTAGTGTTAATTTTGGCAGGTCCTAATAGCTGAATTCCATTGTATTTGCAAGTAGTGTGGACTGAGATGAAACAGTTCATACTTACTTGTCTCATCAGGATCAACATTGTTTGCCATCCTATTTCTGACTTTGTCTATACCTACCTATTTACAGAAATGGGCAAGTCAAAATTCAAAGACTGAAGAGTCCACTTCAGATACTCAGTGATGAACGGGGTCCGCTTCAGAAACTCATTGATGAAAGTGAGTCCACTTCAGAAAGCAGTCTGCTTCAGAAACTCAGTGATGAATGTGAGTCCACTTCAGAAACTCAGTGATGAAAGGGAGTCCACTTCAGAAACTCAGTGATGAAAGGGAGTTCACTTCAGAAACTCAGTGATGAAAGGGAGTCCACTTCAGAAACTCAGTGATGAAAAGGAGTCCACTTCAGAAACTCAGTGATGAAAGGGAGTCCACTTCAGAAACTCAGTGATGAAAGGGAGTTCACTTCAGAAATTCAGTGATGAATGCGAGTCCACTTAAGAAACTCTGTGATGAAAGGGAGTCCACTTTAGAAACTCATGGATGAAATGGAATCCGCTTCAGAAACTCAGTGATGGACGGGAGTCTGATTCAGAAATGCAGTGATGAAAGAGAGTCCGCTTCAGAAGGAAGTCCGAATCAGAAATGCAGTGATTAAAGGCAGTCTGCTTCAGAAACTCGGTGATGAAAGGGAGTCCACTTCAGAAACTCAGTGACTGAAGGGAGTCTGTTTCAGAAACGCAGTGATGAAAGAGAGTCCACTTCAGAAACCAAGTGATGAAAGGAAGTCAATCAAGAAAATCAGTGATGAAACGGTGTCCGTGTCTGAAACTCAGTGATGAAAGGAAGTCCACTTCAGAATTAAACTCAGTGATGAAACGGGGTCCACTTCAGAAATTCATTGATGAAAGGGAGCCAACTTCGAAACTAAGTGATGAAAAAGAGTCCATATCAGAAACTCAGTGATGAAAGGGAGCCAACTTCAAAAACTCAGTGATGAAAAAGAGTCCATATCAGCAACTCAGTGATGAAAGGGAGTCCTCTTCAGAAACTCAGTGAAAAAGGGGTCTCCTTCAGAAACTCAGAGGTGAAAGGGTGTCCGCTTCAGAAACTCAGTGATGAAAGGGTATCTGCTTCTGAAACGCAGTGATGAAAGGGAATCAACTCAGTGATAAAAGGTAGTCCACTTCAGAAACTCAGTGAAAAAGGGAGTCTGCTTCAGAAACTAAGTGACAAAAGGGAGTCGGCTTCAAAAATATAGTGATGAAAAGGAGTTCTCTTCAGAAACTCAGTGATGAAAAGGAGTTCACTCGAGAAACTAAGTGATGAAAGGGTGTCCGCTTCATAATCCCAGTGACTACCAAACCTCATTGATGAAAGTGAGTCCACTTCAGAAGGCAGTCTGCTTCAGATACTCAGTGATGTATGTGAGTCCACTTCAGAAACTCAGTGCTGAAAGGGAGTCCTCTTAAGCAATTCAGTGATGAATGTGAGTCCACTTTAGAACTCAGTAATGAAACGGAGTTCACTTCAGAAACTCAGTGATGAAAGGGAGTCCACTTCAGAAACTCCGTGATGAACGTGAGTACACTTCAGAAACTCTGTGATGAAAGGAGTCCACTTCAGAAACTCTGTATTGAAAGGGAGTTCAATTTAGAAACACATGGATGAAAGGGAATCCGCTTCAGAAACTCAGCGATGGACGGGAGTCTGACTCAGAAATGCAGTGATGAAAGGGATTCCACTTCAGAAACCCAATTATGGAAGGAAGTCTGATTCAGGAATGCATTGATGAAAGGCAGTCTGCTTCAGAAACTCAGTGATGAAAGGGAGTCTTCTTCATAAACTCATTGATGGAAACGAGTCTGTTTCAGAAACTCGGTGATGAAAGGGAGTTCGGTTCAGAAACCCAGTGATGAAAGGGAGTCCACTCCAGAAAATCAGTGATGAAACGGTGTCCTTGTCTGAAAATCAGTGATAAAAAGGAGTCCACATCAAAAACACAGTGATGAAATGGAGTCCATTTCATAAACTCAGTGATGAAAGGGAGCCAACTTCAGAAACACAGTGATGAAGTAGAGTCCACTTCAGAAACTAAGTGATGAAAGGGAGTCCATATCAGAAACTCTGTGATGAAAGGGAGTCCACTACAGAAACCCAGTGATGAACTAGAATCCATTTAAGAAACTCAGTGATGAGGTAGAGTCCACTTCAGAAACTCAGTGATGAAAGGGAGTCCATATCAGAAACTCAGTGATGAAAGGGAGTCCACTTCAGAAACTGAGTGATGAAGTAGGGTCCACTTAAGAAACTCAGTGATGAAAGGGAGTCCGCTTCAGAAACTCTGTGATGAAAGGGAGCCCACGGAATCAACTCAGTTATAAAAGGGAGTCCACTTCAGAAACTCTGTGAAAAAGGAAGTCTGCTTCAGAAACTCAGTGATGAAAGGGTGTACGCTTCAGAAACTCAGTAATGAAAGGGTATCTGCTTCAGAAACTCAGTGATGAAAGGGAGTCCGCTCTTGAAACTCAGTGATGAAAGGGTGTCCGCTTTAGAAACTCAGTGATGAATGGGAGTCCCCTTCAAAAACTCAGTGTAAAAGGGAATCAACTCAGTGATGAAAGGGAGTCCACTTCAGAAATTCAGTGAACAAGGGAGTCCACTTCAGAAACTCAGTGATGAAAGGGTGTCCTCTTCAGAAACACAGTGATGAAAGGGAGTCCACTTCATAAACTTAGTGGTGAAAGGGAGTCCTCTTCAGAAACCCAGTGATGAAAGGGAGTCTACTTCAGAAACCCTGTGATGAAAGGGAGTCTACTTCAGAAACCCTGTGATGAAAAAGAGTCCACTTCAGAAACCCAGTGATGAACGTATGTCCACTACAGAAACTCAGTGATGAAAGGGAGTCCACTTCATAAACTTAGTGGTGAAAGGGAGTCCTCTTCAGAAACCCAGTGATGAAAGGGAGTCTACTTCAGAAACCCTGTGATGAAAAAGAGTCCACTTCAGAAACTCAGTGCTGAAAGGGAGTCCACTTCAGAAACTCAGTGATGAACGTATGTCCACTACAGAAACTCAGTGCCGAAATGGAGTCCACTTCAGAAACTCAGTTATGAAAGGGTGTCCTCTTCAGAAACACAGTGGTGAAAGGGGGTCCACTTCAGAAACTCAGTGACGAAAGGGAGTCCGCTTCAGAAACTCAGTGATTAAAAGGGAGTCCCACTTTAGAAACTCAGTGATGAAAGGGAGTCTGCTTCAGAAACTCAGTGATGTAAGGGTGTCCGCTTAAGAAACTCTTTGATGAAAAGGAGCCCCCTTCAGAAATACAGTGAAAAAGGGAATCAACTCAGTGATGAAAGGGAGTCCGCTTCAGAAACTCAGTGATTAAAAGGGAGTCCCACTTTAGAAACACAGTGATGTAAGGGAGTCAGCTTCAGAAACTCAGTGATGAAAGGGTGTCCGCTTAAGAAAGTCTTTGATGAAAAGGAGTCCCCTTCAGAAACACAGTGAAAAAGGGAATCAACTCAGTGATGAAAGGGAGTCCGCTTCAGAAACTCAGTGATAAAAAGGGGTTCCACTTTAGAAACTCAGTGATGAAAGGGAGTTTGCTTCAGAAACTCAGTGATGAAAGGGAGTCAGCTTCAGAAACTCAGTGATTAAAGGGTGTCCGCTTCAGAAACTCTGTGATGAAAGGGAGCCCCCTTCAGAAACACAGTTAAAAAGGGAATCAACTCAGTGATGAAAGGGAGTCCACTTCAGAAACTCAGTGAAAAAGGGAGTCTGCTCCAAAAACTCAGTGATGAAAGGGTGTCCGCTTCATAATTTCAGTGATGAAAGGGTATCTGCTTCAGAAACTCAGTGACGAAAGGGAGTCCGCTTTAGAATCTCAGTGATGAAAGGGTATCCGCTTCAGAAACGCAGTGATGAAAGGGAGTCCCCTTCATAAACTCAGTGAAAAATGGAATCAACTCAGTTATGAAAGGGAGTCCACTTCAGAAACTCAGTGAAAAAGGGAGTCCGCTTCAGAAACTCAGTGATGAAAGGGAGTCTGCTACAAAAACTCAGTGTTGAAATCGAGTTCACTTCAGAAACTCAGTGATGAAAGGGATTCCACTTCAGAAACTCAGTGATGAAAGGGTGTCAATTTCAGAAACACGGTGATGAAAGGGAGTCCACTTCAGAAACTCAGTGGTGAAAGGGAGTCCATTTCAGAAACTCAGTGATGAAAGGGAGTCCATTTCATAAACCATGTAATGAAAAGGAGTCCACTTCAGAAACTGAGTGAGGAAAGAGAGTCAAATTCAGAAACTCAGTGACGAACGTAAGTCCACTTCAGAAACACAGTGACGAAAGGGATTCCACTTCAGAAACTCTGTGATGAAAGGGTGTCCTCTTCAGAAACACAGTAATGAATGGGAGTCCATTTCCGGAACTCAGTGATGAAAGAAAGTCCACTTCAGGAACTCATTGATGAAAGGGAGACCACTTCAGAAACTCACTGGTGAAAGGGAGTCCACTTCAGAATCTTTGTGATGAAAGGGAGTCCACTTCAGAAACACAGTAATGACAGGCAGTCTGCTTCAGAAACTCACTGATGAATGTGAGTCCACTTCAGAAACTCAGTGATGAAAGGGAGTCATCTCCAGAAACACAGTGATGAAAGGGAGTCCACCTCAAAAACTCAGTGATGAAAGGGAGTCCACTTCAAAAATTCGTTGATGAAATGGAGTCCACTCCAGAAAAGGGAGTCTACTTCAGAAACTCTGTGATGAAATTGAGCCAGCTTCAGAAACTCAGTGATGAAAAGGAGTCCACTTCATAAACTCAGTGACGAAAGGGAGTCTAATTCAGAACCTTGGTGATGAAGGGTCAAGAGGCTTGTGGGCAGGGCTGTCCACACAGTGAATAGCAAAATAAACTTATCAGACTGCCTGGATGTGCAAATAGGTCTTTGCTGGGTTCATAGGTATGAAAACATCTTTTTGCAGGGCACATTCTAACATGCTTTTCAATGAAATATAGAGATTTCTATGTGAAATAGAAATCAATATTGTCAATGTTTCAAACTGCAGACATTATTTGAATGCAATTTTTAAAATGAACCATTTGATGGAATAACATTCCAAGCTCTTTTCCAGGTGCAAACTGTCAGTTTTCACCTGATGTCATACCCAGTAAACATGCTGAATACCTCTAAATCGACGCGAAATCACCATGGGAAAACTTTGTTCCATGTGGTGAGGGCTAACGCTTCAAAATTGCATTAATAATTAGAGTTAAACCATATAAGAGACAGAGAACTTGATGTTTATTTGTTTTTTTTTTTTTTTTTTTTCGCCACTCATGAAAATATGTCTTTTGGTGTTCATTCAGTGAAATAAAAATCAATCTCACACTGAAAAAATCAAATATCCTCAATTTCTTTTACACTTGAAGCTGGCTTTTAAATGTAACATTTCAGACAAACAAAGTTATAATTAACCCTTATCCTGCTGAACATGACAGACCCTGCCTTTGTAAAACAGTTTAGATCCAGATCAGACAGCTTCTAAACAAGTCATCTTATCAGGATCTACACTGTTTGTCATGCAATAAATTGAATGAATACTCTATATCAAGTTATTTGAGTGACTGATAGTCAGAAATGGGTTTGGCTCAACAAAGTTATTCAGCAGGATAATGGTTAACCAATTTGGTACTGACTTCTCTTCCTAAAAGTGTCTTCTCTTAAACCAAAGAATTTGTTCCTCAGGAACCTATCCTAAAAATGGGTCTCCTCTCAAACCAAAGTTTATTCCTGAGGAACTCTTCCTAGAGAAGGGTCTTTTCAGGATCTCTTCCCAAAACTGGATCTTCCCTTAAACCTAACTTTATTCCTGAGGAACTTTTCCAAAAAGTGAGTCTTCCCTTAAACCAAACTTTCGTCCTGAGGGAGTCTTCATAAAACTGGGTCTTCTCTTAAATCAAATGATTTGCCCCTGAGGAGCTCTTCCTAAAAGATTAATCTGTAACAATTCCCTTCTGGAATAACATGGCAGTTTTTCATTCTATTGCTTGAACAAGGATTGACGATGGCAAGTTGGTTATATTTAATGGACCAGTCAAACTGATTAAGACATATAAAGCCAGTCATTTCATTTAACCACACACTGTTCTGGGCAGGCATATGCCTTAGTGTCTAACACTACAGTGCACATTCTTTTGCCAATCGTACAACTGCCGTTCTTGAATCAGTGGCAGGGAAAGAGGGACCATAGAATATATTTCATGATCAATCCCCATGTAGGATGTAGTCAAATCTAGTGGAGCTCTTCATTCCCTGTCAGATGAACATCCAACTGAGTTGCCAGAAATGAACTTCAACAAGATTTGAACATGTAAAACTACAGTAATACTATAAAAATCCTAAACAAATGATACACCTAAAGGACTTGCTGTAATATTCCTAAAATTTTAACAAATTTGTTTCATGATCCAGCAAGGGAACCAAGAAAAACAAATGTAATGGCAAACAGTGGAGTCTGGATCAGACTGCTCCTTTATCATTTACCCTGATCTGGGTCTGCAAACAGTGGAGGCCCTGATTAGACTGCTTCTCACTCTGCACTGTTTGCTTAGGTCTGTCTATCTCAATACCAAGGATCATTATGGTAATGTCAAATATTGTGAACATTAGACCATTCAATGCAGAAAAGTAAAAAGGTACATTTATCATATGATGTCGCGTTTGAGAATGTAATAACGCCATGCAATAAATTCGGTAATCCACTAGTCGATTAAACATGCAAATTAGTTAGATACACCCTGAAAAGTTACATGTACGATGTCCTTAACGATGTCACATTTACAATGGCGGAATATTGACATTTTTGTAGAACAATGGTGAATAGAATGCGTTCTTTAAATGTCATATGATAAATAGAATCTTGCATTTGAGCTCCTGTATTATTGAATTTATTAAACTCATTGGGGAAAAGGCATAAAATGCTTGGCAGAACCTCGCATTTTATCCCTTTTCCTCAACTCTTTTAACCCATTCAGTACCAGAAACCCCTAAAGGGGTACCCTGGCAAACGGTGCAGGCCCAGATCAGATGCCGCAAAAGGCAGCATATGATCAGGGCCTACACTGTTTGCAAACAGTTCAGCTATTTTCCGAATAGTTTTTGAAGAAAACACAACCCGACACCCCTAAATTTTGAAATGGACTCATGCTATATTTAAGGTGGACGATTCCATTTGGTACAAAAGGGTTAATAAATTCAATAATGCATGAACACTCATATATGATCCTCTATGTAATCTATGAGTACTGTAGAGAAAACATACCTAGTTTCAACTCCCACAGGTACACTGGGTTCAACTTTGGCATTAATGCATTCTTTTCGCTTTTCTGACCAGAATGTAACAAAAGCACTGAAATTTCTTGTTCCAATTCCAAGATCATTTCCAGTTATAGTGAGCCTGGTTCCACCTGCCTTCGGTCCTTTTTCTGGAACTACTTTCGTTATCTGGGGCATCTGTAATTAACAACGTCATGTCAAGTGAAAATGGATCTTCAGACATGCTTGGGCATGGAAGACTCTTCTTACCAGACTCCACATCATAAAGTCTGATCAGTACTGGGGCTTGAATGAACAATCCTCACCCCAAAGCTTCTTGACCTATTGGACACTAGTCAAAACCTTCCACTGTTAGATGTAGGACAAGTCAGTTTGTCATTTACGGTCTGTAGTGAATAGTTTTTTCATTTTTATTTCATTTTTGACAGACAATTCTATTAGCAAACATTGTAGTCCCTGTTCAGATGCCAAATAATTAAAAAAAAATGTCATAACCTTGAGATCTTAATAACTCAGTTTTCATGTGTGTCTTTACCAACCCATAAAAGGGACATAGGTAAAAAATGCAAACCAGTATCAGATCCTTAGGGACAGATTTTCTTTTCTATGCATCCCTCACACCCATGTTAGATTCTTATATTCCTTGTCACACATCACGTTAATAAGTCTGTGAAATGAAGGCTTGGTTGGTGCCTGATGCTCTGTCTCAGGTCGGGCTCATCGGAGTCTAACTGTTGGTTTTCTTTTGCTCCAGCATTTCAGTGGTTTCTTGCTGTCGAGTCCTCACCGTTGTCTCACCTCTGTGGTTCTTTGATTTTTGTGTTCACGGAGATGTTGCACTGATGAGTTAGGAGGCCTTCATGCGGACTGAACAAATTATTTGTCTAAATCGCGACGGATTGTGGCCACGTAAAATCGATTTAAGCCCCCCAGTGGAAATCTTCCACTGCCCGTTCCAAGGCGGCTCTTCTGTGGCGGTTTATTTATGTTGTTGTTTGTTACTTACTGTGTGTATCACTTGTGTCTTTTAATTTTGGATGGCCATATGGCCATTTTGTGGGAAAGTAACTGTCCTTATGGCCTTCCTTTGTTTAGGTTTCCATTATGGTCTGGTCGCTTAATGTTTGTATTTCTTTCCCTTTGGTGTCTTTTATGGGTGGAGTAAGTTAATTGTATCAATTCCTGATCTTTGTTTTACTTCTACTTTTCTCTAAACACCACTTAATATAGAAAAAAATTGAGGTTTACAGGGGTATACATTATTTTTCTCCTTTCTGCTCCAAGACATAAATCGTGGGTACTCGTTAGAACCGCCCGAACCAGGCCATTCTAACGAGCACCAACAACCTATTTTTGCAGTATAAATAAGAAAAATATCAACAGATTTTCCAAAAAAGTAGCCATTTTGGAGATGTGAAAAAATGCATAGTCGCATATGTGTGTTGTCGTAATGAGCTGAATAAAAACCAACACCATTTGATAAGACTACAGTATCATCACGTGTACAACTCGGTGAAATGAACACCCCCTTTAACCCAACTTTATATAGAGAAAACTTGGGTTTATGGGGGTATACATTATTTTTCTTATTACTGCTTAAGTTGTGAGTATAGAGCTGAAACCAACACACGAGTACTGGTAAACCGCTTAGAGGTTCTAAGCCTGCCCAGGCAAAGCGGTGCGAGTCGGCCCGCCCATGCTTATAAACCCTATTGGTTTCATTGGGCGACAGGGCTTGGGATGTCATTTCATCTCAATATCGGGTAAAAGTCCCACAAAATGACCTATACAGTGTTCAAATCAAACAAACAAAACAAACAAACTCCTTAGAACCGCCGTTCTAACGAGGACCCTCAACCTATGTTTGCAGTTTAAATAAGAAAAATATCGCAAATTTTCATTGGAAAATTAGCCATTTTGAAGATGTTAAAAATTGCACTATGTCCCATAGATGTGTTATCATAATGTGATCAATCCTATGTACACAACCATTTCTTTATACCACTGTTCAATATGATATGATTTTGGATATCAATTCAAAATTTTAAAGTAAAGAGACGGATCCCAAAATATGCAGATTACACAAAACAATGACCACTTGCCCATAAATGGTCATCTTTATACATTTTACTTGTTTTTCTTCTAACTCTTTTTACAATTTTCTCCTTTTCTTCAGAAATGGACACTCCCTTTTTATGTGTAATATTGTTTGCTTGGCTATATGTTTTTTTTTATTGAAATACCAAAAGTGGGTGCTCGCTGGAACCTCAAGGAGTACCTGAAATATAAGCTAATACCCATATAAATTTCCGTTTTCCGTGTGTGTGTGTGTGTGTGTGTGTGTGTGTGTGTGTGTGTGTGAATTCGGGTTTAACGTCGCTTTCAACAATTTTTCAGTCATATCACGACGGTGTCTGGTTGCGACAGGGAGCTCAATGCTCACACTTATAGTGCTGCCTCACTGAAGTATCATGTCCCAGACACATTACATGATACCACACCCAGTCACATTATCCATCGGGGCTTGAAGAATATGGGCTGCATGATGCTTCCACGCAGAGCTGAAACCGACCCGCACACGAGTACTGGTAAACCGCTTAGAGGCTCTAAGCCTGCCCAGGCAAAGCGGTATGAGTGTCGGACCGTCCATGCTCATAAACCCTATTGGTTTCATTGGGTGGCAGGGCTAGAGATGTCATTTAATCTCATTGTCGGGTAAAAGTCTCACAAAATTGGAAGCAACGTCTCCAAAATGACCTTTACAGTGTTGATGGGAAAGTCAAACCTCTAATCAAACAAACAAGCAAACAAACAAATGAATTTGTTTCATGGTCCCGGAATGAGTCCAAAAAGTGAATACATAAAAACAAACAGTGTAGGCACTGATCAGACTGCTCTTTCAGAAGCAGTTTGATCAGGGTCTGCACGTTGTTTTTTTTTTCAGGACAGTCTGATCAGGGTCTGCACTGTTTGCTTAGCCATGTATGTCTCAATACTTAGGATCATTACAGTACACAACCTCTTTATAACACTATTAATGGGATCCTAAACAGAAACTGTGTTAGTTAAACAACCGTGTTATATCCAAACAAAAATGCATAGATTATATAGAAAAATGACCATTTATGGTCATTTTTCTATATAATCTATACATTTCTGGGATCCATCATGAATCCCTGTTATATCCAATACCATGTGTTACAACGCATAATGTAGTAATGTAGTAATTTCTTCATTTTGAAATTTTTACTACATTATGCGTTGGCATAGTCGACGCGAAATGAAATAAAATGTCGTTTTTACTTCATTATGCGTCGATACTAAGAGGTTTGAGCAAAATGAAAGAATTATTTCATTTTGCGGCGATGGGTGGCATACTTAATTTTACTTCATTATGCGTCAACAG
This sequence comes from Lucinisca nassula, assembly GCA_963580285.1. Lineage (NCBI taxonomy): Eukaryota > Metazoa > Mollusca > Bivalvia > Lucinida > Lucinidae > Lucinisca > Lucinisca nassula. The sequence goes on from CAUZLF010000001.1 coordinate 1,164,855, forward strand.
TTTGTTTGATTTGAGGTTTAACGTTCCCGTCAAGACTATTTAGGTCATTTTGGAGACATTGCTTCAAATTTTATGGGACTTTTACCCGATATTGAGATGAAACTAGAGCTGTCAGAGGATCTGACTATAGCCCCGCTTCAGCGCTGTCAGAGAAGAAAGTTATTTAAGCTGCAGAGAAAACAGTTATGAACAAGAAATAACTGTTGAAAATTTTACATTATCTGGAAAAACTCTAAGAGTTGTGAGCCCTTGTCCCTCATTTCAATGAGCATGATACATTACCAGAATGTCCATGTTTATACTAAATTTCATCTTCCATTTTTCAATGTTCAAAGGGTAATAACTCCTAAAGTAGGCAAATCAGAGTCAGGGTTCCTGCGCTCTGCACATTGTCTCATGGTGCTTTACACTTGTGTGAAGTGTCATGAAAATATCTCAAATGGTTTGTGAGTTATGGAGCCGACACAGTCAAAATTGCCTTTTTAAATGTTCAAAGGGCAATAACTCCTAAAGTAGGCAAACCAGAGTTATGGTTCCTGCACTCTGCACATCATCTCAAGGTGCTTTTCATTTATTTGAAGTTTCATGAAAATATCAGAAACGGTTATGGAGCGGACATAGTTAAAATTGCCATTTTTTAATATTCAAAAGCCTATAACTGAAAAAGTAGACAATCCAGAGTTTGGGTTCCTGCGCTCTGCACACGTAATATGGTGCTTTACATTTGTGTGAAGTTTCATAAAATTATCTCAAACGGTTTTTGAGTTATCGAGCAAAGACGGCTAAAATTGATATTTTTCAATATTCAAAGAGAAATAACTCAAAAATTAGGCAATCCAGAGTTATGGTTCCTGCACTCTGCACACCATCTCATGGTGTTTAATGTTTGTGTGAAGTTTCATGAAAATATGTGAATGGGTTTTAAAGTTATGGAGCGGACACGAAAATTGTTAACAGACACAGACAGACACAGACAGACACACAGAAAATACGAAAACCAGAGTTATGGTTCTTGCGCTCTGCACATTGTCTCATAGTGCTTAACATTTGTGTGAAGTTTCATGAAATTATCTCAAACGGTTTTCGAGTTATGAAGCGGACACTGTTAAAATTGCCATTTTTCAATGTTCAAAGGGCAATAACTCCAAAAATAAGCAATGCAGAGTTATGGTTTCTGCGCTCTGCACATCGTCTCATAGTGCTTAACATTTGTGTGAAGTTTCCTAAAAATATCTCAAACGGTTTTCGAGTTATGAAGCGGACACAATTAAAATTGCCATTTTTCAATGTTCAAAGGGCAATAACTCCAAAAGTAGGCAATCCACAGTTATAATTCCTTCGCTCTGCACATTGTCTTATGGTGTTTAACATTTGTGTGAAGTTTCATGAAAATATGTTAAGCAGATACAAAGTTATGGAGCCAACACAAATTAACGGAATCACGGAATTACGGAATTACGGAATTACGGAAAATGTTCAAAGGGCAATAACTCCAAAAGTAGGCAATCCACAGTTATAATTCCTTCGCTCTGCACATTGTCTTATGGTGTTTAACATTTGTGTGAAGTTTCATGAAAATATGTTAAGCAGATACAAAGTTATGGAGCCAACACAAATTAACGGAATCACGGAATGACAGAAGGACATGGCAAATCCAATATAGCCCCACTTTTTCAAAGCGGGGCTATAATGACATCTCAATTGCTGCCGTCCAATTAAAAGCAATAGGGTTTATATGCATGGATGGGCCGACTCGCAGCAGTTTTCCTGGACAGGCTTAGACCTTCTAAGCAGATTACGAGGACTCATGTACGGGCGGTATCAGCTCTGCGTGGAAGCATCGTGCAGCCCATCTAGTTATACCCCCGGCATACGAAGTATGCAAGGGGGTATATAGTTTTTGTCCATTCTGTCTGTCTGTCTGTCTGTCTGTCTTTTGTTTGATTTGTTTGATTTGAGGTTTAACGTCCCCGTCAACACTATTTAGGTCATTTTGGAGACGTTGCTTCCAATTTCATGGGACTTTTACCCGACATTGAGATTTAATTCTACTGGCTTAATCAAATACAATGAAATTCCACTATTAAGACCACCTAAAATTAATACAAATTTTGTTTTTAAAGCATATTTGGAAGGTTAAAGCTACATTTTCTTTGTGATTTTGACCTTCAGTGTGCTTTTGTGGAAGACCGTCTTTTGGACTGTTCAACTGTGGTCTTAAAGGCATTTATTCTTAGACAGTAGGACCCACCGTGTGTTCATAATTGTTTTATTGCCCCCTGTGATATACTGTCTATAGCAGATCAAAGGCGGCCTATAATAGGGTGATTAGTAGCTCCTGTTGAATCCCTTGACTGAGGCACTAAAGAGGAAAATCAATAAGGTACACTGTAGTTAACAGTTAGTCAATTATTGATTTTCCCCAAGAAGGCCCTTACCTGTTGAAGACAGAGGACTTCTCTTTAGTCAGCACTGAGGGCTACATATTATTATGTAATAAAATGATAGTCCTCAATAATCAAGAATAAATGCCTTTAAAGACCACTTTTGAACCGTCTCAAATGTGGTCTAAATTGTAGGAATTTAACTGTATTGCTTCCTAAGTCTTTTCGAAGACAGCTATGTTCTACCATCATTACTTCATTATGCGTCGATATGGTGCATATCAACGCGAAATGAAATAATTTTTTTACTTCATTTCGCGTCGACTATGCCAACGCATAATGTAGTAAAAAAAATCAAAATGAAGAAATTACTACATTACTACATTATGCGTTGTATCAACCCTGTTATAATGAACCATATAGGAGCAGTCTGATCTTGGTCCACAGTGTTTGCCTGTATGACAAAATATTTCTAAAACATTTACAAGAAGATTCAGCAGACGACATAAGTAGACGACATTTTCAGATCTAGTTTTCCCCAGCATCTTAAGGGTTAATGTGCTTTGACTAATAGTACAACCCTTGATGTGAATCTTCTCCCAGTTGTTCAAAGCCTTATTAGTTTAATGAGCTTGATAGTGGTCAGATTGTTAACTGTTCTAGCAAGTACAATATACTGTGGATTTTTTTGCTGAAGAAATTTGTGAGCAGTTTTTGCATATAATTTTTGCTGAAAAAATGTGAGCAGCTTTTGCATTTGCAAAAGCTGCTCACATTTTCTTCCGAAAAAAAATACTAGTTTATTTGTCATAGTAATAATCGGATTTTAACAGTATGTTCATTTAACTAACAATGACATCATCAGTTTCTAAAAATTTGTCCCTGGTAAATGACGTTAAAGTCCCTACAAGTTCAAACAGACATAAGAATGTGAATTCTCTTAGTAGCAGACAGCTTTCATCTACAGACAAATAGCCACATACAAGGCTGGTCACTTTATCCCCAAAACCAATTTGATCATGGAATAACAATGCCAGAAAATCTGTAAGGGGTATCCCTTCCCTGCAAATGATGTCTAAAAGAAAATCTTTCAATTCTAAATGACACAACTACTGCTTACCTTATAAGAAAATGTGACACTGCCTGATGATCTCTGGTTATTTACCACTACAGAAACGTTCCCAACTGACTTAACTGATGCTCCAGCTATACAGGTTACCCTGTAAAATAACAAATCATCATTTTAACCCATTGTGTTTGTTTGTTTGTTTGTTTGTTTGTTTATTAAATTTGAGGTTTAACGTCCCCGTCAACACTATAAAGGTCATTTTGGAGACATTGCTTCCAATTTTGTGGGAATTTTACCCGACACTGAGATGAAATGACATCTCAAGCTCTGCCACCCAATGAAACCAATAGGGATTATAAGCATGGACGGGCCGACTCGCACCGCGTTGCCTGGGCAGGCTTAGATTCTCTAAACGGTTTACCAGTACTCGTGTGCGGGTCGGTTTCAGCTCTGCTTGAAAGCATCATGCAACCCATATATTTCTTCAAGCCCCAAATGGGCGGGGGCTAGAACCCATTGTATACAAGTGGACTCTTCCATTGCTATGTTGGACAAGTCATTTGTCATAAAGAGGTGGTAGGTCTATTTTTGTTCTTATTCTTTTTTGATGGAAAATTCTATTAGCAAAAAGTGCATGCCCTGATCAGACGCCGTGGGCCTGCACTGTTTGCCAAGATACCCCTTCAGGGGTTTCCCTCCTACAATTGGTTAACGCGTCTTTGCAATAAACACCCCAGTAAACCCCAAATTGTACATCCAAAAGAGGGGCTTGCATGGGTGAACATTTTATGTAATGCTGCACAAAAACAAAGATTATATATGGATACTTGTTAGAACCGCCTGACTGAGGTTGTTCTCTGCCTTGCTGAGGGGGATCAACGGAGCACCAACAATTTATGTTTGTAGCAGAAATGAAGGAAATATCCTTAGTTTCCTTCTGAAACAAGTCATATTTGTAAACATGAAATAATGCACTTTATTATATAATCTATAAATAGACGCTCTTCAATTGGTTTTAACGGAAATATGTGATGCCTGATATATCTTGACGGCCAACTGGTCATGAGACATTAGTTTCCAAAATTAATTCTTATCCTGCTGTTCACGACAACCCCTATCTTTGGAAACAGTGTAGATCCAGATCCGATGGCCATTTGATCAGGATCTACACTGTTTGGCATCAAGTAATCTGATTGGTACAAAGTTAGAAATGGATGTGGCTAAACTGAATATTCAGCACTCGTAATATCTTCTTAAATTGCTTTCTAAAATTAGGCTTCTCTAGAATTATGTTACTTAACAATTGGCTTGCCAGGCTTCTGCTCTTTCACTTGCAATACAACCACAGGGAACCAGCTGTTTTGTAGTTTTGACCCATGGCTGATGAAAAAGCATGGAAACAAACACAAAACTTTGATGTAAAAATTGACAAAGGGACAGACAAATGGATAAAGGAACGAACATACTAACGAAAGGATGGAAAGACCAAAACTATATTTTTTATAGCCCCTGACTTATTTCATATGGCCAAGGTATAATAAGCTCTCATTTTACACTGTTTGCATAGGTATCAGTCTTTATTTGTTTGATTTGAGGTTTAACGTCCCCGTCAACACTGTAAAGGTCATTTTGGAGACGTTGCTTCCAATTTTGTGGGATTTTTACACAACATTGAGATGAAATGACATCTCAAGCCCTGTCGCCCAATGAAACCTATAGGGTTTATAAGCATGGACAGTCCGACTCACACCGCTTTGCCAGGGCAGGCTTAGATCCTCTAAGCGGTTTACCAGTTACTCGTGTGCGGGTCGGTGTCAGCCCTGCATGGAAGTATCAGTATTTGTTTGTAGGAAAAGATTAAAGTCCACATCAAAATACAATGATTTGGACACACAGAGCAGGGGTTTGAAAGAACCCTCCATCCCTCCTGATTAAACATTGAAAAATATGGTGTACATACTTACTTTTCTGATGGAGTGAAATCCTGCAGTTGTGGTCGACATGGAACACCGGCAAGTGTGATAGTGTCTACCTCCTCAAACCTTGAACCAAGTTCCTGACCATATACTGTCACTGTAATGTTTCCGCTTGTACCAGATGTGCTTGGAACAACCTATTAAGAACCCAATCAAACATTTGTGCTAAACAGTGTGAGCCTTGTTCTTCAAAGCTCCATAAACAGGTAAAACACATCACGAAAACACGCCTATATAAATTTGACCCCCTTGAACCCCACTTTTATATAGTAAAACTGGGGTTAACAGGGGTAAACCTATTTTTTCTTAGTTCTGCTCTAAAACATAGATTGTGGGTACTCGTTAGAACCGCCTAGATGAGAACCGCCTATCGCATTTCATCTTAAAATGTTTGCTGTTTTTTTTCGGCGGTAAAATTTCCACTGTATTTGTGTAAGTGTGTTTTCGTAATGTACAACTTGTACCAGTAAGTATATCATCTCATACACTGCCAAAATACTTGTGAAATTTTCCCATTTGTTGGTCTGTTTTGGAGTTTAACTTCCCATTCAGCACTATTAAGGTCATGATTGCCCACTAGCACTTTTATGGTTATGTAAGTTGGTATAACCAATATTTTCCATTGTTTTCTAACCCTTTTGCCATACTCACTGATAAACATATTTATTTTGTACAAAAAAAACTTCACTATCTTTGAGCCACTGGGACCAGAAGTTGTTGCTTTCAAAAGGATTTTTATTTGGGTTTTACAGCCTTTTTCTATATTGAGCTTGGCAAAAACTGGAGTACCCAGAAGGCAAAAGGGGTATTCTTAGTATCTCACATGTGACTTAAGGGGAATGGGAACACCTTCAGGGGAGGCAACTCCTGCAAAAGTAATTTTGTCTCCCTTTTAAATAGGGTTCAACTCTTAAAGGAAAGAATTTGCTCCTAAGGACAGAGCTTATAGAAAGGCGAACAGGAAGTCCCGAAAGTTGTCTCACTTTGAAAAATAGCGTAAAAATGTGCCAGGTGTTCCCATTACCCTTAACAAGACTGAAAATGACAACGGAGTGAGTGAGTGTTTGAGTTTTACGTCCCACCAACAACTAAGGTCATACGGAGACGGGACCTCGGGTTAAAGACTTATCCGAAAGTCTGGAGAAGCCCGGGATTAATCGTGCGATCCCTGGCTTGCAAGGCGAGTAGCGTAACCACTACACCACAGTAGCTTCTAAAATGACAGCGGAGAAAGACCAGATTTTTAAGAAAAACCAGGAGGCCACATTTAAAGCCCTTTATCTTTCAAAAAAAAAGCCTCCGTGGTGTATTGGTTACGCTACTCGCCTTGTAAACCAGGGACCGCAGGATCGATCCCGGGCTTCTCCAGACTTTCGGATGAGTCTTTAAACCGTCTCCGTATGACCTTAGCTGTTGGTGGGACGTAAAACTCAAACACTCGTTATCTTTCAAAAAGAGAAATGGTTGACATTTCATGTGAATCATCTGCACAGCAAATGATTCACATGAAAGGTCAAGCCATATTTTTGCTGCAAAATAAAACGAAAATACATAGGAAATGTCTGCTATAGACGGTTCCAATGTTTTGACACGTGACTTTGTTTACATATCCCTGCGCAAGCGTCAATTACCTCCCCACTTTTATCTAGTTGGCAAAACATGACTGTTGCCGTATTAGCCGGGGACATATATCTCAGAAACCCTCTTGAAATACTTTTTAATTAGCCATCGATTCGAAAGGATAAAAATATATCTTTATCAAAGAATAATGTTTACTTGTTTAGATTCAGGGTGTTGTCGCATCTTAAAGTGTGGGCAAGTTTATGCAATTAAGGGAGATAACTCAGTAACATATAAATTGCAATTATCGCAAAAGTCATAACAATAGTAAATCAAATGTACCTTTAGGGTCGAAAAAGAATAAATGTTGTTATAAAATGTTTTAGAAACGCCGTGAACATATTTTTATCAGTTTGACAAAGAAATGTTGGAATCAATGCACCAAAAAGATACCTTTTTGACAATATATACATTTTACTATATAATCATATTTTTCCCTGAATTAAGTGTCATTATCATGATAAAACAGATTTGGAGGACAAAAACTATATTAAGCATTACAGCTTATATAATAAAATTCATAAAAATAAATCTAAAGTCTGATATAAAAGAGATATTCATATCAGTTTGGTTATCAGAATACATAAGGTCGGACAAAATTGAGAACTGCTAGTAATTCGTAATTGCCTATGCGCCTATCCTAACACATTCTATGTCTAAAACAGAGGTTTAATTGTTGGACTGGTTTAGTTAGTGCCTTATTGTTTCATAAAATGATAGCCCACAAGCCTCCTTACCACGACAAGGTGCTTGTAAAAACCCTGAAGGAGGTAACATAGAAGTGAAGGCAATGATCAAGAATCGATACAATTAACCCACAGTTCCCATCAGAGACACCAACTGGAAAGAAACACAAACATGAAATAACTAGACCCTAAAGGAAAAACCAATTGCTGAAAGCCAAAAGGACAGTCACTTTCTCAGAAACTGGCCAATTCGTCATCCAAAACAAAGAATATAAGCGATACACACACTCAAAGACAAACCAGAACAAAAATTAATTCTCGACAGAAGATCCACCTTGGAACGGTCAGTGAAACGAAATCCACTTGGAGGGGGTGGGGGGCTTAAATAGAGTTTATGTGGCCGCAATCCTCGCCCTTACTTCTGTCACGATTTAGACAAATAATTTGTTTGGCCGCATAAAGGCCTCCTAACTCATCAGTGCTACACCTCCGAGAGCACAAAAATCAAACAACCACAGAGATGAAACAACGGTGAGGACACGACATCAAGAGAACACTGAAATGCTGGAGCAAAAGAGACCGGCAGTTAGACTCCGACAGGCCCGACCAGAGACAGAGCATCAGGCGCCAACCAACATTACATAAAATTAAATTATCTCTAATTCTCAGTAAGCCTTTACGCTGCAGCCTGATAGAATCTGAGGCCTGACCCACCGGAGAACAATTAAAGAGGGAAGCAAAGTTGTTAACCGTGAATGGGTTGACTACCTTGCATTCAGATATCGTATAACATTTATGTTGTACCTAATCTTTTTATATCGAAGATGGATTTTACGAAATTGGCTGCTGAAGTAATTGCAATTATATATTTTCAGCCAGAACGTCTCTTAAGTTTTCATCACTGTTAGTTTGACATTTGATGCTTCTCGCCCAGTCCGTACTTTGCGGCGCCTCTTTTTATTTGGCAAAAGTTTTAACGGACTACCAAAGGTGTTGGAAGAGCCGACCAATACTAAGTGCTTTTTAGATTCACATATGCAGAGAATTAATAACACTTAAAGCCAGGCTAGTGATTCTGGGCCGGCTATATATCGTTATGTTAACAATCAACAATGAGACGCATTCTAACAAAATTTGATTTGATTTGCATTTACGGTATAACATTTGCATGCAAGGAAATGTTGACCTGGACATTGTACATTCAACCGTGTATTGAATCTTAAAAAATAGCAACCCAATAGAAGAGACAGAAAAAACACGCCCACAAAATAGGCCAGAAATATTTGGTTAAATTACCAAAATAGACAAGAAGACTAACGTACAAGTTACAGTATTTGCATGTAATGTGACAAGACGACCATTGTTTGATTTGAGGTTTAACGTCCCCGTCAACACTGTAAAGGTCATTTTGCAGACGTTGCTTCTAATTTTGTGGGACTTTTACCCGACATTGAGATGAAATGACATCTGAAGACCTGCCGCCCAATGAAACCAATAGGGTTTATAAGCATGGACGGGCCGACTCGCACCGCTTTACCTGGGCAAGCTTAGATCCTCTAAGCGGTTTACCAGTACTCGTGTGCGGGTCGGTTTCAGCTCTGCGTGGAAGCATCATGCAGCCCATTTATTTCTTCAAGCCCCGATGTGCGGGGGCCGAACAAGACGACAAACTACATCGGGTATTTATAATATAATGCGTGTCCTATCGAGTCGGTGGGTCAGACCTCAGATTCTATGACGGTTCCAGCGTAAAGGCTTACTGAGAATTAGAGAGAATCTAATTTTATATAATGTTGGTTGGTGCCTGATGCTCTGTCTCTAGTCGGGCTCATCGTAGTCTAACTGTTGGTTTTCTTTTGCTCAAGCATTTCAGTGGTTTCTTGCTGTCAGGTCCTCACAGTTGTTTCATCTCTTTGGTAGTTTGAGTTTTGTGTTCGAGGAGATATTTCACTGATGAGTTAGGAGGCCTTCATGCGGACTGAACAAATTATTTCTCTAAATCGCGACGGAAGTAAAGGCGAGGATCGTGACCACGTGGGGTCGTTTTGGGCTCACCAGCGGGGTTCGTTTCGCTGGCCGTTCCGGGGCAGTCCGCTGTCGTATTTTTTTTTTTTTTTTTGGCTTTCCGTTATTGGTCTTTCCATTGGGGTCTGGTTGTTTCGTGTTTGTGTTTCTTTCCCTTTGGTTTCTCTGATGGGAGCTGTGGGTTAATTGTATCGATTCCTGATCATTGCCTTCACTTCTATTTTGCAGAAACTACCTTGCTTCAGCAGATTACAAAACTTTAAATAGAACTAATTTTGTTTCAAACTTTATGTTCGAATGCTAACACCGATTTCCACGTGCACATCTATAATTGTTTTTCAGTTTGTAACGTAGTTTTAATGACAGCCTAGATTTAATCGATACTTTCAATGTTTTTACCGTTATACTGTACTACATTACATCGAGGGGTAGCGCTGTATTTATGACATTTCTAATGCACTCTGTTTATTTACCGGGATATTTATTCCGTGCACCTGTGACATTTAATATCAAGCTTCCCCGGCACTCCAGCCAGTAATACTTTCATTCAATGTCTATACGAATTAAAGCTTTAAAAACGCAATATTGAATTTTGAAGTAATGAGGGTATGCTAACTAAATTGCATTTTCTAACATTCTTTAAAAGAATATGGTTTGGTATTAAATGGCTAAAACTGCCGTGAACACTTGCTCAATGTATTCCAAATTACGGGACACGAACCGATTTTATAGGATATCCTGAAGTTTTGAAAAAAGCGTTATACATGTTTTGAACATTTTTTTTTTTTTTTTTTTTTTACATATTTCGGGTTGTTAGCAAAACGGTCCGTTTTGAAGACCTTGTCCCTACTTACAAATGCGACAACACCCAAGGATTTAGGAAGAGTTCGCATTTGAAGCAAATTTACAATGTTTTTTTCTATTTTTAGCTCTGGTGGCCATATTGTTCAACCGAGCAGGACTATTGTAGCTATTTTGGCAGAGAGTCATCTAAGCAATATTCCTATGAAGTTTGAATGTAATTGGCCCAAGGGTACAGGAGGAATTGTCATTTGAAGATTTTTCTATTTTAGCCCTAGTGGCCATCTTGTTTATCAGAGTGGAATGATTTTAACTATTTTGGTAGGGAGTCACCTGGGCAACATTCCTGTGAAGTATGAAGCAAATTTACAATGTTTTTCTATTTTTAGCTCTGGTGGCCATTTTGTTCATCGGAGTGGGATCATTTTAGCATATATAGTAGAGGGCCAACGACATAACATTCTTGTGAAATTTGAATTTAATTGCCCCAAGGGGTAAGGAGGAATTGTCGTTTGAAGATTTTTTTCCGTTTTTAGCTCTGGCGGCCATCTTGTTAGTCAGAGCGGAATAATTTTAGCTATTTTGGTAGGGAGTCAACAACATAATATTCCTGTGAAGTTTGAATCAAATTCGTCCAAGGGGTAAGGAGGAGTTGTCGTTCGAAGATTTGTTCTATTTTAAGCTCTGGCGACCATCTTGTTCGCCGTGTTGAACGATTTTAGCTATTTTGGTAGCGAGTCACCTAACTAACATTCCTGTGAAGTTTGAATCAAATTGGCCCAAGGGTTGAGGAGATGTTCGCGTTTTGACGTAAATTTACAAAGTTTTTCCGTTTTTAGCTATGGCGGCCATTTTGCTCATCAGAGCGAAAATGTTTTAGCTCAGAGGTTTCATTGTGAGGCGTGAGGCGGGGATTTTCCCCTTCTACTTTAAAATTTTTCCCCTGCTACTTTAGATAAATTTGTATGAGGTTAATACAGATAACGTAGACAAGAGGGCCGCGAGGGCCCGGATTCGCACACCTGAATGTCACTGTCTCTAGTACATTCTATTTTTAGCTCTGGTGGCCATCTTATTGATCAGAGTGGAACGATCTTAGCTATTTTTTGGGGTGTCACCTAGGCAATATTCCTTTGAAGTTTGAATCAATTGACCCAAGGGTTTAGGAAGAGTTCGCATTTGAAGCAAATTTACAATGTTAGTTCTATTTTTAGCTCTGGCGGCCATATTGTTCGTCGGAGCGGGACCATTTTAGCTATTTTGGTAGAGAGTCATCTAAGCAACATTTCTATGAAGTTGAATGTAATTGGCCCAAGGGTACAGGAGGAGTTGTCGTTTGAAGATTTTTCTATTTTTAGCCCTGGTGGCCATCTTGTTTATCAGAGTGGAATGATTTTAACTATTTTGGTAGGGAGTCACCTGGGCAACATTCCTGTGAAGTTTGAAGCAAATTTACAATGTTTTTCTATTTTTAGCTCTGGTGGCCATTGTTTTCATCGGATTGGGATCATGTTAGCATATATGGTAGAGGGCCAACGGCATAATATTCTTGTGAAGTTTGAATCTAATTGGCCCAAGGGGTAAGGAGGAATTGTCGTTTGAAGGTTTTTTTCCGTTTTTAGCTCTGGCGGCCATCTTGTTAGCCAGAGCGGAACAATTTTAGCTATTTTGGTAGGGAGTCAACAACATAATATTCCTGTGAAGTTTGAATCAAATTCGCCCAAGGGGTAGGGAGGAGTTGTCGTTCGAAGATTTTTTTTCTATTTTAAGCTCTGGCGGCCATCTTGTTCTCCGTTTTGAACGATTTTAGCTATTTTGGTAGAGAGTCACCTAACTAACATTCCTGTGAAGTTTGAATCAAATTGGCCCAAGGGTTGAGGAGATGTTCGCGTTTTGACGTAAATTTACAAAGTTGTTCTGTTTTTAGCTATGGCGGCCATTTTGCTAATCAGAGCGAAAACGTTTTAGCTCAGGGGTTTCAATAAGAGGCGTGAGGCGGGGACTTTAAAATTATTTCCCTGCTACTTTTGATAAATTTGTATGAGGTTTATACAGATAAAGTAGACAAGAGGGCCCAGAGGGCCCGGATTCGCTCACCTGAATGTCACTGTCTCTAGTACATTCTATTTTAGCTCTGGTGGCCATCTTATTGATCAGAGTGGAACGATCTTAGCTATTTTTTTGGGTGTCACCTAGGCAATATTCCTTTGAAGTTTGAATCAATTGACCAAAGGGTTTAGGAAGAGTTCGCATTTGAAGCAAATTTACAATGTTAGTTCTATTTTTAGCTCTGGCGGCCATATTGTTCATCGGAGCGGGACCATTTTAGCTATTTTGGTAGAGAGTCATCTAAGCAACATTTCTATGAAGTTGAATGTAATTGGCCCAACGGTACAGGAGGAGTTGTCGTTTGAAGATTTTTTTTCTATTTTTAGCCCTGGTGGCCATCTTGTTTATCAGAGTGGAATGATTTTAACTATTTTGGTAGGGAGTCACCTGGGCAACATTCCTGTGAAGTTTGAAGCAAATTTACAATGTTTTTCTATTTTTAGCTCTGGTGGCCATTGTTTTCATCGGATTGGGATCATTTTAGCATATATGGTACAGGGCCAACGGCATAATATTCTTGTGAAGTTTGAATCTAATTGGCCCAAGGGGTAAGGAGGAATTGTCCTTTGAAGATTTTTTTCCGTTTTTAGCTCTGGCGGCCATCTTGTTAGTCAGAGCGGAATAATTTTAGCTATTTTGGTAGGGAGTCAACAACATAATATTCCTGTGAAGTTTGAATCAAATTCGCCCAAGGGGTAGGGAGGAGTTGTCGTTCGAAGATTTTTTTCTATTTTAAGCTCTGGCGGCCATCTTGTTCTCCGTGTTGAACGATTTTAGCTATTTTGGTAGAGAGTCACCTAACTAACATTCCTGTGAAGTTTGAATCAAATTGGCCCACGGGTTGAGGAGATGTTCGCGTTTTGACGTAAATTTACAAAGTTGTTCTGTTTTTAGCTATGGCGGCCATTTTGCTCATCAGAGCGAAAACGTTTCAGCTCAGGGGTTTCAATAAGAGGCGTTAGGCGGGGACTTTAAAATTATTTCCCTGCTACTTTTGATAAATTTGTATGAGGTTTATACAGATAAAGTAGACAAGAGGGCCCAGAGGGCCCGGATTCGCTCACCTGAATGTCACTGTCTCTAGTACATTCTATTTTTAGCTCTGGGGGCCATCTTGTTGATCAGAGTGGAACGATCTTAGCTATTTTCTTGGGTGTCACCTAGGCAACATTCCTTTGAAGTTTGAATCAAATTGACCCAAGGGTTTAGGAAGAGTTCGCATTTGAAGCAAATTTTCAATGTTTGTTCTATTTTTAGCTCTGGCGGCTATAGTGTTCATCGGAGCGGGACCATTTTAGCTATTTTGGTAGAGAGTCATCTAAGCAACATTCCTATGAAGTTGAATGTAATTGGCCCAAGGGTACAGGAGGAGTTGTCGTTTGAAGATTGTTCTATTTTTAGCCCTGGTGGCCATCTTGTTTATCAGAGTGGAATGATTTTAACTATTTTGGTAGGGAGTCACCTGGGCAACATTCCTGTGAAGTTTGAAGCAAATTTACAATGTTTTTCTATTTTTAGCTCTGGTGGCCATTTTGTTCATCGGAGTGGGATCATTTTATCATATATGGTAGAGGGCCAACGACATAATATTCTTGTGAAGTTCGAATCAAATTGGCCCAAGGAGTAAGGAGGAATTGTCGTTTGAAGATTTTTTCCATTTTTAGCTCTGGCGGCCATCTTGTCCGTCAGAGCCGAACAAATTTAGCTATTTTGGTAGGGAGTAAACAACATAATATTCCTGTGAAGTTTGAATCAAATTGGTCCAAGGGGCAAGGAGGAGTTGTCGTTCGAAGATTTTTTCTATTTATAGGTCTGGCGGCCATCTTGTCCACCGTTTTGAACGATTTTAGCTATTTAGGTAGAGAGTCACCTTAATAACATTCCTGTGAAGTTTGAATCAAATTGGCCCAAGGGTTGAGGAGATGTTCGCCTTTTGACGTAAATTTACAAAGTTTTTTCTGTTTTTAGCTGTGGTGGCCATTTTGCTCATAAGAGCGAAAACGTTTTAGCTGAGGGGTTTCAATAAAAGGCGTGAGGCGGGGATTTTCCCCTTCTACTTTGAAATTATTCCCCTGCTACTTTTGATAAATTTGTATAAGATTATTACAGATAACGTAGCATGAGGGCCCAGAGGGCCCTGATTCGCTCACTTGAATGTCACTGTCTCTAGTACATTCTATTTTTAGCTCTGGGGGCCATCTTGTTGATCAGAGTGGAACGATCTTAGCTATTTTCTTGGGTGTCACCTAGGCAACATTCCTTTGAAGTTTGAATCAAATTGACTAAAGGGTTTAGGAAGAGTTCGCATTTGAAGCAAATTTACAATGTTTTTTTTTTTCTATTTTTAGCTCTGGCGGCCATATTGTTCATCGGAGGGTGACCATTTTAGCTATTTTGGTAGCGAGTCATCTAAGCAATATTCCTATGAAGTTTGAATGTTATTGGCGCAAGGGTACTGGAGGAATGATTTTAACTATTTTGGTAGGGAGTCACCTGGGCAACATTACTGTGAAGTTTGAAGCAAATTTACAATGTTATTCTATTTTTAGCTGTTGTGGCCATATTGTTCATCGGAGCGGGATCATTTTAGCTAATATGGTAGGGGGTCAACGACATAATATTCCTGTGAAGTTTGAATCTAATTTGGCCCAAGGGGTAAGGAGGAGTTGTCGTTTGAAGATTTTTTCTATTTAAACCTCTGACGGCCATCTTGTTCGCCGCGTTGAACGATTTTGCTATTTTGGTAGGGAGTCACCTAACGAACATTACTGTGAAGTTTGAATCAAATTGGCCCAAGGGTTGAGAATGAGTTGGCGTTTTGACGTAAATTAACATAAAGTGTTTCTGTTTTTAGCTATGGTGGCCATTTTGCTCATCAGAGCGAAAACGTTTTAGCTATTTTGGTAGTGGGTAATTTAAGCAACATTCCTATGAAGTTTGAATGAAATTGTCACAAGGGTAAAGGAGGAGTAGTTGTCGTTTGAAGAATTTTTCTATTTTTAGCTCTGGCGGCCATCTTGTTATTCAGAGCGGAATTATTTTAGCTTTGTCTTTAGGGAGCCACCTACAAAACATTCCCGTGAAGTTTGAATGAAATTGGCCCAAGGGTTAAGGGGGAGTTTGTGTTTGGAGCTTATTTACGATGTTTTTTTTTTCTATTTTTAGCTATGGCGGCCATTTTTTTCATCACAACAGAACCTTTTCAGCTATTTTGGTAGATGGTCACCTAAGCAACATTCCTATGAAGTTGATATAAAATTGGCCCAAGGGTACAGGAGGAGTTGTGGTTTAAAGATTATTTTTATTTTTAGCTCTGGCGGCCATCTTGTTTGTCAGAGCACATCGATTTTAGCTATTTTGGTAGGGAGTCATTTGGGCAACATTACTGTGAAGTTTGAATCATATTGGCCCAAGGGTTGAGGAGGAGTTTGTGTTTGAAGCAAATTCACGATGTTTTTTTTTTTCTATTTTTAGATATGGCGGCCATTTTGCTCATCAGAGCAATACCGTTTTTGCTATTTTAGTAGAGGGGCACCGAAGCAACATTCCCATGAAGATTGAATTAATTTGGCCCAAGGGTACAGGAGGAGTTGTCGTTTTCTATTTTTAGCTCTGGTGGCCATTTTGTTCACCGGCGCGGTAACGTTTTAGCTATTTGAGTAGAGGGTCACCTAAGCAACATTCCTAGGCTAAAGTTTGAATGAAATTGGCCTTAAGGTTCAGGAGAAGTTGTCGTTTAAAGATTTTTCTATTTTTAGCTCTGGCGGCCATCTAGTTCAGCGGAGTGGAACAATTTTAGCTATGTTTGTAGAGGGCCACCTCAGCAATATTCCTATGAAGTTTTATTGAAATTGGCTCAAGGGTTAAGGAGGTGTTAGCATTTAAAGCAAATTGTTGACGCCGCACGACACACGACACACGACGGACATTGACCGATCAAAATAGCTCACCATGAGCACTTCGTGCTCAGGTGAGCTAAAAACAATTCGTGCTAAAGAACTTGTAGAGTATGGAATGGGAAGCTTTTTACCCACCAGATAAAACGAGGCTAATGACCTTTGACCTTGTGTGACATAAACTTTGGATGTGTCTATAGGTGCTCGGTGCTTGAAGGTTTAAGGAGAATGGAACACCTGGCAGATTTTTCCGCCATGTTTCAAAGGGAGACAACTTTTGGGACTTCCTGTTCGCTTTTTTATAAGCCGTGTTCCACTGAAAAACGGGTCTAATCTTGAAAGGAAAGAATTTGCTCCTCAGGAGACATGGGAGACAAAAATACTTTTGCAGGAGTTGCCTCCCCTGAAGGTGTTCCCATTCCCTTTAAATGATGTCACTTACACTTTTCAAAGGAAGACAATATTTGTGAATACAGAGGACCCTTGCTATAACGTCAGTATTTGCTCCCTAACAATCTGTCGCTACAGCGAATTTGCCACTACAGAGAATCCTGATATGGAGTAGTTTAACCCTTTTTGTACCAAATGGAATCTTCCTCCTTATATATAGCAGGAGTCCATTTCAAAATTTAGGGGTGTCAGGTTGTGTTTTCTTCAAAATTTATTAGGAAAATGACTGAACTTTTAGCAAACAGTGGAAGCCCTGATCAGACGCCGCGTTATGCGGCGTCTGATCTGGGCCTGCGCTGTTTGCCAGGGCACCCGTTTAGTGGTTTCTGGTACTAAATGGGTTAACATGTAATAAAGGACTTTTCCTGCATTATTCCAAGAAACAAATGTTGTGGACATTTGTTAGAATCGTCTCGCAGAGGCAATTCTAACAGATATTTGCAACATTTGTTATTTAGAAGTATTAACAATTACAATATTCTTCAATATCTCTCCATAAATCTGTCTCATTTTGAGTTAAAAATTCATTCCATTGAAGACTACACTTTAAATCTTAACAGAATAACACTAACTTGAGGGTCATTTTGTGTCGTTTCCCAGAGAAAGGGAGAAAAGACATGTGATAAAAGAAAAGAAGAAACACAAGAATATCAGTGTCTATAGTACATTCTTGGCCCAAGGGCTATAATTTGAACATACTTGGTAGCGGTCCACTAGATGAAGCTTCATTCCAAATATCAAAGCCTTCTGGTTTCAGACAAGAAGGTTTTTCAAGATTTTCCCTGTATAAGTCTATGTAAAACCAAAGGGCCCCGGAGCGGGGGGAATTTTTGGCCCCAGGGCTATAATTTGAACAATCTTGGTAGAGGTCCACAAGATGAAGCTTCATACCAAATATCAAAGACCTGGGCCTTGCCGTTTCAGAGAAGAAGATTTTTTAAAGATTTTCCCTATATGAGCCTATGTAAAAAGAGCCCCGGGGCGGACGCAATTTTGGCCCTAGGTCTATAGTTTGACGAACTTGGTAGAGGTCCACAAGATGGAGCTTCATACCAATTATCAAAGACCTGGGCCTTGCAGTTTCAGAGAAGAAGATTTTTTAAGATTTCCCTATTTGCCTATGTAAAGCCAAAGGGCCCCGGAGCGGGGGCATTTTTGGCCCGAGGGCTATAATTTGAACAATCTTGGTAGCGGTCCACTAGATGAAGCTTCATACCAACTATCAAAGACCTGGGCCTTCTGGTTTCAGACAAGAAGATTTTTAAAGGTTTTCCCTATATAGGCCAATGTAAAACCAGGCGGCCTTGGCGCGGGGGCATTTTTTGGCGCCAGGACTATAATTTGAACAATCTCAGTAGAGGTCCACTAGATGAAGCTTCACACCAAACATCAAAGACTGGGCCTTCAAAGATTTTTTTAAGGATTTTTTCCTATATAGGACTATGTAAAACTAGTGGGTCCTGGCGCAGGGACATTTTTGGCCCAAAGGCTATTATTTGAACAATCTTGGTAGAGGTCCATTAGATGAAGCTTCATACCAAATATCACAGACCTGGGCCTTCTGGTTTCAGAAAGGTTATCCCTGAATACTCTTATGTGAAATCGGTTGGCCCCGGCGCTGGGGCATTTTTGGCCAGCGGTCTACAAGATGGAGCTTCATACCAAATATCAAAGACCTGGGCCTTCTGGTTTCAGACAAGAAGATTTTAAAGGTTTTCCCTATATACGCCTATGTGAAACCAGCGGGCCCATGCACGGGAGCATTTTTGGCCCATGGACTATATTTTGAACAATCTTGGTAGAGGTCAACTAGATGAAGCTTCATACCAAATATCAAAGACCCGGGCCTTCTGTTTTCAGACAAGATGATTTTTAAAGGTTTTCCCTATATAATATGTTCTATAAAAGGGTTATCCTTTGGAAGCAAGGAATACACCACAGAACTGATAAAATATATGGTGTGTACATGTTTTCTGGGCCAGACTAGCTAGTTTCGGCCAATTAGGCCTCATCAGTGACCCTCAGATATTTTCAAAATTCCATAAGTCTATGTAAAACTGGTGGGCCCCAGCGCGGGGGCATTTATGGCTCTAGGGCTATAATTTGAACACTCTTGGTAGAGATCCACTAGATGAAGTTTCATACAAAATATCAAAGACCTGGACCGTGCGGTTTCAGAGAAGAAGATTTTTTTAAGTTTTCAGTAAAAAAAAATCTATTCTTAGCTTCTGTTACCTAGATGTGCCTCGGACCGGAACCATTTGAACAACTTTGAAAGGGGACCACCTAAGACATGCAAATGAAAAGGAGGCAAAAGGACATATAAGTAATAAGCTGACACATGGGAAAAGATCCGGACCTCTTCTTTTATATGCTTTTCAAAATCAATGGTCTTGCAGTCAACTAATAGGGCTGAGATGATTGATTTCTTGCAAGAAGCTGCCTAGAGGTCTCTACCACTATGTCTGTAAGCAACAAGCATAACAGGCTAAGGCGAGACTGCGCATATGCGCAGTCTTGCCTTAGCCTTTTCTGATTGCCAATACAGGATGTACCTTTTTATCATGGGCCCACTCAAACTGAAAATGTGACTATCTACGACTGTTGCAACTACAGTATTACTTGCCAAATGACATGCTCAGCTAGGTGACTAGATGCCATAAAATACATCACATCTTTGCAACACCCAGCCACTCAACTTACCTTTGTAATTTTAGGTGGATCACAACTGCCAGTACAGCTGATGGGGGAATAAATACAAGATCCAGAGCACCAGTCACACTCGAAAAAGTCATATCTGTATTTAAGAGAGCGGCAAATACTGCAGTCTTTTCCTAACACACTACAGTTGTACACCACCACTGAAATAAGAATCTAAACAGTCAAACATAAAACATTAGATGAAAATCCGACAAGGCCAGAAACTGTCACAGTCACGCTGATGCAAAGACTCACTTATATTACCACATTTACTGTATGTGATCAGACAGACAGGCCTGAGCAAAGAGTGTAGAATGTTGCATCTCATCAGGGTCTTCACTGTTTGCCACTCATCCAGCTATTTTTAGACAAAATATCTGGTAATAAATCACACTTAACAAATTACTATTTGAATAAACAAATAGTCTACACTATGATGGAAGCAAAGGAGGAATATGGCCAAGTAAAAATGATTTAAGCTCCAAGTAAAAACAACTTTTTACTGACCTTTAAAGGTGGGTTCTGTTTTGGTTTATTATTGTTTGTTTGAATTGAAGTTTAACATCCCCGTCAACACTACTGAGGTCATTTTGGAGACTCTGCTTCCGATATTTAAGGATTTTACCAGACACTGAGATGAAATGATATCTCAAGCACTGTTGCCCAATGAAAGCAAAAGGCTTATATGCATCGAATGGAAGGCTTAGTCCTTCTAAATGATTTATCAGTACTCATGTGTGGTCAGTATCAGCTCTGCGTGGAAGCACCATGCAGCCCATCTATTTCTCCAAGCCCAGTTATACGGGGAGGGGTTTATTACACTGGCTTTATATCTTTCTGTGACGCGTCTGTCAATCATAACAATATCACGGACTTTATTGACCATTTCTTGGGTTGCAACATTGACAGCCCTAATATCTGCAGAGGCTTGGCAGTAAATGCCATTTTTCAATTTTCCCCAATATAAGTCTATGCTACAGCAACCAAACTAATGAGCCGATTTTCATTAAAAATACAAACTTTCAATCCCCCACACCAAGGATGCTACAGATGAAATTTGGGCTGAATCGGCCCTGTGGCTTCAGAAGAGATGTCGTTTGAAAGTGTTGACGACAAATGACATACGACGTCAGACGACGGCTACGACGGACAACTGCCTATCCTATAAGCTCCCGCGGAGCCTTCGGCTCTGGTGAGCTAAAATGCCAACAAGAGGGCCCAATGGTCCTATATCGCTCACATGTTTGGACCCCAGGGGCATGATTGGCAGGAATTATGTAGGTGACCACTTGCCGTCGCTACATGCTAAATATCTAAGCTCTTGGCCCTGTTGTTTCAGAGAAGAAGATTTTTGAAGCCTTTTCAATTATGAGTCTATGTGAGCAAAAGGGCCCCATGGTGTGGCCCATTTGAAACCCAGGGGCATGATTGGCAGGAATTATGTAGGTAACCACTTGCTGTTGCTACATGCTAAATATCTAAGCTCTTGGCCCTGTTGTTTCAGAGAAGAAGATTTTTGAAGCCTTTTCAATTATGAGTCTATGTGAGCAAAAGGGCCCCATGGTGTGGCCCATTTGAAACCCAGGGGCATGATTGTGTTACGAGCCAGGCGTAGCAGAAAGAAAAAGCAAACAAGCCTTTTGGAAAATTTTAACAAAATTTATTTACAAGTTAACTTTAACCTGTAGAAGTAAGAAAATTAAATGTACTTAGCTTTGTTATGAAATATCCTGAATGAATCTACTTTCCTTGATCCCACAGAATTCACAGTCCAAAATGAAAAGTAATATCCTTTAACAATCCAACACAGAATTTAGAAATAACTTTTCTTAAATGCCCAAACATCAAACTCCAAAGTCTGACTCAATGAGAAAAATCAAGCTCTTTTATAGACCCTAAGATTTCTCTAGAACATTCCAGAGGGCTGTGGAATAAGATGAGGTAATTTTCTAAAAATAATGCAACCCAGAACTTTCTGGAAGGTTCTGAAGTACTTTTCCTTGTAAACATGTTGTTTACAAAAATGAAATTAATCTGTGACTCAGTTTTCTAGAATCTTCTATAAGAAGATTAACAAGATATTTATAGCACTATTAGGTCACAGTGGGGTGCAAGTGGGAATCAGAAAAATAAATTCTTATGCATAACACTCCCCCTCTTCGAGGAAAAGAAAGATTTATGTAATAAAGCTTTCTTTTGCTTTAAGAATAATAAAATATTGAGCATAGCATATAAAATTACATGTATCTACAATCCACTTTAGTAGGAAAGAAAAACACAACTCCTGACACTGCTCAAGCTCTTGAAAGGGCATCAGGGATAATGTTATCTCTCCCTCTGATATGTCTAATGTCTAAATTATACTCTTGTAGCATAAGACTCCACCTGAGCAACCGCTGATTTTTGTTTTTCATTTTATGTATGAAAGTCAGTGGATTGTGATCACTGAAAACAACAATCGGTGCAGCAGTAGGGGTAAGATAAACTTCGAAATGTTGCAGAGCAAGAATCAGAGACAAGCATTCTTTCTCTATGGTAGAGTAATTTCTCTGATGCTTATTAAACTTTTTGGAAAAGTAGCAAACTGGATGATCCACACCATTTTCATCTTCCTGCAACAAAACACTACCTGCACCTACATCACTAGCATCTACAGCTAGCTTAAACTCCTTTTCAAAGTTTGGTGCTAAGAGAACTGGTTCACTCTTGAGTATGGCTTTAAGTTTATCAAAAGCATTTTGGCATATTGCATTCCAATGGAATTTTGTTCTTTTGCTGAGCAAATTTGTCAAAGGCTCAGCAATGACAGAGAAATTATGACAGAACTTTCTGTAATAACCAGCCATACCAAGAAATCGCATCAGCTGTCTTTTGCACGTGGGTACGGGAAAATTTGAGATAGCCTCAACTTTAGCATCAATGGGTTTCACTTGACCTTGACCTACAACATGACCTAGAAATGTCAAACTTGCATGGCAGAATTCACTTTTAGCAAGATTGATTGTCAATTTGGCATTACTCAGTCTATCAAAGAATGCTCGAATAGTCCCAAGATGTTGATTCCACTGATCGTTGTATATGATAGCATCATCGATATAAGCACTGCAGCCTTCCAGCCCAGCAATTACCATGTTTATTAAGCGCTGAAATGTTGCTGGAGAGTTTTTCGTTCCAAATGGCATGACTTTATAGTTAAATAATCCGTCTGGTGTTGTGAATGCCAAAACCTCCTTTGCTCTATCTGTAAGTGGAATTTGCCAAAATCCTTTCAGAAGGTCGAATTTCGTTATGTATTTGGCATTCCCGATGTTATCAATGCAATCATCCATTCTTGGAATAGGAAAGCTATCTGTTTTACTAAAGGAATTAACTTTCCTAAAATCTGTACACATACGATATGTCCCATCAGGTTTTGGTACAAGAATACAAGGAGAACTCCACTCACTTTGGCTTGGTTCAATAAAGTCATTGTCTAATAGATACTGAACTTCTTCTTTAAGATATTTTTGTTTCACAGGATTCATCCTGTATGGGTGTTATTTTACAGGTTTAGAACCATTTATGTCCACATCGTGAAATATTTTGTCTGTTGGAATGTCAGGAAATAAGTGTTCATATTCAAAAATCAGCTGTTTCAGTTCATTCCGCTGATTTGGCTCTAGATATAACAGTTTCTGGTCAAGATTCCGTAGAATGTCAGAATTCTGAAGTTTTGATGATGTGGGAGCCGACTTCACTGAATTAATATCCTCACAGTCATTGTCACATGAATTAAGTGGAACAGAGCTTACTAGATTGACTGATGTTAAAGATGTATTGTCCCTATCTATGTATTCCTTGAGCATGTTAATATGACATAGCTGCTTTAGCTTGCGCCTCCCAGGAGTGTTTATTATGTAATTTACGTCACTGATCTTTTTGTCTACAGTGTATGGACCATAATACCTGGCCTGCAACGATTTTCCTGGAATAGGCAAAAGAGCTAGTACTTTATCACCTGGTTTAAAATTCCTTTCTTTTGTCCCTATGTCATATAGCTGTTTCATTTTCATTTGGGCTGACTGAAGATTGGTCCGAGCAGCCTCACAAGCTTTTGAAAGGTAGAAGTAAAACAAAGATCAGGAATTGATACAATTAACTTACTCCACCCATAAAAGACACCAAAGGGAAAGAAATACAAACATTAAGCGACCAGACCATAATGGAAACCTAAACATAGGAAGGCCATATGGACAGTTACTTTCCCACAAAATGGCCATATGAAAGTCTAGTTTTGAAATCGGACACATACTGAAGTAAATTCAGGGAGGTGTCATCATTGGAGAGGAATTTCTCTTTGAGAAGTTTCAAAGGACCACGAATAGTATGGCCAAATACTAATTCAAATGGACTGAAGCCAAGAGATTCTTGCACAGATTCTCTTACAGCAAATAAAAGGAGATGGATGCCTTCATCCCAATCCTTCTCTGTGTCAAAGCAATATGATCTTATCATGTTTTTCAATGTTTGATGGAATCTTTCAAGGGCGCCTTGACTTTCAGGATGATAGGCCGATGACATATACTGTACAATGCCAAGTTCATGCATTACTTGTTGAAATATTCCAGACATAAAATTTGAGCCTTGGTCTGACTGAATAGATTTAGGAAGCCCAACAAATGTGAAAAACTTCACTAAGGCCTTGACGATTGTCTTAGTTATGATATTTCTTAGTGGAATGGCTTCAGGAAAACGTGTGAAAGTACACATAATAGTCAATAGATATTCACAACCAGACTTTGTTCTGGGCAAAGGACCCACACAGTCTATAATTATTCGACTGAAAGGTTCATCAAAAGCAGGTATAGGCTGCAAATGAGCCTTAGGTATAGTCTGATTAGGTTTTCCTACCATTTGGCATGTATGGCAGGACCTACAATGCTGAGAAACATCTGACTTTAACCCAGGCCAGTAAAAATGATTAAGAATCTTGTGATAGGTTTTATTTACACCTAAATGTCCTGACATAGGAGTTTCATGTGCCGAGTTTGGAACCACTATCTGATGGTTGACAGTCCACTCGTCTTCTGCTGAGACGTCTGGTGGAACCCATTTTCTCATAAGAATGCCATTTTTGACATAATAACAGACTGCGACCTGAGATACTTCCTGCTCATCTAAAGCCCTTTCAAACAAAGGCGAAATTTCAGGATCCTTGTGCTGTTCTATAGCTAGTTGAGACCCGGACATTTTGTCATGGCCTAGATCTAAAGATGACTTATTGTCATGAAAATCTGCCTGCTTATCAGGCAGGTTTGAAGACAGAGACCTTGTTATCTCGTCATTAAAAGACTGACCCAAAAAGGTATCAGTTAAATCAAAATCCTGTTTCCCATCAGTTTGCTTGGCCTTACGTGCCATAGCCCTTGTGACTGCACAGGACGGATAAAGATCAGGAATTTCCTGCTCAATGGGATCAGGTGGTTGATCAGTGCAAGGATTAGCAGTCAAAAGTGGGTTTACCACAACCTTATCTCCAGCTAAGTCATTGCCTAGCAACAAATGAACACCTTTAAAAGGTAAAGAAGGTCTAATACCAACAGCCACTGAACCGGATACCAAGTCTGATGACAAATAAACGTTATGAAGCGGAACATTAACAAATCCACATTCCACACCCTGAATAAGGACACTTTGGCCCAAAGAAGTCTTCTCGGAAAAAGGCAGAGTATCTGCTAGAATAAGAGATTGAGAAGCTCCAGTATCTCGTAAGATTTTAATAGGGGTAGGATGGGCATAACTGTCACCATTTAGTGACACAAAACCATCTGATAAGAATGGTTCATAAATCTCCATAACTGAATCAGTCTCAGATAATTTGATATCAGAAAGAGTTTCCTCCCTTACACAAGACTGTGGTTTTGGCCTTATAGAAGTCAAGCCTGTAGGCTTAAGTTCCTCTTGTCTTTCTCTTTCTTTCCTTCGCTTTAATTTTAAACACTCAGAGATCAAATGACCTGTATTTTTACAATAATAACAAACTACTTGAGATTGAGATAAGGGATTCTGGTCTTTGTTTTCACCAGAAGGTTTGGGAAAATTTGGGCTTCTGTTTTCACCAGAAGGTTTGGAAGGATTCTGGCTTTTATTTTCACCAGAAAGTTTGGGCATAGTACTAGATGTATGGCTATAACTACCAGAAGGATTACTGGGATAGAATCTTGGACCTGTCTGTGGATTATAAGGTTTTCGAGGATAAGGCCTGTTCACAAATGAGACTTTATGAGTCAAAGCATAATCATCTGCCAAACGAGAAGCTTCCTCCAAAGTTTCAACCTGTCTCTCATCGAGAAAAGATTTAATGTCTGAATTTATGCACCGTTTGAACTCTTCAACAAGGACAAGTTGTCTAAGTCTGTCATGATCAGAGCCTACTTTTTTAGAAGAACACCACCTATCAAATAGCTGTTCTTTGGTTCGAGCAAATTCTACATGGGTCTGGGAAATTTCTTTTTTGCAATTCCTAAATTTCTGCCTGTAAGCCTCAGGGACCAACTCATATGCCTTAAGAATAAGCTCCTTGACCAGATCATAGTCTGAGCTTTGCTCGACAGTCAGCTGAGTGTAAATGTCTCGAGCCTTTCCGACAACAACGCTTTGCAAAAGTAAGGTCCAATGCTCTTTTGGCCATTTTAAATTTTCTGCAACTTTTTCAAAATGCAAAAAATACTTATCTACCTCTTTTTTCTGAAATGGAGGAACTAATCTGATGTGCTTTGTGGCATCAAAGTAACTACCAGAGTCAAAAACAGGGGTATGTTTCACCCTATCTTGACCCTGGAGTTCCATTTCCTTCAATCTTACCTGAAACTGCCTTTCTCTTTCTTTTTCTTCAATACTATATCTCATTTTTTCCTTTTCCAACTCCAGCCGTTCTTCTTTTTCTAATTTTTCTTTCTGAATGCGTTCCTCCATTTCTCTTTGTTTTTCTTCCTGTTCTAATTTTTCTTTTCGAATTCGTTCTTCTATTTCTAATCTTTCCATCTGCATTTGTCTCTGCATTTCTCTTTCTTTTTCCTTCTGTCTTTCTTCCATTTCTAATCTGAACTTCTCTAATTCAATTTGCCTTCCTATTTCAATTTGTCTCATTTGTAATTCAGTATGTGAAACCATAATGAGCGACAAAGCAGATGGATCGAAAAGTTGTTCATCAACAAAAAACTGCACCAAAATATTCTTAATTTCATGCTTCTTCATGCTTGTTTTGACAGCAGTGACCCCATAATGGGAAGCAATTTCTAGCATATCTGTCCTTTTGGCCAGATTAAACAACTCCTGAGTAGGCTGAGCCAAAAAGCTTCTCAAATCAAACGACATGTTTGCTTTTTGTTTGTTTTATAAAGTATTTATGGAAATACAGATTGAGGTTAATTTGACAAAGATTTTTTTTTTTTTTTTGAAATGACAAGCCCAACGAGAATTTCACATGAAATGACAAGTACTATTTCACCTGAAATGACAGTTCACATGAAATGACAATCCCCTATATGCCTATAGGGAAATACCAATCCTGTGAAGCAACTGCAATGTCTATTTGATAAGAAATGACAATTACCTGCGTCACATGAAATGTCGGTTTTAAAATGCTTAAAATGGTTTTATCCCGGACGAGCCCCCAATTTCTGTTACGAGCCAGGCGTAGCAGAAAGAAAAAGCAAACAAGCCTTTTGGAAAATTTTAACAAAATTTATTTACAAGTTAACTTTAACCTGTAGAAGTAAGAAAATTAAATGTACTTAGCTTTGTTATGAAATATCCTGAATGAATCTACTTTCCTTGATCCCACAGAATTCACAGTCCAAAATGAAAAGTAATATCCTTTAACAATCCAACACAGAATTTAGAAATAACTTTTCTTAAATGCCCAAACATCAAACTCCAAAGTCTGACTCAATGAGAAAAATCAAGCTCTTTTATAGACCCTAAGATTTCTCTAGAACATTCCAGAGGGCTGTGGAATAAGATGAGGTAATTTTCTAAAAATAATGCAACCCAGAACTTTCTGGAAGGTTCTGAAGTACTTTTCCTTGTAAACATGTTGTTTACAAAAATGAAATTAATCTGTGACTCAGTTTTCTAGAAACTTCTATAAGAAGATTAACAAGATATTTATAGCACTATTAGGTCACAGTGGGGTGCAAGTGGGAATCAGAAAAATAAATTCTTATGCATAACAATTGGCAGGAATTATGTAGGTAACCACTTGCTGTTGCTACATGCTAAATATCTAAGCTCTTGTCCCTGTTGTTTCAGAGAAGAAAATTTTTGAAGCTTTTTCCATTATGAGTCTATGTGAGCAAAAGTGCCCCATGGTGTCGCCCATTTGAAACCCAGGGGCATGATTGACAGGAATTATGTAGGTAACCACATGCTGTTGCTACATGCTAAATACCTAAGCTCTGGGCCCTGTGGTTTCAGAGGAGAAGATTTTTGAAACTTTTTTTCCAATATGAGTCTATTGGAACTAAGGGGCCCCGGGGTGTGGCCCATTTGGACCCCAGGGGATGATTGGCAGGAATTATGTAGGTGACCACTTGTCGTTGCTTCATGCTAAATATGTAAGCTCTGGGCCCTGTTGATTCAGAGAAGAAGATTTTTGAAGCTTTTTTCCGTTATGAGTCTATTGGAGCTAAGGGGCCCCTGAGCGTGGCCCATTTGGACCCCAGGGCCATGATTGGCAGGATTCATGTAGGCGACCACTTGCCGTTGCTACATGCTAAATATCAAAGCTCTGGGCCCTGTGGTATCAAAGAAGAAGATTTTTGAAGCTTTTTTCCAATATGGGTCTAAAGGAGCTAAGGGGCCCTGGGGCGTGGCCCGTTTGGACCCCAGGGGCATGATTGGCAGGATTTATGTAGGTAACCACTTGCGGTTGCTACGTGCTAAATATCTAAGCTCTGGGCCCGGTGGTTTCAGAGAAGAAGATTTTTGAAGCTTTTTCCATTATGAGTCTATGGGAGCAAAGTGTTGGTTGGTTGGTTGATTTAGGTTTAACGTCCCCGTCAACAATGTAAAGGTCATTTTGGAGACGTTGGTTCCAATTTTGTGGGTCTTTTACCCGACATTGAGATGAAATGACATCTCAAGCCCTGTCGCCCAATGAAACCAATAGGGTTTATTAGCATGGAGGGTCCGCCTCGCACCAGGGTTCCTGGACGTTTTCATTGCTCTTAAAGGAACTCATTTTTTATTTTTATTTGCCTTCACTGCAGCTGGTGTTGTGCCGTGTGGCGGCCGTAAAACGTCTCCCCGTACATCAACCATAGTGCAGTTTATATTTTACTTTTGGTCCTTTGAGATCAGCGTGAATATTCTGAGAAATCAGAAATTAATTATTGGTTTAGACTCGTATTCTAGACTGGTTTTTAATTATTTGGACCCCATTTTGATTTATATCAGTCTTTGAATCGACTGCTTATTCGAAATTCACAAAATTGCAGTATGTTTCCTCTGGCTTTCTTTGCCGGATCATTATAGGGTCACTGATGAGGCTTTATTAGCCGAAACTACGTAGTATGTCCCATCTTCTTTCTTATGAATGTTTTCATTGCTCTTAAAGGAACTTATTTTTTTATTTTTATTAGGTCCTCTAAGCGTTTTACCAGTATTAGTGTGCGGGCCGGATTCAGCTCTGCGTGGAAGCATCATGCAGCCCATATATTTCTTCAAGCCCCTATGGGCGTGGGCGTATGGGAGCAAAGGGGCCCCGGGGCGTGGCCCATTTGGAACCCAGGGGCATGATTGGCAGGAATTATGTAGGTGACCAATTGCAGTTGCTACATGCTGTTTAACTAAGCTCTGGGCCCTGTGGTTTCAGAAAAGATTTTTGAAGCTTTTTTCCATTATGAGTCTATGGGAGCTAAGGGGCCCTGGAGCTTGGCCCATTTGGACCCCAGGGGCAGGATTTATGAAGGTGACCACTTGCCGTTGCTAAATGCTAAATATCTCAGCTCTGGGCACTGTGGTGTCAGATAAGAGCTTTTTGAAGCTTTTTCCCATAATGAGTCTATAGGAGCTAAGGGGCCCGGGGCGTGGCTCGATTGGAACCCAGGGGCATGATTGGCAGGAAATATGTAGATGACTTGCCGTTGCTACATGCTCAATATCTTAGCTTTGGGCCCTGTGGTTTCAGAGAAGAAGATTTTTGGAGCTTTTTTTTCCAATATGAGTCTATGGGAGCTAAGGGCCCCCGGGGTGTGGCCAATATGGACCCCAGGGGCATGATTGGCAGGAATTATGTAGGTGACTACTTGCCATTGCTACATGCAAAATACCTAAGCTTTGGGCCCTGTGGTTTCAGAGAAGAGGCTTTTGAAACTTTTTTCGATTATGAGTCTATGGGAGCGAAGGGGCCCCGGGGCGTGGCCCATTTGGAACCCAGGGGCATGATTGGCAGGAATAATGTAAGCGACAACTCGCCGTTGCTACATGCTAAATATCTAAGCTCTGTGCTCTGTGGTTTCAGAGGAGAAGATTTTTGATTTTTTTCCATTATGAGTCTATGGGAGCTAAGGGGCCCCGGGGTATGGCCCATTTGGACCCCAGGGACATGATTGGCAGGATTTATGTAGGTTACCACTTGCCGTTGCTACACGCTAAATATCTTAGCTCTCGGCCCTGTGGTTTCAGAGAAGAAGCTTTTTGAAGCTTTTTTCCATTATCAGCCTACATGAGCTAAGGGGCCCCGGGGCGTGGCCCGTTTGGACCCCATGGGCATGATTGGCAGGAATTATGTAGGTGACCACTTGCCGTTGCTACATGCTAAATATCTAAGCTCTGGGCCCTGTGGTTTCAGAGAAGAAGATTTTTTAAGCTTTTTTCCATTATGAGTCTATGGGAGCGAAGGGGCCCAGGACGTGGCCCATTTGGACCCCAGGGGCATGATCGGCAGGAATTATTTAGGTGACCACTTGTCGTTGCTACTTACTAAATATCTGAGCTCTGAGCCCTGTGGTTTCAAAGAAGAAGATTTTAGAAACTTTTTTCCATTATGAGTCTATAGGAGCTAAGGGGCCCCTGGGCGTGGCCAATTTGGACCCCAGGGGCATGATTGGTAGAAATTATTAAGGTGACCACTTGCTGTTTCTATATGCTAAATACCTAAGCTCTGGGCCCTGTGGTTTCAGAAAGAAGATTTTCGAACTTTTTTCCATTAGGAGTCTATGGGAGCGGAGGGGCCCCGGGCGTGGCCCATTTGGAACCCAGGGGCATGATTGGCAGGAATTATGTAGGTGACCATTTGCTGTTGCTACATGCTAAATATCTAAGCTCTGGGCCCTGTGGTTTCAGAGAAGAAGATTTTTTAAGCTTTTTTTCCATTATGAGTCTGTAGGAGCTAAGGGGCCCCGGGGTGTGGCCAATTTGGACCCCAGGGGCATGATTGGCAGGATTTACGTAGGTGACCACTTAACATTGTTACAAGCTAAATATCTAAGCTCTGGGCCCTGTGGTTCCAGAGAAGAAGATTTTTTTAATTTTTCTCATTATAAGTCTATGGGAGCTATATGTTGCCATGGCAACCAGAATTCCAATCTGATCAGCCCAAAAACCTTATGCAGCCTTTCCCCCTACCTGATGATGCTTCACATAAAATTTGATTAAGATTGGCCGTGGGGTATTAGATATATATTTATTTGAAATTGTTTACGGACGCACGGACGGACGCACGGACGCACGCACGACGGACGACGGACAAAATGTGATCACAAAAGCTCACCTTGTCACTACGTGACAGGTGAGCTAAAAAGATAAAAAATACTCAACCATGTTCCTGAGATCTCAAGACATGTGAATAAGTCAGAAGGAAGAGAATAAGAACATTTTCTTGCACACCAGATAAGAAAATCCTGGACTTAAACCTGTCATAGAAATCCTTATTCTACCCAGGGATTGGATTAAAATTTAAAATGACTACAGTAAATGTACAAATCTCAAATCATACATTACGATAACACACCCTTCACGCAGAGCTGAGACCAACCGCACACGAGTACTGGTAAACTATGCCTGAAAGGCAAAGCTGTGCGAGTCTGTCCGTCCATGCTAATAAACCCTATTGGTTTCATTGGGCGACAGGGCTTGAGATGTCATTTCATCTCAATGTCGGATAAAAGTCCAACAAAATTGGAAACAACCTCTCCAAAATGATCTATACAGTGTTGACGGGGACGATGAACCCCAAATCAAACAAACAAACACACGATAACACACCCATGTGACATAGTGCAGTTTCCACACCTCCAAAATGGCTGTTTTGTATGACAAGAGCTCCCCAAGCGGGGCATTATACACCCGTGGCAATTAGTACGATGGAGCATTTGTATACTGACTGCTGTATAAGATTGGGTTTGTGCAGTTAGCCAAGGAACAATGTGTGCTCCCTTGATTCTTACCTGACACTATTAATAACCCTAAATGGATAACTACCTGTCGCCAACAAATTTTCATGGTCGGTAATATTTGGTGGACAATAACTCCAAAATAGTATGGGCATACCTTGGGCAATAAGTGGTGGACTGTAACCTTGAAACAATATGCGCTGCTCCACATCTCAGTCTAACTATACGTAAGGTTTCAGCTTCATCAGATGTAAAATGTAGGAGGAGTTTATCCAGAAATAAAATGTTTAGAAAATCTGTGAAAGGGGAATAACTCGGGGAATATATGGCGGACTGTAACCTCAAAATAATATGCGCTGTTCCATATCATGGTCTTACTATATGTGAAGTAAAATGTAGGAGGAGTTATACGGAAACGGAATGTTTAGAAAACTCTGTGAAAGGGGTATAACTCAGGTAATATTTGGCGGAACCTAACCTCAAAATTCAGTTTCAGCTTGATCGGATGTAAACTGTAGGAGAAGTTATCCGGAAATGAAAAGTTTACAAAATATTTCAAAACGGCATAACTCTATTATTATTTGTTGAAGCGTAACCTCGAAACAATATGCGCTGCCTCACATCATGGTCTAACTATGTATGAAGTTTCAGCTTAATCGGATGTAAACTGTAAGAGGAGTTATCCAGAACTGAAAAGTTTACACAAAACTTTAAAGAGGCATAATTCTATTAATATTTGGTGGACCGTAACCTCAAAACAATATGCGCTGACCTGCATCATGGTCTGTGTATGACGTTTCAGCTTAATCAGATGTAAACTGTAGAAGGAGTTATCTGGAAATGGAAAGTTTACAAAAAAATTCAAAGGGGCATAATTCTATTAATATTTGATGGACTGCAACCACAAAACAATATGCGCTGCCCCACACCATAGCCTAACTATGTATGAAGTTTCAGCTTGATTGGATGTAAACTGTACGAGGAGTTATCCGGAAATGAAAGGTTTACAGATGGGTGGACAGACAGACGAATGGACATACAGACAGATGGATGGACGGACGGATGGTCGGAAGAACGCCAGGGGGTATTAGGACGTATAACATAATAGGTCCCGATTTTTAAAACGGGCGTATAATAATCTATGATATTTTTCTTATTTATACTGCAAACATAGTTTGTGGGTGTTCGTTAGAACTGCCTCAATGACCTATATCTTGGAGCCAAAAAAAAATAAGAAAAATAATGTAAAGTCGAATAAACCCCAGTTTCCTCTATATAAAATGGGTTTAGGGAGGTGTTCAATTCACGGCCTCGTTCAAGTGATGGCCTTGAAAGCGCTAAGTGTTGCATGATAAACTACATTATGGCATAAATAAACTATGGCACCATGGAATGGCAAAGTTAATCAAGAACATATTTGTTACTTTGTTTCTGTTTTACATCCCATCAACTAAAGTCATATTGGGTTAAAGACTCATCCAAAAGTTTGCCAACAACGTTAACCTGTAACTCTTCCATTGACAGTCTGGTTATAGTGCTTTTGTTTGCTTGTTTGAGGTTTAGCGTCCCCATCACTACTGTAGAGGTCATTTTGGATGGGTTGCTTCCTATTTTGTTGGACTTGTCATTTTGGAGAGGTTGCTTCCAATTTTGTTGGACTTTTACCCGACTTTGAGATGAAATGACATCTCAAGCCCTGTCGCCCAATTAAGCCAATAGGGTTTATAAGCATAGACGGTTCAACTCACACCGCATTGGCTGGGCAGGCTTAGATTCCCTAAGCAGTTTACCAGTACTCGTGTGCGGTCGGTTTCAGCTCTGTGTGGAAGCATCATGTAGTCCATGTATTTCTTCAATCCCCGATGGGCGGGGGCCGCTGGTTTCAGTGCTCTGTCCACAGTCTTGAAAAGTATAGGAGCAGTCACAGACACGTAAGCAGTATTATTAATTGACCATCCTGTATTGTTTGGAGGTTATCCATATTAACACTATTAAACACATGTTTTAATGGTGTCAATTAATAAAACTGTCATTAATCAAGTAATTTCGTATTGGCCCAATGACAGGCCCTCGGTCAGCTGTATTGGCCTCGGCCTTCGGCCTCCGGCCAATACAGCAGACCTCAGACCTGTAACTGGGCCAATACGAAATTACTTGATTAATAACATTATAATATAAATTTGATGGATACATATTAACCCTTGTCCTTAACCCTTGTGGGACTTTTACCTGATATTAGTATGAAATGACATCTCATTCCCTCCCGTCCAATGACACCAATAGGGTTTATATGTTTGGAAGAGCCGATTCGCACCACTTTGCCTGGGCAGGCTTAGACCTTCTAAGCGGTTTACCAGTATTCTTGTGCAGTCGGTTTCAGCTCTGCGTGGAAGCATCATACAGGCCAGTCTATTTCTTGAAGCCCCGATGGGCAGGGTCAATCTGTACAGACAAGGGTTAAATTATATCCCCTCCTTTACTCGATGATGAGGGTATTACTTTACTTCATGATGAGGTTATAAATCAAACAAACATCTTTTCATGAGGAACCCATGTATGAGATTTCAGAATCCAGTTTTTCAAAGCCTTGTTAACTTAACATACCCGCAAGTGGCCAAAATTTTACCATTTACAGCAAATATTATGTCTAATACTCCTGTCAAGGCTTACATTTTTGCTGAAAATAAAACTGTGAGTAGCTTTTGCAAATCACATATTGTCAGCCTTTTCACAAAAAATAGAGTATCTTTTGCAAATGCAAAATCCACTCATTTTTTTTCAGCAAAAGATGAGCCTATTTGGCATATCAAAAGATGAACATTTTTATACTATGTTAACTCTTATCCGCCCAATACTGATTACAAACCAATCAATTTTTTATGGCAATTGTTGCAACAAATACTCGATCTGAATGACAAACAATGCAGACCTTGATCAGATGGCAGAATCCATCTGATCTTGATATACATTATTTTGAAAGGTAAGGCATATTTGGGCTCAGCAGGACAAGGGTTAACCATCAACATTGTTAGTTATAAAAAAGTGGGTACTAGCATAAATGGATAAGGTCAAGAATATGTAAATGAGCTCTCCCATAGATTATTTTAAAATTTTGCATGCGAGCACTTCCTTACATTCTGCATTGAAATATGCAATGAAAAAGATAGATTACCGTGTTTGTTAAGGCGCCAGGACCTCTGGCATTTGTATAGAAAGCAATGGAAATCTGGCTAAAATTGCCGAATTTTCAAGCTGTTTTGCCAACAGCAATTATACTGGCCCATAATTTTATTCTAAAAAATGATATTCTGTGTCGTATATACTGCTGAATAGAATGAGATGAAGAAACTCCTTGACGACCAAGTTAGTTAGCAACATAAAGAGGTATATGAGTTTATAATTTGGGCACATTCCTGCATAATTCATAAGCAATGTTTCAGTTGTGTAATGTCAACGCTCCTAGAAACCCAAGTCTAAGATCGACCAGAACATAATTTCTTTAACATCATCATTACCAAATACATATATGCATATACAATATAATATTAATTTTCTAGTCACTAGTTATGACCGGCTCCCGACCATCGGGGCTTGAAGGAATAGATGGGCTGCATGATGCTTCCACGCAGAGCTGAAACCGACCTACACACGAGTACTGGTAAACCGCTTCAAGTATCTAAAGTAGAAGTAAAACAAAGATCAGGAATTGATACAATTAACTTACTCCATCCATAAAAGACACCAAAGGGAAAGAAATACAAACATTAAGCGACCAGACCATAATGGAAACCTAAACAAAGGAAGGCCATATGGACAGTTACTTTCCCACAAAATGGCCATATGGCCATCCAAAATTAAAAGACACAAGTGATACACACAGTAAGTAACAAACAACAACATAAATAAATCGCCACAGAAGAGCCGCCTTGGAACGTTCAGTGGAAGATTTCCACTGGGGGGCTAAATCGATTTTACGTGGCCACAATCCTCGCCCTTACTTCCGTCGCGATTTAGACAAATAATTTGTTCAGTCCGCATGAAGGCCTCCTAACTCATCAGTGCAACATCTCCGTGAACACAAAAATCAAAGAACCACAGAGGTGAGACAACGGTGAGGACTCGACAGCAAGAAACCACTGAAATGCTGGAGCAAAAGAAAACCAACAGTTAGACTCCGATGAGCCCGACCAGAGACAGAGCATCAGGCACCAACCAACATTATCTCTCTAATTTTCAATAAGCCTTTACGTTGGAGCCGTCAAAGCGGTGCGAATCAGACCGTCCATGCTAAAAAACCCTATTGGTTTCATTGGGCGGCAGGGCGTGAGATATCATTTAATCTCAATGTCGGGTAAAAGTCCCACAAAATTGGAAGCAACGTCTCCAAAATGACCTTTACAGTGTTGACGGGGACGTCAAACCTCAAATCAAACAAAACAAATAAAACTAGTTATGACATTTCCCATTTGTAAATTCGTGGTAATTGGTGGCCATACTTTTAAAACAAACAGAGATTCTGGTGCCTGTGAGAAAGCCTTGCTTAGTAAGAATTTCTACTTAGTAGAGAAGAAAACTCATATTAATCATTTAAAACTAGAGCTGTCAGTGAAACTGACTAGGGCTTCGGCAGTCCCATCAGAGAAGTTGGATTTTTTTTCAAAGGGCTATAGCTCTAAGAGTATTGTAGCTAGAGTTACGTAACTTGCCACGTAATTATGTAATGATATTGTGACCCTATATCTAAAGTTTGAAGTTGATGCATTTGACGGTATGTAAGTTATGAATTCAAAACGAAAGGGTATTACTATATGGCAACTGTCAATAACTTCAGCTTCATTTTCATTTGGATATCTATATTGGTTTTGAAATTAAGATAAAAACAAAAGAAAAAAGGCAGATTGTTTTTGTTTGTCAGAAGGCAATAACTCTCAGAGAATTATAGCTAGAGTTAAGTAACTTGTCATGACATTGTTTAATGTTGTTGTGAACTTACCTTTAAAGGTTGAAAATGATGCGTTTGAAGGTTTGTAAGTTATAAAGAAAAAACATAAAAAAATGTTGATGGACAGATGGTCAGATGGACGGATGGATGAACGGACAGGGTATTACTATAGGGCAACTGTCAGTAACCATAGGAAGTGTCATTTGAATATCTATAGCGGTTTTAAAATAAAGCTGAAAAAAAAACACGAAAATAGCTGAATTTTTAAGTTTTTCAAAAGGCCATAACTCTGAGAGTATTGATACTACAGTTACGTAACTTACCATATACTTGTGTAATTATAATGAGACAATATATTCAAAAAGTTTAAAGTTGATAGGTTCGACGGTTGGTAGGTTATTAAGAAAAAAAATGAAAAAGCTGAATTTTTTAGTTTTTCAAAGGGCCATAACTCGGAGAGTATTGTAGCTAAAGTTACGTAACTTGTCATAAAATTGTGTAATGTTATTGTGACCTTATATTTTAAGTTTGAGGTTGATGCGTCGGACGGTTTTGAAGTTATTAAGAACTAGAAATGTGTCAATACAATATAAATGCCCCCGCCCAGGGACCTACCACAGACCCCCAACCCCCCCCCATCACCTTAAGGTCATGCGACAGGGACGGGGTTATGGCTGAATGAAACTCTTGACATGTATCAATCATTATTCCAAATATGTAGCTAATCCATCGCATGGTTCAAGAAATATGAGCTCTCAAAAATATAATATAAACAAGGCATCGCATGCGCTACAAATCCCCTCGCACAAGACAACTTCGTGTGTGGAAAACACTGAAATGGCAAAAGTCCAACTTTCTTGAGATATTATCATATGCAACATTTGTGTAAAGTTTTTTAAAAATCCATCAAAAAATGTAGGTTCTAGAGTGATGACAATGTTTCTCTTAAAATAGCCATAGTGACCTTGACTTGAGGCCAGGTCGCGAAAGTAGATCTTGCTCAAGATATTATCATAAGCATCTTTTGTGTGAGGTTATATCAAAATCTGTTAATAAATTTAGGCGGTAGAGCGATGACAAAGTTTATCTAAAAATAGCCACAGTGACCTTGACCTTGAGGTCATGACCTTGAAAGTCAAAGCAACTCGAGATATTATCATAAGAAACATTTGTGTGAAGTTCTATTAAAATCTATCAATAAATGTAGGCACCAGAGCGATGACAAAGTTTTTCTAAAAATAGCTACAGTGACCTTGACCTTCAAAAGTCGAAATCGCTCGAGATATTGTCATAAGGAACATTTGCGTGAAGTTAAATTGAAATCGGTGAAGAAATGTAAGCGCTAGAGCGATGACAAAGTTTTTCTTAAAATAGCCACAGTGACCTTGACCTTGAAAGTGACACTCGCTAGAGATATTGTCATAAGGAACATTTGTATGAAGTAATATTGAAATTGGTGAACAAATGTAAGCGCTAGAGCAATGACAAAGTTTTCTAAAAATAGCCACAATGACCTTGACCTTGAAAGTCAAACTCGATTTAGGTATTGTCATAAGGGTCATTTGTGTGTAGTTACCGTATATTGAAATCAGTGTAAAAATGTAGGCGCTAGAGCGATGACAAAGTTTTTGTAAAAATAGCCATAGTGACCTTGACCTTGGAAGTCGAAATGGCTCGAGATATTGTCATAAGGAACATTTGTGTGAAGTTAGATTGAAATCGGTGAAGAAATGTAAGCGCTAGAGCGATGAAAAGGTTTTTCTAAAAATAGCCACGGTGACTTTGAACTTGAAAGTAGAACTCTCTAGAGATATTGTCATAAGGAACATTTGTGTGAAGTTATATTGAAATCCGTGAAGAAATGTAAGCGCTAGAGCGATGACAAAGTTTTTCTAAAAATAGCCACAGTGACCTTGACCTTGAGGCCATGACCTTGAAAGTCGAACACGCTCGAGATATTTAATAAGGAACATTTGTTTGAGTTTATATTGAAATTGGTGAAGTAATGTAGGCGCTAGAGCGATGAAAAAGTTTTTCAAAAATAGCCAGTGACCTTGACCTTGAGGTCATGACCTTGAAAGTCGAACTCGCACGAGATACTGTCATAAGGAACATTTGCGTGAAGTTATATTGAAATCAGTGAAGAAATATAGGTACTAGAGCGATGACAAAGTTTTTCTAAAAATGGCAACAGTGACCTAGACCTTGGGGCCATGACCTTGAAAGTAGAACTGCTCGAGATAATTTTAAAAGGAGCATTTGTGTGAAGTCATATTGAAATGTGTACAGAAATGTAGGCGCTAGAGCGATGACAAAAGTACGTACAAATGCTATACCCCCCCCCTCACAACTATGTTGTGCGAAGGGATAAAAATTTCTATGTCTGTAACCTTGACCTTCAGTTAAGGGGTGAGGGGTATGGCTCAATGAAACATTGGACCTGCAACTATTGTCATACCAAATATGAATCAAATCCATTATAGAGTTTGGAAAATATAAGCTATTAACATACTTAACATGGAAAATTTCTATGTCTGCGACCTTGCCCTTGAAGTCATAGGCATGGGTGGGGGTATTACTGAATAAATCTTTGGACCAGCATCTATCATTAAACCAGATGTGAACCAAATGAATCATAAAAATTAAAGTTCAACGTGGTACCAACACCTTAACCTGAGTGTTAAACATTAAAAATTTCTAAGTCTGTGACCTTGACCTTGAGACCATGGGTAGGTGTGGGGGTATTGCTTGATAAAACTTTGGAACCATATCTATCATTATACTAAATATAAACCACACCCATTGCATGGTTTGAACTAGAAATGTGTCAATACAACAAAAATGCTGTAGGTCATGCGACAGGGGCGGGATTGTGGCTGCATGAAACTTTAGACATGTATCTATCATCATTCCAAATTTGTAGCAAATCCATCACATGGTTCAAGAAATATGAGCTCTCAAGATATAATATAAACAAGGCATCGCATGCGATACAAATCCCCTCGCACAAGACAACTTCGTGTGTGGGAGAACACTGAAATGGCAAAAGACCAACTTGCTTCAGATATTATCATATGCAACATTTGTGTAAAATTTGTTTAAAAATCCATTAATGAGTGAGTATTTCAGTT
Organism: Lucinisca nassula; assembly: GCA_963580285.1. Taxonomy (NCBI): domain Eukaryota; kingdom Metazoa; phylum Mollusca; class Bivalvia; order Lucinida; family Lucinidae; genus Lucinisca; species Lucinisca nassula. The sequence continues at coordinate 1,205,021 of CAUZLF010000001.1, forward strand.
TTACGTCTCACCAACAGCTAAGGTCATACGGAGACGGGACCTCGTTTAAAGACTCCTCCGAAAGTCTGGAGAAGCCCAGGATCGATCCTGCGACCCCTGGTTTACAAGGCGAGTAGCATAACCACTACACCACGGAGGCTTTAAAAATCCATCAATAAATGTAGATTCTAGAGTAATGACAATGTTTCTCTAAAAATAGCCTTAGTGACCTTGACTTGAGGCCAGGCCGCGAAAGTAGATCTTGCTCAAAATATCATCATAAGCATCTTTTGTGTGAAGTTATATCAAAATCTGTTAATAAATGTAGGCGGTAGAGCGATGACAAAGTTTTTCTAAAAATAGCCACAGTGACTTTGACCTTGAGGTCATGACCTTGAAAGTCAAAGCAACTCGAGATATTATCATATGCAACATTTGTGTAAAGTTTGTTTAAAAATCCATCAATAAATGTAGGTTCTAGAGTGATGACAATGCTATCATAAGAAACATTTGTGTGAAGTTCTATTAAAATCTATTAACAAATGTAGGCACCAGAGCCATGACAAAGTTTTTCTAAAAATAGCCACAGTGACCTTGACCTTGAAAGTCGAAATAGCTCGAGATATTGTCATAAGGAACATTTGTTTCAAGTCATATTGAATTTGGTGAAAAATGTAAGCGCTAGAGCAATGACAAAGTTTTTTCTAAAAATAGCCACAGTGACCTTGACCTTGAAAGTCAAACTCGCTCGAGGTGTAATCAAAAGGAACATTTGTGTGAAGTAATTTTGAAATCAGTGATAAAATGTAGTCCTTAGAGCGATGACAAAGTTTTTCTAAAAATAGCCACAGTGACCTTGGCCTTGAAAGTCGAAATCGCTCGAGAAATTGTCATAAGGAACATTTGCGTGAAGTTATATTGAAATCGGCGAAGAAATGTAAGCGCTAGAGCCATGACAAAGGCTTTCAGTGTTACATCACTTAAAAGTTACCAACACGTTTATAAAATTCTGAAAATTAGAATAAAATATCTCCATGTGTTTTGGAGAAAAGGCAGTTAAAATTTGGATAATTCCAAATATGGTCATTAGAGAGAAAAAAATTAATATTTTCATAAACAACAACATACTTATAGATGTAAGATAATAATTTCAAAGGTAAATTATATAAGCAAGTGTCCGCCAAATATCAACACATTTAGAGAAGAAATAGAAATGGTATGCATTTTGTAATACAGTGCCCCTGTTGAATCAAGTATGATAAAATTGCTCAACTGTACCCGCCTAGGTACAAGATACGCATTTTCCTATATGTTCTTTATATTTTTGAATGGCTGTAACTCTGGAAGTATTGGAGATTTCAACTTCAAATTTTCAGTATTTCTTAGTTTTATGGAGGTCACAAAATGTATGAAATTTCAAAGACCTAGATCAACAAATTATTAAGTTGACATTTTCCGGATAAGCCCTATTCTCAACCCTGTCAGGCTATGGTACTATAATGTTATTAATCAAGTTATTTTGTATTTGCCCAAGTTCAGGTCCGAGGTCTGCTGCATTGGCCCGAGGACGAAGGCCGAGGGCCAATGCAGCTGACCGAAGACCTGTAGCCGGGTCAATGCGAAATGACTTGATTAATGAATATTTTATTAATTTACACAATAAAAAAAACATTATTGATTTTTTTACCCCACTTGACCTCAGTTAATATTGGTTGAGCTGGTGTTACATCCGATTAATACAGGATAGTCAATTAATAAATATCTGTAAAACTGCAGTTCTCAATTGATATTTTTTCTTGTTTTCCTTATTTTGGCCCCAAACAAATCATTGGTGCTCATTAGAACTGCCTAAAAGAGGTGGTTCTAAGGAGTACCCACAATCTATGGTTTTTAGCAAAAAAAAAGAAAATAAAAATAACATTTACCCTTGTAAACTCCACTTTTTTCTATACAAAGTCTGGTCTACTTTCGTGCTCATAAGACGAACATGTTACCTTGATGAGATTGAGTTAGTCTGTCAGTTTACTCGAAATGGATTATTTTGGTTGGATAAAGGCTAAATGAAAAGTAATGATAATACACTTAGACACCAATTGCTCAAACCTCTTTTGGGACCATTATAGTGTGTTCTAGACAAGGGTGCTTTGAGCAACTGAGGGGGTAATCAAAGCACTGGATCAGAATGATTACTTGGCCTCTGTGGCCTAGTGGATAAGAGCGCTGACTCTTAATCATTAGGTTTCTCATTAGGGAATTTTACCCAACATTGAGATGACAACACGAGTACTGGTAAACCGCTTAGAGGATCTAAGCCTGCCCAGGTGGTTTCATTGGTTGACAGGGCTTGAGATGTCATTTCATCTCAATGTCGGGTAAAAGTCCCTAGCAATTTGAAGCAACGTCTCCAAAATGACCTTTGCAGTGTTGACGGGAACATTAAACCTCACATCAAACAAAATAAACAAACAAAAATAATAGAAAAGCTAACAGAAGTCCTGAAAGTTGTCTCCCTTTGAAAAATGGTGGAAAAATCGGCTAGATGTTCACATTTGGCTTAAGAAGCAACATGGCTGTTAAACTAACACAGTTTCTGCTTTTGACCTCAGCAGTAGTGTAGAAGAATTTGTGGTGTCTTTTTTTACAAGTTTCAACACCCCAGTCAACAAGAAAACATTGAATAATTCATGAATACGACAGGGTTAGTGTTTCAACGATTACCAACAATCTGAATCATATATGCACAAACAGAGAAAAAAAGACCTTACATGAGTTATAATTTCATATGAGTGTGTGTTTGAGTTTTATGTTTCATCAACAGCTAAGGACATACAGTGATGGGACCTTGGTTTGAAGACTCATCCGAAAGTCTGGAAAAGCCCGGGATTGATCCTTCGAACCCTGGTTTACAAGCTGAGTAGCATAACCGCTACACCAAGGAGACTTCTATTATTTCATATGAATTTGTTAAATGACATATCTTACTCTTATCTTGCTGTCAGGACATAACAACCCACACTTCAGCAAACAGGTATATCCAGATCAGATGGATTCTGAAGAAGCCGTCTGATCAGGATCTACACTGTCATTCAGTTAGTGAACTGAATGTATACATTATGTAGTAACTTGACTGACTAGGAGTCAACAATGGGTGTGGCAAAATTAATGTATACAGCAGGACAAGGGTTAATATGAAATGATCATGATTACTAAATGAGCAGGGGCACGGCATTTCCTACACTTTGCATGTGTGCCCAGCGAAGACTAAAAACAGCCTGCCGTCCGTGCAGTCTGATGTGCGCTCTAAGGATAGCTAAGAGCCCAATGACCTTCATGCAGCAAGAGAAGTCTCTGGTCAGACTATATGGATGCGCAGCCTGATCTGATTCTTCGCTGGGAGCACATATAAATTGTAGGAAATGCTGTGCCCCGGCTAAATTATCTAATATGACACAAGCCACATCATACAGCATGCAAACAGATATCTTTGATAATACACATACCCAAGGTGTAAATTTGCACAGTCTTGTCATAGTCTTTACTCTGCACTTAACCCTTTTTGTACACAATAGAATCTTCCTCCTTATATATAGCATGAGTCTATTTCAAAATTTAGGGGTGATAGGTTGTGTTTTCTTCGAAGTTTTTTTTTGCAATTAGTGTAGGCCCTGATCAGACGCCGCATTCTGCGGCGTCTGATCTGGCCCTGCACTGTTTGCCAATTACCCGTTTTGGGGTTTCCGGTACAAAATGGGTAAAATTGAATTTCTTCATGCAGTAAGGGTACGAGGTTCTCTGACTAACTGTTATCACATAAACAAGTCTATGTAATGAAAACCCCACTTTATATACATAAAATTGGAGTTTAAAGTATACATAATTTTTCTAATTTCTAGTCATAGATATAGGTTGTTGGTTGGTTGGTTGATTTCAGGTTTAACGTCCCCGTCAACACTGTAAAGGTCATTTTGGAGACGTTGCTTCCAATTTTGTGGGACTTTTACCCGACATTGAGATGAAATGACATCTCAAGCCCTGTCGCCCAATGAAACCAATAGGGTTTATTAGCATGGACGGTCCGCCTCGCACGGCGGTTCCTGGGCAGGCTAAGATCCTCAAAGCGGTTAACCAGTACTAGTGTGCGGGCCGGATTCAGCTCTGCGTGGAAGCATCATGCAGCCCATATATTTCTTCAAGCCCCTATGGGCGGGGGCCCAGACATAGGTTGTGGGTACTCTTTAGAACCACCTCAATGAGGCATTTTTTACAAGTACCCACAATCTATGTTTGAAGTATAAATAAGAAGATTTTCACACGTTTTTATGAGAAACATACAGCTTTGGACATATGAAAGAATGTCCTATGTTACAAGGATTTGTAATCATAATGGGCAGATTTGAGTCATTGTTGGGTGCAGATGTCGAATTCTCCCTTGAAGCAAATTATATGACCAAATTATCTTTGTAAACCTTTAAATGTCTTCATTACACTGTTAATTATAACATTGTTTTGGATAAAAATGTTCTATAAAAGGGTTATCCTTTGGAAGCAAGGAATACACCACAGAAGTGAAAAATATGGGGTGTACATATTTTCTGGGCCAGACTAGCTAGTTTCGGCCAATTAGGCCTTATCAGTGACCCTCAGATATTTTCATAATTCCACAATGGAATCAATGATCCCAAAGGACAAGATAATATAATCTACACTATGATGTAGGGCAGGGAGACGTTTTACCGCCGCCACACATTCCCACACACCAGCTGTAGTGAAGTTAAATATGTACTATAAAAGTGTTATCCTTTGGAAGCAAGGAATACACCACAGAAGTGAAAAATATGGGGTGTACATGTTTTCTGGGCCAGACTAGCTAGTTTCGGCCAATTAGGCCTCATCAGTGACCCTCAGATATTTTCATAATTCCACAATGGAATCAATGATCCCAAAGGACAAGAAAATATAATCTACACTATGATGTAGGGCAGGGAGACGTTTTACCGCCGCCACACATTCCCATAGTTTGAAGAGGGATCCCTTAACACAGCAAAATGACCATTATATTTTTCTATAGAATCTATACATTTTTAACACACAAACAGTTTTTTGAAGCCAATCACTGGGTCACATGAAACTAATTACCCAGGTTTGACATTTCTCTATCAAATAGTACTCAAGATAATAGGCAAAATCACTGAACCATGAAATATAGGTCACATTGACCTACATGTAGATATATTTTGCAGTCAATTATCTGGTCACATGGATTTTATAATCCAGGTATGAAATTTCTCTATCAAATAGTATTCAAGATAATAGGCAAAATCACTGAATCATAAAATATAAGTCACACTGACCTAGATATATTTTGCGTCACATGGAACTTATAATCCAGGTATGACATTTCTCCTTCAAATAGTATTCAAGATAAAAGGCGAAAGCACTGATCCATGAAATATAGGTCACAGTGACCCAGATATATTTTGTGGTCAATCATGGGGTCACATGGCACTAATATCTCAGGTATGACATTTCTCCAACAAATAGTCTTCAAGATATAACGCAAAATCACTGGACCGTTCACCCTTTTACACATGAACCAATGTCAGATGGTTGGCTGATGTTTAACCAATTGTTTCTATAACTTGTTAGCATAATGGAAAGATGTACAACAGATTACGTACAAAGGTGTCCTAGATTTTGACCCCTAGCCCCCACCCCATCCCCCTACCAGGCATGAACCCAGGGGTGTGTTATCTTTGGGATCTCAGAAGACTACCCCAGGTATTCAAGTTGTAAATATGAACGCTTTGTGATGAGTGACTGTTGAGAAATAAGAATTTCAAAAACTTTAACACATTATTACAAACTTTTAAGGTGTTCTAGATTTTGACCCCTAGCCCCACCCCGGTGCATGAACCCAAGGGTCTGGTCTCTTTGAACATCAGAAGACCCTCCCAGGTACTTAAGTTCCAAATATGAGTACTCTGTGATGAGTGACTGTTGAGATATAAGCATTTGAAAAACTTTAACGCAGTGTGACAGGAACACACATGCAAACGCAAACGCGGACGACAGAGGGGACAACAATAGCTCTCCATGGACTTCGTACAGTCAAGCTAAAAAAGTAACAAAGAGGCTTAAGTATACCTGTATTACTGCCATCCAACGCTGCAGCATCATTTTTCGAAAGGCCATACAGGATTTCTATTTTGTCCTCATCTTCTGAAATTGTTGTAATTGCCTGCAATATATTGTTATAAATTAATAATATCAAGCCTTAAACCAATTTTAAACTGGATCATTATAGGAATGTATTTAATGTTTGTTGATTTAATGGTATGTTGACAAAAACCTCAAAAATATTTTATTGATGTGTAAACTCTGGCGAATCACTCACAAACTTAGCATAAAGCTAAGAGTTTCTCCGGCTTTATGCCATCATATGAACAAGACCATGAATTGAAAACTCCAAAAACCCAGTTTATATAGAGAAAACTGGAGTTTAATGGGGTATACATTATTTTTCTTATTTCTGCTCCAAGATACAGGTTGTGGGTACTCGTTAGGACAGCCTCATTGAGGTGGTTCTAATGAGCACCCACAATCTATGTTTGCAGTCAAATTAAGAACATGGGCCACTATGCTCACCAGAGCTCAGGCGGGCACAGCCCCCTGGCAGCCATGTATGGTTTTAATACATCGATTATAAAGTCTCCCAAACGATCCCCCATTCCATGTGGATTCTGTATCTGAAATATTAGGCCTTTTATGAAGTGGAGGGTTGGGACATGGACCCAACAGAGCCCAGTTTAACTACCTGAATGTGTCTTATCAAAAGGAACAAGAATACATGTATATATGGTTTAATGACCCCCGCTCATAGGGGCTTGAAGAAATATATTGGCTGCAGCAAGATGCTTCCACGCAGAGCTGAATCCGGCCCGCACACTAGTACTGGTAAACCGCTTAGAGGATCTAAGCCTGTCCAGGAACCTCGGTGCGAGGCGGACCGCCCGTGCTACTAAACCTTATTGGTTTCATTGGCGACAGGGCTTGAGATTTCATTTCATCTCAATGTCGGGTAAAAGTCCCACAAAATAGGAAGCAACGTCTCCAAAATGACCTTTACAGTGTTGACGGGGACGTTAAACCTCAAATCAAACAAACAAAATATATGGTTTAGGGGTGAGAATGTGTACAGTTCCTGAGCTATAAGGCCTTTAAAGCTGTGGAGGGGTTGCAGCATGGCCCTGGCAGACCCAAGGAAATCCAAGATTGTTGCCCGTGAAAGTGTCTAATCATTAGGACCAAAAAAATATATTGTTCAGGAGTGGGGATCCGAACTGTTTCTGATATATGAGGCCCTCTAATGAAGTGGAGAGGAGAGGAATGGCCCCTATGGACCGCCAAGTTGGAGCGACTGAATGTGTCTAATCACAAGGAACAAGAATATATATGATTATGAGGTGGGGATCTTAATGGTGTCTGAGCTATATGGCCTTCTATGAAGTGGAGGGGTGGGCCATGGCATTGGCACATTGCCCTAGCACAAAGACACCCCGGGTTGATGTGACAGAATGAGTCTTATCATAAGGAACACAAATATACATGCGTTAGGGGTGGGGATTTAAACAGCTTCTGAGATATATGGCATTTTATTAAGTGGAGGGGTGGGACGTGGCCCAAGAGCACCCTGGGAGACCCCAAGGTTGGTATAACTGAATGTGTCTTATAATAAGGAACAAGAACAAACATGGTTTAGGGGTGGTGATCTAAATGGTTTCTAAGATATTGGGCCTTTTATGAATTGAAGGGGGAAGCATGTCCCGGGCACACCCTGGGGAACCCTCAGGAAACCCAAGTGGGTGTCACTCAATGCCTCTTATCATAAGAAATAAGAATACATATGGTCTTAGGGTGGGAATCTGAACGGTTTCTGAGATATATCGTCTTTCATGAAGTGGAGGGCCGGGGCATGGCCTGGGGGACCCCGGGAGACCCCTAGGTTGGAATAACTAATTGAGTCTTATCATAGGAACAACAATATATATGGTTTAGGGGTGGGGACCTGAACAGTTTCTGAGAGATTGGGCCTTTGATGAAGTGGAAGGGGTGGGGCATAGCCTGGGCACATCCCACGGGACCCCCATGTTGGTGTCCCTGACTGCAACTTATAATAAGAAACAAGAATAAATATGGTTTTTGGGTGGGATCTGAATGGTTTCTGAGATATATCACTTTTTAATGAAGTGGAGGGGTGGGGCAAGGCCCCATCGCACACTGGGAGACCCCTTGGTTGGTATCACCCAATGCATCCTCTCATAAGGAACAAGAAAATATATGGTTTAGGGGTGGGTCTAAACAGTTTCTGAGATATTGGGCCTTTTATGAAGTGGTGGGGGTGGGGCATGGCCTGGGCACATCCCAGGGGACCCCCAGGTTGGTGTCAGTGAATGCGTATAATCATAAGAAACAAGAATATATATGGTTTCGGGGTGGGGAACTGAGAGGTTTCTGAGATATATCGCCTTTTATGAAGTGGAGGGTTGGGACATGGTCCCGGCGCACCCGAAAGACCCCTAGGTTGGTATCACTGAATGCGTCTTATCATCAGAAACAAGAATATATGTGGTTAAGGGGTGTGGATCTGAACGGTTTCTGATAAATTGGGCCTTTAATGAAGTGGAGGGGATTGGGCATCCCGGGTGACCTCCAGGTTGGTGTCATTGAATGCGTCTTATCATAAGAAACAAGAATATATATATGGTTTTGAGGTGGGGATCTGAATGGTTTCTGAGATATATTGCCTTTTATGAAGTGGAGGGATGGGGCATGGCCCCCGCGCACCCCGGGAGACCCCTAGGTTGGTGTCACTGAATGTGTCTTATCATAAGGAACAAGAATATATGGTTTATGGGTGGGGATCTGAACGGTTTTTGAGATATTGGGCCTTTTAGGAAGTGAGGGGGTGTGGCATGGCCCGGGCACATCCAAGGGGACCCCCAAGTTGGCGTCTTTGAATGCGTTTTATCATAAGAAACAAGAGTATATATGGTTTTGAGGTGGGGATCTGAATGGGTTTAGAGATATATCGTCTTTTATGAAGTGTATGGGTGGGGAACGCCCCCGGCACACCCCGGAAGACCCCTTAGTTGGGAACACTGAATGTGTCTTATCATAAGGAACAAGAATATATATGGTTTAGGGGTGGGGATCTAAACTGCTTCTGATATATTGGGTCTTTTATCGAGTGGAGGGGATGGGGCATGGCCCAGGCACATCCCAGGGGAGCCCCAGGTTGGTGTCACTGAATGCGTCTTATCATAAGAAACAAGAATATATATGGTTTTGGGGTGGGGATCTGAAAGGTTTCTGAGATATATCGCCTATTATAAAGTGGAGGGTAGGGCATGGCCCCAGCGCACCCCGGGAGACCCCTAGGTTGGTATCACTGAATGTGTCTTATCATAAGGAGCAAGAATATATATGGTTTAGGGGTGGGGATCTGAACGGTTTCTGAGATATTGGACCTTTTATGAAGTGGAGGGGGTGGGGCAAGACCCGGCTATACCCTGGGGACCCCAAGGTTGGTGCCACTGATGCGTCTTTTCATAAGAAAAAAATATATATACTTTAGGGGCGGGGATCCGAATGGTTTCTGAGATATATGGCCTTTTATGCACTGGAGGGGGTGAGTCACACCCTTGGGGACCCCCAGGTTGGCATTTAAGCATGTGGCGGAAAGAAGTTCACTCAAGGAATATTTCAATAAATATCCTGTTATCTAAGCCGCGGCACAGATAATTTTCTGATATTTAAAAGGGGCCCCGGAAATGCATAATTAAAATAATTATTTATAGATAAATGTCTAGTTATAGCATAAATCTTCTTTATTCCTTTTTTTTTTTAAACACGAATTTGTTTTAATATGCTGAATTACTCCTTTTTTATAAACAGTTCTATTTATTCCGTTGGCATCCATCGATATGGTGAAAAGGCTTACTTTATCTCTACGACGCAGGTGTGTATTGTCTGCTATTGTCTCACCTTCATATCTGTTGTTTCTCTCGTGATGCAGAAAGTAATTCCAAACAGGTGAGGCATTTAACAGATACAAAATTAGTGCTCAAATTGAACATCATTAATGACCACAGTATGTGATAGCAGAAAGCTTTGCCTAGACAGTTTTGCATTAATTGGCAATTTTATTATCGCTTTTTAATCTAAAGAACTTTACGAGAGAAAAGATATTCGTCGGTATTATACTCCTGTTATATGTGCCAGATATGAAAAAGTGACGCAAACTAAGTGCAATAGAACTTCGATGGCTCGAACTCAGATGGCTCGTTTACCATGGATAAGTCGAACCCGTTATTCAGTCCGCAGGGAGTTCCTCCAAATACGATATAGGGGTAATTTAGGAAGATTTTCTTCATTTATCTTGCAAATGTATGCTGTAAGTACTCGTTAGAATCGCCT